>JAFFSR010000302.1:2675000-3875000 GCA_017163975.1 Anastatus disparis
TCTATTATACTAGTATTTAGCGAGGGCTGCCATTTTTTGTGGTCGATGGTGTTTATATAAATGATGAAAAACGTTATTATACAAAGACAGATAGTTCGGCCTGCTCTTAAGGAGATGTAAAATAGACACTGCACCTGTACTTATAAATATTGAATATCTTTCCATTTTATTAAAAAATTTTCAGTAAAATAATGAATTAGCTTGTAGTATGTACCATGAAGATTATTTAGTTAAATTTTTAAATAAATTTATTTATTAGTTTAGGAGCGAGGATTTTCAACGTTTGGGAAATAAGTGGCACCCTAATATACATATAATCAAGAAAGAAAAAGACTTTCATAGAAAATTTCATCTTATATAAAAATATAGTTAAACCAATTTTGATCGCCTCACACACCGCTGGGTAAGACGAAGTGGTTTGAGCAATTAAATCTGCGTACTCAACAACAGATTCATTTGAGTCCACATTATTCGCTTTATTTGTCTTCATCATCTCGTACCACGTGGTAGCCTCGGTAATAAAATTATATAAAAGACCTTCTTAGAGTTTCTATGTACCTTCTACTATCACTAAGAATTCTGTTTTATCTAATTTTTTCATATTTTCTGGGTAAAGCTGCGTAAGCGAAAATGCTTTCTTGTGTGTTGAAGAAAATCGATTTTTCAGTGAAGAAATAATAGAATATAAATATGGGATAAATTCTTGTACCGGTACATAACCGAGGAATTCTTCACAAATTATTGGTTTTTTGTCATCTTTATCATAACATAGATAGCGAACATCAATCGATAATTGCTCTGTGCTACTAATATCAGCAGTCTCGTCAACTAAGATAAAAAAAAGCTGGTTTCATTTCTGAATTATTTTGCTTTTCAAAATATAGGAACAAATTTTAATGAATTCGTTTTAAATTTGATGCGATATGTATGAGGAATTTTTTGCTCTCGATTCTAAATGATTTTTTAAAATCTCGTTTTCTGAGTCAATTTGACAATGTAAGTCTGTAAAAACAGAACCCTCGTCCATTTTTCCACAAAGTGGAAGGTTATAAGATGCAAAATAAGATGGTTGATACGACAAATCGAAGTTTCAAATGATTTTCTTCAATTTCTTTGTGATATGCCGTATTTACAGATTCATGAACCCTTAGTCCCTTTCTATCCATAATCTTTTTAAATGTATTTGATAAAGCCAGTGCGTCATAAAGCCACTTACTTACTGCATGAGACTGTGCAACTTCATGAAACAATTGATATTTTAGGCAAGGAGAAACTATAAACTGCTTTTGTACGCCACGCTGCACTGAAGGCCAAATTAAAACACAAATCCTATACGGAGGTCCCTTTGCTATAGCTGAGTAGGCTAACCATGGATATAATATAACACATTCATATCGAAAGGCTCGTTTAGCATCAGGGTTCATGTCATTTTTAAAATTGTACGTTTTACTAAGGTTCCAAGGATGTCTTAGTAGTTTCAAACGTAGATCATCATTGACTTGATAACTGAAATCCAAACACAACCCAATATCCAATAATGAATTACTGCTAGATCTTGGTACAAACGTCAGTTGAAACTACATGTAATTCAAAATCCACCAACTGTTGTCCACACTGAGCGTCCAACTGAGCGTCAATCTGTACAAATCAACCAAGCCTCTTTGGTTAAATTAAAACTACTACCTTTTGATGGTAACCAGCAAGAGTGGGAATTCTTCAAGGACAAATTCACTTCTTTGGTCAAAGACGATGAGAACATGACTCTCATTATTAAATTTCAAAAATTTACCAATTATCTGGAAGGTCATGCCTTACAAGTTATCAAGGGTATAAAGGTAACTGCGGAAAATTTCGATATGGCATGGACTACCCTTTGCAGACAGTATAATAACAAGCAGCTTCGCTTTGCTTATCAAATGGAAGCTTTGTTGAATCTTCCTGACAGCGAGGATGAATCTATCTTTCATCTTAATACGTTGCTCTTAACTGTTGATGAAAGCACTAACGTTTTTATTGCTTTACAGCATCCAGTGGCGCAGTGGGATAACGTCATGGTCTTCTATGTAATCCGGAAACTGCCACTTTCTTTGAGGTTAGCTTGGGCAAAGGTCGTCAGTCGTGATGGTGGACCTTCGATCGTTTATTAAAAAACGCGTTCAAGCGTTGATTTCAACGCACGTGGTTATGGAGATGTCTAAGCCAATAATCTCCAACAATAACAAGAGAAATCATCAACCACAATCGAACAAAACTTCAAAAAGACCTTTTATTACAAAGAAGAATCATAATGCTGCAGCTTACGTAGCGGCTATGGCTAAGTCTAATAAATCTAATCAAAATAGTAGTAAATCTTATCAATATAATAATAAATCTTCATGTACATTTTGTGATGAAAATCATTTTCCTGCCTTTTGTTCCAAGTTTACAGAATGCCCACAAGATCAACGTTGGATTCACGTGCAGACAGCAAAATTGTCTGAAAATTGTCTTAATGCCAACCACTCAGTGGACTCATGTACCTTCAAAAGTCGCTGCATTGTTTATGGAGAGAAACGCCATACAAAATCACATCCTAACGGCCCAATTGTTCAACCTTCAAAAGATGTAGCAGCTGAAACTTCCGTGTCACACACTCAAGTGATTGGTTTATCAGCACAAGGGTCACGCAGTAAAATATAAAAGTAGGGAAATGGGCTTCGAACAGTTCTGAATTACTACGTTCTGTTTCTGATCAGTCTTCTATTCCCTTGGAAAATTTATTTCAATATCAGAGTTCAGCTTCAGCGCTAGGTATTCGATGGCGCCCGTCGAATGATACTTTCTGCTTTCGAGTCTCTTTAGTTGAATTTTCGGATTTATCTAGAACGACGAAATGGTCTATTTCTTCAGACGTAGCCAAACCGTGCGACCATATTGGGTGGATTTTTACAATAATAATCAAAGGTAAGATTCTGCTACTAAACATGGTTATTAAACATTTATTGGGATGATCCTGTCCCTCGTCATATCTTCAAGCTTTCGAGTTCTTCCCGTCATCAATTAGCAGATTTAGAATCCATCGCGATCCCTCCAACCAAACGGACAACTTCAGGTTAGGGATCTCGTCCTCTTCAAGGACCAATTACTTCTACAAACAAAATGTCCCGTAGCGAGGGTTACTCACCTCATTACTGAACCTGATGGACTATGTCGAGTTGTCAACCTTAAAACTTCTACATCTGAGTTACGTCGACCTATTAATTAGTTTATTTTATTACCAGTTAACAACGAAGCTTCTCATTAATTTCATCAACGAAACAATGCACCCATAGCGGGGGGTGCTGCCTCAACAACTACAAACAGCAATCATCAGCTAGATCAAGACAGAAGAGTCGTCAAGCAATGAATTAGGTTTAGATAGCAATAGAACTTCCTTTATAGTTTTTTGATTTTTTAAAAATTAAATTAAATTTTTCTGATTTTTTTTATAACTTTTTGTTGGATTTTGAACTTACAGGGAGAGTGCATTGCATTTGGGTCTCGGATTTTCTTCTAACTTTGGAATATTTTTTCTTACATAAAATCATGAAAAAAGCCGCATCCATTCGGTCCAACGCTCGATTTTTTCCGAGTTATGAGCAGTTTTGTCTGTTTTGTTAAAATATTTGCATTTGCTTTATAGTTTTACAGTTTTTGAACTACTTATTCTATAAGGTTTTTACTGATTGTATATTAAAGTTGAGATTAAAACCTATCGATTAAAAAAAAAGTGCCCAAAAATCTCAAGCTGTTTACAAGTTATAAGGGAATAAAAATAGGGCAAATATTTAGTCGAAAATATGCATAGAAAATTAATGCTGTATTTTAGTCTGAATTTCATTTTAATTTTCATCCCTTCATAACTTTTAAACAACTTGAGATTTTTGGACACGTTTTTTTTTAATTGATAGGTTTTAATCTCAACTTTAAAATGCAATTAGTAAAAACCTTATAGAATAAGTATATCGAAAACTGTAAAACTATAAAGCAGATGCAATTTTTTTCACAAAACAGACAAAACTGCTCATAACTCGGAAAAAATCGAGCGTTGGACCGAATGGATGCGGCTTTTTTCATGATTTTATGTAAGAAAAAATATCTCAAAGTTAGGAGAAAATCCGAGACCCAAATGCAATGCACTCTCCTTGTTAGTTTGAATTTCAGTAAAGTTATAAAATGTTTATTATTGTTTAATAACGTAACTTTATAGTTACGAATCTATTGTTAATTAGGATTAGTAATCTCTTTCTTTAAAAAAAAAAAAAATGTTTTTTGATACTGCGAATCATTGTGTTGACCTTGATTCGTGGTGGGCGATATGGTTTGGCCATTGTATTTATCTCATCAAGTCAAGTCAGTAACCATCTTCGTAAAGCTCGCGCATCTTTCGCTTTTCTACTCAAAGTACAAAGAAAGCACGAGCTCTGCCACGTGTTGGCAAAATCCGTGATTTAACGGTTGTAAGCCTTGGCACGTTGGTTGCGCTAACTGTTAAATCGTCATAAGCCTTGGCCAAGCTATACCGTGCGCTTTACTACAAGTGACGCCATAAAATAAGCCTTGATTCATTAGATAGTTTAATTAGATTAGCGAGAATAGTTTATAAGTAAAAGAATTGTTAATTAATAAAGAGAAAACTTAATAATAAAAAAAAATTGGATTGTTTTATCTATTTGCTTTCCTACTCATACCATCACACTTTATTTTATCTTATTGCCAGTATACGTGTAAAATCGCTTAATAATCTCTAAAATTATTCATCAGAGATAAAAAAATAAGGAAAAAGAGTACTGGCAAAAACAAGCAAATTGGCGAATTTTAAAAATTTAATCGCCGATTTCGGGGAACTTTTTTTCAAAATTAGAATCTGTGCTCTAAATTTTTGAAATTAATGATTTTATCAGTGCGGAATCGTGATTTAATATTCAAATAAATTTTATGAAAAATTTTAAGTTTTCAAACACAATGGTTGAATAATTATTGCCATCTATAACGAGTGGGCAGTGATGTGCTTACCGATCAAAAAAGCATGCCTGTGATTGTATAACAAATTTCTTTTTAATTTATACTTATATTTTATTTACTGTAAATATAATATTGCTTATTTATATGATTATATTACTTATATTTTGTTAGACACTGTAAACAATACTATTGGTTACAAAAAATTGAGTAAAAACCGCAATAATAAACATTTAACAATACCGGTGTTTTATTTTCAGTGAGTGGCCACTATACAATTACACACATATTCGAGTGGCACGCACGTTTATACTGCAATAAAGCGCTTGCTATATACTCCAATAACCATTAAACCGTTGTATTTAAAAAACTGAAAATTTTTTGTAAAAATTTCTTTGAGTTTCCAACTACAATTCTGCATTAATAAAAATATTAAGAGGACGCTGGGTCTCTCTACCCTTTTTTACTTGAAAATTGTTGATTTTTGGAAAAACTAATGATTATGGATAGGAATTAAGAGTTGTCCGCAACTTGTACAGTAAAAAACAATATTTTTTTCTGATGAGGACAAATTAATTTTGATGCTTTGTTTTCAAGAAAAGTTTGACATATTTAAAAAATCATAAGTTAGACTAGAGAATATTATGTTTAAGAGGGGGTCGAGTATATCTGTCCTTTTCTAATCAAAGAATTGATTTTTTTACAAAAACTAATCATTTTAGTAAAAAATGGAAAGAAAGCCGCATCTCGTATCAAAAAATGCTGCCAAGTGCTTTGGCGGAATGCTTTCTCATAGAGCTCTTTGAGTTTCATTAATTTTTTTATATTTATTCAAATGTGATTTTAATATATAACTAGTGGGCATATATTTGCACTTGACTCCTATTTCTTCTTCTTCTTCTTCTTCTAATTTTCTTCTTCTTCTCTTTTCTTTCTAATATTAGCCTACTAATAGCTAATAATTAATCAAATTAATTTTATGACTAAAAAAAATTATTAATAATTCAACTTAATTCGTTTATTTTCCAAAAGATGGCAACCTTTTTCACTTCTTCTATTAGATTTGCACATTTGAATGAGCTTTTTTTTCACTTATTCAACTACGTAGTTATTAAGAGGAGGTCACGTATCTCTGTCCTTTTCTAATCAAAGAATTGAGTTTTTTACAGAAACTAATAACTTTAGCAGAAAATGAAGAGAAAGCCGAATCTCGTATCGAAAAAAGCAATATTTTCTTTGATAAGAAAGAATTAATTTTATATAGAGCCGGGCTGTGGCACAGTCGGTAAGAGCATTGGATTCGTATTCTCGGGGGAACGTGGATCGAATCCCGCTCGCGGCTGTTTTTCAAGCAAGCACCTCTGTTACATGTGCTTTGTTCTTATGAACACACTTTCGAGCTCCATCGTTAAAGGACGAAAAGTAACTCAGTTGCTTAAGGCAGCTGGCTTGCGTCCTAGCGGATCGGGGTTTGACTCCCTGGGAAAATTGGGAAAAACAATTTTCGTAGTTTTCCGTGGGGAAGAGAACCCGAAGAACGCAAAAAAAATACAAAATAGAGAGTTCCTCGGAACAAAAAAAAATTGATCATGGCCTATGACGAAAAGTCCAAAGGCCAATAAAAGATAAAGAAAGAAAGAAAATTAATTTTATTGCTTCGTTTCTAAGAAAACCTTGAAAAACTTAAATCATAGAGGTTAGGGTAGACAATTTGGTTTTTCAAGGTTTTCTTGAGAACGAAGCAATAAAATTGATTTTTTCTTATCAAAGAAAATATGGCTTTTTTGATACAAGATGCGGCTTTCTCTTCATTTTTTGCTAAAGTTATTAGTTTTTGTAAAAAATCATTTTTTTATTAGAAAAGGACAGAGATACATGACCTCCTCTTAATATCTGTGATTTTTTCTTCTTTAGCACTATCACTATGAATTATTATTTTATCAAGGTAATTCTTCAAACTTACAGTTCATGTTTATAGCAACTTTACAACAAATTGCTTTCAACATTGAAAGAGATTTTTTAACTAAATTTTAAATAGGTGAATGCCAATAAATGAGCATATTGGCATGATGTTGGTACTCTTTCTGTATCATTAAAATTATAATTCAATAAGGTTAATTTGAATGTTAACCACTACATTTTATCCAATGAAATATAAGTATTATCATCGATAACATTATATCCTATAAATGTTACAAAACCTTTTCTGACTTATTAAAATATAATTAAAAAATTCATTTTTTAATATATAGTTACGTTTTCACGTTAATGATTTATTATCTTGTGGATATCTTTTTATCACGACTAAGCTTAGTAAATCCAAGTTTTCAATTTTAGTGATGGTAATTAAATTAACAAGATGATAATTAAAATAAACTGATAGATTTATTATTACGTTAATCGCGAGAGAGAGAAATGTATTATAGATATATTTGAGTGAGCGTTTTTTTTGCTTGTTCAACTTCGTAATTATTAATATCTGTAATTTTTTCTTCTTCTTCTTCTTCTTCAAATATTTTTTCCATTTATTAAAAAACAATTTAATTTATAATATTTAATAATGATTATATTTAAATACTTTATTGAATGTAATAATACAATTCAACATCTAAATCAGTAGTACTATTATAAATTTTCAAGAGTAACTCAAAAATCAAAAGAAGTGATCAAAAAGCTACGCTAATAAAATTATTTTTTTTAAACTTTTATATTATTTAATTTATAGTATGGTTAACGCAAAAAAGAAAATAAATGAAAAATAAAATTTTTTTTGAAAATTTTCAAAGTGCTCTAAAATTAAAACTGCGCTGAAAAAATTAGTTTTCCAAAGCTTGTTTTCTTCAGACAGTAGCGAATTAATCGCATACAAATTTTGGAGCAAATCTATCAAATGGTTTTCGTAAAATAGAAAAAAATTAAAAATAAAAATTTTTTAAAAAATTTTAAAAATGCTCTAAAATTAAAAATGCGCTAAGAAAATTAGTTTACAAAATTTTTTATACTTCTGGCAGTCGAATTAAGTTCCATACAAATTTTCGAACAAATTCTTCGAGTAGTTTACGTAAAATACAAAAAAATGAAAAATCGAAATTTTTTTAAAATTCTTAAAATGATTAAAAAAAAAAAACTACGCCAAGAAAACCAATTCTCAATAGCTTCCGCACCAGTTCATCAAAAAATTGAATTGTATGGAAAATTTGAAGTAAATCCATCGAGTAGTTTTTAAGATTTTATTGGCTTAATAAATAGAAACATTTTTTTTTTTAATTTCAAAATGCTCTAAAATTAAAACTAAGCTAAGAAAATCAGTTTTTAAAAATTTATTTTATCCGGGCAATCACAAATAAATTCCATGCAAATTTTGAAGCAAATTCATCGAGTAGTAAACAAAAAAAAAACAAAAAACGAAAAATCAAATTTTTTTTTTTTTTTTTAAACTTTAAAATGAAAACTACGCTAGAAGAACCAATTATCAATAGCTTCCCAGCAAGTTAGTCACAAAACTAAATTCCATGCAAAATTAGAAGCAAATCGATCGAGTAGTTCCCGAGATACAGTTTACTAACTGAATTCATACATCCGCGCGCGCGCACACACACACACACACACAGACATTTTCTGGAAACCACTTTTTTCGACTCACCGAGTTCAAATATGTACAAATTAATGAAAAAATAGAAAAAAAATTTTTGTATCGATACAATGCTTTCTCTATGAGAAAGCAAAAAGCAATATTTTCATTGTTGAGAAAAAATTAATTTTATCGTTTCGTTTTCAAGAAAACTTTAAAAAACTTAAAACATAGAGGTTAGGGTGGACAATTTCGTTTTTCTGGCTTTTCTTGAAAATGTAGCAATAATATGAATTCTTTCTTATGAAAAAAAATTTTTCTTTTTTTGATACGAGATGCGGCTTTTTTTTCATTTTTTGCTAAAGTTATTAGTTTTTGCTAAAAATGAATTTTTTGATTAGAAAAGGACGGGGATACGTGACCTCCTCTTAAGTATGTCAAACTTTTCTTTAAAACAAAGCATCAAAATTAATTTGTTACCATCAGAAAATTTTTTTTTTTTTAACTGTACAAGTTGCGGACAACTCTTAATTTCTATCAATATTTACTAGTTTTTCCAAAAACCAACATTTTTCAATCAAAAAAGGATAGAAAGATCCAACGTCCTCTTATTTTCAAAAATTTATAACACAGTTTTTAAATTTGAAAAAAAAAATCGATGATTAAACTTTTATATTGCTATAAATTTACGTTATGCACGATTGGTGTCAACGTATTTACTAATTCATAGAGATCATGTTAAGACTAAAAAACTAATGTCATTACATTTAAGCCCGGCTTGTACTGTAGCTTGTTGTCGCCATGTTAGTATACTATATATATGGGCCACCTCTCCGTATGAGTTCCCAATACTTAATAATTGATGTCATAACTAATTTTTATTACAACAAATCAGTTAACATTCAAATAGTGATTTAAAAAAATTTTATTACTTTATAAAGTTTTTATTTTTTAACGGGATGTCGGAGTTATTGAAATTGATTTTTGCTATTTATTAATTTATTGATATCTTTTTAAATTAATTATTCAAGTAAATGTAATGACTTGTTCGCACTAAAGCTATGTTGATACAATAATTTTCATAAAAATAAAAATTCAATTGAGCTTGTTATTTTTTTATGAACTTTGAATGAAAATATTATTAAGAGGGGAGAACTCAGACATGCCGTTAATGTATATTTTTGTAACTTCTATAGATAATCATTCTAGAGAAAATTATACAAGGATTTAATGAATGATAAGCTGCTAATTCAGTTAAGATTTTTTTTACTTTTTTGCTTTCTCATAGAGAAAGCATTGTATCGGTAAAAAAAAATTTTTTTTTTTTTTTCATTAATTTGTACATATTTGAACTCAGTGAGTCGAAAAAAGTGGTTTCCAGAAAATGTCTGTATGTATGTGTGTGTGTGTGTGTGTGTGTGTGGATGTATGAATTCAGTTAGTAAACTGTATCTCGAGAACTACTCGATGGATTTGCTTCTAATTTTGCATGGAATTTAGTTTTGTGACTAACTTGCTGGGAAGCTATTAATAATTTGGTTCTTCCAGCGTAGTTTTCATTTTAAAGTTTAAAAAAAAAAAAAAAAAAAAAATTCGATTTTTCGTTTTTTGGTTTTTTTTGTTTACTACTCGATGAATTTGCTTCAAAATTTGCATGGAATCTATTTCTGATTGCCCAGATAAAATAAATTTTTAAAAACTGATTTTCTTAGCTCAGGTTTAATTTTAGAGCATTTTGAAATTTTTGAAAAAAATGTTTCTATTTATTAAGCCAATAAAATCTTAAAAACTACTCGATGGATTTACTTCAAATTTTCCATACAATTCAATTTTTTGATGAACTGGTGCGGAAGCTATTGGGAATTGGTTTTCTTAGCGCAGTTTTTTTTTAGAATCATTTTAAGAATTTTTAAAAAATTTCGATTTTTCATTTTTTTTGTATTTTACGTAAACTACTCGAAGAATTTGTTCGAAAATTTGTATGGAACTTTATTTCGACTGCCAAAATTATTAAAAATTTTGTAAACTAATTTTCTTAGCGCACTTTTAATTTTAGAGCATTTTTAAAATTTTTTAAAAAATTTTTATTTTTAATTTTTTTTTATTTTACGAAAACCATTCGATTTATTTGCTCCAAAATTTGTATGCAATTAATTCGCTACTATCTGAAGAAAACAAGCTTTGGAATACTAATTTTCTCAGCGCAGTTTTAATTTTAGAGCACTTTGAAAATTTTCTAAAAAATTTTTATTTTTCATTTATTTTCTTTTTTGCGTTAACCATACTATAAATTTTCTCCAAAATTTTCATACAATTAATTCGCTATTGTCTAAAAAAAATTAGCTTTTGGAAACTAATTTTCTTAGAGTGGTTACAATTTTAGAGAATTTTAAAGATTAAAAAAAAATTTTTGATTCTTCTTTTCTTATTTTATTTTATTCTACGTAAAGTACTCGATAGATTTGTTCTAAAAATTACAGGGAAATTATTTGCGACTGCCAAAAGAAGGAAAATTTTCAAAAATTGATTTTCATAGCGTAGTTTTAATTTTAGAGCATTTTTAAAATTTTCAAAAAGAAATTTTGAAAAGAAAATGTTATTTATTTAACCAGTTAGATCTCGAAAATTACTCGATGGATTTGCTTCAAATTTTGTATACCATCTATGTTTTTGTATAACTAGGCGGGAAGCTATAGAAAATTTGTATTCATAGTGTATTTTTTTTATTATAGAGCCATTTTAAGAATTTGAAAAAATTTTCGATTTTTAATTTTTTTTTTTGGTATTTTACGTAAATTAATTGATGAGTTTGCTTTGAGATTTCCATGGGAATAATTTGCATCTGCCAAAAGAAGGATAACTTTTATAAACCGATCTTTTTAGCGTAGTTTTCTTTTTAGAAAATTTTAAAAATTTTCTTATTTCAGTATTTTTCCATTTTACGTAAAAATACGTAAAGTACTTGATAGAATTACTCTAAAATTTGTATACAAATTATTTGCTACTATCTTTATAAACCAAGTTTTAAATAAATAATTTTATTAGCGTAGCTTTTTGATCACTTCTTTTGTTTTCTGAGTTACTCTTGAAAATTTATAATAGTACTACTGAATTTAATTACCGTTACTAAAATTGACTACTTGGATTTACCAAGCTTAGTCGTGATAAAAAGAGATCCACAAGATAATAAATCATTAACGTGAAAACGCAACTATATATTAAAAAATGAATTTTTCAATTATATCTTAATATGTCAGAAAAGGTTTTGTAACATTTATAGGATATAATGTTATCGATGATAATACTTGTATTTCATTGGATAAAATGTAGTGGTTAACATTCAAATAAACCTTATTGAATTATAATTTTAGTGATACAGAAAGAGTACCAGCATCATGCCAATATGCTCATTTATTGGCATTTACCTATTTAAAATTTAGTTAAAAAATCTCTTTCAATGTTAAAAGCAATTTGTTGTAAAGTTGCTATAAACATGAACTGTAAGTTTGAAGAATCACCTTGATAAAATAATAATTTATAGTGATATTGCTGAAGAAAAAAAAATTACAGATATTAATAACTACGATGTTGAACAATTTAAAAAAACGCTCTTTCAAATATGCAAATCTAATAGAAGAAGTGAAAAAGGTTGCCATCTTTTGGAAAATAAACAAAGTAAGATAAATTATTCAAAATCTTGTTTAGTCATAAAATTAAAATGATTAATTATAAGCTATTAGGAGGCTAATATGAGAAAGAAAAGAGAAATATATAGAAAAAAAAGATCTAAATAGTAGCAACTCAAATACAACATATACCATTATAGAAACGTCAGATTCATATATAATTACGTTACTAGATTCTTTTGAATTGAACAAACAAACGAAGTGAGAAATATATTAATGTTTTTGCTGAAATATAAAAATAAAATTTTTTCTTTAACAGTTCTTTAACGAAAAACCTTACTTGTGTATCCAAGTAGATAAGAAACTTCGACAGATTCTTCATCATAATTGCTTTCTCATAGAGAAAGCATTGTATCAATAAAAAAATTTTTTTTCTATTTTTTCATTAATTTGTACATATTTGAACTCAGTGAGTCGAAAAAAGTGGTTTCCAGAAAATGTCTGTATGTATGTGTGTGTGTGTGTGTGTATGTGTGTGTGTGTGTATGTGTGTGTGTGTGTGTGGGTGGGTGGATGTATGAATTCAGTTAGTAAACTGTAACTCGAGAACTACTCGATGGATTTGCTTCTAATTTTGCATGGAATTTAGTTTTGTGACTAACTTGCTGGGAAGCTATTGATAATTTGGTTCTTCCAGCGTAGTTTTCATTTTAAAGTTTTAAAAAAAAAAAAAAAAAAATTCGATTTTTCGTTTTTTGGTTTTTTTATGTTTACTACTCGATGAATTTGCTTCAAAATTTGCATGGAATCTATTTCTGATTGCCCGGATAAAATAAATTTTTAAAAACTGATTTTCTTAGCTCAGGTTTAATTTTAGAGCATTTTGAAATTTTTGAAAAAAATGTTTCTATTTATTAAGCCAATAAAATCTTAAAAACTACTCGATGGATTTACTTCAAATTTTCCATACAATTCAATTTTTTGATGAACTGGTGCGGAAGCTATTGGGAATTGGTTTTCTTAGCGCAGTTTTTTTTTAGAATCATTTTAAGAATTTTTAAAAAATTTCGATTTTTCATTTTTTTTGTATTTTACGTAAACTACTCGAAGAATTTGTTCGAAAATTTGTATGGAACTTTATTTCGACTGCCAAAATTATTAAAAATTTTGTAAACTAATTTTCTTAGCGCACTTTTAATTTTAGAGCATTTTTAAAATTTTTTAAAAAATTTTTATTTTTAATTTTTTTTTATTTTACGAAAACCATTCGATTTATTTGCTCCAAAATTTGTATGCAATTAATTCGCTACTATCTGAAGAAAACAAGCTTTGGAATACTAATTTTCTCAGCGCAGTTTTAATTTTAGAGCACTTTGAAAATTTTCTAAAAAATTTTTATTTTTCATTTATTTTCTTTTTTGCGTTAACCATACTATAAATTTTCTCCAAAATTTTCATACAATTAATTCGCTATTGTCTGAAAAAAATAAGCTTTTGAAAACTAATTTTCTCAGAGTGGTTACAATTTTGAAGAATTTCAAAGATTTAAAAAAAAATTTCGATTCTACTTTTCTTATTTTTTTTTATTCTACGTAAAGTACTCGATAGATTTGTTCTAAAAATTGCAGGGAAATTATTTGCGACTGCAAAAAGAAGGGAAATTTTCAAAAATTGATTTTCATAGTATAGTTTTAATTTTAGAGCATTTTAAAATTTTGAAAAGAAAATGTTATTTATTTAACCAGTTAGATCTCGAAAATTACTCGATGGATTTGCTTCAAATTTTGTATACCATCTATGTTTTTGTATAACTAGGCGGAAAGCTATTGAAAATTTGTATTCATAGTGTATTTTTTTTATAGAGCCATTTTAAGAATTTAAAAAAATTTTCGATTTTTAATTTTTTTTTTTTTGTATTTTACGTTAATTGATGAATTTGCTTTGAGATTTCCATGGGAATAATTTGCATCTGCCAAAAGAAGGATAACTTTTATAAACCGATCTTTTTAGCGTAGTTTTCATTTTAGAAAATTTTAGTCTGTTTACACATTTTAATGCATATCTGCTGAAATTTAATTGCGACTGAAACGTGCGACAGATTTGTAACAGATTGCCAATCGAAACGTGCGATTCAAAGATAAGAATAAACGCGCAAATTTGCAGCAAAATCGAAGCAGTCTTCCGTAAGAATATTACAGCAGCAATTTACTACAGAATTACATAAGAAAGACTTAAGTTAAGTGCAATTATATGACGAGAATAAACACGCAAACTTGCAGCAGAATCGAAGCAGTCTTCCGTAAGAATGTTGCAGCAGCACCTTACCCCAGAATTACATAAGTATGACATAAGTTGAGCGCAATTATATGACGAGAATAAACACGCATACTTGCAGCAGAATTGAAGCAGTCTTCCGTAAGAACCTTGCAGCAGCACTTTACCCCAGAATTATATAAGAATTACATAAGTCAAGTGCAAATATATGCCCACTAGTTATATATTAAAATCACATTTGAATAAATATAAAAAAATTAATGAAACTCAAAGAGCTCTATGAGAAAGCATTCCGCCAAAGCACTTGGCAGCGTTTTTTACTTTTTTTTAATAGTATAATGCGTAGATGCAGATGCACCTCCCTGGAAGTATTTCTGGTGACGCCCATGTAGACGTAACTTGAGTATTGAGCATAACTTTGAACTTAAGTATCGTTAGTTGAGTGTCAGCTGTTACTTCGATTGAGTGTTAATCACACAGATGAGATACTCGTTGGTAAAAATGTAATAATTAGTTGAAGTAACAGCTGATACTCAAGTAACGATTCTTAAGTTCAAAGTTATACCAAAGGAGATATACGCTTATAGAAAGATTCTTCTGGGTTACATTTTCCGTCCGAAAGTCTGGGTAATACTTTAACATTGTTTGTATATCTATACATATGAAAAATGTGCAAAAATTATAAATTAAAAAAAAAACATATTTTTTTTTTCTTTTTTTTAGGATTACGGATGCTCTATTGTCGAGGTGGGTTTAAATAACAAATTTTAAAGGAAAGTTAAGTAAAAGACCTTTAATTTACTTTTTATAAAAGTCCCTAGGTGCTTCCAATACCCAAATATGATCGTTCGAAGTTGGTAAAAAAATCTAAGCATGAAATCTGCGAATAGCACACAAAGGTTTTTGAATACCAATATTTTTTTTACATTGATAATAAGAAAAAAGATTTTGTAAGGCTTTATCACAGCTATCATACTACATCAGTTTGAAATACGATTCATAAAGAAAAATATGGCTTAAAAATAATTTTTATATTTTAAATAACTTTTTTTTATTTTTCTCTCTTTAGGGTTTTTTTTTATAAAATCCTATTCAGTTAAATTAACATATGCATAATAAGTAAAGATAAAATATGAATATATTATTATGCGAATAGATTATATGAACAAATATTAACAACATTATTATAATAAAATATTTTTCGCCATACCCTGCCCGAAAGCACAACTTTCGTCCCGGTACCGAAAAACAAAAGTTGTATTTTCGGCCCGGGTATGGCGAAAAATAGCATACACACCACGGGAGGTAAAATGGCGAGCCCATAGCACATATTTTCCACCCTCGCCTTCGGCTCGAGATGGCAATTATATGTGCTATGGACTCGCTAGTACTTTACCTCCCTTGGGGTGTAATATACTATTTTATTCTAGGAAATAAATTTAGAAAGTGATTTGGGATCTAATTTTTTTGATTAATTCATTTTTTTATCAGTAGATAACAGGTTTTTTCTATATTCGTTGATAAATTAGATTAAATACTCAATGGAATCAATATATGCTCGACGTTCATCCCATGTGCTGCAGTCATACATTATGAATTCAAAGTCTATATGAAATCTACTAAAAAAATTCATACTCTGACTATTTGTGAAATAATCAAGATTTATTTCATGCAGCGAGCTTAAAGGGGGGAATACAATTAGAAGAACCAAAAAATCGAATTTTTTTTGCTTTAAAGTTCGTAAATTTTCTGTTGGAAATGATGGTCTAACTCCCGTTCTAAAATTCTAAGTCCTTCTGTTCTTTTTAGCCGTTTTCCGAAGACACCTTTTTCACGCGAAGCAGGTGTGAGACGTTACATTATAAATCTCGTTTTCAATTGGTAGAAGTGATTATTCAAAAACTAATTATCCGATCGAGCTGCAACTTTCGGGAGCTCTCCTCTATACTATTTTACTCTTTGTAAACTAAAAAAATTTTCAAATTTTTATTGCAAAATATAAAAATTATTGCAAAGACAGTGGTAAAAAACTAAGCACCAAATTAACAATTTTTTTTTCAAATTATCCTAGTTCACCGAAAATATAGAAGTATAATTAACGTAAATTTTCCACATGAACTGTTTCAGATCAAAACTGCGCTCTGGAGAACTTCCGCCAATTAAAACAAGGGACTCCGTTAAAGCCACTTTACAGCCGCCATATTGTTCAGAATGCAACAAAAAAAATTTTTTTCTATACTTTAAGGACCAATTATTAGTTCCAAAAAATTTCAAATTATTCCAATAATTTGATTTCCTTCTTCAGGATCGATGATTTTGTTCTGAAACGATAGCACTATTTTCCGTTTGACACTTCAACTTCATTATCAAACAGAAAGAGAACAGTAAGCCCGGGTGACAAACATCATAAATGTTTTTTGAATTTATTTAGTATAGTTTCCGAAATAGATTTATCAATAACTTTGTATTCAATTAATGATTTCAGTAAATTGAAATCATTGTTTGGAGCAGTAATCGCTGAAGGCGATTTATAGCATGGTCCGAAATATACAAATATTGTAGACTTGCACATCAAGTACAAATATTGTTCTTCATTTTTACTCAATTTAAAAGATTTTCTAAATAAAAATATTTTAAGAGAATAAATCGCTTTAGACATCCACCGAGCATGGTGGCATGCACTTGACTTTTTGAACTTAATTTCTTCCACAGCACCTAAAAAAGCTAAACTTAGCATAAGTAACTCTTTATAGTCACTTCTGGGAAGCTGTTCTTTTAAAAAATTCTCTATGAATTTTATTATACGCGGGACCTCATTTTTTAATTTTGGTTCCAAACCATCTAATCCATGATAATATTTGCCTTGGTCTATGTAATCCCATTGATTTTGAAACCTTTTAAAAATAGCAACATTTGGCCCGCTTGTTCCAGGAACCTTATCTTGAAATGCTGCCGATAGTGAGATTTCTAGAATGTGATGTCGACAAGCTAGATAAACTAAGTCTTTTTTTAAGAATTGCTCTAAAATAGGTGCTGCTCCACCCTTGTGACCAAAATTTGCGGTAGTCGTATCGCAGCAAATACTTATTTAATGCATTGGCAAAAGCAATAACAATAAACATTGCGTTTATATCTGAAACATTGGCTTTATCTAAGATTGCAACAAGCTCTCCCTCTTGAAAAAATTCATATGAATTTTTTATATACTCAATATGCATTTTTGTTTCATTTTTATATATTAAAAATTTAATAAAAAAATTTATATGCAAAATTTATATGAAAAATTCATATGAAAATTTTAAATGAATAATAATCATGATGATCATCTCATTATTTCCATATGGAAAAAGTATGAAAAAACTTCAAAATCCAATCTCCAATTTTTCATATGAATTTTTCGTATGAAATTTCCATATGAATTTTTCATATGAATTTTTTATATGAATTTTGCATATAAATTTTTCATAAGAATTTTTCATATGAATTTTTTAATATATAAAAATGAAACAAAAATACATATTGAATATATGAAAAATTCATATAAAAATTCATACGAATTTTTCCGAGTCATAACAGGAATGGATCCTCTTAAATTTTTCATTGTATATGACCCTCCAGCTGGCAAATAATCAGAATCCGAACTCTGCGTGTTTATTTCTCCACTTGAGGATAACTGCAAATCTTGTTCAGTTATTAGACCTCTTGTCTTGAAAAAAATTATTCAACTCAATTTTTTAAAATATTTTTTATAAGAATACAAAGTCAAAAATTAAACGAAAAGTTTTTAAATATTTAGACGCAAAAAAAAAAATAGAAATTCAACATAATCAAAATGTTTTGATTTAGGTATGGTCTAGCCATTTTATATTAGAAATAATATCAAATTCCGAGCACCTTTAACAATATTTGATTTTAGTTTTGATTTTATAAAAATGAAATTTTGTTTTTAGCTGAAATTGAATTTTCCTACCTAAAACGGTTATTAAAATGAACAAAATAAGTTTATTCTGTTCATTTTAAATTATTTACAAATATATGAAATCTTAAAAAAGAATATTGATTCTACTAAAAACCATTTATTTACTGATATTACTACTGATTTTTTCGAACATCATACAAACATACATACGCGTGTACACATGCACGCACACATACGGTCACTCTACGCAGACACACACACGCACATACATACACATGCACACGTACGCGCAATTTAGTCACTATTCTGGATGAATACACAGATCGTAACTTAAATTATGCTTTTTAGCATGTTTCATAGTACGCATCATGCAACTATTCATTGCTTTTCATACTCTATTATTATAGAATATTCAGCATACATCTCGTTCCTTCCTTGTGATGCTAAATACTTCTACTATTCTCAAATTTTATAGACTGACCTTTTTATATTTGTTCTTAACTTTTCAGAAAATAATTGAAAGTACAAGAACAGCATTGATTTCATAAAAAATGCATGGAATAAATCAAAATGGCAAAAGTTAAAAATAATAAATTCGAGCAAATTCGAACAATACAGA
Source organism: Anastatus disparis (assembly GCA_017163975.1). Classification (NCBI taxonomy): domain Eukaryota; kingdom Metazoa; phylum Arthropoda; class Insecta; order Hymenoptera; family Eupelmidae; genus Anastatus; species Anastatus disparis. Next base: position 2,693,990 of record JAFFSR010000302.1, read on the forward strand.
ATGATTAAAAAAATAATTAAAGTAAAAAAAATCATCAAGTTTAAATAAGGATGACCAAAATAGTGCATCAAATACTTTCATCAAGAGGACACTCTTGTTTAAAAAATAGTATTAATTAAAAACAGCTTGTATATTTAAAAACTCGCCGTCGAGGCGCTACCGCACTTCTTGATTATAAATTGAAAGTTTATAATATGTGATTTGATAATAAATAAAACTACTCAGTCAATACTAATCATATCCTTGCATTTTTGTAATAAAATCATTGTCTCCGTAGCTTTTAAATTTTCAATTCTAATATTTCAAAAACTTGTATGCTCAAGTTGTTTGTTTGTTCAAGGTTCGGCAAGTACATTGTGACATCCCATAGAATCACATAATTTAAATTAATTCTAATAAATTATAAATAGTTACAACTATTTTTTATTATAAACTCCTTAGTAGAAATTTAATTGTTCCATGAGATGTCCCTAATTCAAACATTCAAAATTTCGTCATACACATTGCGAAAATTAACAACTTTTATTTGTAAAGGAGCGAAAGATATAGAGAATGAATAAAAATTGATTAGTAAGCCGACTAATGAACCCGGTATTTCAAAACATCCTAAGTAGTGCTTCTGAAAATTTGGACTCTGTGTCAGCTATAACGAATTTTTTCAATCCTCGATCGTTCACACGGAGACTATAAAATTCTCGAGTTGCTCCACTTATTGCCTTTTGTCTAATTAAGATCGCAACTAGATAGTCGGTTGCGGGGACCACTGTAAATCAGTGCAAACTTACAAACAATATTATAATAAAAATAAAAAAAGAATTTATTAATAATTAAGAATAAAGTTAAGTGCAAAATACTTAATTTATTCTAGTACATTTATACAAGTACAATTAATTATTAATTATTAAGGGACAATTAATGGTGAATTACGATAAGTGATTATTAATATTATCTGTGAAGTGAAGCTGACGCAGAAACCAAATTGTTAGAACAGAAAATGAAAGGATCAAAAGGATCACAGAGAAAAAGGAAATCACAGTCGTTAGAACATTCTTCTCCTTCCTTCTTTCTTCGAATATAGTAAGTCAGTTTATAAACTGTAATTTTAAATTAATTGTATTGAAAAAAAGTAAATAAACATAAATAAAATATTCAATCTCTATAATTAAAATTTTCGTTTACTTTTCTTAATAATATATTTATATATATGTATAAAAAATTATTAATCAAAAATATTAACTTGTGAAAGGTAAGTTCTGGGACTGACTGGTTGAACACAATAATAAATAATTATTGTTGAAACCTAACGACCGAAATCAATTCGGCCGTAACAATTGGCATTCCTTGTGGGGAACTAGTAAGATTTTTCACTTGTTAATATCTAAATTTCTTTATTTAAACGATCAACTTTGGTCAACGACCGCTGCGTCATCAAATATTTCTATTGTGACCTGGATATCATTATTATACGCATTACTAAACAATTCATATTAATAATTTATTCTTGATAATGACAAGTAATTAACATAATAGTTAAATAAATTTCTATAAATAATATAATATAAAAATATAAAATAAAGAAATCCAATATTCAAATACACAAAATACTAATTAAACATTTTGTTTTAATTGTACGGTCAACGACCATCTACAAGTCAAAAGTTAAGAGTCAGCAGAATCTTACAACTTTGTCTCTCTTATCGTTTACCTATTAATTATAAATTAAAATTTTCGTTTCCTTTTTAATAAAGCTTTAAAATCTTTCAAAACATTTAATTTAATGAATTTGATATTTTAATAATTAATAACTAATTATAATGTGTTTGTTTCAATGTAAACAAGGGTGAATCATAGATAATATTCGTTCATCAGAAATTTTAGAATAGATAAACTATATTTTGATTCAATTAATATAACTTTAAGATTATTATACTTTAAAGTAATAAAATTGTACCATAATTAAGACTTTAGTTTATGATAAATTATTATCCTGCAAATTGCAAACCTTGAGTAATAATATCACTTCATTACTAGAGTTAAAATCAATAAATAAAAGGAAATTTTGACGTAAATTGATATTTTAATTAAAAATTATAAAGGTTTTTATAAGGATGAAGGGTAGAGTAACATATTTGACAAAAATTATTTTTAAAACAAATAAACAGTTAAACATCTAATCTCTTTTTTGTATATACATAAGTATTTATAATTATGATAAATTATAACACCAATAAATTACAAAAGGTTTCATTTTCATTAAAACTATGACCTTTTTTTTAGTACTCTAACCTAATTTTCCTTATAAAATTTCTATTTGTAAAAATCATTGCAGTTAATAGCAACCTACTTTAATCATCATAATAAAAATTGTAAAAACTTGTTAAGGCGACTTCGGATTTTAGGTTAGGTTTTATTTTTGAGTTTACAAATTACTCTTTCAATATGTAAAATTTTTGAGATTTTTTAATTTTCCACCATTCTACGGATTATAATAAATGGTGGAAAATTAAAAAATTCAATAAATTTTAGAAACTGAAAGAGTAATTTGTAAACTACAAAATGAAATCGAACCGAACTTCCGTAGTCGCCTTAATCAACATTGAAATAAAATATTTATTTATAATACTAATAATAATAAAATTTATATATATATATATATATATATATATATATATATATATATATATATTTATTATATTTTAATGTATTTGTTTTTTTTTTATTAAAACTAATATAAACCTATAACGCAACTCAGTTATAGAAAAATTATACTTCCTATATTATAAACTGCTGAAATGCGACATTCAAAGTGAAATGAACTCGGTCATTAAAAGTACAAAGTCAGCATTTCGCTGCTCACCAGATACATCAAGTTCAATTAACGCATTAAATAAAAGTTTTGACAATAATTCGTATCAAACTTTAATAAACAAATATTTTATAATAATAAACAATAATCTATACTAATATAGTTGATATAAGTAAGAAAAAATAAAATAACTATATTCAATTCGACAAAGTTAATTAACTTTATTATATTTACTAAACGACATACCCTTACATATAAATTCATACTAAAAAGAATGATTTTTTTAGCTTGATAAAATTAAAATCTAGCTAGTTATAGTGATTTCTGTTCATTACATTTTCCTACCCTCTTTTCTTACTTAAAATATATACGAGCTTAATTTACCTCGCTCCTAACGTCGCTCAGTTAAATTTTCATATATTATATAAATATGTATAAATTAGCCAATTTTAAAGTCAAAAAATTGCCCGAATTTATAAATTTTTACATGGTGGTTCTGTTTAAAATGTAGCTTTTATATACTTGAAAGAAAAAATTAATTTAAGTTCCAATATGCATAAAAATTGTTTAAATACAAATCATATCATAATCATAAATTAAAAATTTGTTTTACTGAACTCCATTTAAATTAATGAAAAAATATAATAGGAATTCATTCTTTTTAATGATGTGCTTCAGACAGAGGGACGAAGATGAAGAAACGGAGACGTAGAAATGGACACGGAGAGACAAAGACACAGAGACAGAGACAGAGAGGAGAAAACAGAGAGACGGAAACAGAGAGAAATAGACGGAAAGACGAAAAAGGAGAGACGAAGACGAAGAGACATAGACAGAGGGACGAAGAGACGAAAACGGAGAGACAGAGGCAAAGAGACAAAGACGAAGAAACAGAATCGTAGGAACAGAGACGGAGAGACATGGATGGAGGGACAGAGACAGAGAGACAGAGACGGGGAGGCAGAGATAGAGAAACAGAGACAGAGGAACGGAGATGGAGAGACAGAGACGAAAAGACGGAGACGGAGAGACGAAGACGGTGACGCTGATGGAGAGACGGAGACGGAGAAACAGAGGCGGAGAAACGGAGACAGAGGAACGGAGACGGAGGAACAGAAACGGAGAGACAAAGACAGACAGACGATGACGGAGAGACGAAGACAGAAAGACGGAGATCAAGAGACGGTGATGGAGAGACGGAGACGGAGAGGTGGTGATGGGGAGACGGAGAGACGGATATTGTATATGTGCGTATGTGTATATGTGTGAATGTGTGTATGTGAATGTTAAAGATGCACGTGTGTATGTGTATGTATGTATGTGACAATAATGCAAAAGATATTCATTGTAAGAAAAAAAAGAGTTTTAATTCTTCACTTCAATATAATAAATATAATAATATATATATATATATATATATATATATATATATATATATATATATATATATATATAAGTAGTAACGTAATTACGGAGACACAGAAACGGAGAAACAGAGACGGAGAAACGGAGACGGAGAAACAGAGGCGGAGAAACGGAGACAGAGGAACGGAGACGAAGGAACAGAAACGGAGAGACAAAGACAGACAGACGATGACGGAGAGACGAAGACAGAAAGACGGAGATCAAGAGACGGTGATGGAGAGACGGAGACGGAGAGGTGGTGATGGGGAGACGGAGAGACGGATATTGTATATGTGCGTATGTGTATATGTGTGAATGTGTGTATGTGTGAATGTTAAAGATGCACGTGTGTATGTGTATGTATGTATGTGACAATAATGCAAAAGATATTCATTGTAAGAAAAAAAAGAGTTTTAATTCTTCACTTCAATATAATAAATATAATAATATATATATATATATATAAGTAGTAATATAATTACGTAGAAACGGAGACGGAAATATGGAGATGGAGAGACAGAGACGAAGAAACGGAGACAGAGGAACGGAGACGGAGAGACGAAGACAGAGAGACTAAGATGGAGACAGACAGACGGAGACGGAAAGACGAAAAGACGGAGACGCAGACGGAGACGGAAAGACGAAGTCGGAGAAACGAAGACGGAGAGACGGATATTGTGTATGTGTGTATGTGTATATGTGTGAATGTGTGTATGTGTATGTCAAAGGTGCAGGTGTGTATGTATATGTATGTATGTGGCAATGATGCAAAAGATATTCACGTAAGAAAAAAAAAGTTTTAATTCATCACTTTAATATAATAAAAAATATAATAATATATAGAAGTAGTAATGTAATTACGGAGACACGGAAACGGAGAAACGGAGTCGGAGAAACGGAGTCGGAGAAACGGAGACGGAGAGACGCAGACGGAGAAACGGAGACGGAGATGGAGATATGGAGGCAAAGAAACAGAGACAGAGAAACAGAGACGGAAAAACGGAGACGAAGAGACGAAGACAGTGAAACAGAGACGGAGACAGTAAAACGGAGACGGAGAAACGGTCTTGTAACTTGTGCAATCGAAACACAGAGGTCATACCTCATAAAAACTGAAATCTAGATCGATCTTTCTCTGCAGCCTCCCCGGATGCTTCTTATCCATTACTACATTTAGTAAAAATTTTTTTTCTTCAATTTTAATTGTGTTTTTTCTTTTCTTACTAAAACGAATACAATATTAACATTGATTTCATTCGATGTATATAGTTGTAATTCAATGATTACGAATCCAAAAATTAATAATAACCTTCCAACTTAGTTTAAATTTCTTCAACCGTTATATAGAGAAGTAAAATATTTTATATATTTATTCAAAATTGTACCTAAATACTTATTTTTCTTTAATTGTAAAATCAATATATATTAAAACATCAGAAAATTTTAATTACTTAGATTATAGAAATATCAGAAAAGAAACCTATAATAGCAAAATAAGTAGTAAAAAAATAAGTAATTTCAAAGCAAACTATTAATCATAAAATTATCATATTTTTTTAATTCAATTATCTTCCACAAAACGAACCTTTATAAAGAAACGTTGAAATCTTTTTAATTTGCTCAAACATTGTATTAAAATGGGAAATCTCAACCTGTAGATTATAATATATATTATATCTCCTAATATACATTCTAAATGTCATTTTTAAAATATCCAACATATATCATTTTCACTGAACAAAACAATATAGGTTTCGACAATTTGGGATTCGATTCATTTTCAATACTCTTACGCTGATTGTCGGGACAACAATTGACTTAAGGGGGAAGGTGTGACATCCCATGCTATCACATAATTTAAATTAATTCTAATAAATTATAAATAAATTATAGTTACAACTATTTTTTATTATAAACCTCTTTGTGGAAATTTAAGTGTTCCATGAGATGTCCCAAATTCAAACATTTAAAATTTCATTATACACATTGCGAAAATCAACAACTTTTATTAAGAGATAGAAAACAAAAAAAAATTATTAGCCTTTTGTCTGTTTGCGGCTGCAACTAGATAGTCAGTTGCGGGGACCACTGTAAATCAGTGCAAACTTACAAATAATATTGTAATTAAAATAAAAAAAAAGAATTTATTAATAATTAAGAATAAAGTTAAGTGCAAAATACTTAATTTATTTTAATACATTTATACAAGTACAATTAATTATTTCTCTTGAGATAATAGTGAAATTATTAATATTATCTTTGAAGTGAAGCTGATGCAGAAACCAAATTTTTAGAACGGAAAAGGAAAGGATCAAAAGGATCACAGAAAAAAAGGAAATCACAGTCGTTAGAACATTTTTCTCCTTCCTTCTTTCTTCGAATATAGTAAGTCAGTTTATAAACTGTAATTGCAAATTAATTGTATTAAGAAAAAGTAAATAAACATAAATAAATTATTTAATTTCTATAATTAATATTTTCATTATTTTTCTTATTGATATATTCATACATATAAATAATTATTAATCAAAGATATTAACTTGTGAAAGGTAAGTCCTGGGACTGACTGGTTGAACACAAAAATAAATAATTATTGTTGAAACCTAACGACCGAAGTGAATTCGGCCGTCGGGACTTTACCTCGGGACTTAACCTCGGGAAATTAAAATCACAAAGTATTTTTTGAATTTCATTTTTATATTAAAAAAATATTTCTCACGCGAAGAGCGCCAAAAATATTATTTTGAATATCATATAATACACGATACTCATAATTTATGTAATTCTAAATATATTTATACATATGACTGATTCCATTCAGATTCTTGCACGCCGTCACTGATCGAATTTTTTTTTTCTTTTCTAAGTGATAACAATGCCTTCCAATATATATATGAAGATAAAATTTACCTCATAGACCGCTCGAAAATATATTTTTTCCTTACTACAGCGTATTTAGTGTTGGGTGTAAAAATGAAAATTAAAATTTGAAAATGAACCTCAATTTTCTAATTGCCGTAGCTCCGTCAATTTTTGACCTTCTCAAACGTTTTTTAAATGAAAATGTGCAAAATTCAGTCTAGTTTTAAATGCCGTTTTAATTAATGCCATACTAGTTGATCTCTCTGAATTATTCATGAAAAACCGAAAAAAGCTTTTTTTCAAACGCAATTTTCTCAAAAATTATATATTTTTTTTTTGAAATTTTTTTATCGTTTTATACATTAAAAATACTAACTTTGAGGATAGATGAGAATATGTAATTTTGCCTTATTTTTTTTAAACGTTTTTATTATATTTTCCATTTTAAAGCATTGATACCATGGCGTATCATACCATTTTTCCAACTATTACGTTTTTTTAAAATTCGTTTATGCTTGTATTTATTAATTTATCGAAAATTATAACAAAAATCTTTAAAATAAACCCTTGATTAAATTTTTTTATCAATTAGAACCGAAGTCATGATGATTTTAAGTTTATAAAAATAGAATTTTTTTTTGTTGATAATTAAAATTTTTTATTTAGTTTGAATTTTGTACCTACGATTTAAATTTACGTTGTAGGGAGTGACATATGCCACCGCTAGATGGCGACGATTCACGTTTTGCATTCTCATTAACGACTCGACGCATTCAAGCATATAAGACAAGTAAAATCAAAAATAAAATTTTGTCTAACAAACATTTTTTTTTGATCTGTTAAAAAACTAATTAATAATAATGGCGTCACTGGTCGTCAAGACTAAGTGCAAGGATTTGAAAGAAAGGCACAAAAAAGTTATTTGCGATTGCTCCAAAAATACCTCATTAGAGAATTAGGTGATCTAACGGAGTCTTGGAAGCGCTTGTATCCGAATACTTCTTTTTCTAGAAAGGATAAAGTATGTCATTCATATTACAGAATATTTTTAGATGAAGTGAAAATACACCTATTTCATCTACCTCAAACAGTCAACAATCTTCGGAAGAAGTTTTTTATAGTGAGGCTGTGGTAGAGCAGGTCAATCAGACTTCAAGTAATTTGGAATTAAAAATTTCACCAATCAAAATGCCTCGGAGTATCAATATAAAAATGCGAAAATCCTATGCTCTTCGGAAAAGAAAACAAATAAACGATACATTTGATTCACAAATAGCAAGTAAAATTATAAAAGTCTGCGATATAACGGATTTGCCCACATTAAATGAAAATAACGAATGTGAAACATGTGATAAATGGCTCGAAAATATTAAAATTGCTTTCGATAATTGTTCAAATTTTCTTGAGAAAGTGCGGTTATTAATTCTTATACCAAGCAACATTTCCAAAAATTATTTATTATCAGTTTTATCGAATGTAACTGTTCATATGATTGATCAAGCAAGATCATTAGTAAGTAATAAAGATATTTACAAAAAGCCTGAGAGCTATCGTGACCATTCTTTTAATAGTAAAATTATAACAAAAATAAAAAATTATTAAAAAATTATTAAAAAATTATTAAAACGATGATTTGAATTGTTCTAGTCAAAGTGCAAATAAAAGTGACACAATATCTGTTGAAGAAAATGGTATAAAAACTAAAAAAGTTAAATGCTTTCTTACGCGAAGCATAAAAAAAAATATATCAATTATTTATAGAAAAAAATCCTTAAATTAAAACAAAAATCGGTAAATCAATATTCTATTCCTTAATACCAAAGTAGGTTATACCCCATCCACCAAACGATTCATGTCTTTGCGTTTATTGCGAGACTAAATTTCGCACATTTTCATTTAAAAAACGTTTTAAAAGGTCAAAAATTGACAGAGCTACGGTAATTTGATAATTGAAGTTCATTTTCAATTTTTTAATTTTCATTTTTACACCCAACACTAAATACGCTGTAGCGAGGAAAAAACATATTTTCGAGCATTCTATGAGGTAAATTTTATCTTTATATACATATTGGAAGGTATTTTTATCACTTAGAAGAGAAAAAAGAATTCGATCAGAGATGGCCTGCGTGAATCTGAATGGAATCAGTCATATAACACTAAACAATAAAAAAAGTTATATTTTTATAGGATATAATTTTACATTTGACTTAAACATTTTTAATTTCTTATAATACTTTAAAAATTAAATTAAATTTTGATTTATTCAAATATAACATTATTTAGCGGAAATCGTCCACCCTTAACTTGTGATTCAGAGAATTCGCTATTTGGGGTTGAATACTTGGCTGATATATAAGGATATAAACATGTCTTTAATTTAATGTGCAAGATTAAATATAAAAATAAATAATACTTAAAATATCAATACTAAATAGATTGAAAACCGCTATTCACATATGTAAACTTTTTCGAAGAATTTGTCCACCCCTTACTTGTAATTCGGGGAATTTACGATTTGCAGAATTTACAATTCGAAGTGAAGTACTTAACTAATGTATAGGAATATCGACTTATAGTGCCGAGTTACACATACTGACTAATGTATAAAGACATCGGGTTACATTATCGAGCCTATTAGAAGTTCGAATTCATTTTCCTCCCGAGAGCGGCAAAGAGATATTTTGCTCCCTCACAACAGCTGATCAAAATAGTATTTTGCGCTCAGAGTGCGAGAAAAATATTTACTTTTAAGTACTTTCTGTACATGAATGTCAGCTTCTTTACTGCCTCATCAAGGCTCAAGGCTTGAGATTCATCTGGAAATGAATTAAAATTTTTATCAAGTTTAGTAATAATGAAATTTACCATTATTAAAATCTTTATGAACTCAAAATATTGTAAATATTAATATGAACTTATAACTTTATAAACGTTGATTAATCACTTCTAATACCTGATTAATCTTCTCCCTTGATTAGTAATATTACTCCCATAATTAGTAATTAGGACTCAATTTCATTAATTGGCTTGGACAGAAACAAATTCATAGCTTCATTATTGATTGAACCTAGTAAAGTAATCAAAGTATCTTGCGCAATATTAAATACATTATGTACATCCTTCATAAAATTGAATTTTAGTACTTGACTCGTTGGGGTTTTTTAGAACTTGTCGAAAATTGGCATTGAGTTTTTTTAACTTCTCACAATAACAGTCAGTTCTTTTTAATTGTACTGGTATTTTATTCCACACATATATCAATTCTTGCATTATAACTTCAATCGCATCAACGACTTTCAAATCTTTATTTTTTGTCAAAAAAAAATAATTGTTGCAACACATGCAAATTGCGTGGTGAAAAAAAAAACATTAAAACGACAAAAAAATTGGAAAAAGATTACAAATTTATTTATATAAAATGATATGAGAATCTAAAAAAATATACCTTATAATTTTAACTTATAATCATGCCATAAACAAGTATGTTGCACGTAGAAACTTTAAAGTAAACGTCGTAGACTTAATATAAAGATTGAAGAGGTTAACGTAATAACAACTGCATGCCACACGTGGAAATTTTGATCTATAATTTAAAATATATAAATTTAAAATTTTCATTTTATTTAGACTTGATTACACGATCATGATTAAAATTGCAAGCATTAAAAGGTTTTTGTTTTATTTGTACTATTTACTAGCAATTCTTGATACTATCTATGTAAAGTTGCTTGCAAAAGTTATACACGTTACTGATTGATTATCTGAAACTTTGCGCAATCGTGCCTTTGAGACTGGTAAATATATTTTTATATTTTATCTCCCCCTTAACAGTATTGGCCACTTTATTAACTCAAGAAGCGGGCCGAAAATAAGATACCCTGGTGGAAAATTAAGGATAAAAATATGCTCAGTAAACTAACGGCTAGCGATATCTCGTCGCGACACAGTCGCGATAAATAACCGTTGTATACGAGATAAAATATTGAAGACATTAACTATAATTCCACATATTAGATAAAAAACATAACCCTAAAAACCATTAATTGAAACCCCTTTTTGATTATTCAAAATTAATTATAGACGATAATGAAATAAATTATGAATAGTTATTTATTTCAATTAAAATTAAATATTTATATATAGCAGGTTTATATATATATGGGACATTTCACACCGACTGGAAGAGCAAAAAAATAAAAATCGCTGAAACTTTGAGAATATATTCTGTTTGTTACCCAAAATATGTGAAAAAATTTTCAAAGATCTAAATTGAAAATATCAAGAGCTATAGATCCTTGAAATTTAAAAATTTTTCAAAATTTTAGGAAAAATTCCAACTTTACTATTTTTTTTCCTGAAAATCCTGATGTTTTAGAGAGAAATTCATAAGAGTACTTCTTGTTGTAAATGAAGAGGAGAGTTAGCATGCTTTTTTACAGACCTGAATTTTGAAGTTTTCTATTGGTTCTAATATGTATCACATAGTAATTGAAATTACTCATTTTTCGCCACTTCAGAAATTGCTTTTCAAGGGCTTGTTTTCTTCCATTTTACATGAAATTTGAAATAAATTTTTGATCATGTAAGTCATAGTCATCAATAAAGAATTATGACAGTTTAAAATATATATATATTTATGTATAATTTATTTTCAATATGAAAAATATACAGGGTGTCAAAAAAGTAACGGAACGGTCCTGTATTTTTTTAGGCAAGATATTTTTGGCAAAGGTCAAGGTTATTCCTCTAGTAAATTTCAACGAGAAATCCGATGGTGAACTTTATTTCTACCTTGAGGATGACCTTCAAGGTCATTTCAAGGTCAACTTTTTTTTTCAAATGCGAACCCTCTATTTTGATACCAGCAATCGAAAGAGTGGAAAATTTTACGTTCAAATATGTATTAAGGTCACATGACCAGAACGTCCTTGAACCTGATTTCAAGGACATCTGAAACTCATGACCGTCTGACCTCTGGAAAGGTCTGTATCGTACTAGACAAGGCCATTCCTTTAATAACTTTCAACGAGGGTTCGATGGTGACCTTTATTTTGAGCTTGAGGATGACCTTCAAGGTCATTTCAAGGTCATCTAAACTTAACGTTGGGCTAATTTGAGGTGAGATTTTTTTATATCGGTCAAGATTATGGTTATTTCCAGTAAATTTGTAATGTAATAAATGGCTCGAAGAATACGAGTAAGGCTCTTTTTCACGCTACACAGTTATTGCATATGAACTCTGTACTCATGCCAACTTAGCGACGTCAACAATTTCCTTGAACTTTTAAGTATTTATCCATTGTTTTTAAGTCATATTTTACAATTGAACTCCTATTTTTGATATTTACCTTCCTCAGAAGGTAACATAAATTTAAAGCGTTAAGAAGGGGCCGAACTATCTGTCTTTGTCTAATAGCGTTTTTCATCATTTATGTAAACACTATCCGGTATAACAAGAAAAAAATAGCAGCCCCCGCTAGATATTAGTATAATTAGTAAATTTTGTAATAACAACCAAATTTTTTACCGCATAGTTTTTGACTAATTAGATACCTACTAGCAATCTAGAATATAACCTATCTTCTTTTGGTAGGTCTCTAATTATTCAAAAACTACGCAGTGAAAAAATTTGATTGTTATTACAAAATTTACTTATTATACTAATATCTAGCGGGGGCTGCTATTTTTTTCTTGTTATACCGGACAGTGTTTACATAAATGATGAAAAACGCTATTAGACAAAGACAGATAGTTCGGCCCCTTCTTAAATGTTAAATTTTTGTTAATTTTAAATTTTTCCTTCATTTTCTAAGTGTTATAATATCTCTCTTTCAAATAAATAAAGTTTAATTTTGGTTTTTTAATTTTCCGAAGAGTCTTCGCGCAATTTGTTTAGTTTTTTGTTCTCATTTTACTCAAAAGCCATGGCGTATGTTCGACTTTCTGAGCGGGAAAGAATATCTCTATTAATGATGCGTGGTTGGGGAGATCGCCAGCGAAGTTTAGAGGATACGCAGATATTATTTAATCATACTTTCTGTAACAGAGATGGTGCAAGCCAAATATCTAAATCTACAGTACAAAGAACTGTACGACGTTTCGATGAGCATGGGACTCTTAATGATCTCGAGAGATCTGGCCGTCCAAAGTCTGTAACTACTGAAGAAAAACAATTTGAGATCGCTCAAGCTTTCGTTGAAAATCAGCATCATACTCTACGTAAAGCATCAAATGAATATGACATTTCTCATGAATCAGAGCGAAAAATTTTAAAAAATATAAATTTCTATCCCTATAAAGTACATTTGGTACAAGAGCTTTGTGATGATGATCCAGACCGCCGAGTTGAATTTTGTGAAACAATGATGACTAGAATCAACGCAAATCCAAATTTTTTGTATAATACAGTTTTTTCTGATGAAGCTATTTTCCAGTTAAATGGTGAAGTAAACAGACATAATTGTAGATATTGGTCCAATGCAAATCTTTTTTGGATGCAGGAAAGTCATACACAATACCCGCAAAAGGTTAATGTTTGGGCTGGTATCTTGAATGATACATTGATAGGTCCTTTTTTTATCGAAGGCAACCTCACCGCCGATAGATATGAAGAGCTTCTCAGAAATCAAATTATACCAGGAATAAGAGAAGTAGCAGGTGATAATTTTGACGAAATATTGTTTCAACAGGATGGAGCTGTGCATCACTTTGGAAGGAATGTTCGAGCATACTCAAATGATCAATTCACTGGTAGATGCAATTGAGTGGCTTGCTAGATCACCCGATCTGACGCACCTTGATTATTTTCTTTGGGGTTATTTAAAAATTAAAGTATACGCACCTTAACCACAAACTTTAGACGAACTGCGGAACAGGATTTTACAAGAAGCTGTTTTAATAGATACAGAAATGATCCGCAGAGCTGTTACTGCTTTTTATGAACGCATAGCTGGTTGTCAAGAATATCAGCAAAATGTGAGAGGCAAGGGGACTCACGCTAAACCAGCATCCTGAAGGGAGCAGAAATAACTACGTCTACGTCGTTACTCCTGGGTAATGCCAAAAGTAAAACCATACCTTTGATCTTTCCTAAGGTCAGACGGCCATTAAGTTCAGATTATCTTCAAATGAGGTTCAAGGTCGTTTAGGTCATGTGACATGAGTATATATTTGAACGTAAAATTTTCCACTCTTTCGATTGCCGGTATCAAAACAGAGGGTTCACATATGAAAAAAAAGTTGACCTTGAAATGACCTTGAAGGTCATCCTCAAGGTCAAAATAAAGTTCACCATCGGATCCCTCGTTGAATGTTACTGAAGGAATGGCCTTGTCCAGTACGATACAGACCTTTCCAGAGGTCAGACGGTCATGAGTTACAGATGTCCTCCAAATCAGGTTCAAGGTCGTTTAGGTCATGTGACATGAGTACATATTTGAACGTAAAATTTTCCACTCTTTTGATTGCCGGTATCGAAATAGGGGGTTCGCATTTGAAAAAAAAAAGTTGATCTTGAAATGACCTTGAAGGTCATCCTCAAGGTCAAAATAAAGTTTATTATCGGATTCCTCGTTGAAAGTTACTAAAGGAATAACCTTGACCTTTGCCTAAAATATCTTGCCTAAAAAAATACAGGACCGTTCCGTTACTTTTTTGACACCCTGTATATTTTCATGTATAATTTATTTTAAATATGAAAAATATATATTTTTTACAACAATAATTTTGTTTCATTACAATAAAGCTTTTTGACTATTAACAACAGTAAGATTTTTCTATTTACAATTTAAAAAAAAAATGTTTATTGCACAGAAGAAGTCTTGCAGTCCGCAAGGATTCTCTCTAAGCAATGTATTTACAGTTTTTAATGAGAAAATTTTTATTACGTCTCAATATGTATATTATTTGTTTATTACCGTAAATAAATTAGAATTAATGTAATTTAATTCTAATTTATTTATCAGTATATAACTGATTTGTATACAGATGCATTGTTCAATATTTCTATTAATTATGCACGTAGGTATTGTTTTACAATTAAGTATTCTATAATTTCGAAGATTTGTTGCTAACAAAAACTGCGTTTCTTCCAACCGTGGTCAGAATTGTCACATACGGATGGTATGTTATTTAAAACATAATCGAAAAATGGAAAAATGAATTTGTTAATGAAGACTGGAGAAAGACAAAAATTATAAGAGATGAGATAAAAAAGGTTTTTTTCAGCCATTGCACAATTACAAAATGTTATTGTTATCGATACGCAAAATTACAAGGTTTTGTGAAGCTATCTAATTTTCTTCACTTCCTTATTGGAGTTCCGCTCGCGTTTATTACATAAACTAGATGTTTAGTGCAAGGTTTTAAGTGCACGCCTAATTAACGTTTGATCGCTAAACCTAACTTTTTATCTCACTAGGAGAAGGAATAGGTAGGGTATCTATTTGTACCGATTCTTTTACGACCGGGTTGTCAATTTCATTCAGTGACTCTACGCAGGTCATCTGAGCGCTGTGTACGCTATCGGCGAGATCCCCCCCCCCCTCCGACGATAGCTCATCCGCGTAGTTGCTACTATATATTTGTACTTGATGCGTCGTAAGGCAGGGCTCAGTAACAAAACCTGATTTTTAATTTGAGATGACTCCAGGCCATGCGTTTCATATACATAAGGTGCAGAGTCATTTTACTAAGAGAGTGGGGGTCGCTCTCTGCTGTTATCATCACAGTCTTCCATTACCGACTGCTGAGTCGAAAGATTATTTGAATCTTGCTTATCATTCTGAATATTAACTTTTTCTACACCAGAGGGCGAGCTTCATGACATCAGGCTCTCCGCGTTATCAACCAATTCGCGGACCGTAAAATTAGTCGTTAAATTATATAAATGGTTTTCGTGTTCCTTGAGTGAAGCAAACGCCACGAGTATATCGTCGATATATGCAAAGAAGAAGTATAAATCCTCCAGCGCTAAATTGATATACTTTTGGAGTGTCCGTGACGCGATTCTAAGACCGAAAGTCATACCGAGAGTTTCATGCAGACCGTACAACGTTATAACTGTAGTTTTGTAGACATCCTCTGGAGAATGAGTGTCTGTACGTACGCACCCTCCAAGGCAAGAGGCGAAAAAAATGGTTTTACCATATAAACTATCGGAAGGATCGTGCAAACCAGGTATATGGTATCTAGCCGGTACCGCAACCTCGCTTGGCCCCCGATAAACTTCGCATGTTCTCTATTCCCCATTTCTTTTTGCACCATGTATATGGGCGTTACCCAGAGTCTTTTAGAAGGCCTACAGATGGCTTACCTGCATCGTGTTGCAAACGTCGCGATTTCTGTATGCTGGGTGGACTCGTGGTAAATTCCCCTATCTCCTGTGACTTTCGGATTTTTGAGGCCTATCACCGTTGTATACATATTATATTTAGTACTGAATTTTGTTTGGTGTGGTATAAGTGTTAATTCGCATATTTTTGTCCGCGTTGGATTCATATAGGTCTTTTTAGTTACTATCTAATTGTTTTGGCATTTTAGAAGAAACGCGTTTGCTAATTACCGCCTCAACCTTTGTCATGGTGGAGTCAAATAATTTTTTTACGTATTTAATTTCATGTAACGTATTATGACTCCCATACAGATCCAAATGTATCTGATCCACGTGTTCGACTAACCACATTCACGGACGATCAAATTGTGTTTATTTATATTGCCCTAAAATAAATTTAAAACTTTCTGAATTTAATTGTAAATAAAACTGTTAATTTCAAGTAAATTATGCGTTGAGTTATTCTGAGTTTTTTGTTTAAAATTCAGATTTTGTACATACATAGTGTATTAAAAGTGTAAAAAATTTAAATTGAATTGAAATTATTGCAAGCTCAAAAATATCAAAAAATAAAAGAGACTTAAGAGGCTGAGTTTTGAACCAACAAGCAAATTGGAAAAGATTTTCAAGAAGATTTAAAAGCAAGCCAAGGAAATATCTTGGTTCAACAAGTGAAAATAATTGTCCTAAGTTAAAAAGAAGTAGGCCTTTGATTATTTCTTTTAAAGTGAAAAAGACTGCATTTTTAAGTTTTAGGACAAAAGATATAATTATTTATCAGCTTTTAATTTTATTAATGATCAACTTCCTTTAGTAAAGTTTGTGAACAAGGGGCAGAAGAATCTACGTTTAAAGTTATCAGAAAAAAACTTAATGCGACTTCCCCAAATCAATTATCAACATAGTAAAGTGTGTAAATTACTAGGAGAGTATCAGACCTTCGGATCACGGATTTTGTTCAAACTTTGGGATAAGTTTTCAGATATCAAAATATGAAAGGGAACACAAGTATAGACCCCAACGCTCAATATTTCCCTAGTTACAGGCAATTAAAGAAAATAACTAAAAAATTACTAGATTTTCAAACGCTTATAGTTCTTCAAGATTGATACTTAGAAGCATGAACCTTTTTTAAATGAAAGATGAGCTCAAATCCTTTTGAAATAGCTTTTATAGAATATGAAAACATCATTTTTCCCAAAATTGTAGCGTAATAAAGATTGGGCCTGAATTTTATTTTCAAAACATTAATTAATAATAAAAACTGAAATTCTTATTATTTAATTAAAAGCTATTTCAAAAGAATTTGAGCTCATCTTTTATTTAAAAAAGGTTCATGCTTCTAAGTATCAATATTAAAGAACTATAAGCGTTTGAAAATCTAGTAACTTTTTTAGTGATTTTCTTTAATTTTCTGTAACTCGGGAAATATTGAGCGTTGGGGTCTAAAATTCTGTTTCTTTCCGTATTTTGACATCTGAAAACTTATCCCAAAGTTTGAGCAAAATCCATGGTCCGGAGGCCTGATACTCTGCTAGTTAGTAAAGTTTGTGAAGAAGTGGCAGAAAAATTTTCGCCTAAAGCTGTTAAGGAAAAACTTGATTCAACTCCTCTAAACTGTGTTAAGCTTACTGTTACATGATATACGAACTGGCTTTCTCAAGCTCATGAAAAAAATTTTATGTCAAATCTAGAAAGTATCTGTCGAATGCTTTAGACTTTTTATGACAGAAGATTATTTCATAAATACAAATATAGCTGTGATTGGTCGCAAGATTATTTCATGCAAAGAGGCAAACTAAGTCTCATACAAAGAGGCAGATACTCTGAAGAGATAAGTTCGAATGGGTGTGAAGGATTTCTATGCACAGGTTGCATATTGAATTCATGTAAGTGTGTAATTTTATTTATCATTCCATAAATAAATACATTTTGTTTAAGTTTGTTTTCAAATAATAAAGTTGTTTTATCCCCTTTACACAATCCTATCAAAACTATCTTGAAAACAAGTTAAAAAACGCTGCCAAGTGCTTTGGCGGAATGCTTTCTCATAGAGCTCTTTGAGTTTCATTATTTTTTTATATTTATTTAAATGTGATTTTAATATAAAAAAATTGTCCATCATTAATATTTATTCATTTTGTACTTTATAAATTTTGAATTTATATGCTAGTTGATTGCCTTTTCAACATTTTGTTTGGGTTAAATGTTAGCTTTTAAAGTGTTTAATTTTGTTGACTTTAGCTAGCCTTATACATAGGTTCGAATTTATTATTTTTGTTATCTTGTGGATATCTTTTTATCACGACTAAGCTTGGTAAATCCAAGTAGTCAATTTTAGTAACGGTAATTAAATTCAGTAGTACTATTATAAATTTTCAAGAGTAACTCAGAAAACAAAAGAAGTGATCAAAAAGCTACGCTAATAAAATTATTTATTTAAAACTTGGTTTATGAAGACAGTAGCAAATAACTTGTATACAAATTTTAGAGTAATTCTATCAAGTACTTTACGTAAAATGGAAAAATACTGAAATATGAAAATTTTTTAAGAAAATTTTTAAAATTTTCTAAAAAGAAAACTACGCTAAAAAGATCAGTTTATAAAAGTTATCCTTCTTTTGGCAGATGCAAATTATTCCCATGGAAATCTCAAAGCAAACTCATCAATTAACTTACGTAAAATACAAAAAAAAATTAAAAATCGAAAATTTTTTCAAATTCTTAAAATGGCTCTATAATAAAAAAAATACACTATGAATACAAATTTTCTATAGCTTCCCGCCTAGTTATACAAAAACATAGATGGTATACAAAATTTGAAGCAAATCCATAGAGTAATTTTCGAGATCTAACTGGTTAAATAAATAACATTTTCTTTTCAAAATTTCTTTTTTAAAATTTTAAAAATGCTCTAAAATTAAAACTACGCTATGAAAATCAATTTTTGAAAATTTCCCTTCTTTTGGCAGTCGCAAATAATTTCCTGTAATTTTTAGAACAAATCTATCGAGTACTTTACGAAGAATAAAAAAAATAAGAAAAGAAGAATCAAAATTTTTTTTTAAATCTTTAAAATTCTCTAAAATTGTAACCACTCTAAGAAAATTAGTTTCCAAAAGCTAATTTTTTTCAGACAATAGCGAATTAATTGTATGAAAATTTTGGAGAAAATTTATAGTATGGTTAACGCAAAAAAGAAAATAAATGAAAAATAAAAATTTTTTTGAAAATTTTTAAAGTGTTCTAAAATTAAAACTGCGCTGAGAAAATGAGTATTCCAAAGCTTGTTTTCTTCAGATAGTAGCGAATTAATTGCATACAAATTTTGGAGCAAATCAATCGAATGGTTTTCGTAAAATAAAAAAAATTAAAAATAAAAATTTTTAAAAAATTTTAAAAATGCTCTAAAATTAAAAGTGCGCTAAGAAAATTAGTTTACAAAATTTTTAATAATTTTGGCAGTCGAAATAAAGTTCCATACAAATTTTCGAACAAATTCTTCGAGTAGTTTACGTAAAATACAAAAAAAATGAAAAATCGAAATTTTTTAAAAATTCTTAAAATGATTCTAAAAAAAAAACTGCGCTAAGAAAACCAATTTCCAATAGCTTCCGCACCAGTTCATCAAAAAATTGAATTGTATGGAAAATTTGAAGTAAATCCATCGAGTAGTTTTTAAGATTTTATTGGCTTAATAAATAGAAACATTTTTTTCAAAAATTTCAAAATGCTCTAAAATTAAAACTGAGCTAAGAAAATCAGTTTTTAAAAATTTATTTTATCCAGGCAATCAGAAATAAATTCCATGCAAATTTTGAAGCAAATTCATTGAGTAGTAAACAAAAAAAAAACCAAAAAACGAAAAATCGAATTTTTTTTTTATTTTTTAAAAAAACTTTAAAATGAAAACTACGGTGGAAGAACCAAATTATCAATAGCTTCCCAGCAAGTTAATCACAAAACTAAATTCCATGCAAAATTAGAAGCAAATCCATCGAGTAGTTCTCGAGATACAGCTTACTAACTGAATTCATACATCCACACACACACACACACACACACACACCCACATACATACAGACATTTTCTGGAAACCACTTTTTTCGACTCACTGAGTTCAAATATGTACAAATTAATGAAAAAATAGAAAAAAATTTTTTTTACCGATACAATGCTTTCTCTATGAGAAAGCAATATATTACAAAAATAAAATAAAGTAAATAGATTATGCCTAGTATTCTGAGTAATAAGTAATCTGAGAAATAAGAATTTATGATTCTTTTGAGTATTTTGAGAAATAAGAATTTTGAAATTTTTTAACAAAGCCAGATTCAGCAAATATTATTAGCATACTTTTGTAATAAGTTGGAGCATGAAAAATGTTTCAAACAATATTCAATAAAATTTCATTTGTTATATATTTTCTTATAATAAGTGTAAAAATTTATTTGAAAAAATTTTTTAGGTTAAATAATTTTACTTATTTTTAATGCCCAATCCGTACTGTAAATAAAATTTGATTATACAACCATGTAAAATACTATTTTAATAATAAAACTATATTGAATTTGTACAAAGACATGCTTTAGAATATTTATTAATAATAACTGAAGCTATACAAGCGTAAGAGTATTTTCCTCGATTTTTCTTTGCTTAATTTTAATAATTTCATGAAAATCTTTAAAATTACATAATTATTATTAAAACTCTTTAAGAGCATGACGAAGCTGCCCGCCTTCCTATAATATTTCCAATCCTAACTTATGAATAAACGATGCGTTTAATCGAGTTTTTTTGCTACAAAGAATAAGATTAAACTTTAGTGCGGACACCTCAAGAAATTCACCAAAATATTATACATACAAAGTTATAATAAAAACTTTCAATGTATCGTATTTTAAGGTTAGATTTGTCAAGTTTGATATCTAATTTCCAATCCAAGCTCATACAAAAATAACAAGTTCAAATAATTTTTTATTTTAACAAAAATTATTGTATTAATATAGCTTTAGTGCGGACAAGTCATTATATTTGTTTAATTTATGAATTTAAAAAAAAATTGATAAAATAAAAAAAGCAAAACTCGATTGCTGCAGCTCCGACATATCGATAACCTTTAGACCGCCGGGATTTTGAAAAAATGAAAAGTCGATTTTCCCTATAGAAAAGTGTTCTGAGGCCTACTAGCTAGGACCCTATCAAGGGTGGATATGTGCGAGTCAGGAGTGCGCGCCACATGACGTAATCCCGGCGGTCTAGAGGTTAATATATCATCACTATTTCAACAGGATTCACTTAACAATATATCAATTATACTTAAAGGTCATAAGATAGTAATATATTAAATCAAAAGAATGATTGACTTTTAAAAGTACAAAATGTAACAAAATATCAATAATAATTATAAATATCCAAACCTTAATAAATGAGGATTAAAAATATAATCCTTAGGAAAAATGATTATATTTGGAATTATTATTATAAATATTTCAAATATTTATTAACATCTCTTTAATTCATAAGTTTTTAAAATGTCAATTAAAAGTGATATACAAATAACTAATAAACTATGTTTAATTTTAATTACGGTTTAATTACTACAATCTAACTTTTTTAGAAAATTAGCAGAGATCTCGTAAGGTCCAGATTTAGTGCATTATGTACTAAAAGTGTATAACAAAAAGTTTACTTTGCCTTTTGGGACAAATCAAAGTTAAAGAGTATATTTAATACTTGTTAAAAATTATAATAATGCAGAGCACAATTTATATTAAATGAAAAGTCTTTATTTAATCCATACAAAATAATTAAATTAAATGATCTCTCTATACAATAACGAAATACAAGTTCTGGCTTTAACAGACGGACTTGAACTGAACTGAACGACGACGAGACGCAACTTGATTCTCTTCAACTGTCTACTAAATATTCTCAATAGGTGGCGACACCTAGTATGAGTGTGTATATTTTCAACACTCCCTCCCACACTCATACATATTTTAATTAAAAGAGTTGTAACATCTCTCTCGTTCTTATTGTTTCTGTTCTGATCGTTCATTTAGTTCCTGTAATATAGAGAAAAAGTTTGTTAATAACTTAACTAAAATACACATCAGAAATATAATCAGTCAATGTTATCAGTCGTTAAATATTTGTTTGGTCAGTCGTTCATGTAATTCAATTGACAAAGGTTTTGTGAATACATCAGTTATCTGACTTTTAGAGGAAATTCAACTAACATTAATTAAACCTCTAGTTACACATTCCTTTACATTATGTTCTTTTATTTCGGTCATATGTCTTAATTTGTTATCACCTCCAGTCTTAACGCTTGCTTCTGCTGCCTTGTTATCACACCATAATAGAATTGGTGCTAATTCTTGTTTTAACAATCTTTTAAAATTTGATATAAGGATATCAATTCTTGAGCGCATTCGTTTATAGAAACATATTTCTGTCTGTGAGTTCTTCAGGATGTTGTGTCTTCGAAAAACTTGATCACATAGCTACTGGTCGTAAGAGAATTTTTGCAGTCGTCAAAACTTGGATCTGAAAATCCTTGTAAACAGTCGTTCTGTCCTTTATATCTAAGTTCAAAGTCTTTTGTTCTTCTTAATTATTCAAATACTCTTTCAATCTTCTACCAGTCATTTTTCAGTAAAGTTGATTTGGTGTCTGCATAGAGTATTTACCTCATATGCAATTTCTGGCCTGCTTGCATTGGTTTCTTCTTTTCTTCACGCTGTCTTCTCTTCCTATTGGCTACCTGATTGATTACCATCGGTGTTCGTTGGGTGGGTGATTGATCCAAACTAAACTTCTTTAGCATTTTATTTATTTATTGTTCTTGCTTAATGCTCAGTATCCTTTTTTTCTGTCCTATTTTATTTCTGAGCCTAAAGAACTTTTAGTCTCACCAGTTTCTGTCATTTAAAATTCTTTCTTTACATTTGTCTTAATTCTTTCAAGCATTTTTACATTGTTGCAAACTAGCAGGATGTCATCTGCATACTATATCAAGATAAAAAATCCATCTTTTTCTTGCTGAGTAAATAGACAAGGCTCATTGTTGAATGATGTAAGTCCATATTTGTTTACTGTCTCTTTAAATCTTTCATTCCAACATTTTAGACTGACTTTCAAATCATATAAAGAATTTTCCAATATACACATCTTGTTTTGTTTGATCCTTTCATAAGCAGTCATCCCTTCAGGTATTTCCATATATATCTCACTGTTTCAATATTCATTTAGAAAAGCTGTCTTCACATCCATCTGACATATTTCCAAATCCAATTTGTTTGCCATTGCCAGTATAGATCTGATTAAATATAATCGTGAAACCGGTGCATATGTTTCTTGTATATCATACTCATTTCTGTCTTTAAAACTCTGAATTATTAATCTGGCTTTATATCTTATTTTACTGACTTCTTTCTTTTAAATACCCATCTTGAATGTATAATTTTTTATCTTTTTCTGTCATTCATTACAATTGATCTGTCAACTTATTTTCATACATTATTCTTATACATACATTCTAATTCTTCAATAATAGTTTTGGTCCATTTTTTTTTTTTTTTATATCTTTTGACTTCATGGCTTCCAAGTGTGTGCTCAGGTCATTATTTATTTCTGCTAATAAAACATAAGTTTCTTCATTTATCTTATTTTCTGTATTTGTTTGTGTTTCCATTTATAATTCAATCTGTCGTTTTGTTTTCTCTCCCTCCGATTCTTGCACTTCATATTCACTATTTTTCTTAACTTTTGTCGGTCGTCCTACTAATTTTTTTTTTTTATTTTCTCTCCCTCCAATCTTTGTTACTTTTTATCAGTCTTATTATTTTCGTTTCTTGGTCGTCTAACTGGTCTTTTGACTTTCTCTCCCTCCAGTTTTTGTATTCATGTTTCATTTTCTCTGTCTTCTAATACAAAATTCACAAATCATGTATCTTTATCTTTTCATAAATTTGTTTCTTAGTCTTATATATCAGTTTTTACATATCTGTCCTTGTAGACGAATTTTTCGTTGAATCGTACATCTTTGTTTTCGTATAGTTTACATAAAACCCATTGTGTCTGAATTCATTATTTGCAAAGGTTCAATTGTTCTAAGCTTGACTGTCTTAAATGACAATTTGTTAAACTTTTCAATCATACACACTTCACAGTCTTTCAACGTATCATCAAATACAGCTTGTTTTAAAGTTTTGATATTAGGAAATTTTAATTGTAATTTTCTTAAATAATCAACTAATGCATGGTCCATTCGAAAATGCCACAACATAGCATAGTTGTTTATATTTATTTTCTCTGTTGCTTTTGTATTTTCAGTTTCACATTGAGATTCTTCACTGACTTTAATCTCATGTAATTTATAAATATTTCTGTCTGCAATCTAAATATTTTTCTCCTTTGACTGTCTGAGTTTTTATTTTATTTATTTTTTTTTCATTAAATTGATTATTTTCTTCAATATTCTGTTCTTCATTCATTCTACTTGTCGTTACATATACTAGAACCTGTCTTTGTTTTTAATTATTTTCTGCGCTTCTTATTCAAATTCAATCAACCAATATGGCTGATCATATATTGGTAAGGATGAAAAATTTTCATTTAAGTTTCCCATGCAGATTACTCCGTCTAAAATAATAAATTTTCCATCAGTCGTATTTGTTTGCACGCTTCCTTCTCCCTTAGATTTAAGATTTGCGCTGCAGTCTTTATTTGCGCATTGGACTCCGCCCAGTTGTTTAATATATGTCTTGAAAATCAACTTTGAATTTGTCAAACGTTCTGTCGCACCACTGTCAGCACTCGGTTCATTAGTCTTCTTGTTTCTTGATTCTAATTGGTTAAAACTGCCTCCTTTTTGATATTTTTCTCTGTTGTATTTTACATAATTTTCTTGTCTCCTTTTATCGACAGATTTTGCTCGTTTTTGATTGACATTATTAATTAGATTAGCTATCTTACTTGTGAATGTTGTCCGACTTGTACTTTCTTTACTTTTATTATTATAATATTTTGATTCATACCTTTTTTTACTACGTTTTTATTAACTCGCTTTGGTGTCTGTCTGTCTGTCTGTCTGTCTGTCTGTCTGTTCGGTACGAATTTTGCAACCGATTGTAAACTAACTTCCTGATGAGCTAGAGACTTGAAATTTTAAATATAGCTCGGAACTGGATGACAATGCAATATTATAAAAAAAATATATATATCTACCGAACAATATATTAATATATTCAATCATATACGGAGATGTTGGCAAAATTGAAGATTTGAAGATTTTATATATAGATACACTTTTAACATAAGTGTCTAAACATCTTCGAAAATTTTAAAAATCTTCTTTTGATATATTAATATATTAATATATTAATATATTAATATATCAAATATAGTAACATATTAATATAGTAATATATTAATATATTAATATATCAAATATATTAATATATTAATATATCAAATATATTAATATATTAATATATTCAATATTATATTTTTGCATGCATTGTTGGATAATATAATTAAATATATATTCCCACCGAAAAATATATTAATACAATTATATACGGAGATATTGGAAAAATTGAAATTTTGAAGATTTTATATATAGATATACTTTTAACATTAGTGTCTAACCATCTTCGAAAATTTTTAAAATTCTTTAACTTCTCATATTGCAATTAGACATAAATTACAGCATTTTGTATTGTACATATAAAATTTGAGACTGTATTTTATTCATTTTATGGTCTATCAATGCATAAAACAATAAATTTTGGTTGAATTTCTAATAGCGTCATTATCGTCAAAATGGCGGGAAACTCAGCATGCGATTACGTGTTCTCTAAAAAAAATAGATGAAACACGTTTTAGTCCCTTGATAACAATATATATGCTATATAATATGCACTGTTGGACAACACGATAAATAATATTAATAATAATAATAATAATACCAAAATGTATAAGATAATATCTAAATAAAAAAAAAATTTTCAATCTACCACGTTTTTTAATTGAACTAAAAAGTATAAAATAATATTAAAAATAAAAAAAAACTTTTTAATGTACTACGTTTTTATAATGAACTAAAAAGTATAAAATAATGTGTAATAAAATGAGAAATGAATACTGATTTGAAATAAAAAAAACGTGGGGCGCATACAATACATAATAATAAACATGCGCCCCACGTTTTTTTTATTTCAAATCAGTATTCATTT
The DNA here is from genome assembly GCA_017163975.1 of Anastatus disparis. Taxonomy (NCBI): domain Eukaryota; kingdom Metazoa; phylum Arthropoda; class Insecta; order Hymenoptera; family Eupelmidae; genus Anastatus; species Anastatus disparis. The sequence continues at coordinate 2,720,637 of JAFFSR010000302.1, forward strand.
CTCATTTTATTACACATTATTTTATACTTTTTAGTTCATTATAAAAACGTAGTACATTAAAAAGTTTTTTTTTATTTTTAATATTATTCTGTCTTTCTGTCTCGAGTGTCCCTGACGCTTTGGACATGTTGAGATCACATGGTCACGGGTAAATCTCTGACATAAGTAACACTTCTTTATGCTATTTCCCTGTCGTGGGCAGTCGCTGGCACAGTACCCATAACTGTCGCATTCAAAACATCGCACTTTCTCTATCGCCCTTGATTTGACCGTCATAGCTGTCGTTTGATGGCTTTCAACCTGTATAATAAGTAACTCTAGTTTATCATAAGATAACCCTTTCACTGTAACACTTTCTGTCATAAAACTTATTCCTTCTACTTGATGTACTTTGCTTATGATAGTATTATAAAAGAAATCTCTTTCGTCTTCTTCAGCCAACGATTTAACTTTTGGCATGTCATTATAACCTCTTACTATTTATTCAAATCTGTCTATAAAATTAACTTCCTTTTCTTTCGCTGGATTATACTGTATGTTGTATTTTTTTTTTAATACTAGATGGAGTTAAATTTACCTCGCTTCATTTAATTTCTTTAATTCTGTTCAACAATTCAACTGGATCTTTAATTTTCATAACTCTAGCATGATAGTCTTTATCTATTCTATTTAATAAAATATCACGAACTTTCATTTGCTACAATAGTATTATCTACAACATACAATAAGTCCAGCGAACTTAATTCAGACATAAAATAATCCAAAGTTTTCAAATGTAATTTGAGTCGTTAATTTATAATAGCGTTTTACTGGTCCGTCTTTTCCAGTCAATCCGGTTTTGATAATTTCTGTCAACTGTTGAAAAACGTCTAAAATACTGTCGTTTTTTTTTATTAAGTCTTTTATCAACCTTTATTTGTATTAAACGCGATATTTTCAGTTTATTTACCGGTCCTAAGTGTTCGTCCAAGACTGTCGAGTTTTCGAAACCTTCTGCGTTAAGTGTATAATTTTCAAAATCATTGTTTACCTTATATGTCGTTTTGCTGTCTTTAGATTTATCTGTCCTTTCTGACTCGTTACCTGTAGTCATCCTCCTTTCCCTGTTCAAATTCCTCCCTCATTGCGTTCAGAGCCTGGCCGTCAAAGACCCACATAGCGCTTCTCTCCTTCACCATCAAAGCCATGAAATCGTCATCTTCTTTCTGCTCTATTCTTCTTTTCTTCGCCTCTCTTGCTCTTTGCCATTTCTGCCTTAACTGTATTGAGTTTATCCATTACCTTGTCCAATTTGTCAGATAGGTCTGCCAATTTTGCTTCAGTCATTTCATTGATTCTGTTTTCTGTCTCCGTCTTTATTTCTGCCGTTTCAGTCGTATTGTAATGCCTATCTGTCTCTTCTCTGTCTATAGCTCCGTCTTTGTTCTTATTTTCATCTGTTTTTTCGTCGTATACATATTTTTCCAATACATCATTCAATTTTGCTGTCAAACCTTTGATTTGTTTTTGTCTTTCCTTATCTGTCGCTATTTGACCTCCTGCAGTTACTTTAACTACAGTTTTCACAGAGCCGTCTTCAAAACCGTCACTTTATTCTACTTTCTGTTCTGTCTCGTGATATAGCCCCTCCGTCTTCTCAGTCTCATTGCTGTCGTTAATTATGTCTTTTCTCTCTTTCTTATCAGTCATAGTGTGGCCACCTGTCGTACAATAGGGCATATATAATCTGTCTTCATCTCTGTGACTGTCTTTATCACCAGGTCAAATTCTTCACTCGTAACGTACTTGTCAACTATATAGGAATAGTAAGCCAATATAAATAAAATTCATATAATTTTGCCGAACACAAGCAAAACTAGATAATTTACGTTAGAGTTAATTATATATATATATATTATGAGCTTAATAGACCGAACACAAGCCCTTCAAGCTCAATATATCTATCAAAATAAAGTGAATCAACCTAGTATGCCGAACACAAGCAATATTAGGTAATTCATATTTATGACAATTTAAGAGAATCAATCTAACATGCCGAACACAAGCAATGTTAAATCAATCAAATTTGCCAGTTATTTATGTATATTTTTATATTTATAATAATACATATGTGCTATTATTCCCATACACAATATACTGAACACAAGTATTATTATGTATGTGAAAGTAGTAACTATGATCGATCAATATTATTTTTTAAATTATTTCTAAAAATCATGGATATATTTATTAAAAAAATATTTTTATATACGTACGTTCAAGCTTAATAAAATAAAATTTTTAATTTGAAATAGTCATTATTCATTATCTAATTTGTATTTAATCTGTCATAATTTTGAATACAATGCTGCCTTCAACAACTGTCATAAACATATTCTCATGAGGATGTTTTGTGAAGTTGCAATAAACTTCTTTCCTCTGTATAATGATAATTTTAATTAATTAAACATTCTCAAATATATTTTTCTTAAAGTCGTTCTTTTCTGTCTTTTTTTTTTTTTTAATCGGTCTTTTGTATACATTTACGTAAACTTTATTTTTGTCCGCTTTGATTTAGTTCGTTTCGCTTCACTAATTCTGTCTCTTTCTTAATCTGTCATTTTTATCGCGACGACGCGCACATTCCTATACATATACGTATCACACTTATATGCTGTCTCTTTTCTTTATGCTATAACCATGTTATACATACATATGTACATGTATATGGGTAATTCTTTCATACTTTTAAAAATCATGTTACTGCGTCATTTCTCCTAAATATGAGATAGCACATCTTGTTAGCAAATGTTCACTGATTTATTAAGTTATTAGAAACTAATTTTGCTATATTTTTAATGATAATTAGACGTGTCATTTTATGGCGGATGGGGAAAAGAGGTTTTTTTTTTTTAATTTAAATGTTACCAGGCCATGTAAAATGATAAATTATCGCTATAAAAAAAATGACTACTGCTTTTTTGATTTGAAATTCACACCAAAGCTTTATCTATACACATACTTTTGGAAAATCAAGAGCATGGGTGTGTGCCTGTTAACAAAAGTACTTTCTGAAAGGTTATTAAAATGTTACCAAAAATTTATATATTTTACTTTTTTCTGGAAAATACGATGCTGTAAAAAAGACTATTCAGCGGTGACATTTTAAACTACATCAAAAGGTAATATTTAGAATCACAAAGAGAAATTTTTTTATTAGGAACGTGTGCCTAGTGTAGATAAAGTTCTTTGTTCATTTGAAATTATACTTAAAAAACGTGACTCACTTTTGAAAATAGGTTTTTATCCACTAATATGAAAATCTAAGCTTTGATTCACCTTTTCTCTGTTGTGAACTTTGTAATTTACTATTTTATAATACTCAATGTAATCTTTAAGTTGCTTTTGAAGTATTATTTCGAGTATTCTGGAAATCATTGAATTTTTCTCGGCTATTAAATTTTCCAAATTTACATCGATTACCTAGTTTCTATCAATGTTTTAATTCTAAAGAGTTTAAACTTTAAAAAGCTCATTTTTGGTATGTATTAATAGCTTACACCTAGAACGTTGAGTTGAATCATCACTGAAATTTCTAGATTTAAAAACCGATTTTCTAATTTCGAGATTTTGTTTATATAACCGTGATTTTTCTATTATTCATAATGCTACGATGCTAAGATTATTTATCAAAATTTTTCGATTTTTATATTTTTAATGTTTATTAAATAAACTAAAATATTTGGTTAAAAGGAATATAAGTATTTTTATTCGAAAACATAAACTACACAAATCTATGTCAAATTTCATACCCTCAGATTGACAATTTTAGCAAAAATAAATTGATATTCCACTCACTTATGATTTGTAATCAGCAATCCCAAAAGCCATTGGGTAACTAATATCACTCAATTTTAATACCCGAATTAATTAATGAATTTTCCAAAAAAATTGCCATTTCTGGCATATTTTATTTATTACAAAAAATTTTGTAATTATTAATGTAAATTGCGTATTTAAATATTTTCTGTAACATATTAAACATGTAAAAATGAAAAAGCTCAATGGAAAATGATCTATTATAGCCCAAAATACTTAAAAAACTGATCTGAGATAGGTAAAATATTATACCTGGGTGTGATAATAATGAATATATTTAAATGTCTTATATTAAAAAAAGCTATCTTCAAAAGTGAGTAATGCGATTTTTTCTTTTATTATCATTTTAATATATCAATATTTAAAAAAAATAAATTCGATACATGTGTCTTCAATTTTTTTCAATTTATTGAAAGTAAATTTTAACACTATGAAAAATTTACTCGAAAATCTGTCTTTTGATGTTTGTTAAAAAGACTACCCTTAAAAGTGAGTAACACGATTTTTTTCTTTCATTATAATACGTCAACATTAAGAGAAAATTAGTTTTATACGTGTGCCTGTATTTTTTTTTTTTTCAATTTGTTGCAGGTGAAATTTTAACATTATGAAAGATTTACCCATATACCTGCGAGTTTATTCTCGCCTTTCAGCAGTCACCGTCTTTCTATCTTTTTCTAGTTGCGCGCGCTCGTCTTCACGGTCTTTTTATTGTACACGGCGTCGACATCTTTTCATCAACTCGACTGGGGCCTATGGCCGCCATGTTTGTGTGCATTATTATATTTCAATTTTTAGAAGTCAGGCCAATGCCTTTCTTTCTTCAAGCAATTATACTTAGTATTTCAACATAAAAACGCGTCCGTTTTTACATTCATTTTTAATTATAGCGAAATTTAACCAAATTCAAGCGGCACTTTTTGCAAATATTATTTTTTAACCAGTTTTCATTTATTTCTGTCTATACCGTCATAAATCTGTTCAGACCTCGCGCGTGCATCCACTATACATACATATATATATATATATATATATATATATATATATACACACATACACATATATATATACATATACACACATACACATACATAAAAACCTTCTTCACTTCGTATTGTCGTTTATTCAGTCTATCAATTTTATTTTGTGCGTGCATGGTCTTTTCTCTCGTTCTAGATATATACACACACACGCACACACAAAGCATAAAAAATAATTTTTCTCGTGCACTCATGAATCTGTCATACTCAAACACATTGCGTCATTTTACCCAACATGGCGACTCATTTTATTTCTCTCTCACTCTCTCTCTCTCTATTTTGCTGCTCCTGTCTTGCTGTTGGATCGGCTTGGTGCATGGTGGTGTGTGGTGGAGTGTTGTCATCCGTTTTTGCTGTATTATGCATTTTTTTTTCTGGTGTTGCTGCAACTAACCTAAAAATTTTTTCTGGCGCAAAATCTATCTCCAACATATTGCAATTTTACAATAGTGGCTCCATCTTTTGGGTGATCTTCGTACTAACACTGTCATTACCTAGTGGATAAATAGTACGCAATAGATAACTACAGTAAACTTGCTGGCCGCAGTGCGTGTTATAATTACTCAGTTATTCAACCTATATATTGCTGTTTTTCACTTGCGGTGAACGTTTGTCATTGTTGGGCTGTTTGATTGCTAAGGATCAGTCAGGGAATCTATCAAATCAATATACTGCAATTTTGCATAAGTGGCTCCATCTCTTGGGTGATCTTCGTACTAGTACTGCCATTAACTAGTGGATAAATAGTGAGAAACTGATAAATCTAGTTGCTCCACTCTTATCTGACCGTAAACGTATCAGCTGCAGCGTGTGCTTTATTACTCAATTATTCAGCTGTTATTCAGCTATATTATTCAACTATATTGTACTGTTTTCGCTTGCGTCTGTTCTGCATCATGCCTGTTCAGTGTGGTGTCTGCCAGAAGACTTTTTCACACACTTCCAAGCCACAAGTCTGTAATAGATGTGATAAATCCTTTCACAGTGGCTGTACCAAGTTGGTTATAGTTATGGATGAGGAAAATAAGAAAATTAAAGTATGCAATGGTTGCGTGGCAGCCGCGAATATTGCCTGTGTTCGCTCGCGATCCAGTTCAGTTGGATCTCTGCTTGATTATTCGGTCTCTTCTCCATCTCTGTCAAGGACGCCCACTCCCACGCAACCTCCATCTGCTGTGCAATCGAGTGATGCTCTTGCTTCTATTCTTGAAAGAATTAGCAAATTGGATAATCTCCACACTAAGCTTGACACTATGGACACTAATATTGTTGCGGTTGGCTCTCAAGTTACATCGCTTGATAATAGATTTTCAGCGCTTGAGTCTCGTATGGACGTGATCACAGCTAAATTTGAGGAGCGTTTTACTGCGAATGAGGCTAGAATTTGTGCAAGGGAGGCTAGGCTTGACCGTGTTTGTAGTGAACAGTTGGAGCTTAGGTCAAAGATTGATAATCTGCGTGCTGCTGAATCCAACATATCATCTGTTGAGCCATTATCTGCCAGAATTCAGGAGTTGGACAGACGTAATGAGTCGTTATCGCGTGAGTGTGACGCTTTGAAGACCCAGCAGTTGTGTCTTCGTAGATCTTCTGATTTGGTTATTGGTGGATTGGTGCCGGATGAGGTAAAAGATCTCAAAACTACTGTCTTTGCTGTGCTGTCCATGCTTGATTCTTCCTTTTCTAAGGATGACATTGCATCGGTTCGACCACTTAAGCGTGCTTCGATGGCTGTAGCCACTGATCAGAGTGTTCCTGCTGATTCGGGGTCGGAGTCTGCGCGGAAGCGGGATCGTCCATCTACTGTGCCTTTGCTTGTTACCATGAGGAGCACCTCATTGGCTCGTGCTGTGATTGATGCTAAAATAAAATTGGGAAAACTCCATTCTGCTAGGATAAGCGATTGTCTGTCTCCTGATGTCAAGGTTGTTGAGTCCCTGACATCTGCTGTTATAAATATTAATGAGTATTTGCCTGCTTCCTTGCATCAGTTGAAGCTGCGGGTCTTAGCTAAGACCAAGGATAAAAAATACAACTTCCTTACGTTTGTGAGGAGTGGCATGATATATGCAAGAAAGAAGAGGGATGACGTGCCTATTCGCATTGCCACTGATGCCGACCTTGAGGCTTTTTAGCAAGGATATCACTGATGACATCCGACGACGGAGCGACAAGCTGATGTGTGATGGTGTGGTAAGTCCATTCTCTACTCCTTTCCCAGCTAATTCTCTGATATCTCCTAATAATATTATTTCATCTTCCATTACAAATCATTTCACCACAGAGGACGGTTTTCGGGTCTGCCACTTTAATGCCAACTCCATACGTGCTCATATTGAAATGATAAGACTCTTCTTGGCTTCTCGGCCCTATTTTCATGTGATAGCTGTAACAGAGACAAAACTGGGTCAGATTGTTTGTGACTCTCTTATCGCTTTGGATAATTATGTGCTCTTGCGGCGGGATCGAAACACAAGAGGTGGTGGTGTTGCTCTGTACATACATTCCTCCTTAAACTTTACACGGTTGTGTTCTTCTAATGGTAGCTGGTGTGGCAAGCCGGGTTTACCTGAATACCTCTTTTGTGAGGTTAAATCTCCTGATTTAGTCTCTCCTATTTTTGTCGGAGTGGTCTACAGGCCACCTCATGCACCGTTTTTAGCTGGCACTGATTTCGCTCCTGATTTGACATCATTCATGCATAGCTATAGTACTAAAATCATCATGGGCGATTTCAATACCAACATATCTGTTGATTCTGATGACTCTATGTTTCTGAAGGGTTTAATTAGGGAAAATTCACTATTCTCTGTGCCTTATGGTGCAACACATCATACTTCATCATCAGATACTTGCCTCGATCTATGTCTTGTAGATGAAAATGATTCTCTAATTGACTATTGGAAGACTGACGTCCCATTTATAGATGGACATGATCTAATTGCAGCCACTGTTAAGTCTTCTCTCTCAAAGCCTATACTTAATGATTTCTCTTATCGAGACTATAAGGCTGTTGATGATGCCAAATTGCTGGATTATTTTTGTTCACTGAAATGTTCTGTATGTAGCGGTGATTCCTCTCTTCCTGCTCGCCTTGATTGTCTCTATGGACATCTAAATGAAGCAGTTTCCCTCTTTGTGCCTGTTAAAAGAGTTCGACAAGGTGTAAATCGTCGACCTTGGATTACTGCAGAGTATCATGGCTTGGTTCGTGAGAGGGATCGTCTTTATAGGCGCTATAAACGCACACGATTTCACTTCGATTTGCTGCAATATAGAGCTGCACGTGATCGTGCTCATGAGTGTATCGAGTCCTCTAAGCTTCTTTATTACTATGACCGACTTTCTGGTCTCACTGATTCTAGGCAAATTTGGAAGGAGCTTAGAAATCTTGGTATTTGCTCTAGTAGTAATGAGTCTCGTCACTCCTTTTCTGTGGATGAGCTAAATCATTATTTTGCTGGTGTTGCAACTGATCAATCAGTTACGTCGATTCCTGATTATCTGGGTACTTTGGCTGATGATGAACCATTTAAATTGATGTTTCGGTTTTCTGAAGTATCATTGAGTCAGGTTCGGGCATCGGTGTGTAGTTTTTCTTCGCAAGCTAGGGGTCCAGATGCTATTCCTCAGTCTTTTATTCTTTCGGCTTTCCCTGTAATTGGGCCTCTCTTGTGTCGCATCTTCAATGATTCGCTAAAAGATGAATTCTTTCCATCATGTTGGAAGCTATCTCTAATAAAGACTATAAATAAAGTCTCTTCTCCACAATCCATGGGTGACATTCGCCCTATTTCTCTGTTGTCCTTTTTATCCAAGGTTCTTGAGCGTCTTGTTCATCAGAAATTGTATGAGTACTTGGCTACTAGACGGCTGTTGGATCCTCGGCAGACTGGTTTTAGAACTGGGCATAGTACTCAGACGGCATTGTTGAAGTTGACGGATGATATCAGGCTAAATATGGATAGACGGTATGTCACCATGCTCTTGCTGTTTGATTTCAGTAAGGCGTTTGACACTGTAAGTCATGCTATTTTACTTGGGAAGATGTCTTCGCTTGATATTTCCAGTTCAGTTATCAGGTGGTTTGCCTCTTATCTGTCATGTCGACAGCAGGCTGTCATTGATGAGAATGGTGTCGCATCTGATTATGTTCCTCTTAACACGGGAGTTCCACAGGGGTCTGTTTTGGGACCATTATTATTCTCAATTTATATAAATGATGTTGCTGTTGATTTTAATTCTAGTGTACAACACTTGATATATGCTGATGACTTGCAGGTGTATATTCATTTTCCTCTGAATAAGTTGGATGTTTTTACGTCCATTATGAGCGCTCATGCAAAGATTATCTCTGATTGGGCTTCCAGAAATCATCTTGAGCTGAATGTTGGTAAGACAAAGGCTATAATTATTGGCTCTTATTATTATATTAACATGCTGTCTTCCTTACCCACTACTGGCGTGCCAATAAATGGCACCACAATTAAGTTGCGTTCTGGGGGTTTGGTTGGACAATAAACTGAATTGGAAGGAGCACATCACCAAAGTTTGTAACAAATCTTTTACGCTGCTTTACAGATTAAATTACTTTAGGAAAAGCACTAATTTTGCTTTACGCAAGCATCTTGTTCAGACTTTGCTATTCCCACTCATAGACTACTGTTGTCTTGTCTATTGTGATCTGTCGGCGGAACTGGACCTAAAGTTGCAGAGAGTCATCAACTCGGGTGTTCGATATGTGTATGGTATTGGCAGGCGAGAGCATGTTTCGGTTTATCGTTCTGCACTGTGCTGGTTATCTACCTCTGCTAGAAGGAAATACTTTACATCTGCTTTCCTATATAAAATGTTCTCATCTAATGAACCTACATATCTCTACTCTGGTTACATGTGGAACCAGTCGGTGAGAACGTTGAGGGGTGCTGTAAGACCATTAACTGTCCCTCCTGCTTCTACGGAATATTATAACGGATCCTTCTTGGTTACATCATCGTTTCTATGGAATGAGCTTCCCGTTTCTATCCGTAACTCTCAATCGCTTTACTCATTTAAATCATTAGCATTTTCACACTACCTTTCCTTGGAGAATGGACCGCTGCCACTTCGATAACTATTAATATTAATATTGTTAACTATAATTGTAATTATTGTTATTTCTTATATGATCTATTTTTAAACATATTCTATTTTTATTTTACTATATTGTTAAAATTTTTACTTTTTTTCTGTTTATATTGAAACCTTATATTTATTTACTATATTGTAAAATTGTACAACATATTGTACATAAATAAACACCTACTGTCTTATAGAATTGAGAGAGAATAAAGACAAATTCTCACCCGGAGTCAACTCCTTTTTCTTTCTTTCTCCTTTTTCTCCCCCTGCTGTCCTTCGTCCTGTCTTTTTGTTCCTTGACTCGCTATCTCTGACGCTTCAACCAGGAGATAAAGAACAATAAAACAATTCACCAAACAGACTGACGCACGCTCCAAACCACACAAACTCCTTTCTCAATTTTATTAAATAAAACGCGCAGTTAAAAGCACTTTGGGCTCATAACCTGTTAAAAATTATAATAATGCAGAGCACAATTTATATTAAATGAAAAGTCTTTATTTAATCCATACAAAATAATTAAATTAAATGATCTCTCTATACAATAACGAAATACAAGTTCTGGCTTTAACAGACGGACTTGAACTGAACTGAACGACGACGAGACGCAACTTGATTCTCTTTAACTGTCTACTAAATATTCTCAATAGGTGGCGACACCTAGTATGAGTGAGTATATTTTCAACAATACTTTATTGTAATTTTAATTTAAATTTCAATTGCAATAAATTTAATTAAATTTTACAAAGTGTCATCATTATTATCTTAAGATAAAAAATTATTCCACTCCAGAAAAACTGAAACACATATCAGTAAAACGAAAAACTAATCTACTGTCTCCATGGTAATCTTTTCTCCTATTTAAACCCTGATAAAAAATGAAACGCTTTTTTACCATTTTATGGTGATTGCTTTGAAATGAAGAGCTAAAAATGGGCGTTTTCTATGGCCATTATTTTAACCAAAATAAAACGTTTTTTTTTACCTGTATACCACTAACATGTTGTACGCATTTTCGAAGATTAAACTGTGAATCTTAGAAACAGAAAAAATACTCATAATCAAATCTCTATAATTATTAGTGTTAAGATGATTTATTTTTTCATTTTTTTGTATTCATTAAACATATTTTATAATTTAAACGTGAATGAAAAGAAGTATCGGATTTATAGGTTAAAATATTTCTAGGTACTTAAAATGTCCACTTTATGGGCAACATATTTCTATTAGCATTTTTTATCTATACAAAAAATGAAGGCTCTGCAGATTTGGCAAAAATTGACTATTTATTAGCCAATATTGACATGACAAAATATTGCAAATAATGATGCTCATAAATTGTATTATACACCATTTTTTATGTTCACATTTCTACCAGGGATGTAAATATATCCCACATAGCATGGAAGCTTCCTGGAAGCTTCCTGGAAGCTTCCGTGCTATAAGGGTATATAGCATGGAAGCTATCTGGAAGCTTCCATGCTATGTGGGATGCAGAAGTAAAAAAATTCATAAGAAAAAATGCATCAAGTATTTAAAATTGTAAAATATGAATAAAGTGAGTTTAACGTTATACATTTTTTTTTAATATTGATTTTATGTTAAGGAATATAACATCAATAATTGTAAGTAAATATTGCTATTTAATTAAAAATCTCTTAATACTTATTGACTGTCCAATAGCTTATAAAAATTATAAACATGCACTGTTGTAATTTGAAAACAATTCGTTCTTGTATATCCACCCTTTGAATTAATGTTCCTTAAAACCAAACACTTTTCTTAATTCTTTTAGAAAAAAGTCATAAAGTTTTTATAAAGGTATCAGAAACAATATCGCGTAAATTATACCATGTAATAAACAATGTTCATTTAATCTTAAAGTTTTTTATACATCCAAAAAAAAACTAGTAATGAGAGAAGGATGCTACTAATACTAATAACTTTAAAGTGCATATTACAATTTTGGTGTCAAAAATACTTAGGACGATTCTCCATATTACCCGTCCCCTTTGCCCTACCTCGTATCCCTACCACGTCCGAATTTTTCATAGAATTTGTCATCTTCATTATTACACGTTCATTGGAAGGTTCGGTTGAATATCAAACCCTCCAACGAACGCGGAACAATGAAGATAACGAACTCTATGAAAAATTTAAACGGGCTAAGGGTTCGGAGAAGTGCAAAGGAGACGGGTAACATGGGGAGAATCGTCCTTATACATAGTCACAGTCACCTACTATACATAGTACGTAGCATTACATAAGTATCGAACCCTAGATCAAGCTATCATATCATGCAAGATCAGAAACTCGCATGGAAATATAGAATCACCTCTACAACCTACCTCAATAATCGTATATGTATGGATTATGTGTATTTAGTATTAATTAATTCTAATTATATACAGATCCAGGACCCATAAAACCTGGAAAAATAGCGTGTTTGGGAAGGATGAGAAATAATCTGTAACTGTCAGGTTGAAAATAATTAGTTCTCTTATTTAACTTTATTCGCCGGCAACCACCAGTCTACGCGTCAAACTTTTTCTATCACAGTTCAGACGCTACGCTGAAGACCCGTGCTTGTGACTCATACTCAACCACTTACATGGTCCCCACATATCTAAACGGTCATTGATACTATCATATAGAGTTAAAAATTTACATGATTTTAATAATTACGAAATAGCAAATATTCTAAATAGTGCAGACATTAATACGGTAAAATGTATGAATAGCCATTAACTAATAAAACATCTATGTAGAGCATATATGTAAGTTCAAAAATTCTTACTCTTATTATCTTCAAACCATATTTTTCTGTATGAATCGTATTTCGAAATAGTGTATTATGATAAATATGATAATGACTTAGAAAATTTTTTTTCTTTTCATGAATGTAAAAAAAAAGATATTGATAGTATTAATTTTTGTATGCTGTTCACAGATTTCATGCTCAGATTTTCTTACCAACTTCAAACGACTATATCTCAACATTGGAAGCAAGTAGTATAGGACCTACGATGGGGAGACGGATGACGTCATTCTCCCCATCGTAGGTCCCGTGAGTTTTAACCCAATAACCCATGATAGGTCGTGATTTTATGACTCATAAAAATTTTATGACCCATAAAAACATGACGTCAATGGGAGAGAGAGAGAGAGAAAGCACGATGTGTACTTACCGCAGGTCGAAATGAAAATGACGACTTTTATGAAATGATAGGTGATTATATATTGTGATGAAATGATAAAGTTTTCGAGAGAGAGAGAGAGAGAGAGAGAGAGAGAGAGAGAAGGAGAGAAAAAAAGAGAGAGAGAGTATGTATATATTTATGTTTATATATTCTACGTTATTATTAAAATGGTGGTCCTGAAAAGGACCATTTAAGAATAAGTATAAAATTTATTTATATTTTTCGTATCCTTTTCTTTCAGGAAATGAGTACGTATTTATTGAATATTTTGCGGAATATTGTTTATTTTTTTCTGATTTCTCTTTCTTTATAAGAGGTTCTTTCTCTTCTGCCGTAGAGGAAACTCTATCGGAGTAAGTTGGTGCTGACGTAGATTTTCCCTGATTCTGTCCCATTTTTACACGATATGTACTTAACGCAGGTCGAAATGAAAATGACGACTTTTATGAAATGATGGATGATTATATACTGTAATGAAATTATAAAAAAAGTTGTCGAGGAGTAGGAGAGTGAACAGGGATTGAATAGAAATAATTATTTAAATAGTTTAAAATAATTTATTTATAAAAATGTAAAAGTACAGAAAAATTTACTTTCTATTGATTGAATAATTATTAATTCTTTTAAAAGTATAGGTTCTATTATATTTTCCATTCTTTCCACTCTCATTCTAAATCTCTCTCTATCACGCGCGGCTTGTTCCCAAAGCCCGCGTCGTGCTACGCGACTCGCATAGTCCCACACATACATGATACGTATACTTGGTTCTCCTTTAAAATGCACTCGCTTCATTTTATTATTATTATTATTATTATTGTACATTTTTACTTATAATACACAATTTTACTCTTCATACAAAAAAGCGAATAAATCGTTATATATAAAAGGTAAAGTATTAGCACTTATTTCTAATATGACAATATTTAGATCTGATTTGCACAAATCATTGTCGTCAAGCATTTTTGTTGAAATGAAAGACGTCACATCGTGAACTTTTAAACTATAGTATTGTTGAAACATTAAAAAGTTTTTCATTATATTCATTTTCACATCTTCTTCATTATCTTTCTTAATTTCATCTTTTAGATATTCTTGAATGTAGTCAATAATTCGATTTCCCTTACCAGCCTGCTGCTCCAACTGCGCAATACGTTCATCGATGCAAGGCATCATCAGTTTGAGTCCGTCAAATGTCACTTTTTGAAGACACGTAGTGGGTGGTTGGAATGTATGCCTTCTTCTTTTATTAGGTGATTCGTTTTCTTCATCTTCTTTTACTAATTTTGGTAGAGCCGCAGGGTTAAGTACAGCTCTCTCCTCAAATATAATACTCCTCGTACTATATGATGTTGTAAATAAGATATCGTGATTTTCTAAATATACTTTCGAAGGGTTACCGTACTCCGTCTTGAATATATGCGCTTCTTGGAAATACGCGTTAATAAGATCAATTTGGTTCTTCAATAATCGCCAAGAACTGATATCAAAAGTAACCCATCTGTAAAAATGCGCAGTCGAAATTTTTACACAAGGTACGTAGTAGCCATCACGAAATTGTAATCCAACAGAAACTCGCTTACTTAGAGACTTATTGATAAAGTACGTCGTCGAGAGAAGCATGTTATTCAGTTGAATGGCGTAGTCTTTTGTAAGATTGCGTTCACTACACTTTTCACTAGTAGACTCCGCCATGTTCGTTTTTAAAATATAAAAATCTTATAACTTAGATCTGACTACGACTGCTGCTGAAAATATACTGAGTCGTATCTGGATTTTGCTGCTGACTTTATACCCAGAGCCCTCTAGAAAATTTGATATTATGACGTGTCTGTACACAATGACTCCTTTATGAAAAAAAAGCGATAAAGGATGAAGTGTTTTTAAAGAAAGAAATAATATACGATCGTAAATGTCTACAAAAGGGTGTGAACTCATTATATTTTACAGCTACACAGATCACAAAGGTTCTATTCATATCAATATATGTGTGTCTACGGTTACGTCTTTATTCGGTTAAGTGAGAAATTTAATTTTATCACTTTTCTTTTGAGATTACTTATCGATATACTTTTCTAAGAAATCTAAGCAAACATCAATAAATTAATTTGACAGATACTCATGATATTTACTTTTATGGTTTTAAGAGAGAGAGCAGTATGGTGGGAAATTTTTTTATGATTCGAAAATAATTTTTTATGATTCGAAAATAAAAATTTAATACTTTGGCTTACAAAAAGAACTCTATTCATTATCAAGTCTAATATATTTTTAGTGTGTGTGTGTGCGTGAAGGAAAGAAAGCGGATAGGTGTTGAAGGAGGAGGGGTGTGAGCAAAAATCAACACATTATTGTACATTTTCAATTCTGTTTTATTAATCATAAATTTATTATAGAGTAATACATTCTTTTTTTAGTATGACATTTTTGAAGTGCATGACTGGTTACAAAAACCAAAACCTAACGAACGTTCATTCTGAAAAGTTTCCACATATTTCTTCCGTTTAATCTTATTTCGTAAAAGAGTGTTATAAAATTTTACAACTAATTTATCGTTTTTCTTTGAATCTCTTGAAAACTTGCTACAAAACGTACGTAAATTATGAAGATGGCACATATGGTAAAGAAACATAATGCAATATTGTCCACATACTTGTGAGTCGTAGCTTTGCATTTTTTGTTTATTCCACTGATACTGTCTACAGTTACGTTTGAGCCTATTGAGATGATGTGGTGAGACTGGTGGGTATCCATAGCTGTCAAAGTACGTTCCGTATCCATTATTATCTATATATATAGCGATCCAATGAGAACCACGCTTCGTATGATCATCAATGTTTGCCACAATTGCTGTTGGATGTTCTAGAACATTCGGGATTCGATCGGCCGCATACACACCTATCGTTCTAGCTTTCAGTGAGGCAATGGCTTTGCTTATTTGCTGAGTATTCATACTTTGTCGTTTTCAAGACCCTCGTCGTTTTCGTCGTCGTCGTCGTCGTCGTCGTCGTCGTCGTCGTCGTCGCTGTTATCGCCGTTTATTTCTGAATTACGATTTACCGTGGCCTTGGTTGAAGATGACGGTGTGTCGCAGCAATCAACCTCATCTCTACCCCCTCTACGATAAAGTCTTGACAATCTGCGTGATCTTATTCGCTCCAAAAGCGCATCACTTGATTTCAAAGGTTCATCCTTACAACCGGGTCTCATACAATCCAGGAGTATCGCATGCAACCACTTTCGCAATAGGTATGCCTGATTAAGCGCGCAGATACTGCTTTTATTCTTTTCCTTGACACAATGACTCACGCAGGAAAGAGACGTTTTTTGATATTTTTGAAAAAGTTCATGAAATGTAGGTGAATATAAATCTTCAAGATTAATTATTTCTCGTGACATATTTGACTCAAGATATTTAGCTTTTTCATATCCTCTAGTGTAAATCCTGGTTGCAATCTTGGCAATATTATATAAATGATGTTGTAATTGCGCTATACTGATATCACCTTCAATTCAATTAATTCCATGATGATGATTGATAACAAACTCGTTAGAACGTTTTATACCACTGGGTAAATCAGAAAAATCATGCGGTGATTTAACTATCCAATGATTAAATATTCTTGTTTTTAAACTCAGTACAGCTACCTCCTTTGGGAAAAAATTATTATTTCGATCTTTTAGACCTTGAATATCTATGACAAAATCCATGGTCTTTTATTTTAAAAATAACTATATTGACAATGTTTACGAAGCAAACTCTCTTAGAATACTGATATCTGATGGGGGCGCGCAATGTGGTTTTATAACTGTACCATCTACCACCAGCGCCATCACAAAATAGTTCAAGCGCTAAAATCCGTTATAATTTGACGACTAGAGTCTATTTCAAGAACATTATCGTATTCAGCGTAAATAATACAATTTACTGTTTGCGCCAAGGCGTGATCAAATTTCACTTCTATCCGCACACTACCACGCTTAACGAGGTTCCAGTGCTGGGCTGAATTCGCAGAGAGATCGGGTGTTAGATCAAATGCAAACAGACAATAACCTCTAGAATAATCTATTCGAGTAAGAGCAAGAGACTCGTTAAGGAAATGTATCCCAGTACCGGAAAATAATGTATGATAAGCCTCTACATATTGAGGGTTATTACCTTTAAATTTAGGCTGTAGAGGTTTACTCGGTATTTGTATACCATCAATGTAGAGAGAGAGATAATTAATAGAGAAATGTTGAAAGTTGAATGGATTAAATCTTCGGTTACCATTAAACGATCTGTTGTCAACAAAACCAATGATAATTCTTTTGGGGAGCTGACCTAAAATAACGTTGTCGAGTGTATCTCCGAGAATGCCTCTATGCATAGTAAATGATTTAACTTCAACACGTGTAATAGGATATTTTGCAGTTGCCTTTGATAAAGCATTAGCATGAGCTAATAATATCCCAGGACTAATTTTTACACGGCGAATAATCAATGATGCTTCTTTAATACTGACGGTAAAAGTGTCATTTTCTGCAGCATCCATTAGGCAGAAAGCGTCTTTGCTTCGTACAAGACGTACGCGTACTTCCACACCGTTTAATAAAAATTTATTCTGGTTAGAAATATCGCAATGTAAATGACCGATTAAATCAACAGTACCCGCATTACCCGTATAGTATTGACGGTTTAAAAGTCCCAAGTTAGCTTCTGGGGCATCCCGATTCAAATTGGGTAAGCCTTCCATTTTTCCAGGAGTATCCAGGTACCATAGCGATGTAGTCAAGTGCGAGTTCATTGCACCAGTTGAGTAATTTAACAAGGTTTCAATATAAGCTCTGTATGGATATGCATTATTTGGTGGAGAAATGAGTTTTTGATTGAAAAATGCATCGATTTGGTTGAAAAGCGAATGAAGAAAATTATTTACCGGACCCACTTTATTATTCTCAGCAGCGATATTTGGTAAAATTTGTACGCGAACACTTAACATGATGTGTGCTAGATCAAGATAATCCTCACCGCCCGGTACAACAAATTCAATAGGCCCATCGTCGGTAAGAGATGAAACTGGTTTATAATGAATAAACTGAGAGGATTCTAAAGATGTCTGCGTCGGTGGAAGAGTGAACAAATCTAATTCGGATTTCATGCATTCACACGAGTTTACGTGTAAGAAGGCCATGTTATTATCTTGGTCCAAAAATATCTGTTACACTCCGTAAAGCCTGTTTCTTTTCCTACCAACAGTCCTTTTCCTCTTCCTAACACCAGCTTTCTTCTTCTTCTTTATACTGGTACGATTTTTCTTAGCTTTGTTACGCCCTGCTGAACTGCTCTTTAGAGACTGACGCTTCCGCTTACTAACCCTTCGTTTATAACCACTACCTTTCATCATTTCACTGATTTTCTTTGCAGCTTTTCTCTTGAGATTCTCTCTTGATTCATGCATTCTCGTATTTATAGCATGCTTAAAATTAACTCCACTATTGGTGACGTCATCCAACACATGCATGCCAGCTCGAACAGCTTCTTTTCCAACCGCTTTCGCCCCACTACTTAAATAAGGTAAGACTCTACGGAAAAGTCCACCTAAAAACTTCCTATTCCATGTCCACGTTGATAGTGTGAACCGTTATACACACGATGAACTCCCCACCACCAATCTGTTCGCTGTAATAAGCTGTATAGTGAGTCATTTTTTCCGTTTAGTGATTACGCTTAAAGTGAAGTGTAGTCGTCAACGTCCCGTACTCAAATGGTATATGTTTACCGTGTTGATCCCTTATATCAATAATGATATTCTGAAAAGTATTATTTAGTAAAGGGATATAATTTACAGGTGAAAAATGTTTCACTATGGTTGGTCCTAGCGTATATTTTGTGTTATTGAATGTAACTATACGTAAAAGAGCTGCTTGAGTATCTCCGACAGTATAAGGCAAGCATATATCTGTGTAAATAAAGAGTTGATCGGGTATCGCTCTTGCTAAAGACGCAGGTCTGTCTCCAATAATTGAGTGCTGTTTCTTAGCATCTTTGATTTTCATCGTTTTTAAAGGGATGACGCCTGTTTTCCGATAAATTTCTTTTTCAAAACCAAAAATACGTCTGATTTTCTCATTAAAATAAAGGTAATGTGTTTCCTTACAGTCGCATACGCGTCGTATTACGTAAAATCCTCTTCTTCTTTTTGCTGGTTCAATTACTATGTGCTTATTTAATTCATTTGCTTGATTGATGGCACGTGATAGATCTGCAATGTTCTCATACACACCATATGGAAACACAAATTCTATAGCACGCGCATTATCTAAATTAATAAGGTTTTGTGATACTACTACTTCTTCTTCATCCGATGAATAAAGTAAAAAACTTGCTTCAGACTCTTGAATGTGTAAAATAGTGCAGGGAATATGAATTTCTGTCATACCGACGCTCCAGTTACCTTGTACACGAATTTCATGTGATAAATGTGTGGTATAACAGGTTGTAGTATTATCCGGAAAATATTTCATACTACTGTTACTTGGTAATACCAGATAAAAGTCATCTTCGTCCATTTTTTAATTTTTAATTGAAGTCAATTCACTCGCTTTAATCCAAGAATTGAATTTTTCTGGGTATCCGTACCACTTTACTAGAACTTTTTTGTTCGATCCTCGTCCTTTACTACGTATTAAACGTTCAATTTTAAACTTTTCTGTTTCTGCTAGGCGCTTTTCTCCAACTTTGACTAGCTCCTCCGGGTAAAAAAAGCCATCAATCTTTTCACCATTTAAATCCGTCAATTCGTATGTGTATAGCTGTTGTCGTCTTGATATTCGTGAAATTTTAAAAATTTCTTCGCTGTAATTTTTTTCATATCCTTTCTCGAACGTGCCTTTCGAACGACTGATGCGTACGTAAGAGCCCTGTGTGTATATAGGTGCGCGTGATGGTTTTCGCTGACTAAGAGCTCTTTTTTCTAAATTTTTTCTCGCTGTAAATGCGTTATGAATAGTTACATCTGCGGGCACCATTTTAATTCCCGTATGTAAAGTGTGATTATACGCATTGACGATATTTTGTATTACATCGATGTACCTGTGAGTATTTTTGTGTGTAAAATATCTAAACATTCGTTCCTTAAGCGTGCGATTTAAACGCTCTACAACAGCTGCTTTGATGTCTGGATTGCGCGCTGTGCGAAAATTTATATTTCGCTTTTTTAAATACTCTTGAAAAGAAGAATTTATAAACTCTTTACCCTTGTCCGATTGTATAGTTACAGGAATCCGTCCATTTGCTCTCTTGAGAATCTTCTCGAAAGCTATGGTGACGCTACGTCCACTTTTATCTCGGAGCGCCTCTACCCAAGCATATTTGCTGAGAACATCTATGACGACGAGAAGGTAGCAGTAGCCATCGTTATATTCTTTGAAAGATTGCATATCACACAAGTCTATCTCCCAGCAATCATCGATATTTGTTACGTTGTATCTTAATCTTGGAAATCTTCGATGAATAGGCTTGTGTAGCGTATAAGCATCCTGGTTACTCAACCACTCATAAATACGCTCTTTTTTTTTTTTATTTCTCCGAGTACTTTTACGAATTAAATTACGGGCACCAGCGTATCCAGCCTCGTGTGAAGTATCGTAATATATTTTTTCAAAAGACATTTTTATATGCTAAAACTTTTCCACTTTTGTTTAAGTATTTTTTTCTTATTCCTACCTTCGGCTTTACTGTATTCGTATCGAGAGTGTAGCTCTCTCTCTAAATCTTCAATATCTGTTGAATTTTTTCGTTTTCGTTTATTATTAGACTTTTCAGCATCTAATGTCTTATACTGCTGTAACACATCTGTATTACCGACAAGTTTAAACGGCGTTTCTGACAAAGCTAAAAATCTTGTCATTTGTGCTCTTCCGGCGGGTGGAGTGAGAGATTTTTTTCTTCTTATAACGTCACTGATTAGGTCTATAATATTAGAATGCGGTATAACATTACCTTCTATCGTTACACGACCTGTGTTATCCCACTTTAAAAAGGTTACCAACAGCACTTTTTTTCCAATGATTTAGTAGTAACCGTGCGCTTCTTTTATAGCTCTTGGATACGTTATCGAGAATCGAATCTTCGGAGAGTGGCGCTGTCAGCATAGCTTCACCTTCTTCGATTTCATTTTCGCTATCGACCGAGCTTTCATGTCGTTCGATATTTTTAAAATAAAGATATTTTTGGAGTATCTGCATATATTTTTGATATTTCTCTCGTTCATCGGTGATACTTTTGGAAAAAAGAATATCATGCATCTCAGCATCTAAGCGTGATAAATTATCTCCTTTTGTCTGTACTGTTTGTTCTATTTCTTTACCCGTAGACTGGTTTTTTTCAGCCACAATCGAGGATGAACGTATTCCCCGCTCATACTCATCTTCTGGGATAATTACCATTTTACGCGTACGTTCCATAGTTTAAGCGTTGTTGCCACCAAAAATTTTTGATACTAAAGCACCTATGATTGGGGCTAAAAGTAGAGGTAAAAAACCTCCACCATTTTGGATAAGTACACGTTTCTTCTGATGCCAGTTGGTATTTTTACGTTGAGAATCATTCCCACCTTTTTTTCTTCTTATTATCAATTTTCGTAATATATGTTTGTACTTTTTTAATCGCTCTTTCTGAGAATGTTTTAATTTTACTGTCCCGTGTAACACGTTTAATACACACTCGCATATACACTTTATTAAATTTTTATCAGCTGATCGTAGTAAAGCTACTCGCTGTTGAGTATCCGAATGACAGAGGGCGTTTAAAATTGCAACGCACTTTTTACTAAAATGAGATGGTAAACAGCCGCAATTACCAGCACCACCAGATTGACTGTTTTTATTCTTCTTTCTTTTCTTCTTTTTCTTGTTTTTCGATGTTACCTTGGCCATAGCTGCTCGTATACTGCGTCGATTCGTCTTGTTGACGCTTGTTTTATATCTTTAGCGTACATTTGAATGATATTTCGGTAAATAGGCATACTGAACTCTATCATCGGGAAATACACACGTTTTAAAACGATATTCATCATTTGTACTTTGTTTCAAGTCCAAGAAAAGATAACCATGTGGTACACGTGTACTGTCTAAATAGGCTTCTTGCAGGAATTTCGGATCTTCGGGGTATACTTGTCGCGCAAGATACTGAATTTGAGCACGATCTCGGGGGTTTTTTAAAATTACAATGTAATTCGCGTTCAATGAAATATCTCTTTGACCACTACCTTTGTGAAATAGATTTTGAGTGATGAAAATAACACTAATATTCTTATGGTGGCTACCTTTTGTAAATAAATCTAGAATAGTATTGTTGGAAGATTCACGCATCAAATCATCGATAATTATTAATTTTTTCTTTTCATTATCGTGTGAATAATTCGAGTTGTGTGGTAAACCTTCGTGAAATTCTATAACCTGTTGACTTGGTATTTTCAAATCGTTTTTGTATGCTTCTTGCCACTCGGCGTAATAAAATAATATTCTGTCAAATGTTACATCGCAGATACGAGGGAGGTTTGCGAGAAATCGCTTTACAAATACCGTTTTACCACACCCCGTAGGACCGCTTACGATACACGTAAACGGGTGTCTGAAACATGTATCCATCTCGTTATCTTTTTACTTACTACCATTTTGACAATGATGATGGCTGTATTTAACTAGTACAAACAAGGGTGGGGGGACGGCGGCGGCGGCGGGAGGCGTGATAATTAGCTATTTTTTCACGCCTCTTACTCAGCTAATTAACTCGCGCGGGCGCGAAACACACGCATTTCATCAGCTGATTTCGCGTGTGTTTAAAAATCAGTCGCTTCACGCGGTGGAGACACGCGTGATAATCAGCTAATTTCGCGTGTCTCTCGATAATATTATTATTATTATTTTAACATTATAATTTATAATTAAAAATTTTTTTGAATAAGAGTAAAGGTTGAATAAAAAATAAAATTTTATTTAATGTTTTTATTTACAATAAAATATATACATATTTTCCATTATTACATAAAATATTGCTCAAGTTTTCTTATAACCAAATGGTAGAGAAAGTCTAGGATTAATATAACGTCTCTTTTTCAGAACCACGCAACAAGTTTTAGATTCTGGACGTGTAACAACCTCATGCATATTTGTACGCCGTATACTTTTAAAATTTAATTTAATTTTTTTACATGGTTGATTTTCTCGCTCGACCTCGTCATCTATTTGATTTTCATAATCATCATCGGGATTTGATGTACTGCGAAATGCATCAATAATCAATTCATTGATGCTTTCAAAATTTATTTTCAACCCATTAGAGAAATTTAAAGTTATACCCTTAACCTTACAACATTCAAATATTTCCCCATCAAGGTTTACAGCGCGATAAGCGTAAAATTTCGGACCCCCTGAAATAAAATGTTGTATATACGCACCCTCTCCATGGGCTGTCAACTCGTCGGTCATGTCACCGAGCTTTGTACCCTCAACTGGATTATATTCCCCGATTTCATCATCTTTGGATGTAAATATACACGAGTCCGTATCGCAATATAAAACGCGTCTCCCTAATTTTTCTAGATCCTCATAAAGTTTCAATCTAGCTTGAGTCGTCGTATAAGCCGCAATAACGACATTTGTATATGCTGCAGTAGGCGATGCTTCCTCTTTGTATTGCCAGTTGGCATACAAAATTTCATCATTCACAGCAAGTATATCGTACACTTCTTTATCGGCTGCTGTAAGAAGTTTCAAGAGTGCTTCTCGTGACTTTATAATATCCGTTTGCTTTAAATTACTACGCTGTCCAAATTTACCCCAGAAGGAATTGAGACAGAGTTTTGCAACAGCTCTTAACCCTGCATTTTTCTCAATTTTCTCCTTATCCATACGAATACCTTCATCTATTTCATACTGTTTGATATATTGATCTTTACTAGCGTCATCGATACACCAAGAAGGCCAGCCGCTAGCCTCCTGTTTGATCTTTAGAAAGGTGTTTACGTATTCAGCAAAGAGTCCACCACTTGCAGTCGCTTGATCGAACTGCGTCATTTCGTATTGCCAAATGATATATATTTCAGTTATACGATATCCTAGTTCAACGGCTTTACGCATTTCATCGACAACCCATGTACCTGTGAATTCACGATCTTTTACATTTTCATGACTGCAATCTCCTTGACGCATTTCTTCACAGCAAGAACGACATAGAGCAAAAAGTAGTCGATTGTGCATTTTAATAGGTAGCAGCGGTATATACAAATTACGAGGTGGTAGCACCTTACATTTAATTAAACCTTCGACGCCTGATAAATCGTTATTGTTACCTGATGTCAGTTTTTTACATTCTTCACCGAGTAAAATACGCGGATGCCCGAGAGGAAATCGCCCGCGCTTACACACGTAAGGGTAGAGAGAGCAAATATCCGTATATTTAATTTTTTCTCCTCACCAACTCTGCACTGAGTGACAAAATTTTCCGTTCTACCGCCGAAAAATGCGTCCCGTGGATCCAAAGTTATAAGTAGCATTATGGGGTGATTACTAACGTAATTTTTAATATCGGGGTTCTCGCTTTTGATACGATCGAATTCACATTCCCATATCTCGCGAACTTCGTAGCCGAATGATTTTATTTTTTCTATTTTCCTTACTGTGTTTTCAAAAACCTCGTTAAATGTGCGACCGTAAGACAATCGCTGCTCACGATTATTTGGAAAACATTTGGGACAACCGTGGATGAAGCAACCCTGATACTCGAATACAATACCCTTTTGATTTGGTAAATTTTGATCTGCTGCTAAGAAACCGTCAACGCGAAATCTCTCTGGTAGCATGACTTCACGTGCTCTACCAGCGTGAGCTATTTCTCTACCGAGTTCGCGTTCACACTGCACTAACCATTCTAGAGATTTTTGCGAGTGCTTGTCACCCCGTCGATAACCAGTGGATGGTATAACGCCGATAGTATTTTTTGTAAATAATTTTTTCTATATACCGTTGAACACGCAGATGCTATTGTTACAGCTTCCGTAAAAGGGCATGTTTTCCCGCATTCTAGAAATATCTTTCTGAAGGCTATACACGATCGCCTTAAAATTTCTACGTCCATACGACAATATTCTACGATTTCACGTTTAAAATCAAATTCATAATTACCTACACTCTCGTTATACCACGTAAAGAATTCAACTCTCTCGGAAAGAGGCATTGTGTCTATACCGTAAAATTTAACATCTGGTAAAGGTCCTCTGTAATTTTGATTTTCCTGTGTATTAAACAGGTGTGGAAAATAACCTTTTTTACTAGATGGTGGTAAGCCAAAAGCCTTTGGAAGCGCGCTTAATCTCATGTGGAAGTAGTTTAAACTATCGATAAACTTAGTCTTGCCACATTGAAGCATGATAATACTTTGCCCGTTTAAAATTACGCTTGGCACGTAAGATGTATTTTCCACGATTTCTTTTAGAATAAATTGACCGTCGAAGCCTCCAGAATTATGGGCAATACATATTATTTGCTCAAAACCCGTTTTTTTACGAATAGCAATTTCGAGTAAACGCTTGACCGGATCATCCCAAAAAACAAACTCGCGTACACCGCATGTAGAGCAAAAAGTACCTATATTCTCGACATCCATACAGTCTTCGCATACCTGATGTACTACGCAGAGGTTTGGTACATGTATTTTTATACTAGAACTATCCCTATACGATGTGTCTTGCCGGGTTTCGAAATCGTAGAATATAAATAAATTTCTTTTCGTTTTCGATGTATCGCTTGATTGACCGCTTTTCGCTTTATCAGATGGAATTGTCGGTATATAACATAAATCGTTCACATTATGTTTTCGACGACATGTGCTGCACCAATTAACCCCACATACATGCTTATCTTTAATTTTATTAATTCTTTTACAGCAACGAGGACACGCTTGGACAACATCGCATAATTTTTTGTTATTTTTTTGTAACTACCGACTGTTTTATGCTTGTTAAAACAAATTTGTCCAAAAAATCTCTATTGCAATCGTTGCATTTTATTGATTCAACGTTTTTAGTTTCACAAGGTGGTGATACAAAGCAGCTAGAGCAAATTGACGAACACTTATGCATATTTACAAGAGAATATTTAATGTTACAGTATTCGCAGAAAAATTTACTTTTAGCGGCACCAGTTAAATTTAAAATAGTGTCAAAATGTCGAGTACGATTGTTATATAAAAGGTTAATGATTGAATTTTTATTGTGCTCTACATACGGCCGACCGTCGAAAAATGGTGGCTTTCCACACCCAAAAGTTGATTCATCATAAATAACAATAGCTATTCCGCGCATCGTGTAGTATGTTTGAAACTTCTCTATTTCCTCTATACCGCAACCATTTTCGGGAATTTCAACGTTGGCGCTAGTTATAAGATTATTCGCGCGTTGCCTCTGTGAAGCCCCTCTACTATTTCTAATCTTTCCCCAAATATCTCGAACTTCTTTTTCCACTGAATTTTTTAATTTAATATAGGCTTCCCCACTACCAAAGCCCTCGGTAGGCATTTATTATCATCGTTTTTATGGAAACGAATGATCTCGACCCGATTACATATATACAGAGATTTTTTCTTCTTACACCTCCTTCACCCCGCGGAACATTTACGATAGTTACTGTTAAAATAAAAGTATCATCTAATTGGAAATGTTCATTACTTTGAACTAGACTACCCAGTAATAACCAAAGATCATTATAAAAAAATTATTTACAGGTCGAAGCGACAATCCTGCTGCTCCGCGAGCAAAATTATTACTTCTTATACTTATACCTATTCTATCATCTTCACCCGCCATCGACATTATGTACGCGTGTATATCCCGCATTACATTTTCCAGCCAAATAATTAAATTAACATCGGGAGGAGGTGTAAGTATTTTTAATAGAAGCTCTATACCATAAGCCCTATATTTTTCTAAATAATTATGTGTACTCTGATTTATAATAAATCTTTCGCCTGGAGGTCGCACATCGATTTCACCTGCTTCTTCTTCTTCTTCTTCTGCATTATTATTTCCCTCATCAATATTATCTTCATCCCTCTCACTATCGTTTTTGACGTTAATATTCGCTGCACCACCGCCCGTTTGCATCGTTTGAGAATCCGTTTGGGATGAATATGCAGACACATCGCCATCATAATCATAACTTTCAATACTCGGTGCAACACATCCCAATTGCATCGTTTCAGAATCTGTTTCGGATGAGTAAGTCGACACATTGCCATCATAATCATAGCCCCCGATAGAGCGTGGTGAAGAGGGAGACGCTGTATAGTGTAAAGTTAACGGTGATGAAATTGGTGTTGAATAATTGACACAAGTATTTTCACTGACTGTAAATTTATTATTATTAAAAATTATTTTATGATTTACAAATAAAAATTTATGGTTCGGGTCGTCCGGAAAAACATTCAGCTACGCGTGTTAATAAATCTAGTAATTCCGGCATACTATCTTCATATATAGCAGAATGTGGATCACGAGCTAAGTCATGGATCCATCTTATTTCTTGGGCTCGTTTTGAATACATGACCTGACACGCCCCTAAGAATATATGTGATGGTAGACGGTCTATGACCTCACTATTCCGACAAAATACTTAAAAAAAAAAAAAAAAACGAAATGTAATAGCTGAAGGTATTTTCGGAAATATCATAATTTAAAAACTTTCTACTTACATTCATTTAAGCCGGCATCCCTGATACTGTTTTGAATGAAAGAACAATGGGGAGTCGAAATACGCTCTTCTGCAGTTTGCTCCCGGTCAACGAAACGTCTCAAAATTTTTTTTCTCAACTCTCCCTCGTCGGAATCCGGTTCATTACGTCTATCATAATGTCTTTGTATCGTCCTATCAATTAATTCAGCTATGGTGTAGTTTGGGACATAATAATTAAGCAACATATCGTCAGTTCTACGCGCCAAAGCCCTCGCACGATTCGCTGCAGACATCACATAATCATTTTCCATGTTTAGAATGTTTTGTGGTAAATTATCATCATCGTCACTGCTACTACTACTACTTTCATTACTATCACTATCGCTTCCTCTACAGATGAAAAAGTGCAGTGTCATTGTATCTCTCTATCTCTCTATCTCTCTATCTCTCTATCTCTCTATCTCTCTATCTCTCTATCTCTCTATCTCTCTATTTCTCTATCTCTCTATCTCTCTATCTCTCTATCTCTCTATCTCTCTATCTCTCTATCTCTCTATCTCTCTATCTCTCTATCTCTCTATCTCTCTCTCTCTCTCTCTCTCTCACGATCTATCATAGGTTATTGGGTTAAAAAGCACGGGACCTACGATGGGGAATTCTCTCTCTCTATCTCTCTATCTCTCTATCTCTCTGTCTCTCTGTCTCTCTGTCTCTCTGTCTCTCTGTCTCTCTGTCTCTCTCTGTCTCTCTGTCTCTCTGTCTCTCTGTCTCTCTGTCTCTCTGTCTCTCTGTCTCTCTGTCTCTCTGTCTCTCTGTCTCTCTGTCTCTCTGTCTCTCTCTCTCTCTCTCTCTCTCTCTCTCTCTCTCTCTCTCTCTCTCTCTCTCTCTCTCTCTCTCTCTCTCTCTCTCTCTCTCTCTCTCTCTCTCTCTCTCTCTCTCTCTCTCTCTCTCTCTCTCTCTCTCTCTCTCTCTCTCTCTCTCTCTCTCTCTCTCTCTTATATTGACATCATGTTTTTATGAGTCATAAAATCACGACCTATCATGAGTTATTGGGTTAAAACTCACGGGACCTACGATGGGGAGGATGACGTCATCCGTCTCCCCATCGTAGGTCCTATACTACTGAAGCACCAAGGGACTTTTATAATAAAACCACATTAAAGGTGTTGTACTCAGCTTTCACTTGAAATTTGTTATTTAAATCTACCTCGACGATGAAGCATCTTTAATCTTCAAAAACACAGAAAAACACGTTTTTGTTTGAATTTTTTTAATTTTTAGGATCTGTATCGTGTTTAAAAAAGTTTTTCGGGCTTCAAAATCATTGCAGAAATTATTATTCTTATCGACACTAATGATATAAATGCATCATAAGATAGTAAAAAATATTTTAGCAAAGCTGGTACACAGAGAGAAAAAGCAGTTAACAGCTACTGGAAAAATTTGGAATCATCACTAACTTTGTTCGGCAATAATTAAAGGAATAGAAACAAATACTAATCTATATTTTAGCGCCACGGGGAAAAAGTAAGGTTATGATTTTACAAATTATCTGAGAAAACTAAGGACTCATTACTAAAGAGTTAAATAGCTAGTCATAAAAAGTTAATTTAACTTCATTTATGAAGAATCAAACTGAGAATTATTTTCTGCAGTTTACTTAACCGTTAGGTAGCCGTCACTGACTTTTTCTCTCCGTGTAGATATGGATGAAAAATATCCTAAATATGAAAAAAAAACTGTTTTCGCAAAAATTTACAAGGTAAGATCACTATCCCAGCGAGATTTTCGAGCATTTTTCCAAGTTTTTGATGACAAAACATGGATCTAAGCGTCTGGAACAAAATTTTAAACATTTTGGGAAATAGCGTCTAATATATATATATAACATATCTGAAAAAGTCAGAGATATCACATCTGTTAATTTGTTTATGTTATGTCCCTTTTTTTAGATTTAAGGTGTAAATGTATTTAATGGCATGAATGTGGGATGAATGTTGATAGAGCGAATGAACATATTTTCATTTTTATCAGCATGACTTACATATTATTGTATACTTAAGAAGGGGCCGAACTATCTGTCTTTGTCTAATAGCGTTTTTCATTATTTATGTAAACACTATCCGGTATAACAAGAAAAAAATAGCAGCCCCCGCTAGATATTAGTATAATTAGTAAATTTTGTAATAACAAACAAATTTTTTACAGCATAGTTTTTGACTAATTAGAGACCTACTAGCAATCTAGAATATAACCTATCTTTTTTTGGTAGGTCTCTAATTATTCAAAAACTACGCAGTGAAAAAATTTGGTTGTTATTACAAAATTTACTTATTATACTAATATCTAGCGGGGGCTGCTATTTTTTTCTTGTTATACCGGATATTGTTTACATAAATGATGAAAAACACTATTAGACAAAGAAAGATAGTTTGGCCCCTTCTTAATCTATTTGCGTTCTGTAATTTATTGTATATTGCTGATATCTTCACTGCGCTCTTTACATGCTTTATTTTAATTTAATTCATTTTGACTAATAGGTATTTCAGACTGATTTTTAGCATATTTCTCTCTTTATTCATTGCGTGTATTTATTGCTGTTTGGTTTTCTATCCGTGATATCATTTTTAATTTAATTTATTGATTTACTGATATAGTACTATTGTTAGTATTATCTTCCAAGACCGTGATATCATACTATAGAATTCTATTTTTACTGTGCAATATTAACTATGTATTTTACGTATTTCAATTTAATTGTTGTGTTATACGCTCTTTTTGCACACATATTACAAAATAAAAATGTATCTATCTATCCATACATACACTTGACGAACATTAAATCGCGTCAAACATTTTTAAAATATTTCAATAAGAGTAACCGAAACAACAATATTCTCCAATAGCATTGTACGATTTTAAAATGTTCGATGCGAATTAATGTCCGTCGAGTGTATATATATGTATATAATTGTTTGCATAAAAATTTTGATTCCATTTTATTTTCTGCAATCGCTAAGATTTAAGACTTATTAAATTAGAATGTTAAAATAAATAATTCAGCAATTGCTAAAGCCTTTTAAAAAATAAAATGACGAAGAATGCTATATAATTTTTAACACTTTTTTGAAAAAGAAATCGTTTACATAAAACTAATCAATTAATAAATAAAATTAATCTATTATCTATTCATTTTATAAAAATACGGTGGCGTAACGGATAAGACTTTGACTTTTCAATCTGGAGGGCTTGGGTTCGAAGTCCGACAAGGTATCTCTAACTTTTTTCTAAAAGAAGTTTATGTGCTATGTAAATCGTGACTTTCAAAAATCTAAACTCATTGAATATTCGTGGATCGTTGGTCACAGAAGTTATCCATTGATGATCAAAGTTGTCAGTATGGTATATCAGACGGTTCCAACCTGAAGCGATGTGCTCAACGGATTCCGAGTTGAATATCAGTTAATATCATCATATGAAAAGATTAATTTTTAGAGAGCATTAATCTTTTATTTGAAGAAATCTGTTTATTTTAAGATTAGGTACAGCGAAAACTTTTGAAAAAAAAGCAGAAAAAACTTTCTTGTGTTCTTTGGATGCTTCCATAAGGTAGTTAAAGTAAGCTCTTGGCTCGCGCTCTGGTGGACCGGAGTTCGATTCCCCGGGAAAATTTCGGAAAAATTTTTCCGAATTTTTCTGCGGGGGGTAGGACCCGGAGACCACGAAAAAAAAAAAATATAAAGTCCCTCAGGGCAAAAACAAGAATTATCAAAAAAAAGTCCCACTGGGCAAATAAAATATCAAAATAATAAAAAATACCAGATGATGGCCTATCATATAGACATTAAAAAAAGTCTGGAAAAGGCCAATGAAAGAGAAGAAGAAGAAAGTAAGACTTATGGTACCACTACATTCTACAGCAGAAAATACACAAAAATATGTGTAGTATAATAATAAGAAGATTACAAATGGTTATTCAAATACCAGAGAAGAAAAGATAGTACTTCCAACATGCTTAAGAGGAGGCTGAACTATCTGTCTTTGTCTAATAGAGTTTTTCATCATTTATGTTAAAACCATCCGTTGTAGCAAGAAAAAAATAGTAGTCCCCGCTAGATATTAGTATAATAAGTAAATTTTGTAATAACAAGAAAATGATTTTATTGCGTAGTTTTTGAATAATATGAGACCTACTAACAAACTAGAATATAACCTATCTTTTTTGGTAGGTCTCATATTATTCAAAAACTACGCGATAAAATAATTTGATTATTACTGCAAAATTTACTTATACTAATATCTAGCGGGGGCTACTATTTTTTTCTCGCTACAACGCATGGTGTTTATATAAATGATAAAAAACGCTATTAGATAAAGACAGATAGTTCGGCCCCGTGTTAAAGCAGACTATTTTTTCATTTTCAATTTCTAGTGCATGATGTGAAAATATTTTGAACAATTATAGTACATATTTTTGACGTATTTTTTACTGTAGAGTCCAATAATGCTATTTGATTTATTGTAATTGGCTTAAGTAAGGTTTAAGTGACAAAAAAACGACCAAAAAACCGTTAAAAAATGATTTTTCCGACTTTTAGATATGGCACACCATTTTGAACAATCCGAAAAAATTTTAACTTTCTAAGACTATTTTTTTAAAACTTTCTATTAAATATCTTTTTTACACATTCAAACACCGAGTTTTTAGACCAATTTTAAGATTTTAGGTGCTTTTTTAGGTTATTTTGTAAAGTCACAAATTTAAGGGAAACATTTTTTTCATGCGTATTCATACAACAAATATGTTAGATTTTTTTTTCAGACTGTGTAATATTAATTAAATTGCCCAAAAATATTAATTGAAAAACACGTTTTTTGGAGGTTGAGGGGGGAATAGGGAGGAAGGGGGGGAGCTTGATAATCTGAAAAATCATCATTCGATATGTCGGCCATTCATGCAACCAAATTCTATATCCCTGAGGGGTGTCATTTCGCCTATCTTATAATTAGAATATAAAAAAATTTGTTTTTACAATATTTTTCAGTTATCTTTAATTTTTTTTGCATTTTTCACTGCTTAAAATTTAACTTGGAAAGAATCTTTCACTATAAAAAGTTTTTGAAAAAACACCCGATTTTCTACATCATAAAAAAGTAAGTTTCGAGCTAGTAACTGAAATTTTCTTTAAGGATTTACTTGATGTTATGAAACTATTTGTAATTACAATGCCAAATATAAAGCTGAGCTTGTAATAAATAAATGATAAACATTCTTATTTTAGGAAAACAGTTTAGTTTATCTAGCAGTTCGTTAAATTTTATCAATTTCTAATCTGTATATTTGGCGTCATTGCAAGAATATGTATAAATGTTAATTTCACTTTTCAAATGATGTTCATTCCTGATCCAGAATGATGTGTTGACTGTATTTCCTTGTTGTTCACGTTTTTCAATTGCCGACATTTTTTCAGTCCTATGCCAAAATTTTGTTTGAAGAATTAAATAACTCTCAAAGTACTAGGATGATAAAATAAAACAACTCAAGGACTTGACCTATTAGAGCAAGAATTGATTTTATTTCAGCGAAATTTCAGACTTTTTTACAACCGTAGCTAAGTTCTTTTTCAGGCTATAACGATTAAATCGTGACGATTTTGAATGTATCCGTGAACAACAATTGTAATCAAATACTGTATTTACCTTTATAATATTAAAATGATTAAACTAAATGCTACTATATAGTAGAGCAAGTCAATTGAATTAAAAGACGTAAAATTACCGAATTATGATCTGAAAAAAGGTCATTTAATAAAAATTAATTAATAGAACTGTTTATTAAAGCCAATTTAATAAAAAAATCTAGTTGAATTTAATTAGAAATCAATAAATAAAACACAAAACAAGAAAGCACTTACAACCTTAATGGACTTTAAGTGAGTAATCAACAAAATGAGCAGTAAGCAGTGTTTATATACAAATATCGTCCACACATACAACTAGATCAAGTATATAAATTATAAAAGAGACGTATACAATCTTGTAAATAAAATTATAGATAGGATTTAAACACAATAAATAACAATATTAGTATCTAAAATCATTTACAAGAGAAAGAGAACCGATGATATCGATGTGAACATGTGGAAACCAGTGGAAGAATGGTTCAAAAACGCCAGTTCGTGACTTTACATGTAGAGAAATCTTAGATCGTTGACACTCTAAACAAAAGCGAGCTCAAATCTGACATGAAATAGATATTTTGAATTGAAGATCAAACAATACGTTCATTAATAAGTTTAGCAGTAGCATTGGCTCCAGGATGGCTAAGACTGTGCAACTGTTAAAAAATTTGTCGAGGAAAGAGAGTTGAGAGGAATGGTCTTTTACTTTCTCAAGCTTAAGAGAAGTAGGCTCTTGTGAAAATTTTTTAATTTCATCATCATTCTCTTAAATTTCAGCAAGCTTTTTGTAATCCAAGGGCGTCGAATTTGCTTCAATGTGAAAGAAAGTATCAGCAACGGCGTTCTTAGCTTCACTAAAATATCGAATATCCGTTGTGAACTCAGAGACGAATGAAATCTGATTTCTCTGCGCAAGTGGCAACTTATCCCTTTTTTGTTGAAAGATATAAATCGAAGGCTTATGATGAGTAACAATGATGAAATGATGACCTGTAAAAAAATGACGAAAATGTTGAACCGATTCGTAAATAGTAAGAAGTTTTCGGTAATAAGCTCGCGAATCACTCTGCTTTTTGGTCATTTTTTTAGAAAATAATGCAAGAGGCTGCCAAGAATTATCAACAAATTATTGAAGATATCTTCCAATAGCAGAGTTTGAAGCATCAGTAAAAAGTTCAAGAGTTACGCTAATACGAGGATGAACCAGAAGAGTAGCCGAGGATAAACAATCTTCACAAGCTTTAAGAGGAGGCCTTATAGCTTTGTCCTTGTCTAATATAAATTTTCGTTATTATTAATAAATTAAATATTGTTATAAAAAACTAAGGGTACAGCCCAATAGATGGCAGGGCGAGCAAACGATCTTATTCTATGAAAAAATATCAAATTTTCATTAGTTTTCGAGTAAGGTCTGAAACGGAAAAACAGTTATCAAGTTCAATTGGTTTTCCGTTTCAGATCTCAATCCAAAACAAATGAAAATTTTATATTTTTTCATAGAATAGGATCGTTTGCTCGTCCTGAAATCTATTGGGCTATGCCTTTACTTTTGTATAACAATATTTAATTTATAAATAATAACGAAAATTTAGATTAGACAAGGACAGAGCTATACGGCCGCCTCTTAAAATCTTTTTCTAACTCAATAGTCCACGGTATTTTTTGAGAGCCTTTAAGCAACAATTCACTAATAGCGTCATAAAGAGGTGCTTCGAACTCTGAGGCGTGTACAATAAGTCTTCGGTAAAATCAATCATACCAAGAAAACGACGCAAGCCTTGTGCAGTTTGCAGCATGGTAAATTTTTTAATGGGCTTAACACGATTTTGAGGAGGTCGAATTCCAAAAACTGAGACCTTGTATTCAAGAAAATCCAATTCTGAAACTCCGAAAACACATTTAGATGGATTAATCACTATTCCATATTGAGAAAGACGTTTAAATAATATTTTAAAATGATGTTTATGTTCTTCAACAGACTGAGAGAAAACTAAAATATCATCAATGTAAGCGTAACAAAAATCTAATCCATGAAGAACTTCATCTATGAATCACTGAAAAGTTTAACCAGCATTACGTAATTTAAACTTCATAAAAGGAAACTCATAGAGACCAAAGGGGTGGTGATTGCAATTTTACAAATGAAGTCCTTAAAAACCGGAATTTGATTGTAAGCTTTCACAAGATCAATTTTTGAAAATATTGATGTGACGAACCTGATAATAGTGAGGAATGGTGCGATTTTTTAATTACGATAATCACCTCAGGGTCACGAATCAGAGTTGGTTTTCGGAGCTGAATGTACTGGTGATGACCAACAACTGTTCGAAGGATGAGCAGTACCAGCTTCCATCTTATCGTTAAACTACTTCTTTGAAATTTTAAATTTATCTGGAGCTAAACGTCTAAGAGCGCTGGAAACTGGTGGATCTGGCATAGTTCGAATATGATGAACTGTTTCATGTTTGATTTCACAATCTCTTCTACGAGGAAGAGTCAAATCAGAAAACTCAGCAAGGATGCAAGAGAATTCATGCAATGAACATGTGTCAACAGTTTTAAAACTTAATTGAAAAACTTTGCGAATTTTAGCATTCGTATGCGAACCAGTGGTACCATCGATTAAAACTTTCATATAACAATCAGGTAACAAATCAAAATAAAAAAGAAAATCAGAGCCTTTTATAGGAACATTAACATCTGCAATAACAAACTTCCATTTGATATCTCACCAGAGTCTAAAATTTAGATTAAAATTTAGAAAACCGTAAGTCCTGATCTTATTGCTGTTTACTGCGCTAAAGTCAAAATTAACTGCAGTGAGGTGTTTCTGTATTGAACAACAAGAAAAACAACGAATATTGGAGTCAGAATCAATTAAGAAATCGCGTTTAGTAGTCCGATCTGTAACAAAGAAACGGCTCCTTGGAGAAAAAAAGTTAATTGGTGTCCTTACGAACTGTCCTTACGCTGAGGTTTTCCGACTTGTAGCTGCAAGGATTTTTGCACTTATTTGCTTTATCCTGGAATTTACTATGGTACCAACATAAACGAGTAGTATCTTGTCTCGTATTTGATCTGCTTCCCGAACGACAGCTGCAACTGCGGTTATGAGTGTTAGAATCACGACGTTTAAAGACTTTTATGCTGAATGGAGATACCCTTAAAGCTAAATAGATTTACAATATTTATTAAGACTATCCCCTCACCAGTGAGTGGAATTATTATTTAGTTTGCGGACAATTATTTTTATCAGCGGACATGTGGGTTGAGATAGAACTAATAGCGGTACGTGATAGAACATGATTCCCAGAGCTGGAAGCTCTAAACAGCAAAAAAGTCCTGGTCAACTGCAGCAATAAAAATCCCTCTGGAGACTACAGAAGTCCTGAATTCTCCATAAAGTAACGAGCATCACTCCAAAACAATGCAGTGAAACGGACCACGTGCGCGGTCAAGGCTTGTTTTCATATGCTAAGGGCCCTGGCGAAAAAAATAAATGCAGACAACAGTTAATATTCGAAAATATCAAAAGAAAATAGGTAGAAACTAAAGAAAGCAGAAATTAACTGTTGGAAAAATTTTTAAGAAATTTTATATTTCAATAATTAATAATATATATTTACTTATAAAACATAATATAATTTTTTCCATCAACAAATTGAATCTTTTACATTATTTTCTCGCTATACAATTCTTTAAAGCAGCATGTAACATATTCATTTTCCGTTTCTACCTAATGCGCATGAACGTGCTCATTAAAACCTAAAGAATGCCATTTTTTTCATATAAAATAAATATTTTCATTTTCATCATATTTAAATATATAAATTATTTCTACGAAAACAGGTAGAATATCAATATTTTCCTAACATAAAAAGAGACCCGGTTTAAATACGATTCCGTTTTCCTCAAACCAATTTTAATATAAATGTCGATAATTATCTCGAGAATTAAAAATTAATTTGAATTTTTGAAATTCAGGTAAAGAACTCAAAGATTGTGTCTTTAACGGGATGTCGGAGCTGCAGTAATCGAGTTTTGCTTTTTTTATTTTATCAATATCTTTTTAAATTCATAAATTTTACAAATATAATGACTTGTCCGTACTAAAGCTATATTAATACAATAATTTTTGTTAAAATAAAAAATCATTTGGATTTGTTATTTTTGTATGAGCTTGGATTGGAAATTAGATATCAAACTCGACAAACCTAACCTCAAAATACTATATACCGAAAAATTGTTTATAACTTTTTATGTACAGTGTTTTAGTAAATTCTGTAAGTTGTCCGCACTCAAGTTTAATATTACAGATTTTCTTACTGTTATAAGAAGACTCGATCTAACGTACCGTTTACTCGTGAATTTGGAATTAAAATATTAATAAATTATTTTAGAAGGTAACAAGTTCCGTCATGCCCTTAAAAATTATAATTTATCAAGAAGACAACAGTTATTTACAGTTTTCTTCTGTATTAAACTCTTATAAACAGTTTTCAATAAATGAAACTGTTGAAAACTAAAGAAAACTGTAAATAACTGTTGTCTTAAGTCTCAATCTGGCCACTTTTCTACATTTAATGACTTTATTCTTCAGTTTCACTCAGATATCTACATATTATTTTCCACTAGGGTAATTGATTAAATAATATAGTTTAAAAGAAAAGAAAGTTTATTCAACTTAAATTTGCTTTTGAGGGGCTTATTTTTTTCGATTCTTTATATTAAAAAAAACCAAGGCACAAGATGTGGACAAATCCAAAAGTTATCGTCATTTTTGGCTAAAGCATAATATTTTGATTTATTTCTCAAAAAATATGTTCGGAAAAAAATTATAGCAATATTTTTTAATGGAAATTACGTACTGAATATATCTCAATTTTCGCACATTATTATTAGTTGCATCCGCCAAGAGGATATTTACTTTTTAAAATCCATTCATTATTTTATTTATTATTAAATATTTTATGAATATACTTTACAATTTCTAAAATTGCAATCTATAAAAATTAAAATATATTTTACATACGATTTCCAATAGAAAATGTCACTATAAAATTTTTCTAAAGCTCAATACTTTATAAGAAAAAAAATCAGAATCATAAATATTATAAATAAGTAAAAAATGACTATTTTTAAAGATTTTTTTTTTAATTAAAAAATGTTATAAAATTTTCCCCGATAGCTCTAATGTTTATTCGTTTTTCATGAAAAAATTGAAAAATTAAGCCTTTAAAAAGCGAATTAATCTGGGTGGTTTTTGGGTAAAATATGTTTTCACCAATCAGATGAGTAAGTTTTTACTAAATGTTGATAGTTTTCAAGAAAAAAATCAATTAATTAATTAATTAAACTAAAAATTTGAACAATTTGTATAATTTCAGTGATCTAATTTTATACCTTTTTAACTAGAGTTCTAAAAATTTTTTTAATTTTTATTTGTATGACTGTGCGAATTGACATGAAATATATAGATTTCATATATAAATAATTAATATTTATATATAAGTCATAGCTCTCTCATTAGCCGCAGTTCTTCATAAAAATTAAAAAACTAGATAAGCTTTTAAAATTTTCATCTATATTAGTTTTTATTTCAAATATTATCCCCGAACATTTTTAAGTTGCTGTGCTGACTTTTTTTCTATTAAATACCTATTTGCGAGATCACCATATATCTTTGTCCTTGGTTAAAATAAATTTTCTTTATCATTAATAAATAAAATATTCTCATACAAAATAGTGTTGGGCGATATTTATTAAAATATCGATATTTGGATATCGATACTCACGATGTATCGGAGCTAAAATATCGATATTGAGAATATCTATATTTTTATAGGAAAAATTACAAACATATAATAAACGATGTTTATTTCTGTAAAATTTAGTATTTTTATAACTTTAAGTATTTCACAATTATATTCTTACCAGGAAAGTATTAGACCTCCAGATCACCGATTTGTTTACAGCTGCAAGAGATGTTTTCTCATTTTAAAATATAAAAAAGCTAGAGTTATGGTCACAAACGCTCAATAAATTAGAAGCTATATATTATATATAAGCAATAATTTTATGAAATTTCAAAATTAGCATTGATTAAAAAAACCATAAATCGGTCCGTGTTTATTTTGCATGATCCGTCAAAATTATACGAAGCATTTAACAAATGTTCTCTAATTTGAGCTTTAAGGGGAATCCTCATACCGACATAGGGTTCTACCTTATCTACATTTAAATTATGAATTTTAATAAAAATTTAACTATTCATGACTGAAATTCGTAGGAGAGGCACATTCCTAACATGCCAAAGAATTTATTGCAACGTTAAAAGACAATATAAAGGTAAAAATAAAGGCGAAAACTGCTTAATACGATTAACTTTTCAATGTAGTTATGAATAATCGTATTATGCAGTTTTTGTCTTCATTTTCACTTTTATTCTGTCTTTTGACGTTGCAATAAATTCTTTAGAATGTTAAGAATGTGCCTCTTCTATGAATTTTAGTCAAAAATAGTTAAATTTTTATTAAAGTGCATAATTCAAATGTAGATAAGGAAGATCTCTGTGCCGGTACGAGGACACCCCTTAATGTATTCAAAAATATCAATTTGTTCAAAGTTATTAATAACAACCTAAAATGGAGATTTAAAATATATGATAGTTATCAGATATTACATTAGCTATGAAATATTTAAATTTTTGTTGCAATAAAGCAGAAATTAAAGAATTTTTGTTAAGATAAACATGTGCCTATTTATAGTTCTTTAGAACAATGTTAATTTTTATTATATTTCATAAAATTATTTTTTATTTATGATATAGCTTTGAATCTATTAAACATTAATGACTATAATTTTAGTTTTTTCCACATTTTCATGTAAGAAAACATCTTTCGCAGTTTCAATAAGATTGATGATTCGGAGTTATCATACCATCCTTGTTGATAGAAAAAAGATTTGTTTATGAAAAATTTAATGAAAAATTTTTTTTCTATTATACATATATTATGTAAAGTATATTAGACAAATTATAACTACTTTTTGAAATTAATGGATTACTTTTAACGTTATAAATTTGTGAAATGCAGTGTGCAGAAGTTTCAAATAATAAAAGCAAACTGCAAAGGATACAAAATATCGATATTTTTAACAGCAAAAATCGATATTTCAAAATATCAATACGTATCGCCTACCACTAATACAAAAGTAAGAGTTGCTCCCTATAGATTTAAAAACAAGCAATACGATTCTATTCTATGAAAAGATATAAACTTTTTATTATTTTTCGAATAAAGTATAAAACGAAAAAAAAATCGTTGAATTTAGCTTCAATTTTTCTCTTACTTTTGTAGAAAACTCTTACATTTGTATAAAAATATAAATTTTATTAATTATAATAAAAATTTAGATTAGATTAGGACAGAACTATACGGCCGTCTCTTAAATTTAATCGTTTTATTACTATTGGACTTAAAACGATCGAACTTTGAATGAGATTATCTCAAAGAAATAATCGGTAATGCTACTCGAAATTATAGTGAGTGAAATAAAAATTTACTTATTTTTGCCACTTTCTTAAAAGTGGCAAAAAATTATCCATTTTAAAATTCTTATGACCCCAGCGGAAATATAAAATGTTTAAAAATGTTCAAAACTGTTTAAAACAATTTGCAAGTGTGAAATTTGGGACATTTAAAACAGTTATAAACAGTTTTAAACATTTTTAAATCGTTTTAAAAAGTTTTGAAAAGCTCAAAATGATTTTAAACAGTGTTTAATAATTTTGAATTTTTTATCTTCAAAAGTTATAATTTATTTTATATATTCAAAATATTTCAAAACAATTTATCAATATAAACTATTTTTTATTAACTTGAACAGTTTTAAACACTTTTAAACACTTTTACACACTTTTAAACAGTTTTAAAGACTTTTAAACAGTTTTAAAAAATTCGAAATGATTTCTAACAGTGTTTTATAATTTTGTGTTTGTGAAAATTTTCTTATATATATTAAAATTTATATAATATATACAAAAATGTTCACTTCAGTTTCAAATTATTC
Organism: Anastatus disparis; assembly: GCA_017163975.1. Taxonomy (NCBI): domain Eukaryota; kingdom Metazoa; phylum Arthropoda; class Insecta; order Hymenoptera; family Eupelmidae; genus Anastatus; species Anastatus disparis. The sequence goes on from JAFFSR010000302.1 coordinate 2,762,316, forward strand.
TATATTGTTCAAAACTGTTTAAAAATGTTTAAAACTGTTTATAACTGTTTCAAATGTCCCAAATTTCACACCTATAAACTATTTTGAACAGTTTTAAAAAGTTTTAAACAGTTTTGAATAATTTTAACTATTTCAAACAGTAATGCACACTTTATATTTCTACTAGGGGAAGAACAAACTGTAGCTGTCTGGGGAGAAAAATTTACATGAAAAGATTATATTCCAAAAATATTGTCTATTAATTTTACGAACTTATGCACAAAATTTTTACAAAATATTTTCAGCAAGAAAAAATTTTGGTAAATTACAAAAATTTTCTTAATATAGAACTATATACACGTATATCATATAATTTATATCTTCTTAATAATTTAATGTATTGCATAAATTTAATAAAATAAATATAAATATTTCTACTAACATAAAATTATTAATCATTTATTATTTTATCTATTAATTAATGCCTTATGTACAGTTAAATGATTTTTGTCTTTTTCACGAATTAATAACACTAATTTTTTTTTTCTGGTTTTCAGATAGTATCAAAGAAAACAATCTTTTCATGACAAATAAAATCTTTTGGAGTTATATTCACATGTATTTTTATTAATTCTTACAGTATAAAAAAGTAACTACTTATAATTTTAATAAAAGAATCTTCAAGACCCGTTAAATATGCGGAAAAAAATTTGATCGTAAAAATTACTATTTCACATAGTAATTGTAGGATATATTTTATTTTGTATAAAAATTACTATTTATATCGTAAAAATTATTTTAAATTATATTTGTGAAAATAAAATGGTCTTAGCTTAATTTAAATATTTATTTTATAGTAATTAGAATATAACCAATTAATTTTTGATAACCACGCGGATAAAATAGTTTTCGAAACGGGGTTCCCAAAAGTATTATCACGGTTTACCCTAATGCATACTGTATGCATATATATATATATATATATATATATATATATATATATATATATATATATATATATGTATGTATGTATGTATAAATTTAAAACTTTCATTAATATTTAAACATTTAACAAAATAACGACTTGAATAAATAAATACGTTTATAATTATCTATAATATATTTTTTTAAAAGATTAATAATTACAATAGTTTACTTACTATTTAATTTGTTATAAATATGGTTATTGTTTCTATTATGATAAGCGTTTTCACTAATGCTGTCGTTATTTTAACTGTTATAATTATATTTAATTTTATTTAACCAGTTTGGGTTTTCAAAATCACTTCAATTACTGCTATGGTACACTGTAATAATATAATTTAGAAATAATGATATGATTTATATATCATTTTCTCACCTGATGAATGTAAAGTTGACATACCATTATATTCGTTACTTTTTATATTAGAATGTGTAGCACTCTTAGTTATTTCAAAATCAGTTACCCAATTACTATTGTGATTATAGTAATGTGGATGCATATAAGAAAAACTTCTTTGACAATGTTCAATATCTTCCCTATAATTGTCTATTCCTTTTTCTAAATGCATTATTTTACAAATGATTATAAAAGTATATTATTTCTGGTACAATGTGCGCAAGTATAAGTACATTTATATATTCAGAAATACGGAAATATTTCATTTACTTCATCTACACTTTCATTCGATTTTATTTATATAATTAATTATTCATTTATTTATTTTGATGATTGCACTGCAAATGGATTTGACATTTTTAATAAACTATATATTAACATCGAATTCGAATTGTGTGTTTATTATTATTGTAATATACAATATATTTGAAGCTAAAAACGCACTTTTAGAAAAAAATTTAGATTGAGCTTTCATACACGAACGCTAGAGAATATAAACAGAAACTCTTTTAATATTTTAGGACTACTTTAATTTATAAATAATTTAAAGCATTAAGCATTTTTTAAATATTAAAAATATTGTAGTAATTCAATTGTAATTTCATAAAGTTACAATTTAAAATTTTAGAAATATTGAGTATGGTTGACTTAATTCAAGTTTTCTCTTTTTTGACTGATAATAATAAGGCTTTTCGTTAACATGTGAATTCTTTGGATGCCGTAAAGAAACTGAAACCGTGCAGTTACTTCCGTGACGACTACTTGGTACGTCGAGTCAACAAGCCGGCTTGACAGACTTAATCTAGCATCCCTCTCCATATAACTTATTCTTTATAATTAAATACTGCGCTGTATCCATTCTGAAGATTATAATAATTAATAAAATTAATTTTTATTTAAAATTATTTAAGAATATTCTTCATTAAAAATAATTTAAACGCGTAGATGATATCATTTGTTTAGAAAAATTCATTCATATAAAAATAAAATGAAAGTTTTTAAATAATATAAATAAACTTTTTAGCAAATTGTTTAAGTAAGACAATTTCGGAAACGAAGTCTGATTTTACTTTTTGTTTTACAAATTATGCTTTTTATTTATGGAATCTTTTTATTCTTCACCATTTTTTGAAACCCGCAGAATGGTGGGATATTTCAAAACCTAAAAGATTTCATAAAGTCAAAGCATAATTTGTAAATTATAAAACGAGATTCATCCCTGGTAGAAATTTGAACATTAAAAATGGTGTAAACAACAATTTATGACCATTTTCAATAGTAATATTTTGTCATGTCAATATTGGCGAATAAATGGCAATTTTTTGCTGAATCTGCAGAGCTCAAATTTTTTGGTATATTGGTTAGCATCTTATAGGCAAAAAATGCTAATATAAAAATGTTGTTCAAAATTTTTGTATTTAGCCAAAAAAATACGCATTTTAAGTAAACGGAGAGAAAAAATCAGTAACGCTATCTAAAAATTAGGTAAACTGTGGACAACTTTTTTTGACTAGTTATATAACTTTTTAGTAATGAGTCCTTAATTTTTCAGATCATAGGTAAAATCATAACCTCACTTTTGCCACGTGGCGAGAAAATATAGATTAGTATTTATTCACATTCCTTCGTCAATGTTTACTTTTATTGGAATTTATAAAAATAAAAATAATATTAAATTTTATTAAAATAAAAATATGAAACGCAGTACGAAACGAGTATAAAAATATCGTTTTTTAAAATAATAAATGGAAAATTTTATTAATCGTTTAAAAATAACCTCTAACAATCCGATCACAACTCAAAATATACGCGCGAATATATTAACAAAAGTGATTCTATTAATGATTAATGATAACTTTCAAGAAAAAACCTTAAATGATTCTTAATAGTAATCAATTAGAGCACAATTTGATAGACTCTACTGTTAACTATCTATATTCAAATAATAGTGGATCAGACTCAACATTTTATTAGCATTTTTTAGCACTATGAAGGTTGAAAAAAACGTTTCATATTAGTTCAAATAATGGCCATAAAACATTCCCATTTTCTGCTCTTCACTTTAAAGAAATGGCCATAAAATGGTAAAAAAAGCGTTTCATTTTCTACCAGGGATAGTCCAGTAGAATTAGCCGAAAAAGACCTAAAATTTAATGTCATTAGTAACAGGTGCACACCATCAAAAATGGCTTTGTTGAATGATTAGAAATGAAATTCTTGAGAGACCCTAAAAATTTGAGCCGTCAGGAATTTGTAAACGATGATTTAAGGTGCAAAATTCGTAAAAATCACTTTTTTTTTAGGTAGCTTGAAAACGTTTACGATTTAGTATATGAAAATTATACGATTTATAGGTGTTTCAAAGAAGATTAATTTGAGACGTCATTGATCAAAATCGGTTAATAACTTTTATAAATAATGATAAACAAAAATCGAAAATCGCGAAATTTTCAAATTTTTATCATTTGATAAAAAAAGGATGTAAGGTAAATTTACCAGTTTTTGGACACCTTAAGAATGGTACCACCCAATAATCGCGATTTTACCCGTGTCCAATTATTGGGTGGTACCATTCTTAAGGTGTCCAAAAACTTGTACATTTACCTTACACGTTTGTAATTCAACAAAAATGTGCCTTTCTTCATCCTTAAGTTACCAGAATAATTTCATCAAAAAATATTAATTATTTCATCAAAAAATATTAATTATTTTATCAAAAAATATTAATTATTTCATCAAAAAATATTAATTATTTCATGAAATATTCTATTTGTTTATTAAAAAGAGGTCAAATGTACGTTAAAAATTTCACCCAAAAACGTCATGGTAGAGACTTTATGATAATCATATATTTAAATGTAACGTAGATTTTATGAATTTGATGTGAAATCATGTCCATTTCGTTATTTTCAAACTAAATATGGCAAAAATAAAAAAGTAAATTTTTTTCTTAATGATTTTTTTAATAGTTTTGCAACTAATAAAAATATCAATATAGGGATTTGATATTCTTATTACTGGCAATTTTACGCAAATTTACAAAAAAAAAGAATGCTCTAGCTCAATTAGAAGCCGAGATAATTTTTTTTAATAAAAATTCGCCAATTAGCATTTTGCATGAAAAAATTTATTATATCCGTCAGGTAGAATACGAAAAGAGTCACCTTTCCTGCCTAATCATCATTCAGATTCTACTCGGGCCTGGTCTTAACAATAATTATTGCAAAAAAAATTTATCTTCAACATATTTTTAAAATTATTCAGTTTAGCAAAAAGCTTTAAGAAGGAAGTTTGTTCATCTTAAAACAATAAACAATATTTCATTTCACTGTTTTTATGATAAAATCAATATTTAGCCTGAGTAAAAAATATTTAAAATATTATCTTTATCGTTTGTAATCATATAAGACAATGATTATATTGAATTAAAATAGTATATAATTTAAAAATAATATTTTATTTATCTTAGTAGGAGAGACCGGGGTAATTCAGTCCCCTGGGGCAAATCGGACTGGCATCACTGGATATGAGTACAAGTAAATGTTAGAAGATTAAAATGACTGTAAATAAACTCTAACAAAGGAAGTAATTTGATGTTACCCCTGTTAAAAAAGTCCAGGTGGATTTCCACGTGGAAAATCCACGTGGAATTCCACGTGGATTTTCAGTCTGATTTACTTGGATTTTCAGGGTGATTTACTTGGATTTTCAGGGTGAAAATCAGGGTGGAATTCAGGTAGATTTTCAGGGTGAAAATCAGGTTGGTTTTAGGGATTTTCAGTCTGATACTTGGATTTTCATAGTGAAAATCCACTCTGATTTTGAGTCTGAAAATCACTCTGATTTTCTAGTGAAATCCACTCTGATTTTCATATGAAAATCCACTCTGATTTTCATATGAAAATCACTCTGATTTTCATAGTGAAAATCCACTTTGATTTTCAGTCTGAAAATCCACCTGATTTTCATAGTGAAAATCCACTCTATTTTCAGTCTGAAAATCCACCCGATTTTCATAGTGAAAATCCACTCGATTTTCAGTCGAAAATCCACCTGATTTGGATTTTTAGCATTCAAAAAATATTTTTATCAAATTAAATTTATTTATGTTTTTCATTGCAACCACAAAAATATCTCTGCTCACTAATAGAATAGAACGTGAGAAAGTAGGCCGAATGATCGTCGTTTTAGACAAAATTAAACTGTTAGTTTATAAGCTCTAAAGTCTTTTATTCTTTTCATGCGCGTTGGCTTGCCATAAGAAAGTCAATACATAAAAAGCGTGGTAGCCCCCTAGTGGTTAGTTATTGAATATGAATATACACATGTATATAATAGTACTGATGATTAACCGTTAGGGGATGCTCCGCTTTCTACCTATTGACTTTCTTATGGCAAGCGAACGCGCACGAAAAGAATAAAAGACTTTAGAGCTTATAAACTAACAGTTTAATTTTGTCTAAAACGACGATCATCGCCCTACTTTCTCACGTTCTATTCTATTAAGTGAACAGAGATATTTTTGTGGTTGCAATGAAAAACATAAATAAATTTAATTTTATAAAAATATTTTTTAATGCAAAAATATCCACAATCAGGTGGATTTTCAGACTGAAAATCAGAGTGGATTTTCACTATGAAAATCAGAGTGGATTTTCAGACTGAAAATCAGAGTGGATTTTCACTATGAAAATCAGAGTGTATTTTTAGACTCAAAATCAGAGTGGTATTTCACTATGAAAATCCAAGTAATTCAGACTGAAAATCCCCTTAAAATTCCAACCTGATTTTCACCCTGAAAATCTACCTGGAATTCCACCCTGATTTTCACCCTGAAAATCCAAGTAAATCACCCTGAAAATCCAAGTAAATCAGACTGAAAATCCACGTGGAATTCCACGTGGATTTTCCACGTGGAAATCCACCTGGACTTTTTTAACAGGGACAATATTAAAATCTTAGTAGTAAAATAAATATGTACTATATATTTATATAAAGTGATGCCGGTCCGCTTTTCCCCGGGGGTCCAATTTGCCCGTTTTCCTCTAAATATTTATAAAAATATTTTAGAAAAATTTTATTTTTTACTTATCAGGCTAAATATTGATTTTATGATAAAAACAATAAAATAAAAAATTGTCTAATTGTTAAGACAAACAAACTTTTCTTTTAAAGTTTTTTGCTAAAATAAAAAATGGTTTGAATATGTTAAAAATAATTTTTTTTGTAATAACAATTGTTTAATTATAATTTTTAAGAAAACCAATACGATAGGTGTTCTTTTTTTCACAAACTACCCCAATTAAAAAAAAAAAACGTCGAAATCGATCCGTAATTAACGGAGATCCGATGAATTTTCAATCGAAACATGAATTATAACTCGCCTGATCAATTTTCTCGCAAGGCAGGAAAGGTGACTCTGTTTAACTAGTAGCAATCTTGATTACTTTCATATTAATTTTTAACATTGTAAAATGTTTATTTCATCTCTGATATAATGTAATCATAAACTTCAAGTATTATACTAGCTGTAATAAAAATATCAATCCTTAATCTTTATAAATAAACAATTGGGATGTTGCATGAAACTTTTTTTTAAATCCATTACATCCGTTATTAAGAAAATAATAAAATAAAGGACACGTATTTTTTCTTTTTTCATGAAAATGAAAACTTGAAGAAATAGAGGCAGTTGAAATTGGTGTGACGTCACGATTGTCATTTTGCCAATAGCAATCGTGACGTCATTTATCATAACGCTATATCTATATACATCAAAATTGTAATAACTTATATCGGCTGTAACTTTTGCAATTCATCATATTTTGAAAAACAAAAAAATTCGGGTCTTTTATTTTTTCGTATTCTATCTGACGGATATAATAAATTTTTTCATACAAAATGCTAATTGGCGAATTTTTATTAAAAAAAATTATCTCGGCTTCTAATTGAGCTAGAGCATTCTTTGTTTTTGTAAATTTGCGTAAAATTGCCAGTAATAAGAATCTCAAATCCCTATATTGATATTTTTATTAGTTGCAAAACTATTGTAAAAATCATTAAGAAAAAAATTTACTTTTTTATTTTTGCCATATTTAGTTTGAAAATAATGAAATGGACATGATTTCACATCAAATTCATAAAATCTACGTTACATTTAAATATGATATGATTATCATAAAGTCTCTACCATGACGTTTTTGGGTGAAATTTTTAACGTACATTTGACCTCTTTTTAATAAACAAATAGAATATTTCATGAAATAATTAATATTTTTTGATGAAATAATTAATATTTTTTGATAAAATAATTAATATTTTTTGATGAAATAATTAATATTTTTTGATGAAATTATTATGGTAACTTAAGGATAATGAAAGGCACATTTTTGTTGAATTACAAACGTGTAAGGTAAATGTACAAGTTTTTGGACACCTTAAGAATGGTATCACCCAATAATTGGACACGGGTAAAATCGCGATTATTGGGTGGTACCATTCTTAAGGTGTCCAAAAACTGGTACATTTACCTTACATCCTTTTTTTATCAAATGATAAAAATTTGAAAATTTCGCGATTTTCGATTTTTGTTTATCGTTATTTATAAAAGTTATTAACCGATTTTGATCAATGACGTCTCAAATTAATCTTCTTTGAAACACCTATAAATCGTATAATTTTCATATACTAAATCGTAAACGTTTTCAAGCTACCTAAAAAAAAGTGATTTTTACGAATTTTGCACCTTAAATCATTGTTTACAAATTCCTGACGGCTCAAATTTTTAGGGTCTCTCAAGAATTTCATTTCTAATCATTCAACAAAGCCATTTTTGATGGTGTGCACCTGTTACTAATTACATCATGCATTTTGACTAATTCTATTGGACTATCAACCCAACTTCCATATTTGTCAAGTTATTCCAGCGTTTCTAGAAAACAAAGCGATAAAATTAATTTATTCTCATCAGAGAAAATATTGCTATTTATTATACGCATCGAAAACATCTCTTGATTTCTGCCTACAATAACTAGTTTTTATAAAAAATGAATTTTAAATAGAGTTGGTAAAACAGGTGACTGTGTCGGTATACGGCAGTCTTTTAAATATAAAAAATCATTTACTTGAATCAAAAAACATATTTGTTTAAATTTAAGAAGCCGCTGTTAAATAAGTATTTACTTTAATTGATAAGTTAAACTTTAAATAAAATAAATAGGAATTTGCTTCAAACAAATAAGAATCAACATAAATTTAATAAATTGAAATGGATATGTACTAAAACAAATGAATATTTACTATACTAAACAAAATCCTAAAAAAATAATTTTCTAGATTCTAACAAATCAATGTATTGACATCAGTTAATATGTATCAAGTCAATATTATTCAAAATAAAATTAAATACTATTTAAATTATAAATATGTATTTCAAAATGAAAACTTGAATTACTAAATAATATTCAGAGGGCGAAAAGTTCTTTACGCCTGTCAACATTAGTTACTCTGAAATTAGGTGGAAAAAGCATACTTTTTTCTTGCGAATTAATAGGGCGAGAAGTTCTTTACTCTCGCCAACATTAATTACTCTAAAGATAAGCGGGAGAAAAGTACTTTTCTCCCGCCAATTCAATTTCTCTTACATTAAGTGGGAGAAGCGTACTTTTTTCATGCGAATTCAGAGGGCGAAAAGTTCTTTACGCCCGTCAACATAAATTATTCTAAAAATAAACGGAAGAAAAGTATTTTTTCGCCATACCCAGCCCGAAACTACGACTTTCGTCCCGGCGCGGAAAAACAAAAGTCATAGTTTCGGCCCAGTATGGCGAAAAATAGTATACACTCCACGGGAGGTAAAATGGCGACCCCATAGCACATATTTGCCACCCTCGCCTTCGGCTCGAGGTGGCAATTACATGTTCTATGGACTCGCCAATACTTTACCTCCCTTGGTGTGTAATATACTATTCTCACGCAAATTCAATTTCTCTTGAATTAAACGGGAGAAGCATACTTTTTTCTTGCGAATTAAGAGGGCAAAAAGTTCTTTACGCCCGCCAAAATTAATTTCTCTAAAAATAAGCGGCAGTAAAGTACTTTTCTTCCGTAAATTCAATTTCTCTTAAATCAAGCGGGAGAAGCCTCCTTTTTTCTGTCAAATTTAGAGGGCAATAAGATCTTTACGCCGGCCAACATTGATTTCTCTAAAAATAAGCGAGAAAAAAGTACTTTCCTTCCACAAATTCAATTTCTCTGAAATTAAACGGGAAAGCGTACTTTTTTCTTGCAAATTCAGAGGGTGAAAGTTCTTTACGCCCGCCAATATTGATTACTCTAAAAATAAGCGGGAGAAAAGTACTGTTCTCTCGCAAATTCAATTTCTCTTAAATTAGGTGGAAGAAATGTACTTTTTTCTTGCAAATTCGGAGGGTGAAACGTTCTTTACGCCCGCCAATATTAATTTCTCTAAAAAAAAAGCAGGGGTAAAGTACTTTTCTCCCGCTTATTTTTAGAGTAATTAATGTTTGCGGGCGTAAAGAACTTTTCGCCTTCTTAATTCGCAAGAAAATAGTACGCTTTTCCCGCTTAATTTTAGAGAAATTAAATTTTGCGGGAGAAAAGTACTTTTCTCCTGCTTATTTTTAGAGTAATTGATTTTGGTTGTCGTGAAGAACTTTTCTCCCTCTGAATTAGTGGGAAAAAGCAAAATCATTTGCAAGTATAAATCTTATTGGAATTCCAATTGGACTTTTTAAATGGGGGAATTAGTGGGAAAAAGCAAAATCATTCACAAGTACAAATCTCATTGGAATCCCAATTGGACCTTTGAAACGGGGTAGGGTGTATTGCATAGGATTATTAATATGTTACGTCACGACGTATCTTTTATTTGAAAATTTATTATTTCAAAAATATGCAGTTATTGATCAATCAGCTGATTCAACTTAGCAAGTATATTGTAAAATTAAGCCATTTGTTAAGAAACAAAAGAAAGTGCAATGCGATTTACAGAATCAACAAAATAAGAACAATTACGAAAACTACATGAACCAGATTTAGCTCGTTAACCATATCATTCAATAAGAGTCAAAATGCATAATAAGCATTGCTCCATCGGTTGACACCGATTCAAATTCTTAAACAAGGCAGGGATCATGAATATAAAAAAACAGACAAAATGAAGATTGGCGGCGCACTTTAAAATAGGCACTTTTTCAAAGCACTTTATCAAAGAACTTCTACAAGCATTTCAAAAGATACAATTATTACATCTAAGTAGATAAGCTATAAGCATACCAGATCAGGTTTCATTCTAGATCACCTCAGTGATCTAGAATCCGAACGTGATCCAGAATGCCTATAGCGTTTTCTACTATTTTTTTTTTCTTTTTTTTTGTCTTTTTTTCTTACAAATGATTTTGTGAGAGATAGAATAATTTCACGAGTTTGACATTCTGTAGTGCACAGACAGTTTTATAAATTGGATTATGGTTTGTGCATATGGTAACACACTTGAAAGATGGTTTTGATGGATAGCCGTATTGATTGATGTTATGAGCAGGCAATTTGAATCGTAACAGCCATTTACGTTTGAATTCATTGAGAACAAAAATTTTAGTAGCATCATGTAAATATTCACGAAGTAAGTTTGTAATTTGAGAGTAGTCAAGCCCATCAGTATTCCAAGCTATTCCGTGATTATGTTTGAGGCGAATGTTTTCTTCTTGTAATTCGTCAGAGAGCCTTTTCCATGAAAAAGGTTTTTTGAACAGATGAACAATGGGATCACCACTGTCGTTGAGAGGAATGATTGCTATTTCCTTTAGAACATATTCACCACCCATTTGCTTAAAACCAATCATGTCTACCGCATATTCCATTTTGAAATATAAATTTTTTTACGTAAAGTGAAGATAATTCAGACAAGCTTCTGAACATCTCCACTAATAGGATTATACTGAACGATGCGATCGTGTAAGATCATGCAATAAGCTGAAGTATTAGCTGGAAAGTCAGTTTTAGACTCAAATTCTAGACGTACATCGACAGGAGCGCTCTTTAGAGATTCGTTTTGTCGTGAGCAGTCAATAACTATGAGTGGTTCAAAGTTGATAAACTGAGACTTTGTCAATAATGGCTGTGAATCTCTTCCGTAATAGCTTTTCTGAAAATTAGCATACATATAGAGAATAGCAAATTGATTCTTAGATATGTCAAGATTGAGATTGTTGTACGGATTCAAGGAAAGTCTCACATTACTAATATTACAATGGTCAAAGCGACTGGCATTTTTAGAACTTGAACCTTTTTTTCCCGATTGTAATCCAAGAATCACGAAACGTGGTTTCTCCAATTGATTTGAAGTTTTTACCGTCCAGACGTGTTTATTTGTTGTTGGAAGAAGAGGATATTCAAATAACTCCCATGAACGAAAACTCATAGAAATAGGATTATCTTTGCCAATGAAATTTAACAGCTGGATTTTTTGTTTATCTGATGCAATAACATATGGCATTAACCACTCTATCTTTGATATTTTTATTTGATAAGGTTCATATGTGGTTGCATTGTTGGCTACAGTACCTTCCTGTATTATAGCATTCAGGTCATTTCTTGATCTTGTGAGAATGAGTTCATGCTTCATATTAACAACAATTTTTTTGTAATCTTCTGTGAAGCCTAAAATCATACTTAGAGGGATAGAAACGTCAAAATTTCCATGATCATCTACAATTGTTTTGTTTGCTTCTTCAACACCAAGCCAGCCTGCATTTTCTAATGTTAGAGTCTGATTTAGATTAAATGAAGTGCATCCCTTCATGAGACTACTCAAACCAACATTTTTACTTTTATCTACCTCTACAGCATTAAGTTCATATCGAATTTCATCAAACAGATGACAAATGCCATTGTTAACGAAATTAATTTTAGTTTGTGCTTGTCCATCTGGTTTTTGTAATTTTCCACATACATGGATGTAACTACATGATGGTAAGAGGCATAAATCTTGATGTTGAATAGAAATACGGATTTCATCACTGTTATTGAAACTTAATGTGGAGTATGGTTGATGTGCGTGAACCTCATAATGAGCAATAGACTCATCGAATGCGACACCTGATTGAATGCTTAGAATTTCGTCCATTTTTCTGAAAGCAGCAGAGAATGATACAATTTATCTTTTTCCACGTACTTTGAGACCTATGCTTTTGAGAAACTGGATGCTCTTCCATGTTAACGGTTTGAGTACCTTTGGACGACTGATGGCGGGTTGACATGATGGCTGACTTATATGCACACTTGAATTATAAACGATTCCCATTATACAGATTTTATGTGAAGTCTAACAGTAATTTCCTCTCCTCGGAAACTCACTAAATTTCCGTCTTGATCAACGATTCGGATTTGAAGATGATCTATACTCTTAACATTGAGTGGTAAATATATGACATGCGATGGAACTTCTATGATTTTATATCCTGGAGGAACTTTTGGGAAAAACTCATGGATCGTGTGAACTTTTTTGTCGTTGATGTAAGCACCTGTAGTAATATTACACTCTATTCTAAGTGCGTTTATTTTCAATATCTTCACAGGTAAATCAGAGCTGTGATGAATGTTTTCATGAAGAACGCGACGAGCGAAAACGAGAAGACGGCCTATTGAATCCTGAGGTCTAAGATCTATCTGATGGCTGCAATAAATTTTACTTCTGAGAGTATTGTTGTTAGCTTTCAAGGAGAACTCGATGTCTTTAGATTTTAAATCTTTTTGCAAAAATTGATTAATAGCATCAATTTCATAACTGCCAGTAGGAATAGTAATAATCTTCTCTCCGTTTATATAAAGTTTATTATTCGAATCGTCAACATTGGGAATCGAGTTGAATGTTAAAAGTTCAACTAAACCCAAAACAAAATTCTTATGCTGTGGTAGTTCTATTGAAGGAAAATATTGCGCTTCTAAGATAGAAGATTTGCCTGAAAGACTCAAAGTGAAACTATCTTCCATGACTGTTTGGAAAAGAATGATCCCGCTTGTCTGAAAACTCTTCTTTTATAGTCTTTCACACAATAATTGAAGACAAAGATGTCCACAAATAAATGAGTCAAAATTCTGATATCTTTTATAGTTGTATTTCACTTCTTTCACGTTAAAATATAACATGAGATCTATAGGGGGTTTAAGATCACCAAAACTATCAAAATAAATCACTTCAGAACCTCGTTTTCGATAACATACCCAGTGAGTGCCTGTGTTTTAAAAATCATCTAAGTTAACTATAGCAGATTCGTTATGATATGGGCCATCAGAAGGTAGATTATTTCATATGAAAACACCTCGAAAATATGGGATTTGCATCATACGAGCATACTTCATAAGATCATAGTCAGTCAGTGCACGATTTGGTAAAGTTAAATCGAAGTTTTTTTTTTAACTTGACCATGACCGATATGAGGTTTCATAAATAATCCCATTCCAGTTTTATATGGTTTAGGATAGAGACCTTTTCCTAGAGCAATAGCTTCAATAGTTTTATTATGTCTCTTACTTTCTTCATAATTTTTCTGTGCAGCTTTAGCCTCATTTACTGCTTTAGCTATTCCAGCAGCTCCTCCAGCCAGAGCACCAGTTGAACTTAGTGCTGCGAACAATGGTATGAGAAAAGGCAGAGCGCCACCTATTTTTGATGGAACAGGTAGAATACGTGGAATAATAATTTTTTTCTTACCGCCAACGATCTTGAGAGCTTCACGTGCACCTTTTAAAGCCGACTGAATAACTTTACGAGAATGTTTACTTGGTTTTAATGATTTTTCACTTGCAGTTACTAATTTACTTCATTTTACACCCATTCCTGTCTTTCCTTTTAATTTCATAGCATTTGCAACAACAAAAGCAGTTGCTTTTTCGCTAAGACTTGCATTTTTGGCTCTAACACGCTGCCAAGCTTTATCAGCGAGCTTCATGTCAGCTACTTTTCGATCAGCATTTTTATCAGAATAAGATATGTCATGTTCTTTGCATGCTTGATCAAGTGGATTGATACCTGTATCACCTCTTTTTAGACGCTTTTTCTGTTTTGTTCCGAGACCACAATATTGATATCCAGAAATATGCATTTCAATAGGTAAGTTATTGATTACATTATCAAGTAACCCTTTACCTTTAGGGTGCTTCTGTGATTTGTGTACGAGCATCTCTCTTCGAGTGCTGATTTACAACTGATGATCAAAATATAAAACAAGCGTTTATATTTAGAAAAGGTCAATCTTAGATTTGACTTTGTTACGTAAACATGGATTTTACTGAGCAGAACGTCAAACTTCCCGTCGCCAACTTTGATTTTGAGAAAACGAAAAGAAAAAAGCGACATGGAGAGTTACTTCCAGATAACATACGAGCAGTATTCTGTGGCCCATCGAACTGTGGAAAAACTAATAGTTTATTAGCTCTAATTACACACCCTAGTGGTCTTAGATTTGAAAATTTGTATGTATACTCTAAATCCCTAAATCAACCGAAATACCAATTTCTTAAAAAAGTTTTAGAACCAATTGAAGGTATATCATATCTACCGTTTAGTAAACATGCATCTGTAGTGTCACCAGATGAAGCCCTACCTAATTCAATTATGATTTTTGATGATGTGGCTTGTGAGAAGCAGGATATTGTCAGAGCTTTTTTCTGTATGGGGAGACACAAAAGTGTAGATAGCTTTTATCTATGTCAGTCATATGCTCATATACCGAAACATCTCATCAGGAACAATATTAATTTGATGGTAATTTATCGTCAAGATGATGTTAATCTTAAACATATCTATGAAGACCATGTGAATACTGACTTAACTTTAAATGAATTTCGAAATCTTTGTACAGAATGCTGGAAGAATGACAAGTATGGATTTGTTGTTATTGACAAAGATAGAGCAATGAATGATGGTAGATATAGAAAAGGGTTTGACTGTTTAGCCATTAAAAAGGAAGTATAAATCTTAATCTTTGCAGTTTGATTATAGACAGCATCTTGTCAGCATGCCTGACTTTAAGAAAGAAAAAAATGTTCTTAGCGAGCTCTTACGAGCACGCGAGGCTATTAAAAAAAAATACTCTTTGTTAAAAAAGGAGAGAGATGATTTTGAAAAGGTTATTGGTGTTACTTTAAAACCAGTTATTACACCACTTGAAAAGCTTGTCGATTCGACAACTGAAAGTGTGTCACGTTCTAATCACATTTGGGCCATAGACAGAAACAGAAAATCGGCGAAAAAAAAGATTGAGATTTGATGAATCAAGTTATATTGTAAACGATATTAATAACTCGGGTTCGGCGTTTGATAATGATGCTTCTAATGGCGATGATTTTTCTCCGATAAATAGCACAATGATGAATTCATCGTTCAATTCTGCAAATTCATCATTCAAATCTATATATTCACCATTTGTATCTGCGCATAAAGAAACTGAACCGACAGACTTTTTATCAATGCTAAATGGAAGCCGCAGCAAAATCGATAACATATACGGAGTGAGAAAAGTCAGTGGGGTATACATGATGGGTGATTCACAAATTCAATTTGATGATAAAATGATAAAAGTGAAAGATTTAAGTTTTCCTAAAAGCAGTGGTCTAATGGAATTGCTTTTCAAAAAAGAACCAGATGATAATCTTTTGAGTACAACAGATCGCAAGAACTATCGCATTATCCTGGAAGCAACAAATGCCCATAGAAAAAGACATAGCAAAAGTGAGAATATACGCTCTTCGAAGAGTAGAAAATATTCAAAAATCATAGCACCAATGTTCCGCAGTAATCGCAGTAGAATGTCTACCAGCGGAGGAGGTCTCATACCTAAATATAAAATAGCAAAAAAGAATAGTTCCATAGATCTAGTCTACTGGGATGATCCAAATGAGCTTGTCGAGAGACTACAATTATTAATAGCCGAACGATCTGCTGGAAATAATAATCACAACAATGAAATCCAATCAATTATACGGGAACTACGTGAAGCTGGACATATATATTGACGTACACAATTTTCAAATCAATAGTAGTAACATGAGTCTCGATGTGTTTGGAAGAAAACTTGAGGGCTTGCAAGTGAGTCGTGGTCCTCGAGGTATTGGATTCAATTTTACATCAGATGGTAATTTTGATTTAGAAAATAAGCGGCTTTGCAATATTGGAGAGGCTAATGATCTAAATGATGCCATTAGTTTGAATTCACTAAAGAATATCCTACAGAAAGAAGTTGATTACTTATCTTCTAAAATTATAGAAGTTGCTAAAGCTATACAAGAATATGAGAACAAAGTTGAAATATATAAAGCAGAAATAGACGAAAAATTAACTTATGTCTATGATATGACTCAACGAAATTTTGCAAATATTGAATATATAATTAAAGAAATGAATAGACAATCCGATATTGCTAAAGTTGAAGTTTAAGATGGAACGTCAAAGAGTAGTTGAAGGGCTACACAAGCCAGCACGTCGAAGGTACAAGCGAAGAAAATATGACATACGCGGATTAGATGAGAGTTATAAATGGTTGAATATTCTGCCTGAGTTAGTGAAAGCATACAATTCCAGAAAACATCGGACAACAGGAATCGAGCCTGAAAACGTTACGAAGATAAATGAAAAAGAAATAAAGAAAAATTACCCAACTGAAAAAAGACCCGTAAAAAAACCAAAATTCAAAGTAGGAGATAAAGTGCAAATAAGTAAGATAAAACAAGTTTTTGAAAAAGGTTATACACCAAATTGGTCTACTGAAATTTTCACAATAACAAGAGTTGTAAAAACCAATCCTATAACTTACCACGTCAAAGATTATTATGATGAACCCGTCTCTGGCGGCTTTTATGAAACGGAAATTCAAAAAACTATGTATCCAGAAATTTATTTGGTAGAAAAAGTTTTAAAGAAAAGTGGTAAACGTGTATATGTTAAGTGGTTAGGTCTAAATAGCAAGCATAATAGTTGGATAGATAAAAATGAGATTATTTGAATAAGCTAAGATGTATTTTACAACGTATTTCAGTGTAATAAATAAAAAAGAAAAAATTTAATTTTATTATGTTCATTAATTCAAGTTATGTATAAAATATTTTTATTATTGAAATTTTTTTTTTATGATTCAATATAAATATAATAATTATAAGTGGTGGTGATAAATAAAAACAATTATATAATGTTTAATAATTTTCATTTATTCATGTATTCTTATTATATACAATTTACAATAAATAGTTTAAAAAATAATTTGATGAGTATATTTTATTTATTTTAAGCCCGATCGAATTTAAAAGAAGATCCTCCCAGGTATATTGCAATCAAACGTAGTTTATTTGCATTATCACAGAGATTGTAGAAAAATTCTTCATCTTTTAGGATTGCAGATAAAATCTTCTCTGGTAAGAAGACTTGGAAGCTTTGGTCGAAATCTGCTACGACCTTGGTTCCAAATCTTGTCTTGACTTGTTTCAGTGCAGTCACCATGTACTGCTGGTCTTTTTCTAAGTCTGTGACTTTTTTCCTTGGCAGAAAGTCGCTTCCAGCAATCTTGTTTAGGGCAGATAAATCCATTCTAAAAACAAGAAAAAGTAAAAAAAATTAAAATTTCTGTTAGAGAAAAATTTTGATGGAAAAAGAATAATGTTTTTTGGTAAAAAAATAAATTGTAACTTACTTAAAAAGTTAGTCGATTTTAGATTTCTTTGTGCAAGGTTGATCGTCCTCAAGCTCTTTAATTACTTGAATGCGCTCCTCCTCATGGTCCGTTGGTTGATATAGCCCATTCCCCACTTCGATGTCTGCCCTTTCCATTGCTACTCGTAATATATCCTTTTTTTTTCCTTCCTGGGAACTTGCTCCCTCTATTGATGGATGCCAGTCATTCATGAACTCCTCTAACACATCATACTCAATGATAATTTGTTCGCCTTCATAAAGTGTCATCCCCACTTGCTCTGCACTAATTTCATTCGTTGCTTCATCCCTTCTCTCGATTTCCCTCTCTCTTTCATTCTCTGTAGCATCCATCTCCACTCGTGTATCTCCCCTCCTCATTTCTACCTCCCGCTCTTTTTCTTTTTTTTCAGCAGCCATTTTTCTTGCATATTCCCTCTCTACTTCAAGTGCAGCTTGCGCCATCTGTATTTCTTCAATTTTATAATATCCCCAAGGTAAAGTATCTGTACTATCAGGCAATAAAAATCTCTTATCATCGTGAGGACTTAGAGCAATTTTTCTCTGTTTTTCAGTATGCACAGTATGCAATTTTGAACGGATATTGCACTGTTCACGGTAAATAATAATGAGATCCTGAAGACAGCTTCGGTAATCCTCAAAAGTAATTAATTTTTTAACAACACTGGACTTTATACCTTTGGCTTTCTTTATAACTTCTCCTCCATCGATTGAAACACTATACATTTTGCTTTGTAATCCTATAAATTCTGTCATTATCTTACCATAACATTCATCTTTCATCAAATCCGGAACTTTCTTATTAACTCGAGGAATTTCGAACGGATTATTTTCTTCATAATCGGAAGTATCAAATTTATGTATGTCCTCTTTCATTATTTTGTACATGTCAACGTCCTCAACTTCGTATATGAGACTATCAGTAAAAGTTTGCATTTGTCTCCAACTCGCTTTTTCATATACGAATAATGAAAATCATAACCTAATGTTTTTGATAATTCTAAAATGCAAAATCCAACATAAATTGGTTTCTTGATTGTGATGCTCGTTCTCTTCATTTGAATGGCAACTAAATTCTCATCAAAAATAGCACAGCTGAGAAAATTTAGTAGAGCTATGCGTGCTTCTGCTCCATATCTACCAGTGAATTTATTTACCAATCGGACATCAACTCGAGACCGCTCTCGCTCAATGCACTTTCCATAGACAGCATTGATTAACAATTTATAAAAAAGTTTTTCAAATTCGTTCTTAGTCTGCATTCTTTTTTGAGTATTCAATTCCACATAAGGTTTGAGCCATGTCTTTTGCTCAAAACTTAAAATTCTATGCACTTTTTTCAGTCGAAGTCCATTTTCCAACACTTGTCTGAGTGTTCGATAGTAAATAACATATCTCTCTTTGTTCTTCAAAGTAGTGAAAAGTTTCTTTTGTTTCGAGCCATGTGGCGCACTATGCTCTGCGCAGAATGGAAAATCTCGATATGCATCGTGTATTTCCTCAGGATACTCCAAATCTACTTCAGCAATATATCCAATAACTGAATCTGGCGGTGCGTTGTAAAAGTTTGAATTCGTCTCATATTTTACCCATTTGAATTTTCTGACTGGCAAATATTAAACCATTGCCCATCCATAAAGATTATTAATATCAAAGTACATAAGTGTTTCTATTTTCTGTTTTTCATCATACGAAGAGTCCATATATGGATTGTTCGCCTTGGCATAGCGATTACAGCATTGACTTATTCCCCCCCGAATACCTGCTTCAATGAACATCAACATATCTATATCTGTAAGAAGCTCCAGTTCTACCTTCGTCATTTTTAGCGCTGCTGAAAATGTCAAGCCTGGAGACGTATAAAAGTGAGCTGGACATAAACCGTAAGCTTTGAGAGATGTTTCTCGAAAACTTTCAAATACATCCGCCAATAGTAAAACATCTGTTTTTAAGTATAAATCCGGATACTCGCCTAATGTCCTTATATTGAACTTACTCCAGACTAGAATAGCATGTTCATAGTCTTCATCAGCAATATGAGAATCGGTGAGTTGGTTATGAAACTGATTTTTCTCTGGCAATTTCGTAACTAATAATTTATCCAATCCATCTACAAAATCATATGGAAATATACCTTTACGTTTGAGAAAATCAATTTTCTCATCTGTAAATCCATCAGTTCGAAACTCTTTTATCAATATCGGCACATTTTCCAAGTATGATGCAAGCTTTTCTAATGACGAAGGAAGAAAACGCCAAGAATCTATGAATCTAAAACTTAGGTCACTGCCATCTATGTATTTTGTAAAAGAAATATATTTTTTCTTATTATGTGGCAATAGCGTAACTCGTCCTCCCATCAATGAAGATGTGGCTATCTCTTTCAAATTGAAGTGTGTATCGTAATTGAGGTTATGAAAAACCACAGGAATGAATTTTGAATACTTATAATTCAAATTATATGAATTATGCGCTGCACCTCTGAAACTAATGTAAAAAAATAGATATTTTAAAAAAATTTGCATAATAAAGTAAATTTTTTTCATTGAAATGTAACTATAATTAATATCTTACCGCCCTGTGAGATGACAGTGATCTCGTACTGCGAGTTCTTCATCACGGATTAGGGTGAAATCAGATGGAGCGAAAAATAGACGACGGAACGTCACAAAACATTCATTCCGTCGCCTTGTTTTCCGTCAAATTTTTTCCCTATGTTCACATGGCGTGGAATGTAGCTGAAAAATTGTTAAAAATAGCATACAAATGTATCCTCGAATTTTAAATTAACAACAAAAATGTTAAAAAAGTTGGAAATAATCACCTATTGTTATTGTAATGAGATTCTTTTTTTATAAAAATAAAATATAGTTTGTTATTATAACCAAATATTTCAATTAACATTATTATTTTTTAATTACAAAATTGCTAATCAACGTCACAGAACTTCTATTCCGCTCCATGTGAATATAGGGAAACAAATTTGACTGGATAATAGAAGCGTCACAGACTTTTTGAAATTGTTTAAACAAATAGTTAACCAAAATAGAATTCAAAAGTTTGATTGAAATTAAAAGTACAGCTATGGAAAGCAAATTAAAAATATTACGTGAGGTTATTGAAGCACTAATAATTTTTTTAAACAAAATAAAAATTGATGTCGTCTATTACGCCGTCTTTACTCCGTTGGCGGAATACAAAGATGCAGAATTGAGGTTCTGTGACGTTCCGTCGCCTATTTTTCGCTCCATCTGATTTCACCCTTAGTTTTCGGCATATGTGACAAATGGTTGACCTCTGGAAAGATAATTCTTCTAAATCCGTAAGTTTTAATGGTTTCGGATTCTTGTAGAGTTTATAAATTTCCTCACTGATTGATTTTAATTCTTGAACAAAACATTGTGCAGGAGTCTGTCCATCTTCGATATTTTTTCTATATGACTTATAAGCAGATAAACTGTCATCAAAGCTACATTTTATATAATATCCTATGATATATACTTCATAAAGTTGGAAGGCAGTCTCATTCATTGTAGGTTTCAGTAAACATTCAAAATCAGCATAAATAATAAAAGGAACTTTTTCGCATTTATAATAATCTTCAAATTTCAGAATGTTGTTCTGAGAGTCAGGTAGATTAATTCGACAATAATTCAAATTTTTACAATCATTTTCATGAACTTGCAATCTTTCTTCATTATAAAAGACATCTTTCACAATGGAATGATTTTACATGTGTCTTAGATAGTTGAGATCTCAGAAGACGAGACATATTTTTTATCCAAACGTAGTGGTATTTAGGTAAACTAATATTATCAGAATGATTATCTTTTTCATACTCATCGATGTACAAGTCTTGGATGATGAGTAGATTGACATGCTTTTCCTTTTTATCCGATGTAATGTGGCAAGGTGATACTTCAAACTTTTGTCCAAACTTCTTCAACATGTACACATTTACTGAAATATTATTCAGTTCTTCAAATTTTGGAACATTTTCAAGTGTCACTGGAAATTCTATGTTATTAAATTTCAACTTGTTCTCATGCATGCTATATTGATTAAGAGGAGGTCACGTATCTCTGTCCTTTTCTAATCAAAGAAATGATTTTTTCACAAAAACTAATAACTTTATCAAAAAATGAAAAGAAAGCCGCATCTTGTATCAAAAAAAGAAACATTTTCTTTGATAAGAAAAAATTTATTTTATTGCTTCGTTTTCAAGAAAACCTTGAAAAACCAAATTGTCTACCCTAACCTCTATGATTTAAGTTTTTCAAGGTTTTCTTGAAAACGAAGCAATAAAATTAATTCTTTCTTATCAAAGAAAATATTGCTTTTTTTGATACGAGATGCGACTTTCTCTTCATTTTTTGCTAAAGTTATTAGTTTCTGTAAAAAACTCAATTCTTTGATTAGAAAAGGACAGAGATACGTGACCTCCTCTTAACTCTATTAGTATTAGTTTCACTTGGATATATTGCTGAGAGGATAGCATACTTGAAACATCGATTGTCATTGTTACGAACATTGACACATGCTTTTTTCTTTTGTATAAATGGTGGTAGATGAATGTACGAGCTGCCCTTGATCGGAGAATATTTTTTCATATTTATACTCAGACTTATAATACTTTTTAGTGCCCAGCCAGAATCTTTTTCCTGAAATTCTTCTATTTGTGTTAAAATAGAATCTTTGATATTTATTTTGAACCATTCTTCTAGATTCGTTGACATGAAAATTGAAGTACTTGTGGTTGTAAAATATTTAATATCTGTTAATTCTTCACTACTTTTTTGTATGGAAAATTCCGCGGCGAAATCCGAATTCACTTTCAGAGCACTATATTCTTCTAAGCATGACTGTACATGTACTTTAAAGAGTTCTTAGGCGTCGTTTAAAAAACTTAAAATATCCATATGATTTATATTTATCACTACACCAGTTCTAATTCTGTTTTCGAAAGCTGACTGCACATCTCGCCATTCAACAGAAGTTTCTGTTTCTTCAGATTGCAGACCACCTCCTCGTTGAAGATGATGTTCAAATTGAACTTGAATACCCGAAAGATGTAACACACAAGTTTGACATCTCTGCTTTTCTCCTCTTGTAAGATCAGAATTGACAATTTTTTCATTCAATTTCTCTAAACTACCATTGCACATATCTATCCAATAATGGAGATCGGTATTGTTCAGTTCATTTACATTTTGTAAAGTATCACGGAGTAGTTGCACAAGACGTTCAAAGAAATTAATTGAAGACATTTTTTTTCTTTTATTTAAAATAACCTTTCACAAACACAAACTTTCACGATTAGTAAAGTTTAGTCCCGATGACTATGTACACTCACGACTCCTCTGACGAAGTATGCTAATCCAGAAAACTTCAGTCCTTTTTAAAGGTAAAGTTAACATAAGGGGAAATGGAAAATTCAATTAACTAACCAATAGTAAAATGGAGTGCAAGTTTTTCAGAAAAAAGAGAGGTTTTCACGGGTAGGGATGAATTTTTTACCTTTTTGAACCTATCAGAATCATTTCTTCGTTTCAACCAATGAGGATTGAGCGATTTTCCATCGTCCAATCTTAAAAAAGTTAGAGGCGGAGTTACTATCATCTTTTAGTTTAACCAGTGAAAACTGACCTATTTTCCATCGTCCAATCTTAAAAAAGTAAGAGGGGAATTGCTTGTCATAAACTTACGATTTGAAAATTTTCTATTCTCATTTCCCGATATCAATTCATACTGAAACATCCAACGCTACGAGATGGCTAGAACTCGTGATTACGATATGTTGTTCAAAAATTATATCATGCAGTCTGCGGAAGGAGAAAGCATTTATATATGTGATATTCAAGGATTTCAAAGAATATCAGAGGATTCTTTTATTTTCAAAGAAGTTAGTTTCCTCAATTTTAGAAAAACAGCTTTACCTACAGTCTATGTTTTCGTATCTCCAATTACATGGGAGAAACTAAATACAGAAGAAAAATGCATGGCTCAGTGGGTGGAAAGGTTCCATCACGGTATAGCATGGAATTCCGGAGATATTCCATATCATCGTCTACAACGTGTTTTCCAAATCTGCTCGCAAGGAATCAAAAAATTATTTGTCAAAGGAGAGCAGAAAGTGCTATGGTTGAAAAATCTTTTACCAAGTGTGTAAGTAAAAATATATTTAAATTTTTTATATTCAAATTAATCATATTTTTAATACTTTTTTATACTTTTTTATACTTATTTATACTTTTTTTTATACTTTTTTTATACTTTTTTATACTTTTTTATACTTTTTTTTATACTTTTTCATACTTTTCTCATACTTTTTAATACTTTTTTCATACTTTTTAATACTTTTTTCATATTTTTATATTATAGTTTAATTATTCTGTTTATTTTATTCGCAGGTTGTAACGGCTCATATCAATTTTAGGTATAATTATTTAATTTAATGTAAATATGTCATAAGAATGACTATATTATTTAAAAGATAGAATAATTTTTGGTTATAAGAAATTTAAATTACATTAAAAGCATAAGTAGGACTCCATAGTTACCTACTGAGGTCGATAAGATAACTCAAATGTATATATATATATATAGATATAGTAAAATGATTATAGAAATAGAATGTTCTATTTCTTTTAATGAAGAAGTATTATCAATATTTAATTGTTA
This sequence comes from Anastatus disparis, assembly GCA_017163975.1. Taxonomy (NCBI): domain Eukaryota; kingdom Metazoa; phylum Arthropoda; class Insecta; order Hymenoptera; family Eupelmidae; genus Anastatus; species Anastatus disparis. The sequence goes on from JAFFSR010000302.1 coordinate 2,787,080, forward strand.
ATAATAAAATGTAACTTTCTAAAAATAATTCTGTATATATAAATAGAACATTCTATTTATATAATATGTATGAAACTGATTACTCTATTTAAACTTTAAAGATATTAATTAAAATATAAAAGATTAACTTTTTCAATTAATAAATAATAAAATTAACTATAAAAAATAGTTATTTGAAATGTAAAGGAAATAGAATGTTTCTTTTACTAATACATTTATCTTAATTAAATGTTTCTTTTGTAAATATCTAAAATAAATGTTATGGAACATTCTATTTCCTAAAATATAATTCTTCAATAAGAAATAGAACCTCATAGAAGGTTTAAGAAATAATATAAAAGAGCGTGAACTCAAGCCAGCTCTCTCATTATCTTTTAGATGTTCGACTATGTAACATCTAACATGGATTCTATATTCATACGATCTTATACTGTCAGAAGTGTAAGATCTAAGTATTCTGTCTTAAAGTACTATGTAACTTTTAAATCTTTGTAGAATATATATTTTCTTAATTATTTAATAAAAAGATTAAGTATTTCAAATTTAAATGAGACTGTATTCAAAAAGTTATTGAGAAAAATATAACTCATCTCATTTCATACATCATTTTTCACAGAATAAATAAATAAATTTATTATCGCACATTGAAGAGTATTGCACTTGGATATGTCGTCGATAATAATTTATTTAGTCATATTGCATTAAATAGAAGTGTTATTTATCGCACATCTAAGAGTATTGCACTCAAAGATGTCGTCGATCTAAACACTTTTCTACATATCTCATAAGAATAAAAAAGTTTATTATCGCACTCTTTAGAGTATTGCACTCAATGGAGTCGTCGATAATAACTTTTATCACTTTACCCTTTCCTCCACACGTAAAGAAAGTTATAAACTATCGCATCTCCAAGAGTATTGCACTGGAGGAGATCGTCGATAAATATAATTTTCTTTTATAATATTGTTGTATGCACCTTGTATATGCATGTAATAGATTTAATTAATGAAGTAAATTTAAATTCGGTAATTAGAATATTACCTGGCGACCATGAATAAAGTCAAGCCCGCTTCAAGGTCAATTTTAAATGTTGAAGATTTTGGCTGTCCAGCATTAGAAGAAATAATAGGTGATAAGCGCTACTTCTGCTTGAACCACGTTTTCTGTATAAGAAGAAAAAGACCCGTGTGTGCAGTTAATAATGCGATTGCTATACGAGCATGGCTACGAAATTACTTAAATATTAATGATAAAGATGAAGTTGATAATTATTCTAAACAAAACAAAAAAATGAAATGTACATGCTTATATTTTGCAAATGAATAAAATTATTTTAATTTTTTTATTATTATCTTATTAAAATACTATAATAGTTGTATTTCCAAAATGAAAAAATAATTGTATTTCTAAAATAAAAAAATAATTGTATGTGATTTTAAAAATAAAAATTTTATCAATGATTATTATAATTTCATTTAATATTCCCAAACCAACTACTATTTTTAATTATAATTTTAAGATTTTATGAACTATTATTATTTTTTTTTTTATTGAATTAAAATTTTTATTATATATACATATTTTTCCGCCAGTTACAAAAATTCTTTTACATTTACATAAAAAATACATATACATAAAATTTATTTTTCAATACAATTTTTTAATCAAGCCATGTGATATCTTCTGTTATGACGGGACCACTGCATGACGAAACTGTTCCCTCATCCGCCTGCGTTGATTTAGGGAATCTGTCATTCTCATCCTCCTGGTTAGACTTAGGAAGCCTTTCATTCATCATAATTTTTTTTCCTGAATTTTTAAGCTGAAAGATTCGTCTTGCAGGAGGAGGTCTATTCTCCTGGATAGTAGCGCTGCCATTCACCTCTGAAAAAGGAAAAAAAAATTAATTAGTTATTTAGATAAAATTATTATTTAAAAAAAAAAAATTAATATTTTAAACTTTTCTATTTTTTTATTTTTTTAAATAAAATATTTTTTTTTTTTTTAACTTACTTGTACCCGAGGGCCCCGGTTGTGGCGAGTTCTCCCGAAGTTGTGATGCTGAAACAGAAAAACTAAATATTTTAATCTTTTTTCTTTTTTTAGTAAAATATTTTTTTGTTTTTTTTTTAACTTACTTGTACCCGAGGGTCCTGGTTGCGGAAAGTTCTCTCGAAGTTGTGATGCTGAAACAGAAAAAAATAAATATCTTAATCTTCTTTCTTTTTTAATAAAATATTTTTTGTTTTTTTAACTTATTTGTACCCGAGGGTCCTGGTTGCGGAGAGTTCTCTCGAAGTCGTGATGCTGAAACAGAAAAAATAAATATTTTAATCTTTTTTCTTTTTATATTTTAATGAAATATTTTTTGTTTTTTTAACTTACTTGTACCCGAGGGCCCTGGTTGCGACGAGTTCTCTCGAAGAGGAGTTCTTACATCCTCGTTGTTGACTTTGGGAACTTTCTTGGGCGTTGCTTTGCACGAAGAGCAACTCGATGAAGTTCCACTGGAGCTCGAACTTGAACTCGAACTGGAATTCGAGCTCGATGATCTTTTTCTCGAGTGCTTTGGGCTTGCCCTCGGAGTTTCCATATTTTCGAATCCTTGATATAATTGCTGCATTGAAGCAGACTGCGGCATCGGTGGCACTAAAAAAGAAAACAAAAATAATTAATTATTGAAAAAAATATATAAAAAAACTATTAATTATGAAAAAAGAAAAAAAATTACCAAATATTACTTACATGATGATATTGCATCCATCGCTCATGTTACGTGATCTAGCATCAACAAGATCAACGACCCGTTCCTCATTATCCATTGGATTGTATCCCTCATCATTTTGAGGCTCGTACAAGTTTTGTTTTCTTGGTTTTTTTTTCCGTTTGCTATTTTTTATTTTTTTAAATACGATTAAAATCGAAACTTAAATTTTTCAATCTTGCTTTAGGAAGCTTGAGAGACTGAATACTGAACATTGTATGCACCCAGTATTTATACAAAAAAATTTACAAAAATTACCTACCTGCGGAAAAAATTTTTTGACAATCCTCCGAGTATTTTCCACGCCCTCTCTTCTATCTAAAAAGAATGCATTCGCAAAGGGCTTCGTTTTCAAAATTAAATCACCGATATATCGTTTTAGGAAAAGAGTAAAAGACCTTTTTTCTCAAAAAAAAGATAAAATAAGATAACAGGTGACTTTCAAAAATATAAACCTGTCAAGAAAACCTTTTCTGAAAAGAAAAAAATTCACCAATTATCTTATTTTAACTTAATACATGAGTTTAGAATGGGCACAATAAGAGTTTCAATTTTTAAAGAAATAGGTATTTTGAAAGAAAAAAGATCGTAAGATTATAAACATGAAAACCAAAAAAAAGGTTTCTTTTCTCAGTAAAAGAAAACATAATTTTACGAAAAGGAAAAAAGGTCTTTTTCCAACAAAATGAAAACAAGTGACTTTAAATAGTAACGTAATGTGAAAGTGACCGAAGGGAAAATCTCTATCGATCAGAAGCATGAGGGTTAAAGAAACTGTCATAGAGATGAAAAAGAAAAAAACATGCAGTGGTAAAACAATGACGAGACCGAGGGTTTTCTGTGTATACCTGCACTCAAAGACATTAGGCGCCGCATGTATCCTTCAGCGTTGCGTAAAGCGCCAATAGCATTAAGATTATCGGAGCAATCAGAAAGTGACTTTGAATAGTAAAGTAATGTGAAAGTGACCAAAGGGAAAATATCCATCGATCAGAAGCATATGGGTTAAAGAAACTGTCATAGAGATGAAAAAGAAAAAAACATGCAGTGGTAAAACAATGACGAGACCTAGGGTTTTCTGTGTATACCTGCACTCAAAGACATTAGGCGCCGCATGTATCCTTCAGCGTTGCGTAAAGCGCCGATTGCATTAAGATTATCGGAGCAATCAGAGTCCGTTTTCAACACACTGACTGCGCCGACTAAGTGGCGCTGCGGGGAAGCCAAAGCGAAAGGGTCACTAGCAAACGTAAAGTTTTTCGGTGGATGGAGAGTCTTTGCATTAAGATTATGGGAGCAATCAGAGTCCGTTTTCAGTACACTTGCGCCGACTAAGTGGCGCTGCGGGGAAGCGAAAGGGTCACTAGCAAACATAAAGTTTTTTCGGCGGATGGAGAGTCTTTTTTTGTAGCGCTGCCTACTATGCGTTTTCTTGAACATTGCACAAAAATTTACCTGCTTTTAGGAGAGAAGAAAAAGAATGTCCTTTCTCTTAATGCAGTACACTGTGTGTGTTCTTTTTTAAGTCGCAGGATGAAAATAATGAATCATGCAACCTTTAAGATATAATACTGTCTTTATCTTTTTGAAAGAAAATCTTTTTTGAGTAAAAAATTTATTATAAGGGTCAGCTATCTTTTTTCATCTTGTTTTAAAAAAAGAGAACTCTTATTTGTAAAAGATAAGGAAAAATATTCCTTGACTAAAGGAAAAATATCTATCGATCAAAAGAAGGTGGCTTAAAGAAAAAAAGTCATAGAGATGAAAAAAGGAAAACATGCAATCGTAAACATTAATCTTTCAAAAGAAAAAAACATCTTGGGACTCCCTACCGTATGGGGCCACCTACAAATCAAACAAAAAAAGGTAACTCTTATGGGTTTATACACATATTGGATTCTAAATCACATGGAGTAGGGAAGGGTGGGCGTGAACAAAAATACTGAAATTCAAAAAATCACACGGAGAAGGGGCTACTCTTATGTGCTTATACACATGTCGGATTCTCGATCACATGGAGTAGGGAAGGGTGGGCGTAAATAAAAACCGAAATTCAAAAAATCACTCAAAGAAGGGGATACTCTTATGGGCTTATACACACATTAGATTCTCGATCACTTTGAGGAGAGAGGGTGTGATCCAGAATGAACCTGATCGGGTATGCCTATAGCTTATCTACTCATCTATATTTTTCGCACTTTAAAACTATACAATTATTCGCGCAATATATTAAATCGCACTATATTCAGTTTATTATAAAAGTAAATAAAATCTCTATAATAAAAATATTAAATCAAGTGTACTTATTTACTGTCTGCCTGCATCTATTACACCGAAATCAAGGTAAGATCATTACAATTATATTTTGATCTATATTTCTTTTAATTCAAGTATATTTGATCGTGAGAACGATTCATATCAATTAAAATTGGTAGAGCTTTTCTACTACTAGACTTAACTTTTAAACTAAACGTTTTAAACTCAAACTTAATTTTTTTATTTAATATTACAATAAAACATATTTTCCTCATAACAACAACATAATGAATTATTAATTCTGTCCTGGTGTAAAGCCAGGACTTAACAAATAAATAAATAATCTGTTTGAATTGAATAAAATAATTTGCTCTAAATCAATAAATTATAAATAAATATACATTTGATTAAATAAAATAAATTAATATAAAATTTAAAATAATTACTCTTTATATCAAACAATGTAAGTGAACGCTCTTGAATGAGCGTGTCTCGCTAAAAATTAATTCAACGAAACAAATTTTGGAGAATGAAAATGTATTGAAAATAAAACACAAATGAGTCCACAACACTGTATACTTTATTCAATATAGTAAGGAAAGAAAAAAGGTGTTCACTCCTTGAAGTTTAAAAGTATTCTGTCGTATTTATTTTTGGTAAAAATAAAGCGTATGCCTATGCAGGTAAGAAAATACATAAAAATAGAAAATTCGTACGCATCCCTTTTTTATTAATAACGGAGATTTTCGAACGAAGGGATAGAATACAACTGTATACTAGATGTTTTATCGCTGACCGATCGAAAACTGGTCAGGCCGCACATACGCATTTTTTATAATCTCAGTTAGAATGAATGTTGATGATTTAACCCTACCATAATAATTAGGCTTAAAATTCTATAGTTTGAAAAATATCATTATAAAGAAAATGCTAAATTTCCTTGTTAGATTAAAGTATGATTGGAAAGGTTTAGTTATTAAATAATTACAAATATTAAGAAGCTGAAATACATATGGAAAAATAGTTTTATAAATACATAAAATTAGAAAAATAAGATAAACGCACGCTCCAAGGGCCCTTGTAAATTATATCTTAGTCGCCGTATTTTAATACATATTACATTATTATTTACTTAACACATAACAAATGAAGAACGTTTTCTTTTTATAGTTATAATAATGTGTGCACTTGTACATACTCCCCCCGTTGATAGGGTGACGATCAACATAATACATACTTAATTTTACTAATGTATATACACACATATATACACATATACATATATACAGACACACATACACATACATATTGTTACAACGATGTAAAGTTGAAACATAATTTTTATGAACATTAAACAATATGTGTTAATTCTAGAGTAGAAATTTAAAGTCTTATAGTCCATTAGTTTCTTCAATGGGTAAAATAGCCATCTTCAATGTTGTTTGTTTTTTGAGCCCATCTTTCGTTTTTATTGTCGCGGCTCGCACTATGTTGTCTGTAACTAGATGTAATTTATGTATTCATCCTATATTCCAATGCATGCTAGGGACATTATCTTCTTTCAACAGGACTAATTGACCAATTTTTAATTGAACTTCCTTATTTCGTTTTTGGTGACGAATATTTAAACTATTTAAATATTCCTTGTGTCATCGTGACCAAAATTCTTGTTTTAATTTGGCTATAATTTTCCACGCATTTAAATGATTCATTGGTGTAGTATCATAATTGTATTCTCACAAACGTCTTAATGAATCACCAGTGATGAAATGTCCAGGTGTTAATGCTGACAAATCATTTATGTCGGTTAACATTTGTGTTAAGGGTCTTGAATTTAATATTGCTTCTACTTCACGGGCAAAGTTTGTGAATTCAACGAAAGTAAATTTTTTATCATATGCGACGCGTCGAAAATGATATTTGAATTGCTTGACGTCTGCCTCCCACAGGCCTCCGAAATTAGGTGCGTAAGGTGGAATAAAATGCCATTGTATTCGATAATTAGTTGTTATTTCTTCTAGTTGATTTGTTAAATCATTAGAGTTAAGTAAATTATATAATTCCTGCAATTCATTATTTGCACCTTGAAAATTTTTACCATTGTGTGAATGGATAGTCTGTGGAAGGCCTCGTCGAGCGATAAACCGTCTTAAGACACCTGAAAACGCGTCAGTTGATAAATCTTCCACCACTTCGATGTGTATAACCTTGACGACCATACATATAAATATTGCTACGTAATATTTGATGAACTTTTTATTACGCTATTTCTTTTCTTTAATAAAGAATGGGCCGCAGTAATCTACACCGACATGATTAAACGGTCGAGATTGACGAACTCGGACGCTTGGAAGATTTCCCATTTTATATTCAATAAATCGCGGCTTGGCGCGCCAGCATGATATACATTGATGTATAACTCTTTTTACTTGATTTCGACCGTCGATAGGCCAATATTTCTCTCTCATCGCGTACAATATATTTTGAACTCCGGTATGAAAGTTCAAAAGGTGATATTGTTTTATAAATAAATTAGAGACATGATGATTTCAAGGTAAAATTATTTGATGTCGCGATGAGTAAGAAATACTGGCTTTATGTAGTCTACCGCCGACTCTTATGATGCCTGTGTTGTCAATAATTGGATCAAGCGATTGTAATTTATTTCTATTGGGTAACGCTTTTTTATTAGTAAGCAAGTGTCATTCGTCACTAAAGGCTGATTTTTGCACTAATTTTATAATAGCGTTTCCTGCTCTATGTAGTTCGTCTGCTAGTAATGGTCCGGATTTATAGTATTTTTATTGAATCGAAAGCATATGGCTATTATGCGAATTAGTTTTGTTATAGATGAATATTTTTGTAACAGATTTATTAAATGTTTTAAATGTGCATCAATTAGTAAACAACGGGCCTTGCGTTTTTCTGGTATGTCAGTTAATATTGATATAGATGACGTAGACCAATTATTTCTTTTTTGTTTTAGCCACGAGTGACTATTACGCCACAAAGAATTACACAGGCCAACATGGTTTTGTTGTCAAAAAGTGGAGGGTCATTTCCGAAGTAATTTTTTGCGTAGAATCCGAATCCGGGGTCCGCATTGCTCTATCACGTCAGGATTTTGAGATATTTGAGGTTTTTTACCCAAAAAATGGCGTTTTTGGCTACTTTTGAGGTTATGTACAGAAGAGACAAAATTTTTTGGAAGTTTTTTTTTAGTTGCATCTTATAGCACTACTCTTCCTCATTAATTTAAGAGTCGCAGAGTTCAATTACGATTTTTCTACACCAAGTTACGCCAATTTGAAATTACGAGCGGGAGTCCCTTCGCCAATATTAAAACATGTTTTCTTTTTAATTTTGCCCCGTCTCACTTTGGAATTCCTTTAAGCATAAATTTCTTTAGTGTGAATCATTTAGTATAATTTTGCCCCGTCTCATTGATATACAATTTTTTATTATTTGTACAAAAAAGACCATTTGTATTGATTCTGTATTTATTGTAATCGCAAATAAATCATTTTTTTAATAACATTTTAAGCAACAATTTACTAGATAGCTCTTAATTGTTCGTTCATGGTGCCTTGTTTTTTGGAAAAAATTTTGTGAATATTTGTATTTGATCTGTTGGTTAACAACTCGCTGGAGGTATAAAGTATTAAATTAAATATTCTAACTGTTGATCATTTCAATAATGACCTCGCGTAAGTGTTTAAATAATCCTGACAGCTTTTGCTACATTTGTAGTCGCTTCGTGTTCGCAAAAAATGCGATGAAAATCAATGAAACGATAAAAATATTTTATCTTAATTACTTCAATATTTCGATAACTAATCAGGATAAGTCTTGGGTTCCACATACGGCTTGTAAATCATGTGTTGAAACATCAAGACGTTGGTATAATGCCCATAAAGAAGTAACACCAATGCCTTTCAAAACTCCTGCAATTTGGTGTGAACCTGTTAGCCACAATGAATGTTATTTCTGTTTAACCAAAACATTTGGATATAATATTAAAAATGCTTGTAATATAAAATATCCGAATGTAGCAAGCGTAACGAAGCCTATTCCTTTTGCATCTGGTGATGTTCCTCCAAGCCCTCCATTTGTAAGAATAAATGTTAAAGACCATACAGTCTGTGACGATATTGAAAATCAGGATTTTGAAGACATCGAATCAACCTCAGATGCTCCTATTTTATTTGATCAGGCTTCTTTAAATGATTTAGTCAGAGATTTAGGCTTGTCGAAAGAAAAATCTGAGTTGTTAGGATCAAGACTTCAAGAGAAACACCTTCTTGCTCCAGGAACTACTTTTAGTTGGTATCGTAATCGAGAGAAGGAATTAGTTGAGTATTATTCTGCATGTGATGAATATGTTTTTGTAATGATGTTAAAGGCTTAATTGAAAAATTAGAACTTCCTTATGATACTGATCAATGGAGATTGTTTATTGATTCCTCAAAAACAAGTTTGAAAGCAGTTTTATTGCATAACTCAAATAAATATGCGTCAATGCCTATTGCTCATCCTGTACACCTAAAGGAATCATATGAAAATGTAGAAACTATTCTTAAAGCAATAAAATATGAACAGCATAAATGGGAAGTATGCGGAGACTTAAAAATGGTTTCAATGCTGCTTGGACAACAATTGGGTTATACAAAATATCCATGCTTTATATGTTTGTGGGATAGCAGAGATAGAGTTAAGCATTACGTTACAAAGGATTGGCCTCTTCGTAAAACTTTAAAACCTGGAGATCCCAACATTATTCAACAACCGTTAATTGACTCTAAAAAAGTTTTGTTGCCTCCGCTTCATATAAAATTAGGATTAATGAAGCAATTTGTAAAGGCTCTTGATACCGATGGTGCATTATTTCAATATCTTAGAGATAAATTCCCTTATTTAAGTGAGGCGAAGATAAAGAAGGAATATTTGTTGGACCACAAATAAGAGAATTAATGAAAACAACAGAGGTTGAACAGGTTATGACAAATGTAGAAAAAGAAGCCTGGATTAGCTTTAAAAAAGTTGTTAAAGAATTTTTGGGTAATAATAAAGTTAGTGATTACAAAGAAATAGTTGACGATATGATTAAAAAATTTCAGAATTTAGGTTGCAATATGAGCGTAAAATTGCATTATTTACACTCTCATTTAGAATGGTTTCCAGAAAATCTAGGTGCCGTAAGCGAAGAGCAAGGTGAGCGATCTCATCAGGACCTCAAAGAAATGGAAAGACGTTATCAGGGTAAATGGTCTCCAACAATGTTAGCGGACTATTGCTGGTGTCTTCAACGAGATGAGCTAAATGTTCGTCATAAAAGACGGTCTGGGTCAAGATCTTTACTAGATCAAAAAAAAAGATTTCATAAGTTAAACTGAAATAGTTTCTAATCGTGAGAGGCGAGGAGACTCACGTAAATTAAGCACCCCGATCGTGAGAGGCGAGGGGACTCACGTAAATTAAGCACCCCGATCGTGAGAGGCGAGGGGACTCACGTAAATCCAGCACCCCAAAGGGAACAGATTTTACTACGACCACGTCGTTGTTCCTGGGTAATGCTAAATGTAAAAAAAAGTTTAACTTGAAATGCACTTGAAGATCAAGCTGAAGGTCAAATTCAATGTCACGATACCTGTGTAAATATAAATTACTATAATGTATTATGTTTATCGTAACAACAAAAGTTATTAGATAGCAGAAAATGAAAATATGTTTCATATTTGCAATGTTTTTTGAAAATTTTTATACGCCATTTTGAATCCGCCATCTTGAATTTGAAAATTTTAATATCTCAACTTCATATTCGTAATCAGTAACCCCAAAAATCCCCAAGTAAAAATTTTGAAGAAAAAATACCCAGTACACAAATGTCTGCCTCAACGTATTCAATGCAAATGGTCATGCAATTAATAGGACATATCTCGTAATTTCAAATTGGCGTAACTTGGTGTAGAAAAATCGTAATTGAACTCTGCGACTCTTAAATTAAAGAGGAAGAGTAGTGCTATAAGATGCAACTAAAAAAAAACTCCCAAAAAATTTTGTCTCTTCTGTACATAACCTCAAAAGTAGCCAAAAACGCCATTTTTTGGGTAAAAAACCTCAAATATCTCAAAATCCTGACGTGATAGAGCAATTCGGACCCCGGATTCGGATTCTACGAAAAAAATTACTTCGGAAATGACCCTCCATTTTCCAACAACTTCCATGACCCCAATATTTGTAGGCCTGTGTTATTTAAAAAAATCATGAGGTAGCTGATCACGTGAAAGTGCATCTGCAGGATTATCTTGTGATTTAATGTGTTGCCAATTTTGCTTTCTCATAGAGAAAGCATTGTATCGATAAAAAAAATTTTTTTCTATTTTTTCATTAATTTGTACATATTTGAACTCGGTGAGTCGAAAAAAGTGGCTTCCAGAAAATGTCTGTATGTATGTGTGTGTGTGTGTGTGTGTGTGTGTGTGTGTGTGTGTGTGTATGTGTGTGTGTGTGTGTAGGTGGGTGGATGTATGAATTCAGTTAGTAAACTGTAACTCGAGAACTACTCGATGGATTTGCTTCTAATTTTACATGGAATTTAGTTTTGTGACTAACTTGCTGGGAAGCTATTGATAATTTGGTTCTTCCAGCGTAGTTTTCATTTTAAAGTTTAAAAAAAAAAAAAAAAAATTCGATTTTTCGATTTTTGGTTTTTTTTTGTTTACTACTCGATGAATTTGCTTCAAAATTTGCATGGAATTTATTTGTGATTGCCCAGATAAAATAAATTTTTAAAAACTGATTTTCTTAGCTCAGTTTTAATTTTAGAGCATTTTGAAATTTTTGAAAAAAATGTTTCTATTTATTAAGCCAATAAAATCTTAAAAACTACTCGATGGATTTACTTCAAATTTTCCATACAATTCAATTTTTTGATGAACTGGTGCGGAAGCTATTGGGAATTGGTTTTCTAAGCGCAGTTTTCTTTTTAGAATCATTTTAAGAATTTTTAAAAAATTTCGATTTTTCATTTTTTTTGTATTTTACGTAAACTACTCGAAGAATTTGTTCGAAAAATTGTATGGAACTTTATTTAGATTGCCAAAAGTATTAAAAATTTTGTAAACTAATTTTCTTAGCGCACTTTTAATTTTAGAGCATTTTAAAAATTTTTTAAAAAATTTTTATTTTTAATTTTTTTCTATTTTACGAAAACCATTCGATTGATTTGCTCCAAAATTTGTATGCAATTAATTCGCTACTATCTGAAGAAAACAAGCTTTGGAAAACTAATTTTCTCAGCGCAGTTTTAATTTTAGAGCACTTTGAAAATTTTCAAAAAAATTTTTATTTTTCATTTATTTTCTTTTTTGCGTTAACCATACTATAAATTTTCTCTAAAATTTTCATACAATTAATTCGCTATTGTCTGAAAAAAATAAGCTTTTGGAAACTAATTTTCTTAGCGTGGTTACAATTTTAAAGAATTTTAAAGATTTAAAAAAAAATTTCGATTCTTCTTTTCTTATTTTTTTTTATTCTACGTAAAGTACTCGATAGATTTGTTCTAAAAATTACAGGGAAATTATTTGCGACTGCCAAAAGAAGGGAAATTTTCAAAAATTGATTTTCATAGCGTAGTTTTAATTTTAGAGCATTTTTAAAATTTTAAAAAAGAAATTTTGAAAAGAAAATGTTATTTATTTAACCAGTTAGATCTCGAAAATTACTCGATGGATTTGCTTCAAATTTTGTATACCATCTATGTTTTTGTATAACTAGACGGGAAGCTATTGAAAATTGGTATTCATAGAGTAGTTTTTTTTATAGAGCCATAAACATGAACTGTATTTATATATAAATATGATTGCATTTTACAATGATTAGAAATTTTGTTGTCATCATCCTTTTTATTACTACATTATATCATTTTTTCTATAGAACAAATTTTTTTGTATTACTTGATGATTTAAAATAAATTATAAATATTGAAAAAGTTTTGAGATTATTTTAGTTAGCAGAGCTGAGGATGCACTCAATGAAACACACATTTAAGTATAAAGTTAATAAAGTTTATTTATTTATATACACTCAACAGAAAGTCACTTGTCGGATATAAAATATTAAAGTAAACACTCGTTCAAAAACTGGCCTTGCATTCACGCGCGCGTCTCCATAAGAACTGATAAAGTGTATGCGGCTAGATAGTAGAGAAGGGACGTTTAGAGGGCGCTAGCGTCTCTGGCAATATAACTAAAAACCAGCTAATGATGTGCGCCTATTCTCAACAAAAAGCAAACAGCTAGCATATATGTTCAAATTTATAAAGTACAATATGAGTAAATATTAATGTTAGACAATTTTTTAATATTAAAATCACATTTAAATAAATATAAAAAAATTAATGAAACTCAAAGAACTCTATGAGAAAGCATTCCGCCAAAGCACTTGGCAGCGTTTTTTATATCAGTTTTGTACTGTATATCCGTGACACGATTAGACACAAAAATATTTAATAAATTTGGCGATTTCTGTATCCAATTTAATGCTATAGTTGAGTCTGACCAAAGATATACGCGATCAATTTTAAGATTCAATGGTTTGGTGATTTGTTCATATAAATTAGCTAAGAGTTGCATAGCACACAATTCTAGACGCGGTATTGTTTTTGTTTTTAAAGGTGCAACTCTTGATTTTGCACTGACTAAAGATATTTTGAATTCGTCATCATTATTTTTTGACCATAAATAAAAACAAGCACCATATCCGACTAGACACGCGTCACAGAATCCGTGAAGTTCGATCTCTAACGCATCATGAAAAATAACCTTGCGTTCAAATGAAATATTTTTAATTTTTGCAATTTCTGATAATATTTTTTTCTTAGTAATTTTTCCTTCAATTGAAATATTATGGATTTCATAAACAAATATATCCCTTTTTGCTCTCCAATGTATGCCTAGTGTTTTCACGGAATTATTTTTATTGAAATTAAAATCAGCGTCAAGATCATTTTTGGCTATCCCGTTTAAAAGTTTGTGATATATAAAATACATCACAAGGAGTAAAATTTAAATATATTAGTTATTAAGTATAAAAAGCAAAGTTATAACATGGGAGCGCACTTATTTTTTAATTCATAAATGTTGTTTTATTTTTGTAACGTTTTTTTTTAAATGATTTTTCTCAAGCGTAAGAAATTGACAGATGTAAAGGAGAGTCGAGAAAACTACAGGGGAAGACCAGAAATAAAAATAAAGTAATTAATAGTTATTTAAATAGAAAAAAATATTCATCGTAAACTAAGAGTAACAGCAGAGGCAAAGACAGAAGCACAGCAAGAAGGGTCAGCTGTAAGGATGCACATAAGTGAGAAAGAGAAAGAAGATTATGATCATGCATACGGCAAATGAAAAAGGCTTCAGGAACACGATGCGTATATATACACATACTAGATGCACCAGAAACTCAGGATTAACGTTCACGAGAAACATTTCATAGACGAATCACGAGGAGTTACAACAAAGCGGCAACACGAAATTGGAAGCGACGCGACGTAGCAGAAACTGTAGTAGCGACAGCATAAGAGCGAGAAGGATAGATAGCACAAACGCATTCAGGCTCAACACACAAGAGGAACAGTCTGTACAGTAGATATATATATATATATATATATATATATATATATATATATATATATATATATATATATTTATGTCGTTGTAGGCCGTATTCGGTAGAATACCTATAGACCACGCTAAATTTGTATAGGCATTGCATACGTTCATGCTAATATCTCGACGATATTCTCTCTGTCAATACTCCCTTAGGGAGTATTGACAGCTCTATATTCCCTAAGGGAGTATTGACAGATCGAGATATCACATAGCATGGCCGTATATGACGCGAGTGACATCGATTCGTAGGTTAGTGAAAACAAAAGAATGTCGTTAGATATGTCAATGTTCATACAAATTCATATAAAATCTTAATTTTACAGAATGTTTTGTTTGAACAAATTTTCAAAGTTAAACAGTTAATAAGTAAAATAAATAAGTAAATAATGACATTATTTACTTTTTTTTAATAAAACATATATCATTAATTTTAAAAAATCATTTTTATAGTTCCTCATACGTCCTACCAACGACATAAACTTATCTACGTAACTTGGGAGTACGAAGGATTCTGAATCCAGGCTTGACTAAAGTGCTTGTCGCTTGAGCAGCAGTCAGTCTCGGGCGCGCTTCGCGCGCCCGAGACCAACTGCTACTCAAGCGACAAACACTTTAGTCTCGCCTGTATTCATCCTTCGTACTCCCAAGTTACGTATATAACTAATATATACGCATACTTAGATATTTCAACGCCGCGCCATATAACTGTACATACACATGTAAAATCGACCAATGAGAAATAGCTATGAGTAGAAATCTTCGATAATCGATGTCTCTACTGTGTGAAGCAACATAGCAACTTCGAATACAGTATAAAAATTTACTAGAGTGATAGAGATAGAAGATCTGCGACCAAGAGTCGATTAAGCTGTTGATAGCGACTCATAACTGAAGAGACCAAAGTAGAAACTAAGACGCGGTGAGAAATAAGGATAGAAAATGGAGAGTAGCTAGGTGCGACAGAGATGAACAACAGAGCGAAGGGGAATGTAATCTCCTTCTTCTTGAAAGAGATTATTCTGGGATCAACAGTCGTTGATTACACTCGAGTATAGTTGAAACTCATCTTTTTTGTTGAATATTATCGGTGAAGCTAAGGAGTAAAAAGAAACGAGAGCAGAGAAGTCGTGGGCTAGATAAAAGGAAAAGGAGAAATAAAGGGAAAGAAAGACGGCTGCGGTGAGACATCTCCAGAGACGACGACTCGGCGACCGTTCTTTCGACCACGCCATTGTCTTCTTCTTCGACCAGCGTCACGTTCTTTTTTCGTTTTCGACTACTGAGAGAGAATCTGCAGCAAAGTAACTGTAAATGGAATTCTACCAGCGGATTAGCCAGTAAGAAATAGTATTTTCTAATTCTGTTGGTTTTCCTCGATACCTTTCTCGGTTCTCCTTAAGAGATATATTTTTGTGTTATCACCTTAATACGATAGAGTTTTTCTTGATTTCGATCGCGAGTAGATTAAAAGTAGAATCAGTGTGGTTTAGTGAAAATACGAATAAAGACATTAAAAATAAAAATAAGTGTAAATTAAAAGAGAAAAGAGAAAAGCCACGTGCGAAGGCGTTCATGCTTAGCGACGCGACGCCATTTTGTGTTATAAATTAAATGAGAAACTCGTAATTATTAAAGTCAATTAAATCTGCTTTTGTTATATTCTGATTGCTAACATTTGTATTACCGAAAATTAGTTAAAGTGAAATAAATAGACGACGCGGCGGCCATTGTGAAATTGTGCGAGCGAGATAGATATACGTAGTTAGTAATTAAAATCTAAAGTTCTTATTTATTTTATATAGAGTAGTGCGAGCGATATCGATATTAATTCTTTAAAAATTTATTAAAGTGCGAAGTGTAAGTGTTGGATTGTGCGACTGCGCGGTAAGGAAATCGAGCGACGTGTAATTTAAGTTACAAATAATTATTCTTTGTACGGTTTTAACCAAAAAGGTGATTAAATCGATTGCACGTGTAGCGGAATTATAGATTCTTGGTCTCCCGCACATGCGCACAGCCTAAGTGTAGTAAAGCAATTAGAGCGGCGTTTCCTTTGTTGTTTTTTTTTTTATTATTGTGATGTATAACGAAGTTTCTTTTAAATTGATAATATAAGAAGTTTAAAATTAAAGTTAAATAGAGAATCAACTGCTTATTTTTTCTCTTCCTCTTTTCAGGACAAGAATTATAAGTTAAAGAAAATTAATTATATCATTCATTTTTCTTGAATAATTAGAGTCATTCAATATCTACAGTATTTTTTTTTATATAAAGTTAAAATTTAATTGCTTTTATATATTAAACATTGCTCTTTTTAAATTCTTATTTTTTTTTATTAAATCATAAATTACATTGTAATTTTCTGGACTACTCTGATCGTTATAGAACCAGCCTACAACCCGAAGTAGGCCAGTAAGTATTGACCCCCTCTGCAGTTGCTCTACCCAGCTAGCTGAGCAGGGTTCACTGGCGCTCAATTGAAAATAACTATAAATTTTGTGAACCCAGGTAAGTTCGTGGCTTCGGGGATTTACTCGGAGGTCCGAGGAATTTGCCACGTAACAAGTTCTGGCTCGTTTGACGCCCATTGACGCATTTTTAAAGATGCTGTATTTAATATACCGTTCTTTTTTTTTATGATTTTATGTGCCTCGATTATGTTATTTGTGCCGCTTAACATATTATCTACGTACATATTTGTTTTAAGAATCTTTGCTGCTATTAGAAAGTGATAAGATTCTTCTTCCGCGAGTTGATGCAAGCATCTAATAGTTAAAAATGGCGCACACGCAAAACCGAAAGTTACTGTATTAAATGTGTATTCTTCAACTTTTCCATTTGAAAACTAAAGAATTTTCTGATATTGCTTTCTCATAGAGAAAGCATTGTATCGGTAAAAAAAATTTTTTTCTATTTTTTCATTAATTTGTACATATTTCGAATTTAAGATATTTCTAACTTAAAAATAATTAATAATTTATTCGAAACAAAAAATAATTCGCTGAAATATAACCCAAATTGCACCGAAGCTTCCGGGAAGCTTCCAGAAAGCTTTCATAAAAGGTTCGGAAGCTTCCACATTAGCTTCCTGGAAGCGTCAAATCTCCCGCGCACTTTTCTTTCAGAAAGATTCAATGGAAGCTTCCAGGAAGCTTCCGTGGAAGAAATCAGTAAGCTTCCATAAAAGCTAGCATAAAGGTCTTTTTGAATCTTACAAGAAGCTTCCAGGGAAGATTGCCGTAAGGTTCCAAAAGTACTTCATGGAAGCTTCCACGGAATAATGCAAGAAGCTTATAAGCAAGCTTCCGTGAAAGCTTCAATTAAAGCTTCCTGGAAGCGTAAAATGTTTCGCGCACTTTTCTTCCAGAAAGATTCAATGGAAGATTCCAGGAAACTTCCGCGGAAAAAATCAATAAGCCTTCATGGAAACTAGCATAAAGGCCTTTTGAATCTTACAACAAGCTTTCAAGGAAGATTGCTGTAAGGTTCCAAAAATACTTCATGGAAGCTTCCACGTGCATAGATTTCACTTTTTTTTTAATTTAAATATTTTTTATGTATACAGATAAATGTATATGTACTTACATATTATTCACACACAAACATTTTCGTGCTATATGAAGTCAGAAAATTCATTTTGTATAGATTTTAAAATAAATTTATTTAAAAAAACTTAAATAAATAATGCAATACTCTTTCTTAAAACTTTATTCAATAAAATACTTTTCTTTAAAAAAGCAACAAAATGTTTTGTGTGCTTATTTACTATCTTAAGGGGAATCCTCATACCGACATAGAGTTCTACCTTATCTATATTTAAATTATGAATATTAATAAAAATTTAACTATTCATGACTGAAATTCGTAAGAGAGGCACATTCTTAACATGCCAAAGAATTTATTGCAACGTTAAAAGACAATATAAGGGTAAAAATAAAGGCGAAAACTGCTTAATTCGATTAACTTTTCAATGTAGTTATGAATAATCGTATTATGCAGTTTTTGTTTTCATTTTCACTTTTATTATGTCTTTTAACGTTGCAATGAATTCTTTAGAATGTTAAGAATGTGCCTTTTCTATGAATTTTAGTCAAAAATAGTAAAATTTTTATTTAAATGCATAATTCAAATGTAGATAAGGTAAATCTCTGTGCCGGTATGAGGACACCCCTTAAGGAGATGTAAAACAGATACTACACCTGTACTCTTAAATATTGATTATCTTTTTATTTTATTGAAAAATTTTGAAAAAAGAAATGTATTAGCTTTTAGTATTTACCACGAAGATTATTCAGTTAAATTTTCAAATAAATTCATCCATTAGTTTTTCAGGATAATACGTTTGTTGTACGAAATCTAAAAATTTTAATATATAATATTGAAACCCATAATTCTGAAAAACTAATGAATGAATTTATTAAAAAATTTAACTGAATAATCTTCGTGGTATATGTTACACGCTAAAGTATTTTTTCCCTCAAGTTTTGCAATAAAATAAAAAGATGGGCAAAATTCATGAGTACAGGTGTAGTGTCAGTTTTGCATCCCCTTAAATTAATACTAAAAGAAAGTTTTTATCTAAAGTTATACAATTACAAAAACTTTTAATCATTTAATTTGTAATCTGTTTTATTTGTATTCATATAATAATCCGATATTAATTTTTTATATTAAAAAGAATATCTTTATACATAAATTTAACAAAAAAGGCTATATTTTTAATTTATAAAATTAAGGAGATGTAAAACGGACACTACACCTGTACCTATAGATATTAGCTTTCTTTCCATTTTATTTCTGAATATCCAGAAAAGAAATGCATGAGCTTGTAGTATGTACCATGATGATTATTTAGATAAATTTTCGAATAAATTCATTCATTAGTTTTTAAGATATTTGGATTCCTGTACAAAATTGAAAAATTTTAATAAATAATTTTAGAACCCAAAACTTTCAATAACTAATGAATGAATTTATTTAAAAATTTAACCAAATAATCTTCATGGTACATACTACAAACTAATGCATTTTTTATTGAAAATTTTGCAATAAAATGTAAAGATAGTGAATATTTATGAGTACAGGTGTAGTGTCCATTTTACATCCCCTTAATGGGAGATTATTATATAAATACGGATAAAGCAGCTTACAAATTGAATGAATTAATTTTTATAATTAGGTAACTTTGGGTAGAAATTTTTTTTTACTATTAATTCTTAGTTAGTAAAAGAATACAAAATATTATGCTTTTTTGAGGAAAAATCTTTTATTTGATAAAATTCATGTATTCAAAACATTGTAAAGATATTTAGACTTTGTAATTAATTTATTTAAATTATAAAATTTTATTAAATTAACGACTTTCTCTTAAAAAATAACATATTTTTTGTGTTTTTTTTTATTAATTAAAATCAATAATAATAAAAATTCTTTATCAAAAGTTATACACAATTATAAAAAATTTTCAATCATTTAAAATGTAATATGTTTTATTTTATATTTAAATAATCTGCCATGAATTTTGTAAATTAAAAAGAATATGAGACATTAATTAATTAGAAAAAAAACAATATTTTTAATCTATAAAATTAAATTAATGTAAAGCTGACACTACACCTGTACTTATAAATATTGCCTGACTTTTCATTTTATTGTGAAATTTTAGAAAAAGCAATGCATCAGCTTATAGTATGTACCATGAAGATTATTATATTAAATTTTTAAATAAATTCATTCATCAGTTATTTAAAATATTGGAGTCCAATGATGTGTATTAAAATTGTTTAATTTTTTTCCAGGAATACCAAATTCTTATAAACATAGGAATAGATTTATTTAAAAATTCAACTGAATAATTTTCATGATATTTACT
The DNA here is from genome assembly GCA_017163975.1 of Anastatus disparis. Lineage (NCBI taxonomy): Eukaryota > Metazoa > Arthropoda > Insecta > Hymenoptera > Eupelmidae > Anastatus > Anastatus disparis. The sequence continues at coordinate 2,807,646 of JAFFSR010000302.1, forward strand.
ACAAGCTAATGTATTTATTTTCTGAAACTTTGCAATAACCTTCCGTGAACATTAATATATCCTTCCTGTAATATTCTGTGAAAGGCTGCAGGAAGTTTGAATAGAATCTTCCGCAAAATGTTACTGCAAGCTTCTTGCAAGATGTAAAGTAATCTTTCAAATAACATTCGGATATAACTTTTCGGAAGCTTACTGGAAGCTATTTTGTAATATTCGATTTGGCTCTCATGGAATATTACATGTAAGCTTGCCTGAACCTTCCGTAAAGCTTACATTAAAGATTCCAATAGAATCTTCCCGAAACTTTTATTTAGCTTCTGCCAATGTATGCCAATCAGATCTCGAAAACTACTGGATGGATTTGCTTTAAATTTTACATACAATTTATCTTTTTGTCTAACTCGGCGGGAAGTTATTGGAAATTGGTTTTCTTAGCATATTTCTTTTTTGTCATTTCAAGAATTTTAAAAAATTTCGATTTTTCATTTTTTTTTTTGTATTGCGTAAAATACTTGAAGAATTTGCTTGAAAATTTGTATGGAACTTATTTTCGACTTCCAAAAGAAGAAAAACTTTTGAAAACTGATTTTCTTAGCGTACTTTTAATTTTAGAGCATTTTCAAAATTAAAAAAAAAATTTTTATTTTTCATTTTTTTTCTATTTTACGAAAATCATTCGATAGATTTGCTCCAAAATTTGTATGCAAGTTATTCGCTACTGTCTAAAGAAAACAAACTTTGAAAAACTAATTTTCTCAGAGCAGTTTTAATTTTGGAGCATTTTGAAAATTTTCAAAAAAATTTTTATTTTTCATTTATCTTCTATTTTGCGTAAACCATACCATAAATTTTCTCCAAAATTTTTATACAATAAATTCGCTATTGTCTGAAGAAAATAAGCTTTTGAAAACTAATTTTCATAGTGTGGTTACAATTTTAGAGAATCTTAAAGATTTTTTTAAAAATTTCGATTTTTCGTTTCTTATTTTTTTTTATTTTACGTAAAGTACTCGATAGATTTGTTCTAAAATTTGTAGGAAAATTATTTGCGAGTGCCAAAAGAAGGAAAATATTCAAAAATTGATTTCCTTAGTGTAGTTTCAACTTTAGCGCATTTTTAAAATTTTGAGAAAGAAATTTTGAAAAGAAAACGTTTTGAATATTTATTTAGCCAACGAAATCTCGAAAACTACTTGATGGATTTGCTTCAAATTTTGTATACTATCTATTATTTTTTATAGGTAGGCAGGAAGCTATTGAAAATTGGTTTTTAAAGCGTAATTTTTTTCATAGAGCCATTTTAAGAATTTTTAAAAAATTTTAGATTTTTACTGTTTTTCTTTTATTTTACGTTAATTACTTGATGAATTTGCTTTGAAATTTGCATGAGAATTATTTGCATCTGTCAAAAGAATTTTGACTTTTAAAAACCGATTTTCTTAGCATAGTTTTAATTCAAAAAAATTTTTATAAAATAAAAAAAAAATTTATTTTTTTATTTATTTTACGTAAACTACTCAATAGATTTGCTTTAAAATTTGTATACAAGTTATTTGCTACTGTCTTTATAAAACAAGCTTTTAAAAAATAATTTTCTTAACGTAGCTCTCTGATCACTTCTTTTGATTTCTGATTCAATGCTTTCACTACCTCTTTTCTTACGACCTCACTTTCTCTCTGTCTTTCTATCTTAGATTAATCCTCATTTTTACCCTATTTTCATTCATCCCTGACTCTCTTTTCTTATTTCCTAATCACTCTCTCACACTCACTAATTATTCTTGAATAGAAATTATATTTTTTACGTTGAACTCACATTTAAAAAAATCAAATTAAATTACTCTAACTCAATGAGTTTTATGAGAAAGCATTGCGCCAAAGCACTTGGCAGCGTTTTTTAAATGAAAGCTGAGCTCAAATCCTTTCGAAATAGTACCTATAGCATCTCAAAATATTATTTTTCCAAAGTTAGAGCGTAATAAAGATTGGACCTGGATTTTCTGTTTGAAATATTAATTAATAATAAAAGCTGAAATTGGGTCCAATCTTTATTATGCTATAACTTTAAGAAAAAATAATATTTCGATATGCTATCGCTACTATTTCGAAAGGATTTTAGCTTAGCTTTCATTTGAAAAAAGGTTTAAGCTTCTAGCTAATGATGCTGAGGAACTATAAGCGTTTGAAAATCTAGCCACTTTTTTTAGTGATTTTCTTCAATTGCTTGTAACTAGGGAAATATTGAGCGTTGGCCTCTGAAATTTTGTCTTTTTATATATTTCTGCATCCAGAAAACATTCCTAAAAGAGTATGATAGGATAAGATAGGCGAAATGACACCCCTCGGGGATTTGGAATTTGGTTTCATGAATGGTCAACATATATCGAACAATGAATTCTAAAATTATCAAACCCCCCCCCCATCCCCCCCTTCCCCCCACCTCCAAAAAATGTGTTTTTTCATTAATTTTGGTTTTCGATACCTTAATTATTATTACCCAGTCTGGAAAAATTTTTACATAATTTTTGCATAAATACCCATAAAAAAATGCTTACCTTGAATTTTTAACTGGGCGACCTAACCTAAAAAAGTTTCTAAAATCTTAAAATCGCTCTAAAAATCGCCATTTGAAGGTGTAAAAAAGATATTTGGTAAAAAGTTTTGAAAAAATGATCTTAAAATGTAAGATTTTTTTCAGATTTGTCGAAGTGGTGCACCATATCTAAAAGTCGAAAAAACTACTTTTTTAACGGTTTTTAGTTTTTTTTTGCCACTTACACCTCACTGCAGCTAATTTTAATAGATCTGATATCATTTTAAAATTCTACGGTAAAAAAAAAGTTGAAAATATGTACTATACTTGTTAAAAATATTTTTATACTATTTACTAGAAATCGAAAACGAAAAAGTAGTCTGCTTTAAGCATGTCAGAAGTACTATCTTTTCTTCTATGGTTTTTGAATAGCCATTTGTAATCTTCTTATCATTGAATTATACATATTTTTTGTGTATTTTTTCCTGTAGGATGTAGTGGTGCCATGAGTTTTACTTTAACTAGCTTATGGAAGGGTCCAAAGTGCAAAAGATAGTCTTTTCCGATTTTTTCAAAAGTTTTCACTATATTCAATCTTCAAATGAACAGATAATATATTAGTTTTATATTTGAATTGATTATTTTAGATAAACAATTATTTTTATAAGGAAAGTATTAAAAATTATGTAGAACTTTTCGTTATTTTTATTCTGTAATTGTAGAAAATCAAATAAAAAAATATTGTATATAAAAGCAATGATATATATTTAAAAATCAATTAGGAATTAAAAAAGAGTTTTGTATAAAAAAGTTATCACTTTTGATATTAAGGAAATCATTACGTTGCATGCATTGTAGAAAAATAATAAAAACAGTAAATATAATACAGAATTTTTTTTATTTATTATAACAATATTTATTAATATTTAGTCATTATTTGTGAATATTGATTCAGTCTTCATCTTTACTGTTTTCTTCTATTACGGGTTCGATTTGTTGTACATCGAAGAATGTAGTTGAGACTTCAGCTGGTCTAAATATACGAGATAAGTATCTTGCGTAACTTAAATAAAAAATTATAGCTGCTAAATGGGAGCAGCACCCAATTGTTCTGTCCCCATTTGCACAATTGCAGCAATATCTCTTAATGCCATTGGTGTCGACTGTTTTTGAGCAGTACTGTATATAACATTTATACTTTTTTCTTCTGACGTGCCTCGATTGAACCTCAAATCTTACAATATCTGGTTGTTCTTTTGAATAGCTGAACAATGATGAACCGTCATCTTCTAGAATTTCTACCAAATAGGAAACTGATTGCGATAGTTGATAAGTACCAGTAAAGAAAACTTTAAGATCTTTTAACGTCATTTTGGAAAAGTCAAGTATTTCCTCCGATGATAACTGCTGAAAAGGTACGGCCTTTCGATTCCAATTGTTATCATGGACTTCAAGCGCCAAAGTATTTTGAACATTTTTCATGTAGTTGATTCTTTCGATAATTTTCACCAGATTTTCTGCACCGGAATTCAATCTCTTGCCAAACGTGTTTTGCAAAAAGCAGGCAATCTTACAGAATAATCCAGCTCTTGGAAGAAGACCATTGTGGAATTGATGGTGAAGTAGCTTATACTTTTAGCCGATTATTCCATGTATCACTTCAACCACCTATCTAAGTTTAGTCACTAGACGAGACCCATTAGATTCTTCAATGGTAAGTTGAGGTCTATTACCTTTTAAAGCGGGCATTAAGACAGTAAATTCCCGTTCGTACAAAAAATCCACTACATCTCGAAATCCTCGATCAAGAATAAAAATATCTTGTTTTTGAAGAATCTCATTTAATCCACCAGGTTGTTTTAATATAGTTTCCAATATTTTAGCATCGTTATAATTTGCAGTGTAAGGTCCAGCACAATCCACAATACAACTGTTTGTTGTGCAAATTGTAAATGGCTTGCACAGAAAAGTTTTTTTTTGTCCTGAATACGATTTTTGTTACTAAGCATTGTTGCTGCTTTTTTGGTGGCGTAAATAGGTTCCGTCACAAATCAAGGCTAATTTATTGTCTACACTATACAGCATTTTCGCTACTTCAGCTGTTTAGGTAAGGAGGAATTCCCGAGAATAAGCTTTGATCCCAAAATGTTTTGGCAAAATTTCGTTTTCAAAACAGTTGAGTACGGAAGCGATCGAATTTTGAACTATATATTCTTCAATGCCAAAAATTGCAGAGGTACATTTATTGGAGTTACCAGATCTCATCTTAAATAAAAAAAGTACCAACGCTTGCGTTAAATTTCGTTTTTCAGTAGATCCCATGGTACTTATTTTATTGCGCAGCTGGAGAATATCATCCCACGTGTGGCCAGTGAGAGCTTTTACGCGTTCTTCCGAAACTTGAAAATTTCCAATTTGGTCATGAAGCTGTGGATTCATGTTATCTGATATTTTGTTCATAAATAGTGAAAGTTCTGAAACTTGAATAACGGATTCCTTTGAAAAAATATTTAGTTGTAAGACTTCATCTTCATAAAATCTTTTCTTTATTAGATGAATCTTACAACATTTATTTTTATTAGGTATAAAAATTTTTCTGTTAACAAACACTTGGATACGAGCTTCAATAGGCACATTTTGAATATTGTTTACAGATTTACGTATAAAACAGTATCTGTGACTTATGCTTACTCTGGGAATGTACATATGAACATATTCAGTGTTTGGCTTAACAGATAGTTCATAAATTGAATAATCACTAGAGATTTGACCGTCTGAGGAATCAGTAAACTCCTGACTAGTTGCTGGTGTTGTATTTTGAGAGGAACTATTACTTGATAATCTAAATTACTAATCTCTACGTGCATTCGGAGCCCTTAAGTGATGTAAAGATAAAGGGTGACCGACACCCTTAACTTATTCTACGATCTTGATAACTACGCGGCAGTCGGACGGAGTCCTTTAATTAACGTAATATGCAATGGGTGGACGACATCCTTAAGTTATTCTAAAGTCTACTATTTACACGTGGCCGGACGGAGTCCTTTAAAATATGACACAAGTAATGGGTAGACGACACCCTTAATATATTCTATAAGTCACGTAGTGGCGGACACGAACGCTGTGGGTGAACGAGACCCTTAATTAAGCCAGTTGCAATATGTGAGATAGAATATAATATTTTGGGTGGACGTCACCCTTAAATTCAGCAGCGCAAATTCGGCATTGCGGCGACGGCAAAAGATTGCGAGTGTGCTCTAGGTAGCATAGATTTACGCCTCTGTGCTCACTTGACGTAATTCTAGTACTGCCAGCATATGCACGAGTATGTATACTCGTCGCAATATATATATATATATATATATATATAATTATTGCATACACATTTTAATTTTATATAATTTTCTGCAATTGATAAAACTTTAAGATCTTATTTATAAAAAATTAATTAATAATTACAATTAATCTATTACCATTTCATTTCTGACTTTATTACAAAAAAAATTAGTTTATGTGTCATCTATAAGGTTAATGTGTAGAGAGTATTAATTATTTACTAAAAAAAATCTTTTTATTGTAACATTAGATACAGCAACAAATATGTATAATTCAATGATAAGAAGATTACAAATGGCTATTCAAACACCATAGAAGAAAAGATAGTACTTCTGACATGCTTAAAGCAGACTACTTTTTCGTTTTCGATTTCTAGTAAATAGTATAAAAGTATTTTTAACAAGTATAGTACATATTTTCGACGTATTTTTTACCGTAGAATTTAAAAATGTTATCAGATCTATTAAAATTAGCTTCAGTGAGGCGTAAGTGGCAAAAAAACACTAAAAACCCGTTAAAAAAGTAGTTTTTTTGACTTTTAAATATGGCGCACCACTTCGACAAATCTGAATAAAATCTTACATTTTAAGATCATTTTTTCAAAATTTTTGGATGGAGGGGGGGTTTGATAATCTTAAAATTCATTATTCGATATATGTCGACCATTCATGCAACCAAATTCCAAATCCCCGAGGGGTGTCATTTCGCCTATCTTATCCTATCATACTCTTTGAGCGAAATCGGTGACCCGAAGGTGAAACCCTCCTTGTAAATTAATAACATTGTTATTTGATTAATAATATAGGAAAATCCACACAACTTTTAATTCACTAGTGACGAGTCATTTTACAGCTAGTACTGGGTTGCCGCATGATGCACACTATTTAAATTGGCTTCAAACCTTTTGTGTAATGTTGTGACTCTACTTCTGATGGATTCAATAAATGTACTACCAATGGCGCAGCAAATAATTCCATATGAAATAAATTTTTATATAAGATGAATATCGATGATTTTTTATATGTAAAAATTAATGATTAATAGAAATATCTACTGCGCCGTTTGTGGTGCATTTACTAAATTCATCAGAAATAGAGTCACAGGATAACACAAGAGATCTGTACCCAGTTTGAAAAATGTGCACCACGCAGCAATCTAATTGCAGTTTTAAAGAGACTTTTAAAAAACGTCACGGGAAATTCAATAGTTTTACAGATTTTCCTATACATGTAATTGTATAAAAAAAATATGTTGTTGTGTACAACAAATGAAATTTAATTAGAATTTTAATAAAAATTACAATTAATTTAAAAAAATAGGTTCCTTAAAATCAACAAGACCGATTTCAATCAATTTACAAAAAGAAAATCAATAAATTACTTTTTGAAAGTTAAGAAAGGTATGTTTCGCTTAATATTTTATTTTATTAAACTAAAAAATATAAATTTCAAAACAATCAATTATTTAATAACATGTTAAATTTCTTAAATGAATGATTATGTTCATTCCAAATTTCAGAATGTAGAAAAATATTCGTTTAAATAAAAAAATATTCAATAGAAAATTTATTTGAAACTGACGAAGAAGTGTTGAACTTAATATTTTATTTCATTAAGCTAATAAATAAAAATGACAAAATAATTTTTTATTCCTACCCCAACGGTAATGGCCACTTTATTAACTCTAAAATCGGGCGAATGTAAGATATAACTAACTTCTAAAATATTAGCAGGAGTAAAGTACTTTATTCCCGCAAATTCGGGAGTAAAGCACTTTACCCGCGCTAAATAAGGAGTTTATAAATTCGAATAATTTTCCTTGAAATTTTTGAAAAAATTATAAAATAAACTAAAAAATTTTTTTTTAAATACCAAATTTCTATAAGAATTAATATTTTGAAAAAACTGTATTAATATATTTTAAAAATAATTTAAATAAAAAACAAATTTTTTCTTGAAACGTATTCATTTGACATTTTAATTTAACAATTACAATATTTGATTATTGAATTATTGATAATATTAATTAAAATATATAATAAAATATATAAATCTTTAAAAATACAAATTTAAATTTATCACAGTTAGTTTAAACTTAATGTTTTAAAGATTTCATTTATAAAAATAAATATACTTCAATTGAGTCTGCTTTTATGCAGTTAATAAAGTGGCCACGGTTGGGGTAAAAATAAAGTAAAATATGCAACACGAGAGTAAAGTCTATTTCTCCCTCCGGAATTCACTCCTCTCGCTTCGCTACGCTCGAGTCGCAAACTTAGGAGAACTATGCGACTTTACTCTCTTGTTGCATAATGTACTATTATTGTTTAATAAAATATTTACTTTATTGAATAAAACATTTTGTTCAGTTAAAATTTTATGATACAGACAGTTATTTAGTTAAATTAATGATCATTATTGTTTCGTTGAATGTCATAAATTTTTGAGTTTCTACGCCACTGTTTAGTTTTAATTATATGTGTAAAGAGTGCGCCACCAAATGTAGTGAATATGAATTCTTTACTAGTTTCGTTTAAACGAAACTAGTAAAGCACGTCTCTTTGGCGATTCCTGATTGGTTCAACAGATAGAAGCATGCGTGGGGAGTACGAGCTCTCGCATTTTTGTTTTAGTTTCTTCCCTGCCAGCAAGGAGTGCAGATGTACAAAAAAAACTGTAAATTCTGATTCAATAAATTTAGTAGTAGACCTTGGCAACAAAATCGTAGCAGAGAATTCTCTTTGTTTTCAAGAGTCAATAAAGATATGTAGTGTATTTTATATTTTCTCATTTCTTAAAAATTAATGTGCGTAAAACAACAATAGTTTTGATTTCTAATATAACGTTTTTTTTGCTTGCCCTACTGCAAAATCTCACCTGAGATTTTGCAGTAGGGTTGATGCGAACGTATTTACAAATTAAAAATTTTTTTTTATACATTGTGACATGGTCACCTTATGTTAAGCGCGCGATCTTTTAATAGCAATTAATGTTGAATGTGCATGTAATAAAAGCGGAATCGCGAGATATGACACGAGGTCATTTTGCCCACGAGAGTCATTAAAGGGTGTCCTCATACCGGCACAGAGATCTACCTTATCTACTTTTGAATTATGCATTTTAATTTAAATTCAACTATTAAATAATTTTAAAGTTTCCTTTAGGTAAATCTTTAATGATCTTTCAATGAATCTAATCAAATTTCTAAAAATGTATTTGCAGGAAAAGTAACTGTTATTTCTATATGTAGATTATTAAAAAGAATACTTACGTTGACTGTAACATAATGAATTAAAGAATGGTTTAATTAGTATATGAGTAAATCCTCCACAGTGTTAAAATTTCACCTATGATAAATTAGAAAAAAAAAAATTACAGACACACGTATAAAATAAATTTTTTTTGAATTTTGACGTATTATAATGAAAGAAAAAAACTGTGTTACTCACTTTAGAGGTTAGTCTTTTTAAGGTACATCTAGGAAACTAGGTAATTAATGTGAATCCGAAAAATTTAATAGCTGGAAAAAATTCAATGATTTTCAGAATACTTGAAATAATACTTCAAAACCAACTTAAAAATTCCATTGAGTACTATAAAATAGTAAATTACAAAGTTCACAACAGAGAAAAGGTGCATAAAAGCTCAGGGTTTCATATTAGAAAATAAAAACATATTTTCAAAGGTGAATTACGTTTGTTAGTTATAATTTCAAAGAAACACAGAACTTTATCTACACTAGGCACACGTTCCTAATAAAGAAATTTCAGATTGTGCTCCTCAATATTACCTTATGATATAGTTTAAAACGTTATCGCTGAATAGTCTTTTTTACAGCATCATATTTTCCATAAAAAAGTAAATTATATAAATTTTTGGTAACATTTCAATAACTATTCAAAAAGTACTTTTGTTAACAGGCACACGTCCATGATCTTGATTTCCCAAAAGTATGTACATAGATACAGCTTTAGTGTGAATTTTAGATCAAAAGAACAATAGTCATTTTTTTATAGCGATAATTTATCATTTTACACGACCTGGTAACATTTAAAATTCAAGTAAAAAACCTCTTTTCCCCATTCGCCATAAAATGACATATCTAATTATAATCCAAACTATAGCAAAATTACTTTCTGATATCTCAATAAATCAGTAAACATTTGCTGAAAAGATGTGCTATCTCATATTTACGAGTAATGACGCAGTAACATGAATTTTAAAAGTATGGAAGATTTACTCATATAGATCTATCAATCAAACAATGTTTTTTTTCGTTTTTTTATCGATGTTTTAATGTTTTTTATTTAAAGATTTTTCCTCATTGATGTTTTAATGTAAACAGTATTAAATTTGTTTATCTTTAGATAAACATATTAATAATAATTGTTTTTGCCATTCTAACCCTAAAATCGCAACTCTTTTTTGGCTCTCATGGCAAAAAATACACTACACAACTAGTATGGAAAGACTTTTTTAGGGAACTCGTTACGACCCTCACCTTCGGCTCAGATCTTAAACTTCTGGTTTCGTAAATGAAGCCTTTCCATACCCGTTACGTAATGTACTATTCTATAACTAAATTAATAATACATGTAAATTATGTCATAAAATTTTCAAACATCGAAAACATTATTTAAGGGAATTTAATAGGGTATATGGTTTATACATAGCTGCCGACATTGCAGTTTTCTGAATTTTTGATCTTTATTGAAAAATTTTCTGAAATTTCTTTATATTAGGCTTTCTATTTGTAATAATTTAAGGCAGTAATGAAGAGATATTTAAAACATTTTTGGATTAAGGATAACAACTTTGGAAAACTGTGATGTCGGTGTTTTTTTACAAAATTAAATATAAATTAAATTAATAAAGACTATATCTAAGTATTTGATTTTCATTTAACAAGATTTAATCATTTGATTATTATACTTCAATTTAGCTTTTTCAAAATTTTCAACCCTATACTTTAAATCAAATCATGAAATGAATAATTATTTTATATGATTCATCTAATTGTAAAAAAGATATTATTATCTATTTTTCATCTATTATTAACCTTTAAAGGGCCGGGTTTTGAGGTTTCGAAACCTCCCTTGAAAGTGCCCAAATTTATGTCTTGTATCACCCATCAACTATGTACAATGTTCCTATAATGGACCGAGCCGATATATCGGCTCCCCGGCCCTAGAGGGTCATGAAAAATTTTTAGTTCGGTAAAATAGGAATAAAATCTTATTCTCAGGTTTTGAGATGTGCTGCATCCAAATCTGGAGTTTAATCGGTCATAACTGGTCATGATTATGGTCATTCGAGGTCAAACAAGGTCGATTCAAGGTCAAATGCAGAAAATATTATAGATATTCAAAATAAAATGATATCCAAATGTTTTGTGGGGTGCTGAATCCAAATCTGGAGTCTGATCGGTCATAACTGTTCATAATCACGGTCATACGAGGTCAAACAAGGTCACTTCAAGGTCAAATGCAGAAAGTATCATATATATTCGAATAAAAATTATATCTAAGAGTATCTCGAGGTGCTACATCTGAATCTGACATTTGTTTGATTGTGAATAGACATAATTATACTCATTCTTTTGGGTATATGGCCATTTCAGGGTTTATGTGTTTTGACTCGTGCTTTTTTTTTAGAAATGTGGAGTTTTTAGGCCTTCTACTCTCTTTCTGCTTTACCCAGAGCTAACGACGTGGACGTAGAGACTAATGTAGCTCCTTTTTTCATTTTTTTTTTATTTTTTATATTTTCCTATTTTTTTAATACATTTTTATACATTTTTTCATTTTTTATACATTTTTCCATTTTGTCAGAAGTCTATTTTGTATTTTTCTCACATTGCTCTTCTAAGATCTATATGAATCTATCGAGAACATCTGACTTTATGACTTTCTTTTATTTTTTATCATTTTTTCCAACTTGATCAAGGTAAGACTTCTTTGGTGTGATAAGTTTCAAAACACGGATCTATACATAGAACAACTTGACAAGTTTTACATTAATAAGTGCTTCGATGTCTGGTTTTATTCATGAGACATAAACAGCAATTGCCTTCTTTCTTTTTCCTTTGATCAATTTTCTTAGGAAAATGTTTCCCAGTAAGTCGAGAGTCATTCGACTGACATGAATGACGCAAGTCATCAGAATTTATCCCTAGTAAGCCTTTCACCACTTCTAAACGAAAATGAGGATAAGAAATCTTTTTCTCAGTGGTACTTTTCATTTTATGTAATGCATGAGAATTGACCAGAACAAAATCAAATAAGTGAAAAAAAAGTTTTCGATACCATTTAGTAGATTTTCTAATCGTTTCTGCCAATGAAAGTTGTCTGTCTATGTTGTCAATCCCTTCCATATTTTTATTGTAGTCCACTATACATATTGGTTTTATAATATCTTTATTGGTACTCCAATGTTTCTTCCCTGTACTTGCGTAACCAACTTCATGGACTGTTTTTATCATGTAAACTTCTTTCTTGTCCATCCACTTTATTGCTAACCAAGAATGGGTATGGGCTACTTCAATTTCACCTCGGTTCAATTTACTGATAAGCTTGGGCATTCCTTTTCTGGTTTTCTTCACGGCCCCACACGGAAATGACAGATAACAGCTACGCTATATTTGTCATATTAGTGATCAATGTGTGTAGAAAATTTCTAGTTTTCACATAGATGGGCAATGAGTTCACGCCGAATTTCTATGTTTGCGCATTGTCTAACTACACTCAACTCATAGAAGGTTGTCACACTGATCATCTTTTATTTTCGCACTGCTTGTAGAAAATTTTCAAATCTGACATGTATGGAAAAAAAGTAAATTAAAATGAAACTGAGGTTATGATCCTCGGTATCAATGAATATCTGAATTGGAAGATAATTGTGACTTATAACATATTAATTATTGCTATTTTAATTATAAAATTTTTAATTTAACCAAAAACATTATTATTAATAATTTTAACATGAGAAATTATTGCTGTTAGCAATTCAATCATTGAAAATAATGTGCGTAGGGTTCAATGTTTCGAAAGTCCATTATCTTTTTGTAGAATTTTGGCATTTTAAATGGCTTTTTCATAATATTTATTTAAATTGTCCAGAAAGTCAATTTTTAATTCATGTTATCGACATGCATTTATTCGGATAAATTATAATCGATTTAGAATTATAACAAGCATACAGAATACCGTAAGATGATGGAGTATTTCGGGTTTTTTAATAAAATTTTCAACAAGTATTAAAAAAAAATACATTGAAAAACTATATTAGAAATTTCAAAGTACCTCATCATTATATTATTGTCTGAATACTTATTACAGTTCTAAATATAAATTATAATTTATTTGAATGAATACATTTCGATTACAAACATGAATTAAAAACAAAATTTCTATTCAATATATATAAATATTAAGAATGTGCTATAGGAAATTTTTAAGCTCAAAAAAATAACGGATTTTTGAAACATCGAACTCTAACCCACATCATTTTTAATGATTTCAACATTGAATTGCTAACAGCAATAATTTCTCATGTTAAAATTATTAATAATAATGTTTTTGATTAAATTAAAAATTTTATAATTAAAATAGCAATAATTAATACATTAAAGTCACAATTATCTTCCAATTCAGATATTCATTGATATCGAGGATCATAACCTCAGTTTTGTATTTTTTTTCAATACATGTCAGATTTGAAAATTTTCTATGTTTACACATTGACAAGCTGTACGAAAATAAAAGATGAACAGTGTGCCAACCTCTTATGATTTGAGTGTAGTTAGACAATGCGCAAACATAGAAATTCGGCGTGCACACATCGCCCATCTATGTGAAAACTCAAAATTTTCGACACACATTGATCACTAATGTGACAAATATAGCGTAGCTGTTATTTGTCATTTCCGTGCACACATACCAGTATCTTTGTCATGAAGAAAATTAGCAAGTTGAGGAGACGAGTACCAATTATCTATGAAGATAACGTGACCTTTGTTGAAATATGGTGTTAGGAAATCAACTACTATATCTCCAGAGATTCCCTAATCAAATTTTTCATAATCTGTATCAGCTCCTGTATAGATAATGAATCGTAGTAGGAATCCAGTCTCACAATCAATCAATTCAAAAAATTTTATACCAAACCTGTGTTTTTTCAAGGATAAATAGATGGAAAGACCAACTCAAGATCAAAAGGTATTCCATAGGAAAGATAGTAAAAATAAGTATCAAAGTGAAAAACGAGAGAAGATACTCAACTCAAACGATGGAATAAAAAGTACAAAAGTATTGTAACAGTAGAGTGACGATAGAGTAACGGTTAGCAAAAGCTTGTTGCAAGCGAATCGTCGAGCCTTGTCTTTTCCCGGACTTATACCGTTGAGACGACTGTTCTTGTGTCAGGACACTTAACGACGGTGTTTCGCCACGTAGCGGTCGAGATTGGAATTAGCCTCTCTTCCGAGTCGGTGGTTGCCTGTATGCAGGCGTTCTATAAGTGAATTATGTCACAGTATGAATACGCTTTTGTCAAGTGTATCCTCTATGATTTTGTACCTGGTGTCTTTCTATTATGTGATCATGTTGAAAAACTGTTTAAACTACGTCACTACGTTGTTTGTTATTATGATACTGTTTGAAAACGAATAGATAGAAACATATGATCTGCTTATGTCATACGTATGCTCAGAAATCAAGCATTATTCCCTATCCACTATCTTTTCTTCTAGAATAAATTTCTAGTTATAATTGTACGATCTAAATTATGATTATATATACGTTTCTAGCAAAAAATATTTCTGTTTGAATGAGAAAATTCGATGTCAAGCGTTCTCAAAAACATAAAAACCAATTTTTAATATTTCCCTGGGTATATTCTCAACCTTACCTTGGAGAAATCTTCATCTCTCTTTTTATTTGAGATCAAAATGACGTAAAACCCGAACTCAGTGACTCCAAAAACATAAAGATATATCTTTTGCAATGATTCAAACCATATTGCTAGGTTTGACCTTCAAATGAACTTCATTGACCTTGACTCTGAAGTGATAAGGTCAAACCAACTTCAGATACGAACTTAGCGCATCAATTTACTTAAGGATGAAGAGGTATCCTAGCATTATGTTTTTGAGCCGATATATCGGCTTTTCGGCCCTTTAAAGGTTAATCTTAAACTTATACGTTATGATAAATCGTTATATACAAAACTTGAAATTGGCTATTACCAAGTTCACCACAAGCTTAAATTCAGCTTGATTCAGCTAATTTTCAGCTATTTCAAAGCTTATTAGTTATTTTAAAGCTAATTACAAGCTTAAATCCAGCTTAATTTAACGCTGTAATGTAATCCCAAAAATAAGGGGCATATTTCTGACGACGACAGCGACGACAGCGGCGATATACTCTCAATAGTTAAGAGAGAATATAATAGAAATAGATTTAAAATTCAGCTAAAATTCAGCTAAAATCAAACCAAAATTTACCTGAAATTGTTTGAAATTAATATGAATTTAAGATAACTTTTAATTAAATTTCAACTAATTTTCATTTAAATTTGGTATAAATTCATCTAATTTCAATATTAAATTTAGCTAACTTTTGATTTAATGTAGCTAACTTTTATATAATTTTATCTGACTTCAGCTAACTTCAAGCTAACTTTCAGCTAACTTTTAGCTAACCTTTAGCTGAATTTCAGCTAGATTCTAGCTAAATTCTAGCTAACCAAGGAAAAATCAAATTCTTATACACAGCGGCGTCGGTGGCGAAATCTTTTTATAATATAGATATATATATATATATATATATATATATATATATATATATATATGTATGAGTAATGTCAATACTTCTTGCCAAATTTCGTTAAGAAGGTCCTGGGATTCTCACTAAATTGTATGTTGTTATGCCTTATGAAAAAACGTTATGGTGAAAATTTCAGCCCTCTAGTAGTCTTAGGGCCAGAGCTAAGATCCCTTCAAAGTCAAAAATGGTCCATTTTTCCCCCTTTTTGAGAGTTTTCATATCGACTCCCTGTTAACCGATTTTAATTTACCAATTTTCATTTTTTTTGTTATAATGTCTAGTATATTTTATGATTTTTTTATATTTTTTAATATTAATCTCCATTTATAGCAACCAAATTCTAACAAAAGAAATTTTAAAAAGTTTGACCATCTTCAAATTGCTGCTAAAACCGAACAAATAAACGAAAACACTTTTTATGTCTTATTTTAAAGATATTTTTAAAACCTTAAAAATGAGCTCTGCTAAATTGAAATTGGCAAAGAAAGCAAAGATATATTTATTTAAAAAAAAGCATTTTGTAAAAATCGCGATTTTTGTCATTTTTGAGGGTTTATAACTTTTTTCTACCAACTTAAATTTTTACAAAAATTTATTTGAAAGTAGTTATATGCATGTACACCAATTCTCTTATGGAAAATATCTTGTCCTGGACCTTTGACACTCTCATCTAGATCATCGAAAATGCAGTATTCTTGATTTTAAATAAGTTAATACACTTGCTACTTCTGACTTGAACTGATCCAGTTTGGTGATACAAAACCTTTCATATAGTACAAAAAATCAAAATTAATATTGAAATCCTGAATTTAAGCCCTATTAAGAGGCGGTCGTATGGTTCTGTCCTTGTCTAATCTAAATTTTCGTTATAATTAGTAAACTAAATATTTTTATATAAAAGTAAGGGCAGAGCCCAATAGATTTAAGGATAAACAGACGATTCTATTCTATGAAAAAATATAAAATTTTCATTAGTTTTCGAGTGAAGTCTGAAACGGAAAAAGAGTTGAACACTTCAATCAAATTTAACTCTTTTTCCGTTTCAGACTTCACTCGAAAACTAATGAAAATTTTATATTTTTTCATAGAATAGAATTGTCTGCTTATTCTTAAATCTATTGGGCTCTGCCTTTACTTTTGTATAAAAATATTTAATTTAGTCATAATAAAGAAAATTTAGATTAGACAAGGACAGAACTATACGGCCTCCTCTTAAAAGTCTGTAGGTATCATAGAACCATTTTAAGATTTTTTAAATTTCTAAGTATCGAATCTGTAAAAGCATTTTTTTTTTATTTTGACCTATATTCTTAAAACTACTACATTTTTAGTTTTATACCGTAAAAATTTTTTCAAGAAATGAACGTTATTTCATCTGTTGCGCTAATCAATTATTAGGAACTGTTTTTGAAATTTGTGAAAGAATTATTTTTCGATTCTTAACATAATAATTTAGTGCAATTTTAGGAATTATTTATCGATTTTATTATATATTATTTATATGGAAAAAATACAATTATTTTTTTAAATTCTTATAAAATATAAACATAGTTGCAATTGAATAACTTTTTCAACGTTGTCAAAAGAGGTGACCTTCATTTTCATCGACTCTACATCACATAGAACAAAACATTGATCTTATCTGGTATCAGAAAATATTTTAATTGAGTATATTATTAATCTTAGGGGTAAGTTGACTATTAAATGCTCGCATATGGATTGCCGCTCAAGCTAAGCGAGAGCTGCAAATACACGAGCAATTGATATTCCACTTTTCTCCTAAGGTCAATATACGATTTTTCATGATTCCGGGCGAAGAGTACGTCTCACTTACCCGTTGTGATAATTCAGTATTGATTAAAAATCAATAAATTAAAATTATCGTGTTAAATCATCTGCTGCTTACGACCGAATATGCTCTGTCCTTCTCCGCCCCTCTCCCACTGATGATAAATCATTGAAAGAAACTATTTATGTACCTTTATTATGATGATACACTAAGATTAATAATTCGAAAAAATTATCCAAGTTAAATTCCAACAATAAAATGTTCATTATATAGTCTAATTCTTTATATCAATTCTGTATAAGGTATATTATATCAGTTCTATAATTCTAGTTGTAACCGGTAAGCAAAGAAGGATAGTCACAATTGCCTCTATTCTACACTGCCTTTATAATACATAAGAAAAAGAAAGATAGATAAATAATTATTTATTGCTGTACCTTATATTGTACAAATTATAAAGAATATATACAAATTTAATATAAAAATAAGATTATATGTATTACGAACAGTATATATATATATATATATATATATATATATATATATATATATATATATATATATATATATACTAAGGGGGTACCACCCTGTTCGCTCCGCTCGCCAACCCCCAATATTGGATTTAATATGCGTCGAGAAAGATTTATTTATATTAAAATATATGTTACATAGTCCAGAGACACTTTGTTATGATTTAAGAAATAGCAGATTTAAAAAAGTTTTTTCAAATACCTTTTGTAATTTAATTATTTTTGAAGATAATGGTTTCCCAAAATGCAAAACATAAAATAGTAAATCAAAAAACTATTATTATAATGAAAAAATTGATGAACAACAAATAAAAGTTGATAACTCAATGTTAGTACCATATAATTCAACATTTCTTAAAAAATACAATTGTCATATAAATGTAGAATATTATGCATCATTAATAAGTATAAGATCTCAAGTGCTAAGATCTCATTAATGTCTATAGCATTAATAAATTATTTATCATTCACTTAAACCGTTAAATCTATAAATTTTTTCATTATAAATATATTTCTATATATTTCTATATTTTTAAATACCGAGGTATATATGTAGGCGTATGACGCGATTAATAATTCTAAAAACTATTCTTTACACTATAATTTTTATAATTTTAATAAATTAGAATTAAAATGTATGCATCAATGAATATTTTATGAAAAGTAACAACTTCTATTTAATTAAAGTTTAAATTAACTACCCTTACCAGTATATGAAATCATAAACCTATACCATCGGTACTTATATATCTCTTGAAATCAAATGGTACTATCATGCCATTCGGAAATATATTTAGATTAGACCCATTTTAATAGAAGAATTTTGTTTCTGTTACTGAAAGAATATGTGCTTAATAAAATAATTGATTCAAATTATTACTATTACTACTATTATATCAAAGTAAAGAATTATGACTTTTTATTTCTTACGTGAATATCTTTTGCATTATTGTCACATAAATACATACACATATACACATACACATACACACATATACACATACACAATATCCGTCACTCCGTCTCCGTCATCGTCTCTCCATCTTCGTATCTCCAACTCCATGTCTCCGTTTCTCCGTCTTTCCGTCTCCGTATCTCCGTTTCTCCATTTCCGTTTCTCCGTCTCTTCGAATCCGTCTCACCATCACCGTCTATTCGTCACCGTCCCTCCAACTCCGTCTCTCCGTTCTCTTTCTCAGTCTGTCTGTCTCTGTCTCTCCATCTCAGTTTCTCTGTTTTCGTCACTACGTCTCCGTTTTTCCGTCTTCGTTTCTCCATCTCCGTTTCTCTGTTTTCGTCTCTATGTCTCCGTTTTTCCGTCTTCGTTTCTCCATCTCCGTTTCTCCGTCTCCGTATCTCCGAAATTACATTACTACTTATATACAGGGTGATTTGATAACATCGATACATCTATATATCGTTGGATTCAGCGTGATGAGCTGAGTCTAAATTCACCTCTAAAAAATTTTTATCTTAATTAGAGTAGCCAAGATAATCAATTAAAAGTGACGAATGAGCGATCGTTTATAAAATTAAAAATGAGCGATGTTGCCGTGTCGTTAGGCTTCGAAAAGAATTCAACAAGTGGTTGCATTTGTAAACATGTCGTCTTTTTTTTATTATATCACTTAAGACCTAACCCATCTTTTGAAATGATTGGTTATGAATCTATACTGCTAATATTTACAATCGAAGAACATAATGTTAAATGATAGATGGCAATGTTAGTCTTATAATAACGATGATATTTGTTGTTCTATTTTATAATTAAACATAATAAATGATATTGTATAGTAATTTTAAAAATTATTTGAAATTATTAATTGAATGAATTATTTTATAAATAATAATTCAATAAAATAATGATTGAGTATTAATTAATAATTTATTAGTTACTATTCATTTATAAAGAATGACTTAATATTGATATTTAATCAGAAATCAAATACTCATAAAAAAAGAAGAGCAAAAAAGCAGAATTAATATTTAAAATGAAAATATTTAATAAGTTTTAAATATTTGTAGGAAATGTTATCATTATTTATATTAATAATTTAATTTTCTAATAGTGCTGACAAATAGTATTTCTAACAGTATTATTCCAAGGTTAATAATTAGTAACAATCGTATAAGTATTGATAATGATCAAATAATCATTTGTTTTGAATCCAGATTCGGTTCAATCTTCGATCGGGTAACAGTGAATAAGTATTGGCTAAATTTTTATTATTATAAATTATGAATTTATATTAGTATAATGATTTAAAGGTTTTTGTGATCAAGAAATCGAATCGGGTGATCGTTTTTATCATGAAATTGATATTTTGAATAATAAGAAATTGATTTTTTGAGATATCTAACAAATATTTGTTTTCATATAAAAGTTGATTATATTTGACAATTATTTATTATATGATCTTTTTTAAATTATATAATTCTCAGTATTTTCAATTCATTATTGAAAATTAATATTTCATGATTTATTTAAAAAATTATTGATTTTCTGTATAAAGGAACGGAATAAAACGTGTAAGGTTACGCAGCAACTTTACGGACCAAATGCCTTAACATTCAGGGCTTAACACTGGGTTAATAGGAGAGGAATCGTTTTGCTTGGATAAGCTCTTTATTTAAAAAACATACAAAATTATAATTGTACGAGTTACAATAAGACACGTTAACACGTGTAAAGTCTGCTTTGCTTAAGCCAATGCGTTGGCCTATCGCCCGTTGCTGCCTTAAGGAAAGTATGACCATCCCGTGAGAGAGCTGATCCAAGAGTGACGAGAGTCACGAGCTCCTCGCACTGCTTGCTTCAGCTCTCTTCGGTCTTTCTTCCACTCTTCTAACTTAGTAGAAGAGAGGGAGAGCCGCCGTATACTTTCAGCAGTACTTATACATGCAAGCGCGTGTACGTATATACGCGCGCTTGCTTGTTCAACCACTTTGGTCTTTTTGGGTGTTTGCGCGCGCATCTTCCAGTATCGGGCGCTCACAGCTCATTTTAGCAGATGTTAGTTTAAGTGCACGTTGATATTATAACATATTCATCGTAGGCTAATTCTAGCTCACGCTTCATTTATCGCACAAAAATTTTTCTATAGTACTCTAATTTTAATAGACGCTAATATTAGCGTACACTAATATTTCTAGCGTAGGCTAGTTTTAGCGTACGCTAATTTTAGTGGACTCTCGTTTTATTGTACGCTAAGATTGATAGCATACGCTAGTTTCGTTGTACGCTAATTTTAGCAGATACTTATTTTAGCTAATGCTAATATTGATGGCGTACGCTGTTTTGAGCGGATGCTAATTTTCGCAGACGATAGTTTTAGATTATGCTAATTCTGCTAGCTTATGCTTTTACCAGAGTATGCTAATTTTAGCGCACGCTAATATTTATAGCCTACGCAGCTACATTGTGCGTTCATTTAGGCAGACGCTATTTTTAGCAAACTCTATCATTGCTAGCGAACGCTAGTTTCAGTGTACGCTAATTTTAGCAGATTATGGCAGATGTTAGTCTTATCGCACGCTAGTATTGCTAGCGTAAGCTAATTTCAGCTTATGCTACATTTAGCAGATACTTGTTTTAGCGAACGCTAATACTTCTAATTTACGTTAGATTCAGTGTAAGCTCATTTTAGCAGACGTTTGATTTAGCGCTGGTTAATATTGATAGCGTACGCTATATTGAGCGTAGGTTAATTATTGCAGCTGATAGTTTTGGATCATGCTAATTTTGTCAGAATGTTATTCTTAGCGTACGCTTATTTAAGCGGACGCTTGATTTAGTTAATGTTTTGGTTTTAATATAGTCTATCTCATTTCTAATTTGATAAACGTTAGTTTTACTCTAAATTAATGTAGTTTATTAAGAAAATATACTCTTATTGTAAATACATTCGAATTACATTACTACGAATGTTCATTGCCTAATGAAGCTACTTTGCTTCGGATTGACTAAGTCCACAATTAGAAACTAAAGAGTTTACAAGAAAACTCATATTGCTTTTTTGGAAAAACGTATTCTTATTTAATTGAGATTCTTTAAAATTTTAATATCTAAATTTGGCAAGAATAGCTGATGTTGATATTCAAATAACAGATTTATAATTTGACTAACTATAATTAGTGCCTACATAGATGTTGCTTTTTTCGATAATTAAGTTTTTATTTAAAATACAGTTAGATTCCAAACCTGCGTGTCTTTCATTTTGAATAAAGCTATTTTGTTATGGTTTTAATATAGTCCTATTTCAAAAATAATATATTGACAGTCCTTTACATATTACTTTCTTGGAAATTCCTATTTTTATTTTATTCAACCTATCTATAATTGTAATAACAACTTTTTGGCAAGAATAATTTGGTTTTAATTTAATCTATCTGACTTCTAAGTTAATTAACGTTAGTTTCACTCTACATTCATGTTGCTTATTTGGAAAATCGGGCTTTTTTTCTAAATACATACATATCGCATAACTATCAATGTTTATTGCCTAATGAAGCTACTTTGCTTTGGATTAACTAAGTCTACAATTGTAAACTAAAGACTTTATGATAAACCTCATGTTGCTTTTTTTGAAAAACATATTCTTATTTAATTGAGATTCTTTAAAATTGTAATATCCGTTGATTGCAAGAATAGCTGATTTTGATATACGAATGACAGATTTATAATTTGACTAACTATAATAAGTGCCTATATAGGTGTTGCTTATCTGGATAATTAATTTTTTATGTATGGCTGATTCCATTCAGATTCATGCAGGCCGTCACTGATCGAATTTTTTTTTTTCTTCTAAGTAATAAAAATACCTTCTATGATGTATATAAAGACAAAACTTACCTCATAGAACACTCAAGAAATTTTTTTTTTTTACTACAGCAATTCTAGTGTTGGATGTAAAAACGAAAATTCAAAAATTGAAAATAAACCTCTGCTTTTATATGACTATAGCTCCGTCAATTTTTAACCTTTTTGGGCGTTCTTTTAACAAAAGTGTGCGGTAAACCGAAAAAAAGCGATTTTTTTTTAAAAACGATTTTCTCAAAAACTATATATTTTTTTTTTAAATTTTCATATGATTTTATACATAAAAAATACTAACTTTTAGGGTAGGTGAGAATATGCGATTTTGCCTTATTTTTTTAAACAGATTTTTAAACGTTTTTTTTATATTTTTGATTTTAAAACATTGATAGCATGGCGCATCGGACTATTTTTCCAACTTTACGTGTTCTTACAACTATTTTTATGCTTTTATTTATTAATATATCAAAAATATCAACAATAATCTTTAAAATAAACCCCGCATCGAATATTTTGATCAATTAAAACCAAAGTTATGACGATTTCAAGTTTAAAAAAAAATGCTGAAACTTTAAATAAATATATTTACTTTGAATTTTGAATTTTGAATTTGAATTTTAAATTTTGAATTTCAACTTTCAATTTTGAAAAGGTAAATTTTTTAAATACTAAAATATATTATTTGGTCATTTTCAATGAACAAATAATATGCGATACAATTAAGAAAAAACACTAATGAATTGAGAACTAATGTGAATAAAAAAATCCGAATTTGAATAAAACCTTTCAATTTACTTCTTGCCACTCATGTCTCGAAGTTTTGGCAGTGTAGATTTGGTTTCGATCACTTTTCCAACAGTGAATCTTTTGAATACCTTTAATTTCTTTTGCATTTCCTAACCATTTCATTTTTTTTGTCAGTCGAAAAACTTCTGACTCATCCTTGCGGATAACAAGAATGTTAATCGACGGAGTATATTTTGATACGTTAGTGGCGAAATTTTCAGCGTTTCTAATAAAATCTGCACTCTTCTTGGACAGATTATGCGTGGTAGCATAATGTTTAACTAAACCACCAATACCGTCACAAGCGCCTTTACCATGACCTGTTGCAGAAAAAAGCCATTTTCTGTTTACTTTTGAGTTTTGAAGCTCATAGAATTGATATCTGTTTTTAAAATGACTGTCAGCTCCATCGGAAATGGTTATGATTTCATCAAGATCTTGCGCAATATGTTTTTGTTTTAAGTTATCGATAGTTAAATTTATAGCCATTAGGGCATGAGACGAATCATGTTTAATATCGTCAGAGACGGTGACATAACTGACTGTTTTATCATTTCCAAAATAGCATACCGACGTAAATATTGATATTTGGTTTTTACTCCAATGATAGCTTTGAATTTCATGTTGAAGCAGAACTGTCCAATTTTCTGCAAAATTGACATGAATAACTAATTGGAAGTCATTATTTTTCGCTAAAAGTTTAACCTCTCTCATTGCTATACGTTGAATTTCTTTGACCAATTTATGAGCTCTTACAGTGAGAGCGCGCTCTCTTAACTCTATTAAGAAATTTTCAATTGTGCTAGTTTTATTCAGTAAATTTATACTTCGCGTAAGAAAGCGTTTGTCTTTTTTAGTTTTTATACCATTTTCTTTGATAGATACTGTGTCGCTTTTATTTGCACTTTGACAAGAACAATGAAAATCATCGTTCAGATAATAATCCTTTACTTTCATTATAATTTCACTATCCGAAGAATGGCAACAATAGTTCTCAGGCTGCTTGTAAATTTTTTATTATTTACCAATGATCGTGCTTGATCAATCATATAAATAGTTACATTTGGTAAAACTGATAATAAATAATCTTTGGAAATATCACTTGGTATAATACTCAACAATCGCACTTTCTCAAGAAAATTTGAACAATTATCTAATGCAATTTTAATATTCTCAAGCCATTTATCATTTGTTTTAATTCATTATTTTCATTCAATGCGGGCAAATCCGTTATATCGTAGACTTTCATCATTTTACTTGCTATTTGTGAATCAAATGCATCGTTTATTTGTTTTCTTTTTCGGAGAGCATAAGATTCTCGCATCTTGATATTGATACTTTGAGGAATTTTAATTAGTGGAATGTTTAATTTCAAATTACTTGAAATCTCGTTGAGCTGTTCTACCACAGCCTCACTATGAATAAAATCTTCCGAAGATTGTTGACTGTTTGAAGTCAATGAAATAGGCGCATTTTTCACTTCATCTAATAATATTTTGTAACACGAAGGGCATACTTTATCTTCTCTATAGAAAGAAGTATTTGGATACAAGCGCTTCAAAGACTCCGTTAGATCACCTAATTCTCTAGGCGGACTTTTGGAGCAATCATAAACAACTTTTTTGTGCCTTTCTTTTAAACCCTTGCACTTCATTTTAACAATCAGTGATGCCATTATTGATATTCTGTTCAATTACAGATCGAAAAAAATAATTTTTCTTTAACAACTTTATTTTTTATCTTCCTTTTCTTATATTTTTAAACGCGTCAAGTCGTTGATGAGAATGCAAAGAACGAATTATCGCCACCTAGTAGTAACATGCGTCAACTCCCTACAAAATAAATTCAAATTCTAGGCGCGAAATTCAAACTGATAAAAAAATTATATTCTTCAACAAAAAAAATTTTTATTATAATAAAGTACCATAAAAAGAGGATAAATGGTTATGTATTCTTTCATCAAAATAACTTTTTTTTTTAAATTAAAAAATTTATATCTTTAGATTCTAATCTTTAACGAAAATTGCGTTTCCTCAATGTAAATATCATATTTATTTAAAGTTTCAGCATTTTTTTTTTTAAACTTTAAATCGTCATAACTTTGTTTCTAATTGATCAAAATATTCGATCCGGGGTTTATTTTAAAGATTATTGTTGATATTTTTGATATATTAATAAATAAAAGCATAAAAATAGTTGTAAGAACACGTAAAGTTGGAAAAATAGTACAATGCGCCATGGTATCAATGTTTTAAAATCGAAAATATAAAAAAAACGTTTAAAAATCTGTTAAAAAAAATAAGGCAAAATCGCATATTCTCACCTACCCTAAAAGTTAGTATTTTTTATGTATAAAATCATATGAAAATTTCAAAAAAAAAAATATAGTTTTTGAGAAAATCGTGTTTAAAAAAATCGCTTTTTTTTGGTTTTTCGTAAATAACTCAGTGAGATCAAATTGTATTACAAATATCGAGATTGCATTTAAAACTAGACAAAATTCCGCACATTTTTTTTTTTTTTTTTTTTTTTTATATCCACGGGCATTACTGCCCTTTTTAGCACATAGAAATTCATTTTTAAAACAACACAATTTGACGTATTATTTAACGTGGTGTCAGTCCACGGCAGAGACAGCGAAAAAGCGACCAGACGGGGAATCGATCCCGTGCCAACGGGAATACGAGTCACGCGCCTTAGCCACTACTCCACTGAACTCTACATTTTCGTTAAAAAAACGCCTAAAAAGGTTAAAAATTGACAGAGCTATAGTCATTCAAAAGTAGAGGTTCATTTTCAATTTTTGAAATTTCGTTTTTACATCCAACACTAGAATTGCTGTAATAAAAAAAAAAAAATTTTGAGCGTTCTACGAGGTAAATTTTATCTTCATGTACATAATAGAAGGTATTTTTACTACTTGGAAGAAAAAAAAAAATTCGATCAGTGACCGCCTGCATGAATCTGAATGGAATCAGCCATTTGATGTTGTGAAAAGTGAAACTTATTCGTGTATAACCAAAATTTCCTAAATTTCATTTTTAATCTGTTTTATTATTAAATTTTAAATATTAAGGTATCAGGCCTGAGTTAAAGTCTGAAAAAAATTAAATTTCAATGTAATGATAATTTTTTTTAATGATATCAATTGATGAAACTTTTTTCATCTTAAATATATATTAAATATCAGACTTTAATCCATAAATAATTTTAAAAGACTTCATCTGATAGTTAAAATTCTTTTTCATTTGTCAATGAATAGATCTATTTTTTTAGTTGCCGTAGAATTTCTCAGCCAATTTTCAACAAACTGACTTCAAAATTTGCAAATCTTCAATTCATATATTTTCACAAGTTTATTGTTTCAGTTTTCTAAAAAAAAAAAAATGAATTTAAAAAGTTTGATTTGGAAAAAGTTGAAAATATTTAAAAAAATAGGTATTTTTATAAAATTTTATGTAAGTAATTTTGTTGAACATTCACTTGAACTTGTCTTATAAAAATTTCAGGTCAGTAAACTTGTGAAGGTATATAAATTAAAGATGTCTGCAAATTTTGAAGTCAATTAGTTTAAAATTGGCTGAGAAATCCTGCGGCAACTACAAAAACAGAAAAAATCTATTCATCGACAAGAGAAAAAGATTTTAACTATCGGATGAGGTCTTTTGAAATTATTCATTGATTAAAGCCTTATATTTAATATATATTTAAGATAAAAAAATGTTTCATCAATTAATATTATAAGAAAAAAATTTATCCTTACATTTAAATTGAATTTTTTTTATACTTTAACTCAGGCTTGATACCTAAAAATCAGTTTTAGTTTATGCTGATAAGATTTAATTTATTTTTGACACTCCGTGCGAGAAGCTCGATTTCACGCACGCTGTACAAAGTGACACGTGCGAAAATGGAGCTTCTCACACGTCGTGTGAAAAAATAGTGTTCGACACTTGTGCGAGAAAGTGATTTCTTACTCGTGTGACCTTTTCACCCTCGCTTCGCTCGGGCGCAAACCGCCACACGAGTAAAAAATCACTTTATCGCACTAGTACCGAAATATACTATTATAAAGTGGAAGTGATATTTATGCTTTTTAGTTGATAGTACTGAAATTTGATAAATATTAGGTATTGATTTTTAGCTGATTTTCATATCTCAGCAGCTAAAAGATCTAAGACACTTGGAAATTGATGAGTAACTTTATTGTGATGATAAAAATAAGGATAAAAAATTTCAAGTGTGTAAGATTATTCTTTCTTTATCCGATGTAAAAAAAGTTGATGTGTAAAGTGAAACTTTTCCATGTCAAAGTAAAATTTCTTGAATTTCATTTTTAACTTGATTTTATAATTAAATTTGAATATGAAACTATTTTACGCTTTGGTAATAAGATTAAATTTGTTTTATAATGTGATATTTATGCTTTTTAGTTGATAATGCTCAAATTTGATAAATCTTAGGTATTGATTTTTAGCTCATTTGTTGTTGTAAAAAGTGAAATATGTTTGTGTAAAACTAAAATTTCTTAATCTTTATTTTTAACTTGTTTTCATTATTAAATTTCGAATATGAAACTATTTTTAGATTTAATGTAATAAGATTTAATTTGTTTTATAAAGTGGAAGTGATACTTTGCTTTTTAGTTGATATTACAAATTTGATAGATCTTAGGTATTGATATTTAGCTCATTTTCAAATCTCAGCAACTAAAAGAGATAACACTTGAAAATTGGTGTGTAGCTTTGTTGTGATGATGAAAATGAGAATATAAAATTTCAAGTGTGTAAGATTATTGTTTGTTTATCCAATGTAAAAAAGTTGATATGAAAAGTGAAACTTGTTCGTGTACGCATAAAATTTCATTTCTAGCATAAGTTAATCAATTTTATGAATTAGTAATAAAATTTAATTTCATTTATAACTGAAAAGTTGAATAAGTGTTAAATTAAAAAGATTTGTGAATAAAATCATAAATGAGTTCAGCATAGTTCATATTTTTATGTTTTGTCTGAAATTTGAAATATTTTTAAATTTAGTTGAAAATAAATTGAATTGTGATCAATGTAGTTCCGTTCTCTGAAATAATTTTAAAGTGCTTTTGGACTACAATTTTTTTTAAATGAGATTTTAACAAAAAATAATATATTTAATTTAAAATATTGTTTCAACATGGTAAGAGCCTCTCCTTCGCTCTTTACCTGTTAGATTCTCGCGTTTATGATAAGTTATTGCAGTAATACTTTATCATAAACTTACAATAATTTTTTTAAGAGTACACAAAATGTAATAAATCTTTATTTATTATACAATTATTTTTATTACAATGACATTCATCTTCTTATTGTGATACTATCAAAGAATTGAATTATGTAAAACTGCAGTTATCAAAACCTTTTCGTCTTCAAGTTAGAATCTTTGTAAGATATATTAACTATTACATGTAATGTTATCATTTATGATGCATGTTTGGAAATATTTTCCGTCAAGTGTATATTTTTATTGAGTTTAATTTTTAAAGAGAATAATGGAAGTCCTAATTATCACACTCATGTATAAGATAAAGTCAATCACTTTACGATACCTCTCCAATTGTGGATCAATTTGAATTTCCTAAAAATTCACTCAATAAAACCAGCTTCTCGTAGCTCGATTATTATGAAGCTCATCTCTTTGTAAGTATATAGATCTGTATTAGTTGAAGATATAATAATACGAAGACGATTAACTAAAACATTAGGATCATCCCATTCTCCAAATCCATAATCTTCAAACATGTATTTACTCATATATTAAGTGGAAGATGCGTTACTATTAGAATAATCTGATGAAGTATTACTGTTGGTATCGATGGAATTCATTGCTGCTTTTTTGGTGGATACTGGTAAAGTTTTATAAAGTTTTCTTTTACGGCTTCCAAAAACTTTTTTATTTTCTTCAATATTTTCTAACTCATGATGAGAGCAGAAGTTATCAACTTCACTCATTTCTTCAAGTGTATCATTATACTTCTCTGTAAAGAATGATTCATTACTATTAGAATAACCTGATAATGTATCACTATCAACATCGTTAGAACTTATTTTTGCTTTTTTGCGTCTTGATATTGGTGAAATCTTACTATAAGATTTTCTTTTACAGCTTTCGAATGTGTTACATTTTCCACTCTTTTGATAGTTTATCATTTCATTATGAGAGCTGAAATAATCATCTCCAAGTAATTTTGATTCAGAATACTTTCTGCCATCAATTAAATCAGCATTTTCAACATTATCACTCTTCACAAGTTTATTATTTGTATGACTCATCTTGAAAACATTAGGTTGATATTTTTTCTTTAAAATCATAGTCCTTGTTTTATTCTTTTTCTCGGTTGGTGTTAAAGTATGATTATGCGGTGTACAACTTATAAGTTTCATATCCTTGGTTATTGCACGACTTGAACATTGTTTTAAATGGTAAAGTTGACATCTTTCCCTTTATAAAAAGGAATATCATTCAAAAGAAGTATATCTTTTTCTCTAGAACTTTTCATAAGTTGTAAAGATGTATTAAGTGGAGACTCATCAGTATTATTCAAAGTAACATCAATCTCCGAATTATTTATGAATGATGTTTTTTTTTCTTTATCTAACACTTGATCAATATTGGAATTTAATTAATTTGGAAGTTTAGATTTAATTACCTCCCTTAATCTCTTTCTTAATCTACTGTTCCTGAAATATAAAGTCATCTGTATTTATAGTAAAAAAACGAGTTGAGTAAGACTTTAATAAGATGATTTATAAGATAACAAGATGATTTTTAGATAGCATGATTTAAAAATGTTATTAAATATAAATTTAGCAATTTCAATCAAAGAATTTTAAATTAAACATATTCGATCAAAATTCGACAAGATTCGACGAGAATTCGACAAGATTCGATGGAAATTCGACAAGAATTCGGTGGGATTAGATGTGGTTCGATAAAAATTCGATGGAAATTCGATAAACATTCGTCGAAATTAGATAAAATTGATAGAGCTAATGTAAAATCCATATTGTGAAATATATCACCATATGTAATGCAGTTCTATTCATATAGATCTATTCCAATATATGCAAGAATAGTGATATTCTTAGTGATATTCCAAGTGATAAGGAGGAATTTTTATATACCTTTATTCGCAATATCATAAGGAGTTGGTTTACATCTCAGTATATATAACCAGCTTCTCGTAGCTCTTTAACGATAAAATGAATTTCGTTAATATGACTAGAATTACCAGCTTCTCTCTCAGCAATGAGTAAACGAAGCCGATCAACACGCTTATTTGGATTATCCCAGCAAACATCAAATTTCGCATTTTCCTGTGAAACTTCGTATCGAGGCAACGATCCTCCTTGTTTCTCAGAAAATAGAGGAGCGATAATTCCTATATATTTGTATGTATTTGTAATTAGAAGTTCCATTAATCCCTGAGTTTTCGGATATCTTACATCTTTCTCTTTGATAAATTGATTTTTAAAGTATATGAATGAGTCACCGATTATATAATCTTTGTCTTCCTTACGTACACCATAAATCTTATCAATATTGGATTGATCATCATTGAGCATAAATATATATTTGCCAAAATCATCAGATTCCTCTCCACTGCCTGCTGTTTCAAACTCAGAATCTGTAACATGTCGAATAGTGTTGTTTATTGATAAATCATCATCATCAGAGCTCGTTTCATTCAGATTATCGTCTATGACTTCTTTGGCCATTTCCGATGATTTTTGTTTTTCGTGACTTATCTTTTTAGTAACTTCAAGGAGTTCATGAAGAGGATCAACAATGGGTTTAAATGTTTCACTAATTGCTTTTTGAAAATTTTCTTTTTCGAACTTTAATGCATCGTATTTTCGCTTGACGGCTTTACGAACTATAATAAGTTGTCGTAATATATTTTTCTCTCGCTCAAAATCCACCATACTGCTTCTTCAATTTTCAGTTGTGGAATGATTACTGCAGTAAAACAGCTATATTTATAGCAAACGCCTTATTAAGACCACCTTCCCAATGTCTGCCCACGTAATTTATGCGGTTTTATCGAATACCTAATCCTGCTATTGAGATAAAGAGAGTGAGTCAAGAAGAGGGAATCGTGGCTCAAGTAGAAGGGAGACCACTACTTATAGAAGGCAACGAGCCCGAAGAATTCATTCCTTCATCTGAAGAGCAACCAAGCAAGAGGCAGAGAACTCAGTAAAAATTTGAATATTTTAAAAAAAGGAAATTTTATCAAAAAAAAATTTTTAAGATAAGTTAAAATTTTTATACTTAAAAAAAATTTCATACTCCAAAGGACTTAGAAAATTTATTCATTTCAGATGGATCTTGCTCAATTAAATGAGATTGCTCGTGGAGGCTTTTTACCCACTAAGAAGGTAGCTGAGTTGGAGAAAAATCAAGATTACATGGTGACTGAACTAAAATCAGTTAAAACACGGTAAGGTGACCGTTTTGTTGCGGATTTAGATGGTAAATTCCGCATTTTTCTGCCAACTCGAGTTTCCTTGGCCTTAGAGAAGGATGAGAACTTCTATTATAAGTTATTGGATGCCATTCAACACTATAAGTTGTTTGTAAAGTATTTGGGCGAGACCAAGAGTGATCTCAAGTTCTCCTTTGCTTAGGCGCATGGAAGTTAACGGAGAGGTATACGAGTCACGGGTGCATCTCCTACTTTGAGTTTACTCAGAGTAAGGGGTTCACAAGGGGCGATTCTTGATTGTACTTCACAGATGGGAGCGAAGGTTGGGGCTCCCATCACTTCCTAAACAAAAAAGTTTTCTCTGTGGAGGGGAAGCTCGAATGCTATTTAAGAGAGCTCCTCAGACATTTCTTCATTAGTCTCTGTTGAGAAATAAGCTTAGAAGCCTTGATCAGAGAAATATGGATCTTGATAAATTCAACGAGGCAGCTCGTGGATGCGCCCGTCGTGCCATTGGGAATATATTCCCCTTGAAGAAAGATCAGACTTATTATGTGAGTGAGTTTAGACCAGTTAAAAGAAAGGACAAGTTTAGATTGATGGCAGTTTTAGATCATGAATGGCGTATTTTTATTCCATCTCGCGCATGCAGAGCCTTGTAGGAGAATAAAGAGTTTTACTTCAAGTTGCAAGAGGCCATTAAAAATTTTAAGTTATTTGTGAAGTATTTAGATGATGACAAAGGAAAAGGTCTCGAGTTCTCCTTGGCTTAAACGCTTGGAAGTTAACGGAGAGGTGTACGAGTCACGGGTGCACCTCTTACTTTTCGGAGTAAAAGGTTCAAAAGTGACGATTCTTGGTTGTGCCTCATAGATGGGAGCGAAGGTTGGGGCTCCCATCACTTCCTAAAACAAAAAAATGTTTTTGTTTGAAGCGCTTAAGATATAAATACCCTTGCTCTAAAGTTAATGTTTCTTCTACAGATTACGCATTGTTCAACTTTACTAGCGCATTGGTAGCAACAGCAACAATGTCCGCACGGTAAAAATAACTCTATTCCTTTATCGAAGCAAACTTTACATTTATTTTGTAAAGAATCATCTGTAGGAATTATATTTCGAAGGAAACGGCATCGACTTTTCCATTTTTTGTGTTCTGATAATGGATCCTCACCAATTTCCCACCTACAGATCTCTGTAGAGCATTCAAAACAACGGACTTTGTCAATTTCACCTGTATAATAAAATCCTGTGGTGGCCAGATCTTTGGGTTTTAAAAAAGTCAAAGGCCAGTTTTTAAAACTGTCAAGACGACTTTGCTCCGTATGATACATGAGTATTTATTGGACTGATGTTTTGTCAATCCAACTATTATTAGTACTATCAAAGCCGAGCCACTTTACGTATACTTGATTCCCATGTCTCTTTAGAACTTTTTCTACAAGATAAACGTCTGGATACTTGACTTTCTGAAGTTCTTCTTCGTAGAAGCCACCAGCGATTGATTGATCTTGATAGTCTTTGAGACGGTACGTTGTCGGCTTCATTGCTTTAACTTGTTCAATCGTGAATATTTCAGCTGACCAATTAGGCGTGTATCCTTTTTCGAATACTTGTTTCAACTTGCTTACTCGTACTTTATTACCAACCTTGAATTTTGCTTTTTTTCTCACAACTTTTTGAGCAAATCGTGCGCGAAACTGAGATGCATTTGCAACTGTAACATCTTTTGGTTCAGCATAATGATTGCTTAATTACAGCAAATTGGCTTTTATACTCTGAATATTTGTTAAAATTTTAGCATCTTGCATCCAATTTTTAATTGACTCGTATAGATCTCCAATGTCTACATTAATTTTTTTATCTTCTCATCATACTCATCCTTTAACTTTTGCAGTTCTAATTCTGATGTGCTAAGATCATCTCTTAATCTAGCAGTGACTATGTATATACTCTGGACTTCAGGTGTAATCAAACCTTGCAGTGTATTAAAATTAACGGCATCATTCGATTGCTGAGGAGTGGCAACATTGCATAACCTCTTATTTTCTACATCGAAATGTCCATCTTTTGTCAATTTATAGCCGATTCCGGGAGGTCCTCGACTACCCTCGCTTCGTTTAAGATTACGTCCGAATACATCGATGCTCATTTTGATGATGTAACAAGTTTTAACTTGCAGCTTAATATATATAACCAGCTTCACGTAACTCTTCGATGATGGAATGAATCTCGTTAGCATGACTAGGATTACCAGCTGCTTTTTCAGCTACTAATAAACGCAGTCGATCAACTAGCTCGTTTGGATCATCCCAATAGACACAATCAAACTTGGTATTTTTTCTTGCAATTTTATATCTAGGTAGCGAACCTTCTTTTTTACCGAATAGAGGAGCAATAATGCTGACGAACTTTTTACTAATATGCGAACGAATTCCTTCATCGTTCCTGAAACGTTTTTTATCAGCATTTGTTAGTTCCAGGATCTTTTGATAACTATCTAAATCTTTTTGAGTTACTAATTTTTGAGATGGTTGCTTCTCAACAAGCAATTAGTACAATCCTCGAATTTTTGGGAACTTTTCAGTTCCTAATTGCACATAAGTTTTTTCAATATATATTGGTGTATTACCGAGAAAAAGTTTATCACCCTCCCTACGTACACCATAAACTTTATCCATTTCTCTATATTGCAAATCTTCTGTAAAATCTTCGCTAGCAGATTCAAACGAGGTCTCAAGAGAATGCGAGGAATCATTTCGTATAGTATTCTCCAGTTCTTCATCGGATTCGGATTTTTTAACTTCAGGTGGAATAATTTCTTCTTCTTCTTCAGGAATGAATCTTCTTCTTTTTCTCTTGCTTTCAAAAGCAATCTCTTTAAGTGGGTCAATGATGGGTTTAAGAGTTTGTTGAACAACTCTTTCCGTAATCTCTTTTCCATATTTTAACATGTCATACTTGCGTTTTACAGCATTACGCGCTTGAATAAGTTGCTGGAGTAAGGCTTTCTTTTGTTTAAGGTCTGCCATGTTATCTCTTTGAGTTTCAAAGATAGATTGATGAATCTCTGCTAAGTATGAGTTATACTTATAGCAAAACATTCAAAACCCTTTCGATATCTACCAGCATTTAGTGGACTATCTTTGACAATCATTAGAAATCCATATTTATCATCCATCCAACATTTAGAATACAATTCTTTGAAACGTAAAAACGTCATGTCAGAGTTAACATGATCGTCGTATAAATGTCTCAGATTGACATCATCTTGACGAAAGATAACTAAGAGATTAACATTATCTCTTATGAGATGTTTTGGAATTCGAGCATAAGACTGGCAGAGGTAGAAACAATCAACGTTCTTGTGTCTACCCATACAGAAGTATGCCCTGATGTGTTCTTGTTTTTCATAAGCTACATCGTCAAAAATCATTATAGAATTTGGGAGAGCGTTATCCGGAGATATTACTGATTCGTGTTCGCTAAATGGAAAGTATTGCATACCTTCCGGAGGCTCTAAGAGCTCTTTCAAAAACTTATATTTTGCTTGATTAAGAGATTTCGAATATACGTAGACATTCTCAAATCTTAGACCATTAGGATGTGTTATGAGTGTGAGTAGGCTATTAGTTTTACCACAATTAGATGGTCCGCAAAATATACCTCTTATACTATCTGGAAGTAAATTTCCATGTTTCTTTGATTTATTCTCTTGCTCCGAAATAGCATCAAAATTTGCTATCGGAAGTTTTACAGACTGCTCTTTGAAATTCATCTCGACAGACACAAACTGCGACTGTTCGATTAACTATAAATACACTGCTTATATATCCGATGGGTTAGTTATCCTTTGAACTTCAAAGTGTTATGATCATATATCGACAACAACGACGCGGTCGTGGTTTGCTTAATAAAATGATTAATAATCTTCCACTGGAACTTCATCTACCAGGATATCAATATTGTGGACCAGGGACAAAATTAGCCAAACGTTTAGCTAGAGGTGATCCAGGAATCAATCCACTCGACGAAGCCTGCAAGGAGCACGATATAGCTTATTCACAGAATCGTAAAAATATTGAGGTTAGAAATACCGCTGATAAGGTTTTAGGAAAAAAAGCTTGGGAAAGAGTTTCATCGAAAGACGCGAGTATTGGTGAGAAAGCAGCTGCATTCACTACTGCAAACGCTATGAAAGTAAAATCTAAACTTGGAATGGGAGCAAAAAAGAAGAAGACTCCCTCTGTTACTCTTAATAAAATAATTAGAGCCGCTTCCAAATCTATGAAACCTAGTAAGTGTGCTCGTAAAGCTATCTTCTCTGCTTTAGAGGGTGCTCGAAGTGCTGTGAAAAAAGCAGGTGGTAAACATAAAGTCAGAGTACCCGGCAGATTATCAATTCCAACTAAAGTAGGAGGATTCTTACGATTTCTCATACCTGTCTTTGCAGGTCTAGGTGCAATTGGTAGTTTAGCAGGTGGTGCGGCTGGTATAACTAAAGCAGTTAATGATTCAAAAGCT
This sequence comes from Anastatus disparis, assembly GCA_017163975.1. Taxonomy (NCBI): domain Eukaryota; kingdom Metazoa; phylum Arthropoda; class Insecta; order Hymenoptera; family Eupelmidae; genus Anastatus; species Anastatus disparis. The sequence goes on from JAFFSR010000302.1 coordinate 2,844,246, forward strand.
GCTTAAAAACAATTAGAAGAAAAACAAAGACATAATAAAAAGATGGAAGAAATAGCTTTGGGTAAAGGTCTTTATTTGAAACCTTGCAAGACAGGACTTGGTCTTCATATAAAGTCTGGTTTCAAAAAAAAAGATCCTCAAAGTAAGATTGCCGCAAAGAGCTTTGACAGATTATGATCTCATAAAATATGCTAAAATACTAAAAATTCCGAATTTTCGAGGAGTTTTCATGCGAAATGCTTTACCAAAGAGTGGACCGCATCATCACGAAACAGCGATCGTTAATCTCGATGATGTTAATGGACCGGTAGCTTATCGAAAACGAGGCAAAAACGTTGTTTATTTCGATATCTATTCAACATCAAGACTTATGTCTTTTACCATCCCGTAGTTCACTCCACATTTGTGGATGAATCGTGAAAGCTGATGGAACCGCGGTAGCTAATACGGTCCTAGTCAATAACGCCATCTGTCACATGTTTGAAGAAATCCGATATGAAATCAATACTGTGGAGATTGACAAATGTAAAAATGTTGGTTTAACCACACTTATGAAAGGATGGCTTTCCTTTTGTTTTAGTCAAGAGTCGATTCTTGAGAACGCTGGTTGGGTTGATGTAGAGGAGAATCAAAAAGTAAACGTTGAGGCAGGTTACTTTGACTTATCTAGTCCTCTGAGTATGATTCTCGGTTTCGCTGATAACTATCGTAGAATTGTAGTCAATGTGAAACATGAAATTATACTGACAAGATCTAGGAATGATTTGAATGCGGTAGTTCAGACGCATCATGAAAATAGATACGAAGATTTTAAGATCAATTTGCAAAGAATAGAATGACTTATGCCCTATGTAATATTATCGAATGCCTACAAACTTCGCTTACTTAATCATATTGAAAAAGATAAACCGATTGCAATGAGTTTCCGCAGTTGGAACTTGTACGAGTATCCGCTACTTCCAACCACATCAAAACACGTTTGGACTGTTAAAACTTCTAACCAATTGGAAAAGCCACGTTTTGTTATTCTAGGTTTTCAAACGAATCAAAAAAATCTAAAACAGCCAATGCGAGTCGCTTTGATCACTGTAACATAAGTAATGTAAAGCTTTTCCTTAATTCGCAATACTATCTATATGGAAATCTAAATTTTGATATTGAACGTAATCAATTTGCTATGTTATATGATATGTATGCTAATTTTCAACCTGCGTACTATGAGAAAGATGCCGAACCGCTCTTAAAGAAACAAGATTTCATTGATTACGTGCCATTGATTGTAATCGATTGCTCAAAACAAAACGAGTCTCTGAAAAGTGTTCCTGTGGATGTTCGCTTGGAATTTAAATCAAGAAATAAGATTCTTGCTGGAACATCCGCTCACTGTTTGATCATACACGATCGCATAGTCGAGTACAATCCAGTCAATGGTCATGTACGAAAACTTGTCTAAGTGGTGGGGAATAGTTATAAATTGGATGTTCATCGTCAAAAGAATCATTCACGAGGAGTACTTGGTCGATATGCAAGGCTTTAAGCAGCCTGGTAATGACTATGTTTTAAAAGAATTGGCTATAGCTCCGTTGAACGATGATTCTGATTCTGTCGTGCTACTTTTTAAAGAATCGTTTCCTTGGCGAAGACTCACAGAGATTTATAAGACGCAAAACAAATGGTTTGAACAATATTATCATGGTTTGTCTTGGCGTTCTGGTACGGTTCCCTACGCTGAAATAGGAAACATTCTCAAAGAAGCTCTACAAGATGCTAGCAAAATTTTAGTGATGGGAAGTATAAAGAAAAGATGATTAGAGCGCATCAAGTTCAACGTTACCGATGCTACAGAGATGGGTTATCCACCACTAGATAAGATAAAGCTAGTGACTGTTTGCCCCCATCACGATGGAATGTATAAAGCTTGTTGTGCTCTACACAACGTCAGACTCATAAAAAATATTTTACTGAGAGTCGTTTGCCATTGGAAATACCTATAGAGTGTAAGTAAATGATTACATAGATGACAGCTCTCATCACTATAAAAGTAGAAGCATGTCATGACTTGTATTATTTCATCATGGGACAAAGTCCGAGCACCACCGATAAACCTAACGAGTATACACCTCTTATTGATTCTTCTAAAAAAGAGAAGATGTCATGAAAGGAGCATTACGAAAAATATAAATTACAAATACCACCCCCAAATATCAAATATAAAAAACTTTAAATCGGCTTTTTTCAGAGCCACAAAAAATTTAAACGTAATAAACTGTTTAAAAATTATAAACTTGGGTTATTAAAGTTAGCGCAAACTTGGGTTGTTAAAGTTCTAACCTGTCGCTACAAGTAGTGGGCTATACATGTAGTGGACCAGAATCCTTCTGGGCTGGAATCCTCATGGGCTAGAATCTTCCTTGTTTACCTACTTACAGTTGTATCTTTTTTGGCTAATGATTCTACAATTTATGATACACCAGCATTGTGTAGTTTTGTTATTGTTCAGAAGGCTATATCACGAAAAAATTTTGAAGACCATATTCTTAAACTTGAGACTTGTAATAGTTTATGTTTCTCTTTTAAAAGTTTTTACTTCGATGCGATTTGGATTTGTCGGAACTGTCATAACTTATTTCTGGCAATAAAAGTAGACTATATTCTCGAGTATAAGACTACTAATTTAAAAAATGATCATTCGGCCACAAATGAACGTTGCTTTTTTGGATATTGTATTTCTAAATCAAAATAAACTCAGAAAACCTTACTACTACTGTTTTTTATTAATTGAGCTATTATGCGGAAAATCAGCTCAGGCCAAATTATTTGTGATTGCTCAAGCGTACTCAAAATAATGTAAACTTTTTTTTTGGGAACAAAAGGCAATATACATCGTTGAATATAAGTCATTTAATCTAACAAACAAAAGTTCTACCCTATATAGTTGTTACTTTTTTGGGTAATGATACTACAATTGATAAAACACTTGCATTGTGTAACTATTCTCTTGTAAAAAGACTATTTTGCGAACAATTAACTCATATCAAATTCCAGGAGTTAACAGTTCTTGGTCAATATAACGTTACTTTTTTGAAAAGTCTTATGTGTAATCGCACAAGCATATTTATAATTGTGAAAACATTTTTTAAGCAAGCATAACGGTATATAATTTCAAATATATGACATCTAATCCAACAATCAATACTTTTACTATAGACAGTTGTATATTTTTTCGTTAATGATTTTTCAATTAATGATACACCCGCATTTTGTAGTTCTCTTATTGTTAGAAAGACTATATCGCAAAAAATTTTCCAAGACCATATTCCTAAACTTGAGACTTGTAATAAATTATGTTTCTATCTTAAAAAATTCTATTCTGATGCAATTTAGATTTGTCGGAACTATCATAACGTATTTCTGGCAACAAAACCAGGCTATATTCTCGAGTATAAGACTACTGATTTAAAAAACAATCATTCAGCCCCAAATGGGCGTTGCTTTTTTGGATATTTTATTTCTGAATTTAAATACTCTTAAAAGATTTTACTATTACGGGTTTCTGACAATTAAGCTATTATGCGGACAATTAACTTAGTCCAAATTTCAGGAGTAAACATTTTTGGGTACCTATAGTGTTTCTTTTATGGTAAATCTTATTTGTGTTCACTCAAGCGTATTTAAAATAATGTAAACTTTTTTCTGGGAACAAAAGGCGATATACATCGTTGAATATAAGTCATTTAATCTAACTCATAATAGTCCTACTCTATATAGTTGTTGCTTTTTTGGCTAATGATACTACAATTGATAAAACACTTGCATTGTGTAACTTTTCTCTTATAAAAAGACTATATCGCGAACAACCTTCCAAGACACTTATTCTGAACGTTAACTTGTGATCAATTATGTTCCATTATCAGAAATCTCGATGTCAATACAATCTAGATCTTTTGGAACCATCAAAACTTATTTCTGGCAATCCTAGAAGACAAGATCCTCGAGTATAAGAGTATTTATATAACGAATGATTGTTCCGCCATGCATAGATGTTGCTTCTTTGGATATTGTCATTTTAAATCAAGATACACTGAAGAAGCCTTACTTATACTGTTTTCCGTTAATAAGGCTATTTCGCGAATAATTAACTGATATCAAATTTCAGGAGTTAACAGTTTTTGGTTAATATAATGTTACTTTTTTGGTAAATCTTATGTGTAATCGCACAAGCATATTCATAATAGTGAAAACTTTTTATACACAAGTATAGCGGTATATATTTTAAAACATAAGACTACTAATCTAACAAACAATACATTTACTATATACAGTTGTTGCTTTTTTGGCTAATGATTTTACAATTGATGATACACCCGCATTGTGCAGTCATCCTATTGTTAGAAAGACTATACCACGAAAAATTTTCCAAGACTATATCCCTAAACTTGAGACTTGTAAGAAATTATGTTTCTCTTTCAAAAGTTTTTATTCTGATGCAATTTAGATTTGTCGAAACTGTTATAACTTATTTCTGGCGATAATAACAGGCTATATACTCGAGTATAAGACTACTGATTCAAAAAACGGTCATTTAGCCACGAACGTACGTTGCTTTTTTGAATATTGTATTTCCAAATTAAAATCCACTTAGAAAACCATATTACTAATGTTCTTTTTCAATTAAGCTATTATGCAGACGATCAACTCAGTCCAAATTTTTGGAGTAAAACTTTTCGGGTACCTTTAGTGTTTCTTTCATGGTGAATCTTATTTGTGTTCGCTGAAGAGTATTTAAAATAATGTAAACTCTTTTCTGGGAACAAAAGGCGATATACGTTGAATATAAGTCATTAAATCTAACAAACAATAGTTCTACCCTATATAGTTGTTGCTTTTTTGGTTAATGATACTAAAATTGATAAAACACTTGCATTGTCTAACTATTCTCTTGTAAAGAGACTTTATCGTAAACAACTTAGCAAGAGACTAATTCTGAACTTAAACTTGTAATAAATTACACAGCCCCACAAAAAAAAAGTGTCAAAACCCACGAACCAGACCATATACATCTTATGTTTTTGGGATCGCTGAATCCGAATCTGTCGTCATTTTGACCCCATCACCTCAGGGTCAAGGTCATTTGAAGGTCAAATCTACGAAATTAGTGGAAACCATATTTTATCAGTATATATTTATGTTTTTGGGATCGCTGAATTTGAATCCGTGGTCTGTTTGATCCCATGACCTCAGGGTCAAGGTCATTTGAAGGTCAAATCTACGAAATTAGTGGGAACCATATTTTAACAGTATATATTCATGTTTTTGGATTCGCTGAATCCGAATCCGTGGTCCGTTTGACCCCATCACCTCAAACTGAAGGTCATTCCAAGGTAAAATATACAAAATTTGCATTAAACAAACCTAAATTCATGCCATTTATTTTTTCTTACTATATCTTACACGTTTCTCATCAAATGATCGGTGCAAAGGTTTCCTTTCACGTTTTTTTCCAGTGGTTTTGCAATCTCTTTTCAACATCTAGCAGTAATCAGTCAGCATACTAGTATCCCATCTACCTTTATAACGCTCCTCCATTACTTTGATGTCTTGGTGAGAACGCTATCCCTCTTCTTTACTATAATCTCCACAATTGTCAGGTAAACTATCCAAGTGATTGTGTAAAATGATTGTAGAAAATGTAATTTATAGTTCATTAGGCATTTCATTTTCTCAAAGTTCTTAACCATTTTAGATACAATTTCTTTGTGATTTCGGCTTCTGCGATTACCCAAGAAGTTTTCGGTAACTTCCTGAAAGCTAAGACATGCAGCTCTTTCAATGTTTGTCATGGAACTAATAAACTGATCATAAGACATCATTTTGATTGAATCAGATTCCAACGATGAAAAACATGATGATAAAGATAACAACGAAGTCCATGACGGCATTCATGGAGATACAATTGATAAGAATGATTTAAAAGATGAATCCTATGAAAGCGATAGTTATGAAGAAACTGAAAATTACGAAGATGATGATGATGACGATTACGACCTTTTCCTTATAGCGGGCCAAAAAAACAAAAGCGTAAAGTTATGGACTCAAAATAAACCAAACGACTTAGTTAGAGAGCTTAACTTACCTAAAGATGGAGCAGAACATTTAGCTTCAGCATTAAAGAGCATGAATTAGTTGACAAATTCTACTAAAGTATCTTTTTACAGAACAAGAAGCAAAAGTTTCGAACCATATTTTGAAGAAATGAAACATGATGGTAATAAAATTGTATATTGTAAAGATGTGAAAGGTTTGATGAATGAAATTAAGCCTAATGTATACAAAGTCGAAGAATGGAGATTGTTCATAGATTCATCAAACAAAGGTTTAAAAGCTGTATTACTACACAACAGCAACTTCTATGCCTCAGTTCCTATAGCGCATACCACTACAATGAAGGAAACATATGATAATCTCAAAATTATACTATAAAAAATTCAGTATGATAAACATAAACGGCTTATATCTGGCAATTTGAAAGATGCCAGAATATTGTTATGACAGCAGTCTGGATTTACAAAGACGCCATGTTTCTTGTGCTTATGAGATAGAAGAGACCGTGCAAAGCTCTATATAAATCATAAATGGCCTTGAAGACAATCACTCGAAGTCGGAAAAAGTAACGTTATAGCTACTTCATTGGTTGACCCGAAAAAAGTTCTCATTCCGCCATCACACATAAAACTTGGTGTAATGGAACAATTCGTTAAGGCTTCAAATAGAGATGGTCAGTGCTTCAAATACTTGGGAAGCCAGTTTCCAAATAAATCAGATGCGAAATTGAAGGAAGGTATTTTTGATGGTCCAGAAATTAGAAAAATGATGTCTTATGATCAGTTTATTAGTTCCATTACAAACATTGAAAGAGCTGCATATCTTAGCTTTCAGGAAGTTACCGAAAACTTCTTGGGTAATCCCAGAAGCCGAAATTACAAAGAAATTGTATCTAAAATGGTTAAGAACTTTGAGAAAATGAAATGCCTAATGAACTATAAATTACATTTTCCACAATCATTTTACACAATCACTTGGATAGTTTACCTGACAATTGTGGAGATTATAGTAAAGAAGAGGGATAGCGTTCTCACCAAGACATCAAAGTAATGGGGGAGCGTTATAAAGGTAGATGGGATACTAGTATGCTGACTGATTACTGCTAGATGTTGAAAAGAGATTGCAAAACCACTGGAAAAAAACGTTAAAGAAAACCGTTGCACCGATCATTTGACGAGAAACGTGTAAGGTATAGTGAGAAAAAATAAATGGCATGAAATTTTTTTTGTGTTAGACAAATTTTGTATATTTTACCTTAAATTAACCATCACTTTGAGGTTATGGAGTCAAACGGACCACGGATTCGGATTCAGCGATCCCAAAAACATAAGATGTATATGGTCTGGTCCGTAGGTTTTGACACTTTTGTGGGGCTGTGTTATGTTCCATCATCAGAAATCTCGATGTCAATGCAATCTAGATCTATTGGAAGCCAATTGTCGAGCTTCTGGAAGGCCGCCGACTGCTAGGAACTAGCACCAGTCGACTCTCTTTTACGCTTCTGGGCCTCGGGAACGGCAGTCGCCGTGATCCGTCCTTAGAGATCAGTCCTCTTGTAGTGTTAGTACAGACCCCCGAGGTCAAGCCGGTCACCTCCAGGACATGTGGGCTTGGGGTACCCTGAGCGCCAATGGATGCTGAAAGTCCATAATCTTTCTGTATCATCGGCATATTTTTTTTTATTTACCTCGTTCTCTTCCTTGTGTAGAGAGTGTTCGTGGTCAGAATCTACACCCGGATTAATCCAGCCCGTGCACCGTCTGTCAGCATACCCCCTTAAGGATCGCCCCGCCTCCGGTGACCTTGAAGGAACCTTTGCTTCTCAGTGTCGACGCCTAATATGGGTGACACCCGGCATCGGGACAGCGTGAAATGGAATTTTTGACGGCTGATAGGGCAGCCGGTTCAGAGTGGCTAGTTCTGACCGGGCCCCTGTACTATCGGGTAGCCCTCAGCGTTCACACGGATTTATCCCCTGTATCCTCCAGCAGCGATGCGATTCCCATCCTGAGTCCGCCTACCTACGGCTGTTGCTAAATTCCGGGGTATATCTGCTATGTTTGTGTAAGTGTATTCGTTGGTCCAGCCGTGCTATAATCTACATCGAAGATTTTCGTCCATCCGTTGGGAGAATACCCGTCTATAGGAATACCCTGTCCTTATGTTGCCGAGAGATCTTGTTTAAAAATCCCCGTCATCCACGCTTGGGACAGAGACGAAAGAAAAAGAGTGCTGCGTGTTTGAAAATCTAGTAACTTTTTTGGGGAAATTCTTCAATTGCCTGTACCTAGAGAAATATTGAACGTTTGTGATTATAACTTTGGTTTTTCCATATTTCGACATTTGAAAACTTATCCCAAAGTTTGGGCTAAATATGTGATCCGGAGATGTAGTACTCTTCTAGTAAGAGCGAAACCCGTCTATAAAGCCTTCTTTTCATTCATACTAGACCTTCACATGTCTGATGTTTGTTGTGTGTGAATAGTATATAGTGTATTTATCTGTGTTAGGAGTTTAAATGGTATTTGAGTGGTGGTTTGTGTCAGCAGTTACCAATATGCCTGCATTATGCGCCAGTCGGAGCTTCCCATTTGTCAGTTTCGTTAAAGCATTGCTGCTAAGAGCATTGATGCGACAAAAGTGTCCAGGAGCAGCGCATGGAACCTGGAAGATAACATTTACGCGGGAGGGCTCCCCAGGTCGACTCCCAAAACGATAGTGATTACTTCAAGTAACTATAAGCATTACTACGGTATTATAATAAATTATAGTAATTACTATATTCAACTATAATTATTACTACACTATTATAATCAATAATAGTCACTACTACAGAACTATAGTAATTACTATATTTAAATATAATCTTTACTACACTATTATAGTCAATTCTAGTAATTTCTACAGAACTATAGTAATTACTGTGTTCCAGTATAATTATTACTACACTATTATAATCAATTATAGTAATTACTACATAACTATAGTGAATACTTTAATTGACTATAATCATTACTACAATATTGTAGTAATCATCTAAGGTAGAAAATTATTTTTACTACACAGTTGTAATTGGTCACTTAAATCAATTATAGTAATTACTACATAATAATAATGACAACTATATACAGCTATAATGATGACTACATTTTTATAGTTACTCACGGTAGCACATTACTTTCACGACAGAGATGTCATTAGTTACTATAATTAATTAGGGTAATTACTACAATATTATAGTAATTGCTACATTTAACTATAATCATAATTAGGGTAATATAATTAATTATAATAAATATTACATAAATATAGTGAATACTTTATTCAACTGGAATCACGACTATTATTACTGCAATATTATAATCGGTTCGTATAAATAGATATTTTAATTACTACAAAACTATAGTTTAAGTTTTGTTTTTCTCTAATTGCTACTATAGTATTTAATTTTTAATTATGAACGAATTATAGGGTTATGATTGTCACTACAAAGTTCTCATCGTGAATTGAAATCAGTAATAATTATTACTTTAATACTGTAGTTTTTAACTGCTTAATTACAATCAGTACGACAGTATTATCATCCCTTAGTGTAGTAAATTATTTTCTTAGCTATTTATTATTCTAATAATATTGTATTTTATCTTAATAATTAATGCAAAAATCTAATCATTAATTATAATTAAGTATGATCATTACTAAAATTAAAAAATCATATTTTGTAGATGTATATAGTCTATACTATAATTATGGCTGATTAATGATTTAGATAATCTTTTTAGGATATATTTCTAGTTATTTTAAAAAGAAAATACAGGTCAAATTTTCATTATACTATAGCTTTGTGAAAGAATAATATCTTTATACGCTGTAAGTCTTAGGATTTGAACTTAGATTCCTCTTATAAAAAGTTTTAAATAAAAGCATTAATGTTTTTTGGTGTTGATACTGAAGAAATATAAAGGTTTGAAAATCTAGTAACCTTTTTGGAGATTTTCTTTAATCGCCTTGTAACGGTTATTTTGCCCGTTACAAAAAAAAAAATTAGCTTTTAATTAATATGAATTTTAGCTAAGTCTCTAAATTTAATTTTACGCAGAGTTGCTGGAAATTGTAAGAAATTTACTAAATATTATACAGCAACTCCGGTACAGTAACTATTGTGCTTTCGCTACGCTTCACATTTTTAGAACCTTACAATAATGCCTCAGCCAACACCGTAAGCGGAATTACCAAAATGATTCGCTGTGCGACCATGCCTAGCTTAAATGAAGAATGCTATCTAGGAGGCAACTTCGTACGAGCATTTAGAGCTATTTTCGATTCTTGTGAAAATAAGCTTTATTTTAAAGGTACTAACTTGAAGGTAAATCTAGAAGTTTCTGCTCTTAAACAACTGTACATTAGAAAATTAGAAAAGTTAGTTTGGCTGGTGTTTCAGCAGCTGATCAGGCTTGTGTAAAAAGCTTGGTTGCAGGTAGAGCAAAAGCAACTCATAATATAGACGATCTCGGATGCAAAAGAAATAAAATACTCTCTCCAGCTGTTCAAGACATAGCAAGTGAGCTTGCATCAAAATCTGTTGGTCCATATGTCGTTACAGCTGAATACGGATTAAATACACATAACAAAAACCGAATAGGAATCAAGGTCATCCGCGTAAAGCAGCTATCGTCCTAATGCGAACTGTAGAGCACCTGCATCAAGCTGAGTCCGAACCGATCAGGCGTAAAAGTAGTAGACCTTAAGGTTTTACCAATGCAAGGCGTATTGAAAATATATTAGTTTGTTCACCAGAAAAAACGCGTGTTCAGGAAAAATTATTTCATGGTAAAAAATCGAAAATATTAACATCGCTTAAGGCAATAATTGCATACCTACCGCGCGATAGGCAGAGCAGCAGAACCCGGTTACGCTGCGTCTGGCGGAGAGGTGTAACGGTATTCTACCGTGTTTGGATCTTGCGAGCTTGGGTATTAAAATAGGATAAACGCTCGGTCATATATCTCGTCTAAGAGGAGTAAAGAAGTACGTATCTTGACGACTGGCATGCGAGAGAGAAGCTCGCCGGCCGCGAGGTGCTTCAGAGAGTTTCCGGCTACCGTTGCGTTAGCACGAAACCTAAGTTGCGCTGTGCTCATTAGAGAATTTCGCCACGTGGTCGTATAATACGTTAGACTAAGTTCGCAACTGATAATGCGAAACGTTGTCTTAAATAAAAGTCGTTAATTTATATCGACTAGCGTATTATATTATATTAGCTAGTTGCAACTCTCAGAAATTCTTTCTGTAGAGTTTTGCTTGACCACTTTTTGCGGTGCGCAAAAAGTGGTCAAGCGGAAGCTTGACCAGAGAGTCAAGCTTGGAGAGCAGAGCTCAGCGGAATTCAACGATCGGGAAGAGACGTATTCCACCGATCTATTTCAGAGCATCTACGTATTGGTTACGTACAAGGGGGAAGCTACAGTAACGGGCGAGCGGCGTCTACATGTACGTAGGTAATTAGTGTAAGCTGGCCAGTGCGTTATTGTGAGTATTAGGCAGTTTGCTATGCAAGCTCGAAGCAGCTGGCGTTCTGAGCTCTAACGCTGTCATGGCGGTCATACTACGACAATCTTGCAATGTTAACATGTGTAAGTGTATTCATGAGTCTATCCATGTATATTCAATGACGTCACATCTGAAAGTAGTGGAGGAAGCTCCTTCTCTAATAGTAGCGCGTTACGCGTCGTTGCACGCACACAGCTACACGTATATGCTCATCCTTAACATATACGTGGAGTGTGCCGCCATGACAGCACTAGAGCTCAGAACGCCACCTACTCTGAGCTTGCATAGCAAACTGCCTAATAATTATACTGTGCGATATCCAAGTGTCTCTTTCTCGAGAGATACTTGTTCGGGTATATTGTATCATCGGTTATATAACTGATCAGCGTCATAAGCGAGTGCTATTTAGTTCGCGACGCGCCCTCCCTTTGCTCACTCTCTCATTAGACGCGTGCATTACTTTTCTTATATTATTCAATTTCATTCTCGTTTATTTAGTTCATACTTTATCTTTATTATATTTATATTTTTCTTATAATAAATTAATTTTGTTTTCTATTAAAACGTGCTTTCAATTGATTCAAATTGCCTGACTATATTTAACATAAAATATATGATTCCCGTTGCTTACTCCGACGTCTCCGCGGTCCTTGTGAGCAGTTAATTAGTAAAGTAATATTATATATTTTAATATAACGTATTTTAAAACCTGCCTCACGAAGGAAAACTGCGCTACCGGCCACGCGTCTCTCGATCAGGTAAGAGAGAAAGAGAGACGCAGTGAGTGCAGCAAGCGACAAGTATATCACGTAAGACTTTGTCGCTCATCAATAGCTTTACTAGCTAGCACTACTGGAGTTTGCTGTATAATATTTAGTAAATTTCTTACAATTTCCAGCAACTCTGCATAAAATTAAATTTAGAGACTTAGCTAAAATTCATATTAATTAAAAACTAATTCTTTTTTTGTAACGGGCAAAATAACCGTTACAAAAGAAATTAGATTTTTAATTCAATTTAACTTCAGCTAAGCTTATGAATTTTACTAAAATAAGAAGCTGCTAAAAATTATATTAATTATGATAAACTAGTAACAGACTCCGGCAAAGCAAGTCGGTATATTAGATTGATGTGCGACGGAGTATTTTTCTATCAGCTTGTCGCTGCACGTCTCTCTCTCTCTTACCTGATCGAGAGACGCGATGCCGCTAGCACAGTTCTCCTTATTTTTATAAGGTTTAACTCTCCTAGTTAAACCTATTCAATACTTTATATAAATATATATATATATATATATATATATATATATATATATATTACACTATAATAAAAATAAGGACCGCGGAGGCGCCGGGGTAAGCAACAGGTAATATATATTTTATGTTAAATATAGTCAGGCAATATAAATTAATTGAAAGCACGTTTTAATAGAAAACAAAATTAATTTATTATAAGAAAAATATAAATATAATAAAGATAAGGTATGAATTGAATGAGAATGAAATAATATAATATATGAAAAATAACGTACGCGTCTATAAGAGAGGGCGCGTCGCGGACTAAATGGTACTCGCTTAAGACGCTGATCAATTATATAATCGATGATACAATATACCCGAACAAGTATCTCTCGAAGAAGAGACACTTGGATATCGCACAGTATAATTATACTTACAATAATGCACTGGCCAGTTTACACTAATAACCTACGTGCATGTAGACGCCACTCGCCCGTTACTGTAGCTTCCCCCTTATACGTAACCAATACGTAGATGCTCTGAAATAGATCGGTGGAATACGTCTCTTCCCGATCGTTGAATTCCGCTGAGCTCTGCCAACGTGGTTGCCTTGACCTAGATCGGTGGAACCCTTTACACGCCGATCAACGTGTTACTGGCACTTAATGGCTGACCACTAAGACGCGCGAAAAGCGGTCAAGCAAAACTCTACAGAAAGAATTACTGAGAGTTGCAACTAGCCAATATAATACGATACGCTAGTCGAAATAAACTAACTAATTTTATCTAAGACAACGTTACGCGCTATCAATTTCGAACTTAGTCCAACGTATTATAAAACCACGAGGCGAAATCTCTAAATGAGCACAGCGCGGCTTAGGTTTCGTCTTAACGCAACAGTAGCCGGAAATTCTCTGAAGCGCCTCGCGGCCGGCGAGCTTCTTTCTCGCGTGCCGGTCGTCAAGATACGCACTTCTTTACTCGTCTTAGACGAGACATATGATTGAGCGCTTATCCTATTTTAATACCTAAGCGCGCAGGATTCAAACACGCTAGAATACCGTTACAGCCTATAACCAGAGAAATATTGACCTTTAGGATCTTAAATACTAGCTTACTTCACATTTTCACACTTAAAAACTAATCTAAAAATATTAGCAAAATCCGTATTCTGGAAGCCTGGGCCTCTCCTGGTAAGTACGATGAACGATTCTCCAATTATAGTAATTATTAAAATTGATCACAGGTAGTGATTGAAACTACATATTATAAAATAAATTCCAAAAATATATCAATCATTTAATTATTACCATATCATTATAATTAACAATCAAATTCTATATTTACAATTATAATAAAACAATATAGAGACTACAGTTATGTAATCATGATTAATTTTAAGTATATTGAGAAATTATTATACTGTAATAGTGATTATATTCAAATAATATAAATATACAGTAATGTAGTAATGATTGTAATTGATTGTAGAAATGCTACATAATTGGATGTATCAAATAAATATTATCGTTTGTAGCATCTTAAAATTATTAATTACCTGTTTAGATTCAGATTTTATTAATTTAACGCGCTTCCCCAGATTAAAAAAAAAGATATCCAAATTATACCATAAGTAGTTGATATGCAATTAATTTTAATATGCAATGTCAATGTGAGTCTTACAAAATATATTTGATGTTCATGCATCAAGTGAAAAAGTAGCACTGTGTGCATGCGTGCTAGACACTTCTCCATCACTAAAGATTATTGCTCAATGTAATTTTTAAAACGATTGTTAAACGTTGATATCAATCATAATCTCATCTTAGATGTTGATGATAATATAATATTTCAACAAATCAAACCATCGTTTTTTTTTTAATAAACAAATCAATTGTTGTTATAATTATTCAACAGGAGCGCGGTGGCGTAACGGATAGAGCTCTTTCCTGCAACGCGGTGGGCACGGGTTCGAATCCTGGCCAGGCACCTCTGATTTTTTTCTGAAAGAAAATTAGTGTAAGTGCTACCCATATCGCGATTCTTAAAAAATCCGACCTCATTGAATAGCGGTTGATTGTTGGTCACAAAAGTGGCTAACCATCCATCGGTAGTCAAAGTTTTCGGTATGATGGGTCTGACAGTCTAGCCTGATGTAATGTGTTAAACGAGTACCGGGCTGGACTCCCTCGACTTCACCATATAAAAAAGGTTAATCATATAGAGGACGAAATCCTTTATATAATAATCTTTGAAAAAAAATTATTCAACAATACACTAAAAAAAAAGCCAATTGCACACGCTGCGAAGTCGATTGTTGTGAATGATTCAGACAACATTCGCAGCTATTAATAACGGAAAATCGCAATATAAGAGTGCGTAACAATATCGCAGCCAATCATTCCAACTTTCTGTATAAAAGATTACATTGATCGGAGCAGAGCGCTGCGACTAAGCTGCGTTGTGGCTCGCTACGGCTCTCCGTAGTCTACGACACAGAAAGCTGAATCCAAGCCCAGCGACTAAACTGCTTTGTCGCTCGCTACGGCTCTCCGTAGTCTACGGCGCAGAAAGCTGAATCCGAACACAGCGATTTATTGTGTGGTCACTCGCTTTGAATGCCTATCTTAAGCATTGCGACAACGCTTTGAACACACTTGCTTGATTAATAAATAACATTGAAAAAATGATAATTTTTACTTCCTTTTATATATTTTTTTTAATGTTCATGTAATTATGTGAATTCATAATTTTGAACTATTTTTAAAAATTTATAATTTATAAATACAGTTATTAATGCTAGCAGGTCGTATATCTCTGTCCTTTTCTAATCAAAGAACTAATTTTTTGTGAAAACTAATAATTGTAGCAAAAAATAAGGAGATACCCCCATCTCGTATAATAAAAAGCAAGATTTTCTTTGATGAGGAAAAATTATTTTTATCGATTCGTTTTGAAGAAAACCTTGAAAAACTTAAAAAAATAGAGTTTAGGGTGGACAATTCAGTTTTTCAAGGTTTTCTTAAAAACAAAGCGATAAAAATAATTTTTCCTCATAAAAGAAAATCTTGCTTTTTATTATACGAGATGGGGCTTTCTTCTTATTTTTGCTACAATTATTAATTTTTGTGGAAAAATCAATTCTTTGATTAGAAAAGGACAGATATACTCGACCTCCTCTTAATATCTTTGAATTTTTTTTTTATTTTTAGATTTATTGGGACATATTTAAAGTTAAATAATTGAAAAACTATACTAATAAATCTATTAACAAATCTAAAAATAAAACAAATGAAAAATTGAGAAAAAAAATTAATTTTTTGACAAACAATTTATGTGATTATGGATAATAACATTTATGAAGTTATTACTAAACATTATAATACTGTTTAGTAATAACTTCATAAAACATTATAACAGATTTATTGGTAATATCGTCACTACATATTTATGTAGTGACGATATATTTATTCACTATATATTTATTATTTTTTTATCAAATTACAATTAATTCATAGCATTTTTCATAATTTCTTTTATTTTTTAGCTTTTAAAAGTAAAAAGGCAGTAAATTAAATTAGTTAATATAAAAACAATTCTATTGTAAATATCTTTGAAAAAAGTTCATTAAAAATAAATTCAAATTCTTGAAAAAATTTCAATTTTCAATAATGGTTTTGACTAAGAAAGATAAATTGATTGTCAAGGATGTTCAATGGTGTCATGCGGGAAGGTGAAGAGTCAGAGGGGTACCCTATGCTTTAACATAGGAAATAAGGATCGCTGCCAACTTAAAGTAATGAAATATTTTTTAACAAAAAGTCCTTTGAATGGCACTTAGAGATGAAATATATTATTTAAATTACATTTAAACGTTTTTATTTAATAAATAAAACATTTTAAAATGTTATTTAATTTATTATAAATTAACTTAAGTTCGGTAATATGTTGAATGAAATTTGACAACGCAGCGCTTCTATTTCTAGGTTAAATTTAGCAGAAAAATATTTTCTCTCAATTCAAAACTTATGTTATATATACGCAACGTTGCCAAATCTCTTACGTAGCAGTAGCGGGTTTTCAAAAATTAACTCTTACTTTAACTTTAACTTTGGAAATCTCTGTCAATTTTCCTGAAAGGTATATAAAAAACTATATGAAATGAATCCTTAGATAAAATACTTTCATAATATCTAAATTTTAATTTGATCTGTTCAATTTTGTAACAGAAATTCATATAAAACGCAATCGATTCTCAGATCGCCCATAAGAGCCCATGTTATTTTTCGTATTTTTAACATTAAAGGCTATAGGCGGGTTACCATAGTGAAATTGCCCCTTCTTAGAATCCTCATGGCTCATGTACCATTTGATGGAGGTTGAAAAAAATCTCCCACACACCAATTTTCAGCCCCCTAACCCTTGCGCATGCGCAGTAAAGTCAGAATAAGTGTTTTCTCGACTTTATTTTATTTTGACGTCCCTTTACACGGAAGACTCTTGCAAAAATATATGAGGGTAGGTTATTGTATAGCAATTAACCAAAAATTTTTGCAGATTACATAACCTTAAATATCAACCTTAAAATTGATATTTAAGATTTAAATCGTTATTTTCACACCCTCGCTATTAAGGTGCCAGATTTGAAATTGATTTTTTAAATATATTTTTACCCCTTATTAACGATAGTTATACTAGCTAAAAAAAAATGGTGCGCCACCCTGGTTTTCTCAAAAAACCGATATTTTTGCACTTTTTTCGTATTTCCTATAGGTTATATTACAATCTAAGAATCCAAACAAAGATTTTTGGTGTATTTTATTCCCCTCTTTACGACGGTACTATTAGTTTTAAGGATAAAAGGCATTTGACCCTTATTTTTTGCAAAAAATAAACTTTTTTGCACTTTTTCATATTTTTTATAGGTAATGTTATAAGTTAAGAGCTTGAATGACTTTTTTTTGCGTATTTGTTTTTTGCTCGTTATAATCGTGCTATTACTTTCAAGAAAAAGTAGTTTGCAACCCTGATTATCGAGAAAAACCGATATTTTCTCGATTTTTTTATAGTTCGTGCTAAAAGTTGAGAGCTGAAATAACGATTTTATGTGTAATTTTTTCTGCTTGTCATGGTGGTATCAGTTTAATCAAGGTTTTTAATATAATACGTTCAAATATTGTCGAACAATCTGATTTCTACAATTGTTTGACGTTATGATCAGGTTGCAGTATATTCTGAGATGTTGGAATTATATTTTACTTTCTGTTTTTCATTTTTTCGATGATTTCATATATATATATATATATATATATATATATATATATATATTTAGGTTAATCTTATATACATAGGTTCGAATCAATAAACGTATTTTAATGTCTTTTTTTCTTATCATAAGAGAGAAAAAGACAGAATAAGGTTGAAGTAACAACCGATACTCAAGTTACATTTCTAAATGCGAGTCATAGTTTTTGTTTATCTAAGTAATCTCATTGAAAACTGGCTTGAATTTATAGTCGATGCTCAAACTCAAGTAGACAAAGACAGAATGAGGTTTCATTGTGAGAGAAACAAAAACAGAATGAGGTTTGAGTTTGAGCACACACATCGACTGTAAGGCTCAAATTCATAGTCGTAACTTGAGTATTAAGTATGACTTAAAACTTAAGTATCGTTACTTGAGCATCAACTGTTACTTCAAACAACACTCAATTTAACACTTAATTGAAGTAACAGCTGATACTCAAGTAACAATACTTTAATTTTAAGTGATACTTAATACTCAAGACATGACTATGAGTTCAAGCCTAATTTTGGATCTATGGCTCGAATTCATAGACCCAACTCAAGTAACAATTGATACTTAAACCTCGTTCTGTCTTTGTCTCTATCATGATAAGAAATAGAACTTCGGATTCTTCGTGCTCGGAGATGGTAGTCGAGGTAGAAATAAGAACCACTAGAAAATAGATTTGTAGGCTTGGTTTATTCGATAAGCGATACAGTCACCTTGGAATCAGAAGATAGAAAACTTATCTTTCTAAAGATTGCGAACACAGTGACGGACTTTGTACACTGCGACCAGAGCACACGATTCGGCGCTAGTTCTGCGCACCGCTAGTTGCGCGTGGCACTTATATATGTTTATTAGTGTGAATGTACTTACACGCGTACTACTGGGGGGTTGCTCCGAAGCGATAAACTTAGTATATCGATATATGCTATCTTTGTTCAGCACATTGATTTCATATCTTCTGTCTCTGTGATACAGAGTTGTGCAATTTTCTAGAGCAACCCCCCTGGGTGTATACCCATACGTTACTAGGGAGTATGTGTGTGTATATATTATAACCTCTCCCACCCTTTATCCTGAAAAAAGATAGCACAAAGTGCTCATGTATGAGGAAAAGGATAAAAAGGAAAGGTTCTTTTTAAGCTAGACCCGTTTTTGGTGTAGACGCCATGCTACAACCAGTCCGGGGTCTCTATGCTTACATGTTTGTACTAAATAATTGCCTCTTATAATCCACGAGACTCTAATTTTGATTTGTTGAAATTTAACCACTTATTAATCGCCAATAACACAACGTGCAAGTAAATTTAAATAAGTGACACGTGATTTGAAATTGAGTACTTCAACGTACATTTACCAAAAGACACTTAATTAAAAGCAATATTTAATCAAATTCTTACTAATCGTAAGATAAATTAATGTTAATTTAAATTTTACACACTTAATAAATTCACAAAAGAACTATACGTGAATTTATTCTTTAGTCAATTTTACTAAATTAAGCTTTGATTTTTTACTTTAAATAATGTTTCGTTATTGCTGCTACCGGTACGGAGCTGGTATTTATCCAGCCCCTCGCGGACCTGCAGCAATAACGAAAATAAGAACAATTTAAACAAGTGTTTATTTTAAGTTTTACTTTATTAGAAGAGAGCTAGCCAAAGAGTGCCGTACAAAGATTCGGCTTCGATCTGCTTAAGCGTCAATCAAGCCGCTGCGGTCGCGATCCTCTCCTACTACTAAGTAGAAGGGATACATTTACATATCTTACATTATACTATTACAGGTGCGCTTAGATGTGTGCTAGCGTACGTCACTTTATAGGCGTGGATCGGCGCACATCTAAGCGCGTACATATATTCTTCTTAATATCCATCTCGCGCGCTGATATACTTTCTAATTGTTACGTCGCGCCGACGCACAAGACAGAGATAGACTTTTAACGTGATGATTCGAATTCAAGAGAGAATAAGTTTATCGGTAATTATCTTTTATTTTATTCTTTTTCTCACTTATTCTCTCTCAAATTCTCTTTAAATTCTTTATATTATAAATATAATATAAGTGAGGTCACAATATGTGTACTATAGAGTAAGTGCCCACAGGACAGATGATACAATCGTTAATTGAGTTACGTTTATAAATTCAAACTTATATTTCCATATGAATTTCTTTATTTATATGTAATGAATAATAAAGTGAGTAACTGCAAAGATTGTATGCCACAAGTTTCTGTGCACTTTTTGTAGTATCTTCATATTATTTTGATCCAAAAGTGTTAAATTATAATATTTATTAGCAGCGTACCTGGATATAAGGTTTATATATATATATATATATATATATATATATATATATATATATTGCAACGATTATCTATAATCGTGCAGTAAGCACGGTTTAAATCTCCCGCGAGGCTGGGTAGTAGCAGGATCAGCCGCCAGGTGGCGTCAGTTTTTGCTGTTCCCGCAAGAGGAACAGCGAGCTCGAGTACATATAAGACCAACGGCTCAGCCATTAGGCAAGCACTATGGACTATGCTCTCCCCCTCTCTTAGCCAAGTGCGCCCGCTGGCCTAGAGCGAGAGAGTAGATACAGTACTGGCTTCTCTTATATGGGGCCCCCATTCTGTATAAGAGAAGCTTGCTCTCTCGCTTACTCTAATGCATCAAACCATTAACCTTTTAAGGACGGGACTGGTCGATATATCGACCACCAATTTTATCAGGCACTCCACGTGATATATTTTTTCATTTTATGCACAAATATTGTTTAAAAAAAAGTCGAATTTCAACGTCAAAATCCCCGTCCTTAAAAGGTTAATAGTAAGTCGAATTGCAGATAATCTTCGCCGAGTGCGCTCGCTGGCCTAGATTAGATGCAATCGAGGAAACCGCATATACGCTTCATCCTGCCGCCTCCGCCGCATTAAAATTAAGGGTGCCGTCCACCCAAAATCTGATAATACTTTTATAAGCCGCCGATAAAGTAGAGCGCTTCTCGCGCTATTACCGTAAGGGTTCCGTATACCCACTTGTAAATAATTATTTCTTATTGTAATAGTAGTATATTAAGGGTGTCGGCCACTCAAACTTTCTCTTTAATTGATAATTTAGTATTAACAAGTTTCTCTTCCACGACCTATGTTTCAGGTGGAGGACGCCACCGGATAACCGACTGCCCGGGCCGTTATCACAGACGAATAACGTCTCTCTTTTGAAGTTACCTTTTGTTATTTTATTTATCATCGGCCGATAAGTGGCAAAACTTTATCTTTCGTTATTCATTATTATCAAGGGAACAAAAATTTATTTTTTTTCTTTCTTGGACGCGTTAAACACTTTTATTTTTGGTTTATATAGAATCATTATTTTCTTATTTATTTATGTTGAAATTGTTATCGTCGTTGTACCTTTTCTTTGACTGTCTTGTGACAGAAATAAAGCTAAGGTACTTCCAAATATAAAATCAACCGTGTTTAAACCCTTTATTTTCCTATTCTTCCGCCGTCCGTCCCAGACCGCCTCCTGCTCCGAATCCTGGTTACTCTCTGAAGCATCTGGCAACAGGAGGCAACGTTTTCTTTCCCACTCTCTTTACTCATTATATATATACGTAATAATAAATTTATATAGTATTAAATAAAAAGGAAAGCAAAAATGTTACAATATATATATATATATATATATATATATATATATATATATATATATATTTTATAAGTCAGAATGTCAATACAAAAGCTATGAAGAGTCCTGTTTTGTTTTTGCTCTTGTCTCTTATATTATTGCTTTAAATAGTTTGTTGAAACAATTAACAAGTTTTTGACAGTAAGTTTACAAAGTGGTAATTTGCTAATGTAATTCTAATAGTAGTTTTTTACAATTTTATATTACATTTTATAATAATAATAACAAAGGATAGTGAAATTATTTATTTATATGAATATGATAATTATTTAGATTTTTGTGTAGATTTGTTCTATCTTTTTTAGATTTAAAAATTGAAAAACAATATATTTATTAAAATATTTTTCTATTTGCAAGTATACGCTTGAAACATAGATTTGACATTTAGATATTAAATCTTAAGATTATGTGAAAGTTAAAGCCTTTTGTTTTATCAATTTGTTTTTATTTTATTTGTAACCTTTTGTATATAGCTTTATTCATGTGTGTTGCATGATTTCGGTGGAATGATTGATAATTACTCTGAGAAGCTTTGAGCGGTTAAGCTTTATCATAAAAAATTATATAATGTTTGTGTGATTGAAAACTAAAACTCCAAGTTAAAATTGGGATCTTTGAAGTACTTAGCGACATTATTAATTTTTATATTTATTCATGATAACTGTTTTAAATAGTTTGTTAAAACAATTAACAAGTTTTTAACAAAGGATAATGAAATTTATATAAATATGAAAATTATTCAGATTTTTAAAAACATTTGTGTATTGCTTTCTCATAGAGAAAGCATTGTATCGATAAAAAAAATTTTTTTCTATTTTTTTATTAATTTGTACATATTTGAACTCGGTGAGTCGAAAAAAGTGGTTACCAGAAAATCTCGAGAACTACTCGATGGATTTGCTAGTAATTTTGCATGAAATTTAGTTTTGTGACTAACTTGCTGGGAAGCTATTGATAATTGGTTCTTCTAGCGTAGTTTTCATTTTAAAGTTTTTATAAAAAAAAAAAAAAATTCGATTTTTCGTTTTTTTTTTTTTTTTTGTTTACTACTCGATGAATTTGCTTCAAAATTTGCATGGAATTTATTTGTGATTGCCTGGATAGAATAAATTTTTAAAAACTGATTTTCTTAGCTTAGTTTTAATTTTAGAGCATTTTGAAATTAAAAAAAAAATGTTTCTATTTATTAAGCCAATAAAATATTAAAAACTACTCGATAGATTTACTTCAAATTTTCCATACAATTTAATTTTTTGATGGGCTGGTGCGGAAGCTATTGAGAATTTGTTTTCTTAGCGTAGTTTTTTTTTAGAATCATTTTAAGAATTTTAAAAAAATTTCGATTTTTCATTTTTTTTGTATTTTACGTAAACTACTCGAAGAATTTGTTCGAAAATTTGTATGGAACTTAATTTCGACTGCCAAAAGTATAAAAAATTTTGTAAACTAATTTTCTTAGCACACTTTTAATTTTAGAGCATTTTTAAAATTTTTTAAAAAATTTTTATTTTTAATTTTTTTCTATTTTACGAAAACCATTTGATAGATTTGCTCCAAAATTTGTATGCAATTAATTCGCTACTGTCTGAAGAAAACAAGCTTTGGAAAACTAATTTTCTCGGTGCAGTTTTAATTTTAGAGCACTTTAAAAATTTTCAAAAAAATTTTCATTTTTCATTTATTTTCTTTTTTGCGTTAACCATTCTATAAATTTTCTCCAAAATTTGTATACGATTAATTCGCTATTGACTGAAAAAAATAAGCTTTTGAAAACTAATTTTCTTAGTGTGGTTACAATTTTATAGAACTTTAAGGATTTAAAAAAAAATTTCGATTCTTCTTTTCTTATTTTTTTTTATTTTACGTAAAGTACTCGATAGATTTGTTCTAAAAATTGCAGGGAAATTATTTGCGACTGCCAAAAGAAGGGAAATTTTCAAAAATTGATTTTCATAGCGTAGTTTTATAAAAAAATATTAAGTCAAGTCATTAAATATTAAATCAACGTAGGCAGTTTTTGTGTATATTCAATAGTGATTTTTCACCTAACAGGTAAGTTAAAAAGTCTAAATATTGTCATTTAAAAAAATTCAATCATATTGTACACGTTATTTTCAACAAAAATAGTTCTATTAAGTTTTTACAATAGTTTGATACTTTTTAATAGAAAATTTATTAAAACATTAATTTCACCAAAGAATTTGAGTAAATAAAAATATTCCATTACTTTGAATTTTTAACCACAAAATTTTTTATTTATATTTTGGAAACCAAATGGAACATATTCCAAGACTCATTGATTTTTATTATTTAGCTGTGCAAATTGATGTGAAATTTTTCGTATGTATATATATATATATATATCTACAAGTTCTATGGATTTGATGTTATAACTAAGAGTATTATTTTATTTTAATTTCATAAAATGGAATAAAATAATATATAAACTAAAATTATTTTGAATAAATTTCAAAGATATATTGGTACATCTTTAAAAGTTTAAACTTTAAATATCACTTTTTTCAAACAATTTTTAAACAGTGACTATTCTATTACATTAAAAAATACACAACTGTTCGCGAATAAATTATTCTTTTTTGAAACTATTAAACAAAACTCATTTTTTTAAAAGCTTTATTGCACGGTACCTTGAAAATTTCATTAATAGTATCAAATATTTTCTAAAAATGATATGAATGGTTTTTGCATAAAAGGTATAGAAAAGGCAAATTTTTGAAGGTTCTTTTATTGAATATAATTTAAACTACGCAAATAATTTTTAAGAAAACAAAAACAAAAATTTTAAGAGCAGGTCGAGTATATTCGTCTTTTTCTAATCAGAGAATTGTTTTTTTCACAATAACTAGTATAATCAAGAAAACGTTGAAAGACTCAAAATATATTTTATTTCTTATTTCTCATATTTTATTTATATACTGAATGTTTAAATTTAAATAAATAAAAATTGTTTAATTTTTGTGATTTTAACTGTTAAGACCTGCGCATTTCGCAGTATCGAAGTCAGTATAACTTAAGAGCAGGCCGGATTCGCTGTCCTTGTCTAATTGGCATTTTTGTTATTTACTCAAGTTTTAAACGGTGTATCTTCAAATTAAAGATCGCGCGCAATAGATATTATTATTATGAACATCTATGCACAAGAAAAAAAATATCTACCGGTTTGTTTTTGAAAAAAGTAAGTAACGCCAAAGTAAAAGTTTATGTTTATAATATTTTCGCGTTACTTACTTTTCTCAAAAACAAACCGGTAGATATTTTTTTTCTTGTGCATAGATGTTCATAATAATAATATCTATTGCGCTCGACCTTTAATTTAATTTAAAAACAACTCACTTGTTACTCGGTCGGTATCAGGTTCTACTCCGGCCTACCGTTAACAGTTAATTTATTTACTCATTGTATAACATTGTGTAAAAATTCTTTCTTAATTTCAAACAAATATTTTATTAAAACTTTATTTTATGAATGCAATTACATTTATATTCAAAAATTTTAGATTAGATTTTTTAATTAAAACCAGGGTTGCAAATATTTAAATCATTTTGGGCTTTAAATAAATTTTAATTCACAAATCCTTTTTGAATTCGTAATTAGAGTTTTATTTAATTAACAATTCCTTTTAAATTAATAATTAAAAATATTTTAATTAACAAATCAAAATCTAATCGTGAATTGAAAAGGCTTTAATTAAAAAATCAAAAGGAATTCTTAATTAAATAAATTTCAATTAAGAAATCAAAATGTAATCGTGAATTGAAAGGGCTTTAATTACAAAATCAAAAGGAATTCTTAATTAAATAAATTTCAATTAAGAAATCAAAATTTAATCGTGAATTGAAAGGGCTTTAATTCCAAAATCAAAAGGAATCCTTAATTAAATAAATTTCAATTAAGAAATCAAAATGTAATCGTGAATTGAAAGGGCTTTAATTCCAAAATCAAAAGGAATTCTTAATTGAATAAATTTCAATTAAGAAATCAAAATTTAATCGTGAATTGAAAGGGCTTTACTTCCAAAATCAAAAGGAATCCTTAATTGAATAAATTTCAATTAAGAAATCAAAATGTAATCGTGAATTGAAAGAGCGTCAGTTATGATTATGATTTGTGAATTCGAGGGCTTCAATTAAAAATTCCATAATTCCTTTTTAATTAAACGTTTTAAAGGAATTTTTATCATATATATGGGACGTTTCAGGTCAACTCACCGAACAAAAAAATAAAATTCGTTGTAAATCTGTGAAAATGTTCCATTTCATACCCAAAATATACAAAAAAAATTTCAGAGGTATAGATCCAATGGATTAAGAGTAATGAGTAATGAAATATTGTGATTTTTCAAAATTTTTGGTGAATTCATCAAATTAATAATTTTTTTACTCAAAAACTAAGGGTCCTAGAGATGTACTTATGAAGACATTTCTTGTTGCAAATTAAGCGTAGAATCAGCACAAATTTTTTTAAATCTCAAGATTGCTATCTTCTGATTGGTCCACTTTGTTATTTCATATAATTTGCAATTACTTGAGTTCGAACAGGTTGATTTCACTCCTGTTGGAGTATGTTATGTCTTCTGATAACATATTGAAGTAAGCTTTTGCTCCACTTGGCTCGAGCCCTAGGAGAGGAGCTATAGAACTTTGAATATTGAAAAATTTTTAATTTTGAATTTAACACATACATCAACATTTTCTTCTTCGATGTTCATAGATAATACAATATACGAATGCATGATTGTCTAAATATTTTAACATTTATCTATTTCTTTATGATGCAAGTGTTTTATTAAAATATTAATTATGCATTACGTACACATCATCAAGATACACTCATAAACAAGAAAATTTTATTCGTTTAACTAATTTGTCATTATAACTATTTTGCATACGTATTAAAAATTATTTAAATATACATATTTAGGAATTAAAATTAATACTATATATCTGGAAATAAAAGGATAAAGTTAAATAAATTCTATACGGATAAAATTTATTCAATATAAAAATTTATTACAAAATGAAAGAATCTGTTATTTGTGTATTCTGTAACTTTTAACAAGTACTTCTTAATTTATCTCATTTTTCTGAAAATAAATTACTCAAAATTTTTTTTTTAAATTGAAATGGTATTTTAAAATTATAATGTCATTAGAGTGGAGATAAATTAAGAAGTACTTGTTAAAAGTTACAGAATACACAAATAACAGATTCTTTCATTTTGTAATAAATTTTTATATTGAATAAATTTTATCCGTATAGAATTTATTTAACTTTATCCTTTTTATTTCCAGATATATAGTATTAATTTTAATTCCTAAATATGTATATTTAAATAATTTTTTAATACGTATGCAAAATAGTTATAATGACAAATTAGTTAAACGAATAAAATTTTCTTGTTTATGAGTGTATCTTGATGATGTGTACGTAATGCATAATTAATATTTAATAAAGCACTTGCATCATAAAGAAATAGATAAATGTTAAAATATTTAGACAATCATGCATTCGTATATTGTATGATCTATGAACATCGAAGAAGAAAATGTTGATGTATGTGTTAAATTCAAAATTAAAAATTTTTCAATATTCAAAGTTCTATAGCTCCTCTCCTAGGGCTCGAGCCAAGTGGAGCAAAAGCTTACTTCAATATGTTATCAGAAGACATAACATACTCCAACAGGAGTGAAATCAACCTGTTCGAACTCAAGTAATTGCAAATTATATGAAATAACAAAGTGGACCAATCAGAAGATAGCAATCTTGAGATTTAAAAAAATTTGTGCTGATTCTACGCTTAATTTGCAACAAGAAATGTCTTCATAAGTACATCTCTAGGACCCTTAGTTTTTGAGTAAAAAAATTATTAATTTGATGAATTCACCAAAAATTTTGAAAAATCACAATATTTCATTACTCATTACTCTTAATCCATTGGATCTATACCTCTGAAAATTTTTTTGTATATTTTGGGTATGAAATGGAACATTTTCACAGATTTACAACGAATTTTATTTTTTTGTTCGGTGAGTTGACCTGAAACGTCCCATATGTATATAGAAAAACAGATGTGGACGCGCACATACATACGCACCTGGGCTCATATACATGCAACATTTCGTGTCGACCCAAACGCACACATACAGACAAGTTGATATATATATATATATATATATGTATATATACATACATACATACATACGTGGGACATTCCACGTCAATTAGAACGCACCCACAGACAGGTTTATATATATGGGACATTTCATGCCAATGCGCATGCACACACACAGGATTATATATGTATATATATATATATATATATATATATATATATATATATATATATATATATATATACATGGGACATTTCGGGTCAACTCGTACGTACTCATGATCACAGGCTTCTCTATATATATGGAACATTTCATGACAACTCTCACATACCTATCCGACTTCCTTCAGGTTCGCATATATGGGACGTTTCATGTCAATTTTCATTCATGCACACACACGTTAATATACATGGGATTTTTTATGTAAATTTCAACGCACACACATACAGGTTTATATATATGGGACATTTCATGCCAATGCGCACGCACACATACACACACAGCATTATATATATATATATATGGGACATTTCATGTCAACTTGTACATACTCATAATCACAGGCTTATCTATATATATAAAACATTTCATGACAACTCTCACACACCTATCCGAGTTCGTTCAGGTTTACATATATGCGACGTTTCATGTCAATTTGCATTCATGCATACACGCTTTTATATACATGCGACTCTTCATGTCAACTCATGTATGACCTTACTGACAGGTTTTTGCATATGTATATATGGTCCATTTCATATCAAATTGCTCACGTTCACCCGCAATTTTTTTGTTTCTATATATATATATATATATATATATATATATATATATGGGACATTTCATGTCAACTTGCACGTACTCGCAAGCACAGGTTTTTCTATATATATATGGGACATTTCATGACAACTTGTACACACCTATCTAAGTACCCTTAGGTTTATATATATGAGACGTTTCATGTCAATTCGTATGCATGCACACACGCGTTCATGTACGTGGGACTTTTCATGTCGACTTACAAGCATGATATAAACATATATATATATATATATACATAAGGGACATTTCATGTAGAATCGCACGTACACACACAGGTTTATTCAAGTTTATATGGAACATTTAATTTCAACTCATACGCACACGCACACGCTCACACATACAAACACATATTTATTTTTATATATATATATATATATATATATATATATATATATATATACATACTTTACCTTATCGATGTAGACAATATTTAAAAAATAGTTATTTATTATGCTGTGGTACCCACGATCGCCGTCTTCGGATACCTAGGTGTTAATGACAACTTAAACATCATCTACAGCTAAAACTTTTGAAATTTAACTTATAGTTTAATAACTACTTTGAAGTTGTTTCAAATGTTATCTAGCCAAACATGGATGTTCCGAGTAAGATAAACATTGTCTACAAGAATATCTTTTGAAATTTAGCCATTATTTATTAATAACATGTACGTTTCCCGAGATGACATCTCACAATATCCAGGTGATCCTGGCTACCTGGAAATCGTCTATATGAATGAATTTTGAAATTTTCCATACCGATTATGAAGTTTACAGATATTTGCAGGAACTACGTCAAATGAAACTTGGAGATTCTTTTAGATTTCGATTCTAAGGTTGTTTGATTAGGTCGGAGAATACTCGGAAATAAAAAGATTTTAAAAGAACAATTGTTTAAGATTCATGCAAGTTCCATGAAATATGTTGATTTACTCGTAGTCGATACCCATATATAAAGATCATTCATACAAATCATCTCGCATATAAATTTGCGGTAGTATCCCTACTAATTTATGAATTTTTCGTTCGAATAATGCCAGCGAAATTTAACTTCGAGAAAGCATATTACTATTGTAATTAGTGAATAATTTTTACATTTTTTCATCAAACATCATTCCGATATACAGGTAATAAGCGCTATTATTTAAAAAATTTAAAAAAAGTTAATTTATTTATTTTATACTTTTTAGTCTATTTATTCAATTATTGTATTTTATTTTTAAAGCATGTTTTTAAAATTTTGTATTTTCTATTTTTAAGTTAAAATTGTTTTTATTATCATTTAGAGTTACATTGCAACCAGACTTTTCGAAGATTACACTCAGGGACATCCGTTATCGGCGACTTGGTACTCCAGTTCGACCTCTTCATCCTAAATCATTATTATGCATTATAGATTCACTTTCAAACCTTGAATTAGGTTTTAGCAGCCCTGAAATCCCCGGGAACCCACCTCGACCCAGAGAAAGCCTCCCCACTTGTACTTCCTCGGAGACGACGTCCATGCGTATTCTGGACAACGTGCATCACTTTGTGGCAATTGTTTGATCTCAAATTCGGTTTTAGCAACCCTGAAAACCCCCGAGAAACTGGCCTTGACCCAAAGAAAGCCTCCCCATTTATACTTCCTCGGAGATGACTTTTCACACCCATTATCATCGACCTGGATGTCCAGGTACCAAAATGACAACTGATTATTGTATTGTCATCCAAGACCAAAGTCTATGCCAATTGTCAGAATTTATATCTGTCAAAAAGTGCCTGAAATCGAGCGCGCAAGATTTGATTACAGACAGACAAACATGCAAACAGACATGAAGGCGAATATAAGAAAAGCGTATATAAAAAAATAATATTTACCTACGTTAAGTCTGCTTTGAGACTAATTATCTTTCGTTTTTTATGACAAAAACAAGTAAATTGAATTTGAGAAAATTCCTATAAGTTACTTCAATTTATGAAAAAGTCAATATAAATCGTCATTTTTGCAATTATGAAGATTATGATTATTTTCGCGGAAATTATAAAGTTATGGAAATTATTTATGGAAACGTTTTCGATTGGAAAATTTGTGATTATTGCAGTTGAATTTTGTTACAATATCATCAGTTATATCCTCGTTAAAATGACCCGAAAATTTCTAAAAGTATCGGAACAAATATTTTTCCGGTCTTTAAAGAATGTTTAAGAACTATTATGAAATGAAAATTGATAAATGTTTCAAGTTTTCCGAATCGTTCCGACATTGAAATTTCAATTATAAGCCGTTACTCATAAAATTTGGAAAAGTCTATTGTATGCAACTATTTTTCCAGTGATTCAGTTGTAATTTATAAAATTGTGAATTTGGGTGATTCATTATGTTTCTTTCCGTAATATTTATCTGATGTTGGAGCTACAGCAATCAAGTTTTGCTTTTTTTATTCCATTAATATCATTTTAAATTCGTAAAATAATAGTATATTGTGTAACGAGTAAGGTTTAGTTGACTATTGTGCACGAGGGCAAGTTGGCGCACGAGCGTAGCGAATAGCGCCATTGCCCGAGACTCTCTCTCTCTCTCATATCTGCCGTACGACTGACTCGCAATAGTATATTTCAATACTTTTTGGTACTATTATTTGTAATTAAATTACATACTTTTAGTTCACCAATTTCACGTTTATACGGAATAATTACGATTTCGTTAATGTAAAAATAATACAAGAATAGATGATACGATTTACTTTGTCAGAGGTTAAAGCGAGATAGAGTATAAAATTCATCATATGGTCGATGAGATACAGTATGAGGGCACTGCGCTTGTATAAACCTTTGCGATTTTACATTAATTAACGCTTTTGCGTGACATTATTTTACAGAATGTAACGTATTTACGTGATTTAATACAAAATAATATTATACATAGCTGTGAAACACACGCCCTCAAAAAACAACACACGCAGCGCGCGCTATTAGCTACTTACTACCCCGAAAACGCATGCGCTATAGGCCGCTTACTCAGCACGGATGAGAAAAACAAATATAATGACTTGTCCGCACTAAAGCTATGTTAATACAATAATTTTTGTTAAAATAAAAAATCATTTAAACTTGTAAATTTTTTATGAACTTGGATTGGAAATTATATCAAGCTCGACAAACCTAATCTTAAAATACGTTACATTGAAAGTTTGTATTATTACTTTTTATGTAGTATTTTCGTGGGTTTCTTGAGTTGTCCGCACTCGAGTTGAATCTTACAAATTTTTTCTTTGTCGCAAAAAAATGTTATTAAACGCATTGTTTATTCATAACTTGGGATTGGAAATATTATTAGAAGACTGGAAGCTTCGTCATGCTCTTAAAAATAAAAATAATGTTATCTAATTTTAAAAATAATATTAATCTGAATAATATATCCTCATTAGAAAAGTTATTGTAATTTATATATATTTAGAACCTTTCCAATTTCATGTGTACCACTAAGGTATTATATGGGGATATCCATCCAACTTTAAATTCTCTAGTAACAGGTCATTATTTAAACTAGGTTATAATCTTTTGTGCTATCCTGTAACTCTATTTCTGATGTATTTTGTAAATGTGCCACAAACGGCGCAGCAGATAATTCTATAAAAGTAAATTTACACATAAGATAAATTACGGTAATTTTTTATGTGTAAAAATGAATGTTTCATAGAAATATCTACTGCGCCGTTTGTTAAACATTTACAAAATACATCAGAAATAGAGTTACAGGATAGCACAAAAGATTTGAACCTAGTTTAAACAATGTGCATCATGCGGTAACCCAGTAACAGCTGTAATATGACCTGTTACTAGACAATTAAAAGTTTTGTGGATATCCCCATACATCAAAAAATATGATTATGACTTCTTCAGATTCTTTATGAATTTCTAATATATTGAATAGTGATTTTTGAAGGGCATATCATAGTATTAATTAAATTAACTTATTAATAAACTGAAAAATTGCCTAGTATTAATAAATTAGTGCGATTTATTGTATTTATTCACAAAAAAATTTATAGCTTAGTCGTGTAAAATGGCTTTATTTCCACTATCAAACAATTCCATGGTATGCTTAACTATTTCAAGAGTTAAAAAAATTTAATAATATGTATATTTTTTTATAACTTCAAGATCGTTACTGAGAATCATAAATAATTCTCACGGTATTTTATTAATAGCAGGTCGTACATCTCTATCCTTTTATAATAAAAAAATTCAATTTTCTGCAAAACCTTATGATTGTAGCAAAAAATAAAAAGAAAGCCTCATCTCGTATACTAAAAAGCAATATTTTCTCTTATGAGAAAAAATTATTTTATCGCTTCGTTTCAAAGAAAACTTTGAAAAACTGAATTGTCCATCCAAACCTCGATATTTTATGTTTTTCAAGGTTTTTTCAAAAGGAATCGATAAAAAATTTTTTCCTAATCAAAGAAAATATTGCTTTTTATGATACAAGATGGGGCTTTCTCTTTATTTTTTGCTAAAATTATTAGTTTTTGTAAAAAAATCAATTTTTTGATTACAATAGGACATATCGACGGTGGCTACGAAAACTATCACAGCTGAGTAATTGACTACGAAAAAAAACACATCTCCAAAAGTGCGACGCAAAAAAAACACATCTCCAAAAGTGTGACGCAAAAAAAAAACATTTCAAAAGTGCAACGCAAAAAAAACACATCTCCAAAAGTGCAACCGAAAAAACACATCTCCAAAAGTGGCGGCGAAGAAAAACACACCTTCAAAAGTGCGGCGAAGAAAAACACATCTTCAAAAGTGGCGGCGAAGAAAAACACACCTTCAAAAGTGCGGCGAAGAAAAACACATCTTCAAAAGTGGCGTCGAAGAAAAACACACCTTCAAAAGTGCGGCGAAGAAAAACACCCTTTTTGAAAATTGTCACTGTGTTTTCAAGAGGTGTTTTTCTTCGCCGCCACTTTCGAAGGTGTGTTTTTCTTCGCCGCCACTTTTGAAGGTGTGTTTTTCTTCGCCACCACTTTTGAAGATGTGTTTTTTTTCGCCACCACTTTTGAAGGTGTGTTTTTCTTCGCTGCCACTTTTGAAGATGTGTTTTTCTTCGCCGCACTTTTGAAGATGTGTTTTTTTTCGCCGCACTTTTGGAGATGTGTTTTTCTTCGCCGCACTTTTGGAGATGTGTTTTTTTTCGCCGCACTTTTGGAAACGTGTTTTTTTTCGCGGCACAATTTCGATGTGTTTTTTTTCGCGGCTCTTTTCATCTGTGTTTGTTTTCGTAGCCACCGTCGATATATACTCGACCTCCTCTTAAGGATCTTTAATAGCTATTAAACTCTTTATAAGATTGTAATAATTAATCTCGATTTACTTCCACAGAGTTCGTGAAGTTTCATTAACCTTTCAATCAATATACAGAAAATATAAAGATTCATCCGTATTCTTAAATGATCTCATAGGAGTCGGTCTGTGGCTCATTCGGTAGAGCGTTGGATTCGTAATCTCGAGGTTCCGAGTTCGAATCCCGCTCTCGGCCGATTGATACAAGCACCACTGTACGTTACATGTGCTTTGTTCACAAACACACTTATGAGCTCCGTCGCTGATTAGCATAGCAATAATAGCATAGCATAAATATAGCGACGTTAAAAAAAAAAAAAAATGATCTCATAGATTTATAATCATTTATTTACCAATAATTTAATAAATATATTCATACGATGATAAAACGTGAAAAATATTTCTGAAGAATTTTTTAAAATACAATCTAGAAGGATTCTCCTGAAAACTTTACAGTGCTGTTCAATTCTAAAGCGATCTTAATTGTTCATTAATTGTAAATACGATAAAATTAAGGTTACTATTCCTTAGTAAAACTTAATGAACCAAAAAAGTTCAGAAGGTATCAACGAAAATCATGACAATTTTTTTCATAAGAGTTCACAAAGTTGTATTATGGACTGGTACCAAAAACCGCAAAAAATTAGAAAGGTTCTTTTACATCAGAATCTTTCCAAACCTTAATGTACATGTTCACCGGGGTATTTCACCTGAATACGGAGGACATTTATAACTAATATAGGTAGCTAGGAGAGTTTCCGTAGCCGATGGAGATCCACGGCTCCACCAAAGTTTTTCCTATGTATTTTGGTGCCTTGAACACGAATTTCGAGGGTGGATAGCTGGAAAATAGTTAGGAAAATCTCTAAAGTAAATTTTCTGGTTGTTAATTCTTCGCAGAAAAACATAATTTTTCGTGTTTTTCATCAAATATTAAGTCGAAAATATTCTTATCAATTTTGCCGTACATTGCACCATTTCTCTGTAAAAACATCATAAATATAAAAAAAACTCATTTTGCCATTTTTAATGATTTTTTTTATTTTATTGCACTAATCATTGGTGACCAATATAATTAAGAATTTTTACATTTTAATTAGCTAAAATTATTCTTTAATCCACCAACTGTTGATAAAAAAAGAATG
This sequence comes from Anastatus disparis, assembly GCA_017163975.1. NCBI lineage: Eukaryota > Metazoa > Arthropoda > Insecta > Hymenoptera > Eupelmidae > Anastatus > Anastatus disparis. The sequence goes on from JAFFSR010000302.1 coordinate 2,879,548, forward strand.
GTTTAGGCTGGTTGCGGTCTTCCTTTAATTTTTCACGAATAATTGAACCGCTTATTCAGAAAGTACCGCGCAACGGTGCTCACATGAAAAAGTCAGGTCGGAAAATAGGGGAGATTGCTATAGTAACATTAAAGTCCACGGTTCCAAAAATTTTTTTTATATATTTTGTCACTAAACATTAATTTAAAGGGGGTGAAGTCTGAAAATGTCCAGGAAAATTTGTATGATATAATTTCCAAAAATTTGAAAAGTCTATTTTTCAAATAAAAAACATTTTGTCGCTTATTTCATGCAATTTTCATGCCAAAGTTATAAAAAAGAATAAGTTTTATAATTTTTTTTCAATTTTTCATATTAGAATGAGACTATTGTTACAGTGCAGCAGAGATTAGAATAGGATTTCCTAAAATTTTATTTCATTTGCTAAATTTATGTTATAATTTATAAATACGTTTAATTAATCGTTATTTGTATTTTAATCTTATTACATTTTTTACATGTAGAATTTTTGCTACAAAAATAATATGTACAGTACGCTATTCATTATTTTATGAAGTTTAAAAAACTTGTGTTTTTATAATTTATAAAATTTTTTAACGAAGTACAATTTTTTTCTGAGAACTACTCTTTTACTGTTACATATTTTGTAAAAATATATCTTTTTAATAAAAAAAATAGGTATATGATTGATTGAAAATATTAATTTTATTTAATTTAATTTATGTATAACCCTGTTGAAAAAACTCACTGACATGGTAACATTTTTTTTTAACTATTAATAATTGAATTTATTGATTTGTTGATTGTAATTCTTTAATCATTTATTTTATTTCCGCAATTCAATCCAAAATATCCTTAATTTATAATCCTTCAGTTGAAAATTGAGGCAGCACACTAATTATAACACATCCAAAATAATTTATAGCACCATCATCAGTGTCACAACCAAATTTTAAAATTGCTAAGCATAAACTTTCAAAACGAATGTCAGGAAAAAGTAATTAACATTGTAAAAGAATTTTTTTATTACAGATAACTATTATGGGAAAAACTTTTTTGAAAATAAAATCATATAATCAAATTATCCATCAAAAAGTAAAACTATTCCTTAAAAATCTTTAAGATTTTTATCAGTATTAATATTAGCAATTTTTCCTAAATTAGAATTTTTTTTTATTTTAAGTAACATAGAAAAAATAACCTGTTTGTGTAACTGATTAAAAACTGCTCACTTGTTTAAAAAAAATCTGGTGGCACTCATATATATATATATATATATATATATATATATATATATATATATATATATATATATATGAGTGTAAAATGACATATCACCAAAAGATTAAAAGTTGTGGAGATATGATCATATATATAAAGAAAAATATATACAAACTCAAGTACGTGTGTCATGCATGTAAATTGACATGAAACGTCCCGTGTATATAAACCTGTGTGTATCTGCGCGCGTGTGAATTAACATTAAATATCCCATGTATATGTGTACACAGATATACACACATACCCATACAGCATGAAAGATTGCTGCAAGGTTGCTGCAAGGTTTCATAAAAGTTTCGAAAATTCGCAGCAACCTTTCATGAAAGATTGTAGCAACATTTATATGTCCGCGCTAGAACCCGGTTGAAATATTTCTAAAAACCTCGCAGCAATCTTTCATAAAACTTCGCAGCAACCTTTCATGAAAACCTCACAGCAATATTTCAGGAAATGTAACAGAAACATTTCAAGAAACCTTGCAGCAATCTTTTAGAACACCTCGCCGCAACCTTGCAGGAAACCTCGCAGCAATCTTTCAGGAAATGTAACAGAAACATTTCAAGAAACCTCACAGGAATCTTGCGGGAAAAATAGCAAAAACATTTCAAGCAACCACACAGCAATTTTTCAGAAAATCTCGCCGTAACCTTGCAGAAAACCTCGTAGCAACCTTTTATGAAATATTGCAGCAACATTTATATGTCTGCGCTTAGAACCCGGTTGAAATATTTCTAAAAACCTCGCAGCAACCTTATATGAAAACCTCGCAGCAACATTTCAAGAAACCTTGCAGCAATCTTTCATGAAAGGTTTCTCGTAATATTTCATGAAATTTTTCCCAAATTTTGCCGCAAACAATGCTCATACCTATCCGTATGGTTTCCTGCAATATTTTGTAAAATATTTCTTAAATCTTGCCAAAAGCTTGCTGCAGTAATATTTACTAGTAGTCAGGATTTTCTATCCTTGTGTGATAAAGTTTTTCTTATTTGCTTAAGTATCAATCGTTCTATCTATAAATTACTAGTTGAGCGCAACAGTATTATTATCAATATTTGTGCACAAGAAGAAAAAATTCCTCAGCATCGTTTTTGAGAAAAGTAGAGAATATTGAAATAAAAGGTTTTGTTTCTAATATTTATGCGTTCTTTACTTTTTTCAATAACAATTCGATGGAGTTTTTTACCCTACGCATAAATATTTATAATAATAGCATACTTATTGCGCTCAACTTCCCGTTTACAATACAACTACAGCAATAAATACTTGAGTAAATAACAGAAAACCAAATATAAGGCAAGAACAGCGAATCTGGACTGCTCTTAGAATCTTTTATAAAAACTTGCGGAATGATTGTTGAAACTGTTTATGAAAGGTTTGCTGCAATTTCATTTTGAAATTATTCATGAAACTTTGCTGATACTTTTTATGAAACGCTTTTCTGGAATATTTTATAAAGATTGCCAAAAATATGGTAATAACTATTGGCGAAATGTACATAGTAATATTTTTTGTGATATCTTAGAAATCTTGTCAAAAACCTTGCAGAAATCTTACTGCAACTTTTAACAAAAGATACCTCGTAATATTTCATAAAATATTCATCAAATTTTGCTGGAAACCTCGTTGAAACCTTTCATAAAAGGTATCTTGCAATTTTTCGTAAAATGTTTCTAAAATCTTGCACGAACCTTGCTGCAACCTTTCATCAAAGGTCTCTTGCGATATTTCATAAAATGTTCCCCAAATCTTGCTAGGAACCTCACTGAAACCTTTCATGAAAGGTTTCTTGCAATATTTCATAAAATGTTTCTAAAATCTTGCAGGAACCTCGCTGCAATCTTTCATGAAAGGTTTCTTGCAATAATACATGAAAAGTTCCCCAAATCTTGCTGGAAAACTCGCTGAAACCTTTCGTGAAAGGTTTCTTGCAATATTTCATGAAATGTTTTTAAAATCTTGCAGAAACCTCGCTGCAACCTTTCGTGAAAGGTTTCTTGCAATATTTTATAAAATGTTTCTAAAATCTTGCAGAAAGCTCGCTGCAATTTTTCATAGAAAGTTCGATGCAATATTCCATCAAGTTGTCTAAATCTTGCTGAAAATCCCGCTGAAACATGTAATAAAAGTTTTCTTGCAATATTTCATGAAATGTTTTTAAAGTCTTACAGAAACCGCGCTGCAACCTTTCATGAAAGGTTTCTTGCAATATTTCATGAAATATTTCTAAAATCTTGCAGAAAACTTGCTGCAACCTTCCATGAAAGGTTCCTTACAATATTCCATGAAATGTTTTCTACATTTTTCTGAAAACCTCGCTGAAACATGTCGTGAAAGTTTTCGACTAATATTTCATCAAATGTTTCTAAAATCTTGCAGAAACCTCGCTGCAACCTTTCGTGAAAGTTTTTCTTGCAATATTTTATGAAATGTTTCTAAAATCTTACAGAAACCTCGCTGCAACCTTTCATGAAAGGTTTCTAGCAATATTTCATGAAATATTTCTAAAATCTTGTAAAAACCTCGCTGCCACCTTTCATGAAAGGTTGCTTGCAATATTCCATGAAATAATTTCTAAATCATGCTGAAAACCTCGCTGCAACCTTTCGTGAAAGTTTTCTTTCAATATTTCATGAAATATTTCTAAAATCTTACAGAAACCTCGCTGCAATCTTTCATGAAAGGTTTCTTGCGAAATTTCATAAAATATTTCTAAAATCTTGCAGAAACCTTGCTGCAACCTTTCATGAAAGCTTCCTTGCAATATTTTATGAAATGTTTTCTAAATTTTGCTTGGAACCTCTATGCAACTTTTTATAAAAGGTTTCTTGCAATATTTCATGAATTGTTTCTAAAATCTTGCAGAAACCTCGCTGCAACCTTTCATGAAAGGTTTCTTGCAACATTTCATGAAATGTTTTATAAAACCTTGCAGAAACCTCGCTGCAACCTTTCATGAAAGGTTCCTTGCAATATTGTTTGAATTATTTTCTGTAACCTTGTAGCAAGTTTGCAGTAATATCACACTGAAATGTTTCATGAAACCTCTTAGCAATGTTAAGACAAGATTGCTGCAATCTTGTGACAATATTTCAGCACAATATTTCAGTGAAAGTTTCACTGCAATATTTCATGCTGTGTGGGTATATGTGTGTATATATATATATATATATATATATATTCATAAGCCCATGTGTGTGCTTACATGCGAATTGACAGAAACGGTCCCATATATATAAATACAAATTTCAAATACATGTTTAGATGTGTTTGCGTGTTCGAGTTGACAAGATATGTCAAATATATGAGAACCAGTGCGTGCGTGTTGACATGATACGTCCCATATATGTGAACCTAAGGGCGCTTGGATAGGTGTGTTAGAGTTGTCATGAAATGTCACATATATATAAACCTGTATAGGCGTGGGTAATAATTTACGTGAAAAATCCTATGTATATTAACGTGTGTGCATGCATGTAAATCGATATGAAATGTACCATATGTATAAACCTGTGTGTGTGTGCGTGCGTTCGAATTGACATGGAAAATCCCATGTATATTAACGTACGTGTGCATGCATGCGAATCGACATGAAATGTCCAATATATATAAACCTGTGTGTTTGTATGCGTTTGAATTGACATTAAAAATCCCATGTATATTAACGTGTGTGTGCATGCATGCGCAACGACATGTACTGTCCCATATATATATATATATAAACCTGTAAACGACATGAAATATCTCATATATATATACCTGCATGTGCGTACGTTCCAATTGACGTGAAAAATTTAATATTTATTAAAGTTTGTGTGCATGCATGCGAATTGACATGAAATGTCCCATATATATGTAAACCTGTGTGTGTGCGTTCGAATTGACGTGAAAAATCCTATATATATATTAACGTGCGTGTGCATGCATGCGAATCGACATGAAATGTCCCATATATATATATATAAACCTAAGGTTACTAGGATGGGTGTGTGCGTGTTGTCATAAAATGTCCCACATATATAAAAAAGCCTGTCATTATGAGTATGTACGAGTTGACATGAAATGTCCCATATATAATCCTGTGTGTGTGTGTGTGTGTGTGTGTGTGCGTGCGCATTGGCATGAAATGTCCCATATATCTAAACCTGTTAGTGCGTGCGTTCCAATTGACGTGAAAAATCCCATGTTTATTAAAGTCTGTGTGCATGCATGCGAATAGACATGAAATGTCCCGTATATATAAACCTGTGTGTGTGCTTTCGAATTGACGTGAAAATGCTATGTTTATTAACGTGCGTGTGCATGCATGCGAATCGACATGAAATGTCCCATATATGTAAATCTAAGGGTACACGAATGGGTGTGTGCGTGTTGTCATGAAATGTACCACATATAAAGAAAACCTGTACTTATGAGTACGTGCTAACCGACATGAAATATCCCATGTATGTATGTATGTATGTATATATATATACATATATATAAACCAAAATATATACGGGTCAACGGGTGCAAGTTGACATGAAACGGACCATGTATAAATATATATATATATATATATATATATATATATATATCAACTTGTCCGTATGTGTGCGTGTGGGTCGACATGAAATGTTGCATATATATATGAGCCTAGGTGCGTATGTATGTGCGCGTCCACATATGTTTTTCTGTATACATATATATGATACAAATTCTTTAGTACGTTTAATTAAAAAGGAATTGTGGAATTTTTAATTAAAGCCCTCGAATTCACAAATCATAATCATAACTGACGCTCTTTCAATTCACGATTACATTTTGATTTCTTAATTGAAATTTATTTAATTAAGAATTCCTTTTGATTTTGTAATTAAAGCCCTTTCAATTCACGATTACATTTTGATTTCTTAATTGAAATTTATTTAATTAAGGATTCCTTTTGATTTTGGAATTAAAGCCCTTTCAATTCACGATTACATTTTGATTTCTTAATTGAAATTTATTTAATTAAGGATTCCTTTTGATTTTGGAATTAAAGCCCTTTCAATTCACGATTAAATTTTGATTTCTCAATTGAAATTTATTTAATTAAGAATTCCTTTTGATTTTGTAATTAAAGCCCTTTCAATTCACGATTACATTTTGATTTCTTAATTGAAATTTATTTAATTGAGAATTCCTTTTGATTTTTTAATTAAAGCCTTTTCAATTCACGATTAGATTTTGATTTGTTAATTAAAATATTTTTAATTATTAATTTAAAAGGAATTGTTAATTAAATAAAACTTTAAGAGCAGGCCGGATTCGCTGTCCTTGTCTAATCGGCATTTTTGTTATTTACTCAAGTATCAAACGGGGTATCTGCAAATTGAAGGTTAAGCGCAATAGATATTATTATTACAAATATTTATGCACAAGAAAAAAAAAATCTATCGCTTTGTTTTTGAGAAAAGTAAGGAACGCGAAAATATTATAAACATAATCTTTTACTTCGGCGTTCCTTACTTTTCTCAAAAACAAATCGGTAGATTTTTTTTTTCTTGTGCATAGATATTCATAATAATAATATCTATTGCGATCAACCTTTATTTTGAAGATACACCGTTTAATACTTGAGTAAATAACAAACAACTCAATTGTTACTCGGTCGGTATCAGGTTCTACTCCGGCCTGCCGTTAATTACAAATTCAAAAATGATTCGTGATTCAAATAATTTTTAATTACTTTTTTTGCAACCCTGATTAAAACCTATGTCTTATAATTATTTATATTATTTGTTCAAACAACATAAACATTTAGTACTGTACAATAACATATATTTTTAATTAAATGCTTTATATATTTGGTTTAGCAAAACATACGGTCGAATGACCAGTTACCGTTCCTTTAAGCTTCAGGCAGATACATTTCTTTCAATAAAACAAATCTCGAGGTGTCTCAAGGTCTCAAATCTCAACCTCTCTTGTGGTTTAAATTATATTTAATGAAAGAACCTTCGAAAATTTGCTTTCTTCCATACCATTTATGCAAAAACCATTCATATCATTTTTAGAAAATATTTGATACTATTAATGAAATTTTCAAGGTACCGTGCAATATAGCTTTTAAAAAAATGAATTTTGTTTAATAGTTTCAAAAAAGAATAATTTATTCGCAAACAGTTGTGTATTTTTTAATGTAATAGAATAGTCACTGTTTAAAAATTGTTTGAAAAAAGTGATATTTAAAGTTTAAACTTTTAAAGATGTACCAATATATCTTTGAAATTTATTTGAAATAATTTTCGTTCATATATTATTTTATTCCATTTTATGAAATTATAATAGAATAATACTCTTAGTTATAACATCAAATCCATAGAACTTGTAGATATATATACATACGAAAAATTTCACATCAATTTGCACAGCTAAATAATAAAAATCAATGAGTCTGGGAATATGTTCCGTTTGGTTTCCAAAATATAAATAAAAAATTTTGTGGTTAAAAATTCAAAGTAATGGAATATTTTTATTTACTCAAATTTTTCGGTTAAATTAATGTTTTAATAAATTTTCTATTAAAAAGTATCAAACTATTGTAAAAACTTAATAAAACTATTTTTGTTGAAAATAACGTGTACAATATGATTGAATTTTTTTAAATGACAATATTTAGACTTTTTAACTTACCTGTTAGGTGAAAAATCCCTATTGAATATACACAAAAACTGCCTACGTTGATTTGATATGTAATGACTTGACTTAATATTTTTTTATAAAGAACAAATAAATTTTAGCGATAACGAAGAAAATTTCTAAAAACACCTGAATTTGCGGAAAAGTATTTAAAACAGTCATTTTTAATCAATCATAAGATTTTCTTTCTTCAAACGCACTTTGTTTTGAAGAAAACGTACAAATACATTTTTATCAGATATCATCCATAAATATGTAGTGACGATATTACCAATAAATCTGTTATAATGTTTTATAATGTTAGTTTTTATAATGTTTTATGAAGTTATTACTAAACAGTATTATAATGTTTAGTAATAACTTCATAAATGTTATTATCCATAATCACATAAATTGTTTGTCAAAAAATTTATTTTCTTTCTCAATTTTTTATTTGTTTTATTTTTAGATTTGTTAATAGATTTATTAGTATAGTTTTTTAATTATTCAACTTTAAATATGTCGTAATAAATCTAAAAATAAAAAAAAATAATCAAAGATATTAAAGCATTAATAACTATATTTATAAATTCGTCTTGAATATTTGTATTTCCCTCCATATTTTACGTGTTAATGATTTTTCATATCGATCTTGTAGGGAACAAAAATTGAAAACTCATAAGATTTTTGAGTAACAACGTGACGTTTCGTCGGCCCAGGGTTTGCCGACCTCTTCAGACTTTATTAAAATTAAATAAAAAATTACAAATTAAATATAATAAATTAAGAAACATATTCAAAATTTTAAATATCCACACAAACATTACCATACACTAATTTCAATCAAAGAAACATGATAGTCAAGTATAATAAAATTTAGAGGAAAGCAAGTGCTCTCTTTGTCGACTAGTTTGAAACTGAAAACATATAAACTTCATCATTCGCAAAAGAAATACAATATAAGCGCAAACATATACAAAAATACACACACAAACACATATACAGAATTAAATAATCGGATATTATACATTACATTTTAGTTTTCTTATGTTCTTAATTCCATAGATAAAAGATTATTAGATATAAGAAATTGTAAAATTCCTTTTTCTGAAATAAGGAGGGTTGTTAAATTTTTGTATGATAATACTTTTTTTGTTTTTAACGGTACTTTTTTTAAACAGATATTCGGTTGCCCAATGGGTTCTCCTATCTCGCCTTTATTTGCTGATATTGTTATGGAAGATTTAGAAGTTTATTGTTTAAACAAAATTAAACAAAACTTCGGCATTGTACCAATATTTTATTATAGATATGTTGACGATACAATCTTATGTATTCCTAAAGATCATGTTGAAACAGTTTTGAACGTTTTTAATTCATACCATAATAAATTACAGTTCACTTTTGAAATGGAAAGTCAAAACTCCATCAATTTTTTAGACGTATCTTTGACGCGATGTAACAGTCGTTTGTGTTTTAATTGGTTTCGTAAACCTACCGACTCGGGGAGAATTTTAAACTTTTCATCTAATCATACTCTTCAACAGAAAATTAATATTGTTTATAATTTGATTGATAGAGCTATTTTACTGTCAGACGTAAAATTCCACAAACAAAATTTGAGGATTTTGAATTTAAAAATGCCAAAATTTTAGATAAAGAGACTAATTACAAAAAAAGAATACTATCTGAAATATTATACATCAGCTTAAATGATAACAGTATTAATAAGAAAGAGGATATACAATTTCTTAGTAAACAATATAACTCTATCATAAGAAAACTAAAATGTAATGTATAATATCATAAGAAAACTAAAATGTAATGTATAATATCCGATTATTTAATTCTGTATATGTGTTTGTGTGTGTATTTTTGTATATGTTTGCGCTTATATTGTATTTCTTTTGCGAATGATGAAGTTTATATGTTTTCAGTATCAAACTAGTCGACAAAGAGAGCACTTGCTTTCCTCTAAATTTTATTATACTTGACTATCATGTTTCTTTGATTGAAATTAGTGTATGGTAATGTTTGTGTGGATATTTAAAATTTTGAATATGTTTCTTAATTTATTATATTTAATTTGTAATTTTTTATTTAATTTTAATAAAGTCTGAAGAGGTCGGCAAACCCTGGGCCGACGAAACATCACGTTGTTACTCAAAAATCTTATGAGTTTTCAATTTTTGTTCCCTACAAGATCGATATAAAAAATCATTAACACGTATATTTATAAATTATAATTTTTTAAAAATAGTTCAAAATTATGAATTCACATAATTACAAGAACATTAAAAAAATATATATAAGGAAGTAAAAATTATCATTTTTTCAATGTTATTTATTAATCAAGCAAGTGTGTTCAAAGCGTTGTCGCAATGCTTGAGATCGGCATTCAAAGCGAGCGACCACACAATAAATCGCTGTGTTCGGATTCAGTTTTCTGTGCCGTAGACTACGGAGAGCCGTAGCGAGCAACAAAGCAGTTTAGTCGCTGGGCTTGGATTCAGCTTTCTGTGTCGTAGACTACGGAGAGCCGTAGCGAGCTACAACGCAGCTTAGTCGCAGCGCTCTGCTCCGATCAATGTAATCTTTTATACAGAAAGTTGGAATGATTGGCTGCGATATTGTTACGCACTCTTATATTGCAATTTTCCGTTATTAATAGCTGCGAATGTTGTCTGAATCATTCACAACAATCGACTCCGCAGCGTGTGCAATCGACTTTTTTTTCAGTGTACAGGTCGGTTTGAAGGTAATTAAATATTACAGAAAATTTTCCTTTCCTTTAAGTTTCATTAAAATTGGAAATTAAAAATATGGAAAATTGTATTGCAATATCCTTATAGAAAATATAATTCTGAACAACTTTTACAAAAAAAATTTTCTTTGAATGTCAAAAGAAACGTCGATATGAAGGAAAATAGAGAAAAAACATCAATTTTCATACTTTATACAACAAATAAAAAAATTTTTCGTAATTTTAACAAACACAAGTGTTTCAGATGAAACCCATTTTCTTATGTAATAATTATTAAATTATGAATTAATTTAGATACAGTACCGTTCAAAAATTCGATAAAACTATGTACAAAAAGAGTCTGGAAAAATGATCATATCTAGAAAAAAAAATGTCGAAAAAAAAAAAAATTTTCAAGTACTCTTCAAGAGCTTTAAAAATCGATGTATAAAATTATTTAAAAAATTTTTTTTCGTATTACAAAAGTAACTTGAAAATAAATATAATTTGTTAACCTTCAAATTTTAGATTTGTTCAGAAAATTTTTTATGATATAAAAAAATATGAAAAATAGTACATTACGTAACAGGTATAGAAAAGCTTTATTTACGAAACGAGGAGTTTACGGCCCGAGCTGAAGACGAGGGTCGTAACGAGTTTCGTAAAGAAGCCTTTACATACCAGTTGCGAACTGTACTTTTTTGTCATGAGAGCCAAAAAAGAGCAACGAAGTTACAATTTTAGAATTAGAATGGCGAAAATTGTATTTCAAAGTAGTCTAAAAAAGATTTCATTTGCATTTTTCAACAATTTTCTATGATGGGTTTCCGTGAAGTTGTGAAACTTTAAAGATGGAGATTATTCCTGTTTATTGCAGCAAATTGGCAAATTGTTTACAAATAAAAGCAAAAATTCTTAATTTTAAGACTTCATAACTTTACGGAAAATCATCGTAGAAAATTTTGAAAAAATGCAAATGAAAGCTCTTTTAGAGTACTTTAGAATATATTATTTTCAGATTTATTAATATCATATTTGAAAAATTGTCTGAATGAATCTGAAATATAAAAAATTGGCAAGTAATGTTTATTTTCAAGTTACTTTTATAATACTATAAAAAACTTTGAATATAGTTTTATAAATAGATTTTTAAAGCTCTTAAAAAGTGCTTTATAATATTTTTTTTTTTATAATATTTCTATAACACTTTTTTACATATGATATGATCATTTTTACAGTCTCTTATTTTTACATAGTGTTATCAAATATTTGAGCATGTTGAAATTTGTATATTAAACTCTAGACAAAAATTATTTGTAAATATTTACGAAAAAATTATGTCTTATTTAAAGCACTTATGTTTTTCATAATCACGCAAAATTTTGTATTCAATGAATGTTAAAAATATTTATGTAAAATTTATCATTTGATGAATTGGTTTATTATTTATTATTGTTATCTAAAAAAATCGACTTCTTATTATTTAAAATATCAATTACATGATAAAAACGACCACGCGATCACAAAAACCCTAAGAGTCATTATCTTAATATAAATTTAAAATTTATAATAATAAAACTATAGCCAATACTTTTCTACTGTCACCCAATCGAAGATTGATCCGAATCTGGATTCAATACTTATACAATTGTTGCTAATTATTAACCTTGGAATAACACTGCTGGAAAGACTATTTGTCAGCATTATTAGAAAATAAAATTATTAATATAAATAATGATAACAATTTCTACAAATTTTTTAAACTTATGTAATATTTTCATTTTACGTATTTATTCTGTTTTTTGCTCTTCTTTTTTTGATCAGTATTTTATTTCTGATTAACCTTTTAAGGACGGGACTGGTCGATATATCGACCACCAATTTTATCAGGCACTCCACGTGATATATTTTTTCATTTTATGCACAAATATTGTTTAAAAAAAAGTCGAATTTCAACGTCAAAATCCCCGTCCTTAAAAGGTTAAATATCATTATTAAGTCATTCTTTATAAATGAATTGTAACTAATAAATCATTAATTAATACTCAATCATTATTTTATTGAATTATTATTTATAAAATAATTTTCAAAATTACTATACAATATCATTTATTATGTTTAATTATAAAATAGAACAACAAATATCATCGTCATTATACGACTAACATTGCCATCTATCATTTAACATCATGTACTTCGATTGTAAACATTAGCAGTATAGATTCATAACCAATCATTTCGAAAGATGGGTTAGGTCTCAAGTGACATAATAGAAAAAAGACGATATGTTTACAAATGCAACCACTTGTTGAATTCTTTTCGAAGCCTAACGTCACGGCAAAATCGCTCATTTTTAATTCTATTAACGATCGCTCAGTGGTCACTTTTAATTGATTATCTTGGCTACTCTAATTAAGATAAAAATTTTTTAGGGGTGAATTTAGTCTCAGCTCATCACGCTGAATCCAACAATATATATATATGTATCGATGTTATCAAATCACCCTATATATATATATATATATACACATATCCATACACATATATACACATATCCATATACATATATACACATATCCATACACATATATACACATATCCATATACATATATACACATATCCATACACATATATACACATATCCATACACATATATACACATATCCATACACATACACACGTATACAAATATCGATACACATACACTTACTCTTATATACATACACACATACACAATATCCGTCACCCCGTCTCCGTCTCCGTCATCGTCACTTCGTATCCGTCTCTCCGTCTCTCCGTATCCATCTGTCCATATCCGCTCTTTATTTTCGTCTTTTTTCCATTACCGTCTCCGTTTTTCATCTCAGTAATTACATCACTACTTATATATATTATTATATTTATTATACTAAAGTTAAGAATAAAACTTTTTTTATATATATATATTTATATACACACACACACACACACACACACACACACACACACACACACACACACACACACATACACACACATACACACAATAAATACACAGATATCCACATAAACAATATCCATCACTTCATCTCCGTACATCGTTATTCTCCGTCTCTCCAACTCCATGTCTCCGTCTCTCCGTCTCCGTTTCTCCGTCATTTCCGTCTCCGTATCTCTGTCTTTCCGTCATCATCATTCCGTCTCTGTCCCCGTTTTTTTGTTTCCGTCTGCTTGTCTCAGTCTCTCCACATTCTTATAATTAATATATATATATATATATATATATATATATATATATATATATATATATATATGTAAACCCATTAATACACTTGAAAATAAATATTTCCCACATAAGTCCATTCTACACAAAATCTCGATGATATATACTTTTGTATAATTATTTATTTTTCAATACAGCTACATACACATACACACCTCCTCACCGTCTGACATCGTCTCTCCATCTCGCCTCTCCAACTCAACTCATGTCTCTTTTTCTAGTTCCGCTCTTCGTCACCTCCCTTCTTCGTCTCCGTTTCTTTGTCTCCGTTTTCCCGCTTCGTTTCTCCGTCTCCGTTTCTCCGTCTCGACTCTTTGTCCCAGTCTTTCCGTAATTACTTACTACTTATATACTTAAAATATATTATTATTCTTTATTTAATTTCTTTTTTATATGATCTATCCGTCTCTCCGTCTCTCCGTATCCATCTGTCCATATCCGTCTTTCCGTCTCAATCTTCGCTTTTCCATTACCGTCTCCGTTTCTCCATTCCCGTCTCTCAGTAATTACATCACTACTTATATATATTATTATATTTATTATACTAAAGTTAAGAATTAAAACTTTTCTTTCTTACGTTAATATCTTTTGCATTATTGTCAGATACACACACACACACACACACACACACACACACACACACACACACACACACACACACACACACACATACGCACGCACACACACACATAAACACACAGATATACACATAAACAATATCCATCACTTCATCTCCGTCATCGTTACTGCGTCTCCGTCTCTCCAACTCCATGTCTCCGTCTCTCCGTCTCCGTTTCTCCGTCATTCCGTCTCCGTATCTCTGTCTTTCCGTCATCATCATTCCGTCTCTGTCTCCGTTTCTTTGTTTCCGTCTGCTTGTCTCAGTCTCTCCGTCTCCGTCTCTCCGTAATTACATTATTACTTATACATATATATATATATATATATATATATATATATATATATATATATGTAAAAGCAGTTCAAGTAAAATAATAAAAAAATGTACATATTTAAAATAAAATGAATATAAAAAATAAAAAGAAAAAAAGGGTGCAAGCATAACTTTTGTGAAGGAACATATGATTCAGCTTTTTAAGCTGAATACACAAAATAAATACACATTTAAAATAAAATAAATAAAAAAAATACAAAGAAAAAAAAGGGAGCAAGCATAACTATTGTGAAGGAACTTATGATTCAGCTTCTTAAGCTAAAAGTTTACCTAGCGGGGACGTGTCAGGTCATACGATAAGTAAAAAAAACTTTAAACTTTTATGACTTGCCTACCTTCCATATGTCGATTGGTTACCCATTAAATAAAATAAAATCATCAATTTCTTTTTCACGATCACTCGTGACAGCTCCTAATTACATTAAAACTTTATTATCGTGTGACTCGTTCTAACTAATGTTTACTAAACTTTACACCTGTAAACGCTTGAATGGCGATTCATCGCGGTTTTATCATTAAACCCTAAATCACGATTTCGTGTTCCCAACAGCTTAACTTTCTTTCTCTTTCTATCATAAAAATGATGTTACACGTATTTTTATGTCCATCGACCCTCTTACCGATATCTTGTGAAAACACCCTTTTTCGGGGAAAACTTACAAATAAATTTGGAAACTAGACAACGATATGACATAAATTGATTTTTGTCACGAGATTTTGCGTATAAAAAGGGCTACAGAAATTCTGCAGTCTCACTAATTTTTCCTAGTCTTTTAAACGCGATTACGTTACCTGGCTGTTTATTAAAATTGTATTTGTCAAAGTCATAGGCAAATTTATTCGAACTAGTCTAAGTCATAGTAAGTTAAATTGTCAAATTGTTAAGTCTGTAATTTCACAATAAACATATTTATACTTTTAATCTGTCCAAGTCGTAATCAAATAAATTTCAACTAGTAAATTCACTTTTCAAGTTCCGTCATTTATTTGTTTTTCTTTACGCCTAGTACTTTCCTTTTTAAAGAACTTCGAAGACTGCCTGCTGCGCAAGGAACGACCAACACAAACAAGGTAAGCCCACTATTTATATCTCTCTCTCTCTCTATTCGTACCGTGTACTGTATAGTCGCTTTTCTTCTATAAGAAAATGCCACTCATTTAAGTTGTATAAGCAACTGAATTGGGAAACTCAAATAAAGCAATAACATTTATTTTCACATGAATAATTTCGTGGTTACATCAGCACGTAACACATGGGGCTCATCTTAAAGGACAGTGCTTTTTCTATAGAAAATTGGTGAAATATAGATATGCTATGTCTGATAACGGGCAGAATAAGGCGTTAGAAGCAACCGAAATGTTATACAAGTACGCGTTAGAAATCGATGCCAAATTCAACGAGTTTTTTTTAAGCATAGACATGAAAGTGGCGTAGGTTTAACGAAAGAAAAAGCTTGTAGCAGAATAACTGAAGTGTGCGTAGAACTACTAAAAGAGGAAGTCGACAAAGAACATGTAATAGAAGCCTGCGAAGATAAAAAATTATCTCAAGCTTTAAGCGAATTGATACATAAGAAGGTAAATCCGAAAGAAATTATAAATTACATAGAGTAATAAAAATCCAGAAAAGCTTAGATCTATTCTAATATAAGAAAAAATGCACCCATCCGAGTTGTATAAGCAACTGAATTGAGAAACTTAAATGAAGCAATAACATTTATTTTCACATAAATAATTTCGTGGTTACGTCACCCCTAGGATGTAACACAACATACTATTTTCGAACAAATAACAACGTTGGAACTTACGTAAATATTGACGTTAGAACGAACGTTGGAACTTATGTAGTAACCAACGTTAGGACTTATGTTGGAACCAACGTTAGGATTTACATAACAATTAATATATTGAAACAATAATCATTTTCATTATTTGATATTTAAATTAATAATTTCAGTTTTAAAAATGATTGATAAATAATAAAATAAAATATTAAAATTGGTAGGTTGTTATAGTGAAATTTTATTATATAATAAATATTAATGTACAAAATATATCATTTAATACTTCATATATCATTTAATTCTTAACAAAATAACAGTTGATATTTTTAATAGGCATTTGTGCCGATAGGAAGTTTAAATAAATTAAAATAAGAAAATAAATATTACATTTTAGCTCTAATATTAAATATTTTTGCAATTTTAGTTTTTAAGTTTCTTGTATGTTTTTTGGCGTATATAATATTTTCTCAAATCCTGAATCTTACGTCTCAGTATGTCTCTCACAGACGAAAGATACAACTCCCTCTGATCTCTGAAAATCCTTTTTTCCTTCTCAAATAATTTTGATAAACTTCTAAAAAATTAAGATAATTTTTGTTATTGATGAAATTTATAATTATTATAAGTACAACGATTCATTCATATGTATGCAACATTATTTTCTTTTCATCATCATATAAAAATTGTAGCTTATCTTTTTCCAGTTCGTTTCCTGGGGGAAGAGGGTTGTTGCGTGTATATGGTCTTTTTATATCTAGGTATCTGTTTACCAGTTTCTCTAGTGTATATATTACATCAGCCAAATCTCTCAAAAATATATAGGGATTTTTCTGCAATTTTAAACGATACCAAATATTTTCATCCATTAGTACCTCAAGTCTTAAATATATATATATATATATATATATATATTAGGGTGTCCCTTATTTCCCAAACTTGGAAAAACCTTGCTCCCACCCTCCAGATTTCTTGTAAATGTTGAAAAACTATGAAAAAAACTCTGAGATAGTCGAAAAAAAGTATTCAACCCGTGCCGCTTTCCGAAAAACGATTTGAAAATGAATTATTCACAATAACATGAAAACAAGTCATTCTATAAAAATTTTTTCTAAACAAAACTTGTGGATATTTTTAAGACACAACTTTGTTTTATTATAAATTTTTGTTTAAAATGAGCTGTACTCCGATTAAACGTGATTAACGATTGAAAAAGGACGTTTTTCGTACTCGATAATTCTTCATGCGAAAATTTCTATTATTTAAATGTATAATATCCTATTTAAAAACTTTATCGTTCAATAAATTTTCTGTTAAAAATTTTTAGTTTTGCAATAATACTTAAAAATCAAGTTTTTTTTCATACTTTTCCATAGCTTTTTCGCAATAGATTATAAAAAACGAATCACGATAACAAATTATTCAACAAAACCTGATGATAAAACTTAAAATCCCTTAAAAGAAATTAAGTTTCTAGTAAAAAATTCTTTTGTAATACAAGTTTTGTAATAGTCATAAGGAAAAAAAAATTCACTAATTTAACCATATGTTCGTCAAACACGTTGATTAAACCTATATTCAAAAGCATCATTTAAGATTAAACTTGTGTATGCTTCAGAAAACAATTTGAAACCTATTTATTTTAACTTGTAGTCACACAGTTTTGTATTTAAAAGCACTCACAAATAAAACACCCTAAAAAACTAAATCCTTCTCATACTATTCTAAAAAGTATAACCCCTTACATGCTACCCTAAAAGAACATTGATGACCTGTAAAATTTGATATCTTCAAATTCTGAAATGATAAAAAATAATTATTATACTATTTAATAAATATATCAAATTATATTTTTTAAACAATAATTATAATTATCAAACCTTATCACCTGAACACATACACATTTTGAACTAGTGTATCCATGTATTCAGCAACAATTCGACAAATAATATAAATCCACAAGAAAAGTACAGTAACTATTCAGGCATTTCTGAATAACAACCACCAACAACGAACAAAGTATTCTATAAAACATTAAAATTATTAGTCATAGAATAGCTTTGACATGTCATGAGGGTGCAATGCATCCATAACAGATATATTTTAGGGGAAAAAGAAAGAAATTCAGAGTGAGGTCAGAAAGTACATGATTTCATAGCAACATATAATTGTACTCCTATAACAATAACTCACGTCAAAACATCCTGCAGTATGATCCATATAAACTTCAGCATTCTGACCGTAATCTTCATATAGGGTATCTAGAGTCCCAGAGAAAATATAGTAGCTCTTGAACAGCAACCACGAACAGCGAGTAAAGTTTTTTATAAAACAACAAGAAATCAGCTACAAAATAACTTTAATAGTACAAGAGGATACAGTGCATCCATAACAGATACATTTAAGGAAAATAGGAAGAAAATCCAAAACTTTTAATAGCTCATATTGATTCTAAATTATTGCATAAATTGATTGTTTTTAAATTTGTTATAATAATAAATATTTAATGTCAAATAAAATTTCTAAAGTACACTATAAATAAGAAAAAAATCAACTCAATATTTTTAAGATTATAGCAAACAAGACTAATATTATATGTTCATAAATTATATTAAAAAAACTAAATAAAAACTACTACTTTTTACCTCGGGTGAAATAAAATTAAGCGTATCACATGTAAACTGTTTTTGATCAGCTCAAGCCGATGGTAATGTAAGATTGAAATCTGCCATTAATACTCAGGTAGGAGGCAAAGGCACTTTTAACAGTGTCTATCAGTGTGGCTATCTCGTGCGGACAAGTCGGTCATCCGCAGTAACCGCTTGCCGCTTATTCGCTGAGACTTGCGCGCGCCGTTTGAAAGAGTTGAAAATAAATCAAAATTATATTGATTTATTTTAAACTTTTGAAAAAATTATTAAATATAATTAATAAATTAAATTTTAAATAAAATTAATTTAAAAATGATAAAAATAATTAGTTTAATATATATTTATAAATTTTATATTTGATAAAATTAATAAATATTATTAAACATAATTTTTCTTTGGATTATTAACATTTTAATAATATTAAATATTTCAAAAGTTTAATAAAATAATATTATTTCATTTGAAATGGCTAAAAACATTTTTTAAGGAATAAATAAAAAATAATGGTGGGGGCCGATAAACATAAGCTACATCCTAATCTAAGGTTATTGATGCCTCAGTAGCGCAAGCGGCTAAGGCGTCGGGCGAGTAAATTTTTGTACGGAGGTTCGATTCCCGGCCACACACATCTTTTTTTTTTTTTCTCTTACATTCTTATTTAAATTCTTATAATAAATGAATTTTTATATTTATAGATATTTTTTTAGTGTGTATATATAAATTTACATATCTTTTATAATTTTTTTTATTATAAATGTATGCTTTACACACATTTTTCTATCTATACACACATATATATGTATATTTATTTATAAATTATTTATATATACATATATATTATTTATAAATAAATAAATAAATAAATAAAAAGACCTTAAAAATAACATTACTTTAAATTGCATAATAAGATTCTAATTTTTAGAAAAAAAAATTATATTTCAACTTAATTTAAAACAATTGTAAATATGCGGTTTAATAAATAGATAGATTTATAAAATAAAAAAGATGTTACAAAAATTTATGAAAATTGATGCAATTAGAATACCGGACAGCGTAAATTACCGAATTTTTTTTAGCTAATAAAATTTATTGAACGTTATAAATACAGTTATTAATTATATAAAAAAATTCAATTAATTTAATTTATTTTTAATAAAATTAATTAATAATAATAATAATTAATAATTCTCACTTTTTTCTATTAATTATAAATTATTTTATAAAAATGAAGAATAATTTTTCTAATTTTAATGGAATATAATTGATTTTTTGTGAATCTTAATATAATTCAGTAAATATAGCCACACTGGTGTCTATGTTAAAGATGGTAGGTCAAATATAAACATGATAAGATACGTCTCGAACTCCATACATAAGCTCCCAGACCATGAGAAGATATTATGTCAACCTAACAAATAAATTGAGTAACTTTTTAAAAATAATAATATAAGTAGTTATTATTACAATTACGATATTTAGTTGCAACACACCTAACTTAATAGACACATCCACTCCCATTAGAAGTAACAATAACACTAACAACTCACAATCAGAAGTATTAACTAACCTAAATGAGACGTTTAAACACATTAACAAATCATTAGAAGTAACTTACAACAACCAAAAATTAATACTCAAAAGAGACTACAAACTCACTCAAAAACGGGCGTACACCTCTGGCTGGATAGTTTACAATCAGAATTGAGATTTTTGAACTTACTAGATATTTTAAATAACGTTGATCAAACTGATAGTAATATAGAAGAAGTAAAGCGTAAAAAAAGTTTAATTAGAGACATTATAATTAATCACATAGACGAACATTACCATAAAAAAGTTTTGAATTTAACAGACCCTTTAACAATAATTAATACTATAAAAGAAAGTAAAAGAATTGAAAATAACGTAACAGCTACTTCTATTAGAGCCAAGTTATATAAATTAAAAATTAAAACTAATGAAAGTATTGATGATTTTATTAATAAATTTGACTCGATTGTAAGAGAATACGAAAATAACAATCCAACAGAGGTGTTGTCCGAAGAAGAGAAGAGGTCAGCATTCTATCAGGCGGTTTCTGGAAACTTTCCAGAACTCAGATCCGCTTCACTGACTAGAAGGCAAACTAATAATGATGAAATGAGTTTAGATCGTATGAAAAACTTATTGCAGCTTGAGGCAGAAAAGAGGTTAGAGAAGAAAGTAGAAGTTGCCGCTAATTTGGCCCACGCCAGGTTGCAGTACGGACGTTGTTTTAGATGCAACAAGGAGGGACATCCGCAAGTCGCTTGCCCGCTGGCAGAGTACCACTTGTGGTACTGTTATTACTGCAAAGCGATAACAGGCCACAAGGGGAACGACTGCTTTCAGGCAGGAAGTGGCACGTCAGGAGAACGTCCCAAGGACTCAGGAGACAGGTTAGTTAAAAAAAATAACACAAATACATACAGAAATAAGGGAGGAAATACATACAGGAACAAGGGGGAAACACATATAGAAAAAACAAAGAAAATTATAGAAGTAACTCTGGAAGTGTTACCAAAGTAAAAACCAGAGTGTTAAGGAAGTCTGAAGACAAACCAACTAAGGAGAAGAAGAATCAGAAAAATGCAGCCAAAGCTTACATTGCAGGTAACAACCAATCAAGTAACATTAACAACTGGAAATTAAATTTATTAGCAGACTCTGGAGCAACTGAACATATAGTTCAAAAAGGACTAATCTTAAATAACTTTAAGAAGTGTTCAAATAAAATAATAAGAAGTGCCAACAAAAATAAGGCCGCAGATATCACCATAGATGGTAAAGGCGATCTACTGCTCGCTTCAAACACAAATAACTCAGAAGTAATTAAACTCACAGACGTCTTGGCAGCTCCAGATGTCTCTCAAAATCTAATTCCTTTAAGGAAATTCGTAGATGTTGGACTAGGACTCTATCTAGACGATGAAGTTCTAGAAATCTTTGATGAGCAAACCGTAGAAAAATGTATAACCGGAAAATACATAAAACCAAATTGGTTGGTTACATTAGAAGTTATAAGAAGTAACCATAACTCAACAACAGAAGACTATGAAGAACGTCAGTATGAAGCAAGACTGGTATCACTAGAAGACTTCATACAACAATCTTAATCGGAGAATATAGAACCTTAAGAAAGTACAGCCACACTGTCTGAGATTGGCAGGGAAAATGAAGAACATGAAGTCCCAGAAAGCGAAGATGACGAGGAAATACAACTAAAAACAAAATTATAGACATAGACAACGTAAAAGATGTACAAATGCTTGATGGTCTACTAACAAGTGAAACAAATCCAAAGTCACAAGAGACCAATTAGATGTAGGAATGTTATGGCATTTAATGTTAGGACACATGTCTTTAACCTTTAGAGGGCCGGAATACGCCTCTAGGCGTGAGGGGTCTGACTCACCAACATCGCAACTTAGTTTGGCTCTAACTCAGGGACCTTAGACCACATTCCTATAGAAAAATTCGATTTTCAAATTTTTCAAAACTCCGGCCCTCTAAAGGTTAAGATACCTAAAATACCTACAAAAAGACTTAGACTGTCTAAAAGAAATCAAATTCAGAGATAATATACTAGATTGTGAATCCTACATAATGGGAAAAATGGAAAACCTCCCATTCAAGGAAATCAGAGATAAGGCAACCAGATGTCTGGAAATGATCCACACAGATGTAATGGGACTAATCAAACCAGCATCATATCCAGGAGGCAATGGATTTATAGAAGTTTTTATAGATGACTACTCCAGGTTTGCCAAAGCATACTCCATGAAATATAAAAACGAAACAGGAGATTGCTTGGAAAAATTCCTCAAGACGTCTAGGAACATGTTAAGAGAAGATGTAAAAGTATGCTATATAAGAGCAGACAACGGGACAGAGTTCACTGGATGTAAATTTGCAGAGGTAATGACAAAAGAAAAAATTGAGAATAAGTCTGGACCGCCACATACACCGCAACATAATGGAACCGCCGAAAGATTCAACAAGACGATCCAAGGAAAAATTAGGACTATGATGATCGACTCGGGTTTACCAGCAAGTATGTGGATTCTAGCATTAGAAGCAGCTGTGCACATATATAACAGGACTCCACACAGCGTACTTAAATATAAAACGCCAATAGAAGTAATGCTCCCAGGAAAGAAACATCATCAAGAAGAAATCAGAAGGTTTGGTTGCATAGCATATGCAAAAATAACTGACGTCAAATCAAAATTTGAAGCAAGAGCAATAAAAGCAGTTCTAGTGGGTTACACAACCACAGGATATATTTTATGGCATCCTGAAACCAGGAAGTTCATCAACTCCAGAAACGTAAGATGTAATGAGATGTTAGTCTATAAAGACGTATACAAACAAACTCGGGAAACACTAGAATTCGAAAATGTTGAAAATAATGAAAGTGTAGATGATAAGAAAGAATCAGATGTAAATAAAGAAGACCGAATCACACATTCGGAGACATCAGATGTAAAAGAAGTAAATGAAAAACCAAAAAGAGGAAGACCCAAGAAAAGAAAGTCACACTTTTAAGAACCACCCAAAAAGAAAGTTAAACAGCCAAAAAGAGCAGCTAAATCCAAATGGAGACTGAACGTGAGAGCTGCAAAGGCGCAGTGTGCTGAAACAGTACTGGAAGATGAAAAATACCATGTGTTACTAGCTGAAATCAACGATGACCCAGCGTCATACCAAGAAGCTATGGCATCCACCGAAAGGGAACAATGGAAAACAACCGTGAAAGAAGAACTGAAATCAATGCAGAAAAATAAAGTCTGGACAATAGTAGATGTGACTAGCTGCAAAACAAAAGACAAGAAAATAAATGTCATAGACTCTAGATGGGTGTTCAGAAAGAAAACAGACGAAATGGGTAATCTTCAATACAAAGCCAGATTATTGATTAGAGGTTTCAAGGACAAAACTAAGTACGAACTAAAAGAAACATATGCACCAGTATCAAGAATGTCTCTGATTAGGTCAGCTTTCAGCATCATCAAAAAATTTTACTTAGACGCCATACAATTAGATGTAAAAACAGCCTTCTTACATGGAACCTTAGAAGAAGATATATATATGAAAATACCAGACGGATTAGAATGTGAAAAAAATCTACACGATAATAAAGTCTGTAAGGTCCAGAAGTCACTGTATGGACTAAAAATAAGTCCAAAAAGGTGGAATAAGAGGTTCTCGGAAGAAACTCTAAAGCTAGGACTAGAGAAAGATATAAATGAACCTTGTCTTTTCACATGGAGAAAAGAAGGAAAAGTAGTATTCATAATACTATACGTTGACGATGTTATTCTAGCAGGAAACTGCAAAACTAAACTACGAGAAGTAGAGACAAAACTTAGCTCGGTGTTTAAGATGAAAAATTTGGAAGAACCAAGATGTTTCCTAGGAATGAACATACTCCGGGATAGGCCCAATAGATGTATAATACTCAAACAAACTGAATACACCAAGAAAATACTAGATAGATTCAACATAAAAGAATGCAACATCCACTTCACTCCCATGATCACCAGGCAAGTCAAAGGTCGAGAAATTAGAAAACAAGAAGATGTACGTATGGATGAATTAAAGAAGAATGTACCATTTAGAGAAGCCATAGGAAGTCTGTTATACCTAGCTGGGACTACAATACCGGGTATCACCTATGCGGTCAACTGCTTATCAAGGAAACAAACGCACCCCACCGAAGACGACTGGAAAGAGATTAAAAGGATATTCAGGTATCTCAGAGGTACAATCAATCTAGGACTAACATACATCGGAAAAGGAGAAAAATTAGAAGCTATGACCGATGCCAGCTTTAGAGACTGGCAAGACTCATCTTCAACCGGAGGGTTTGTAATCAAGTTATTTGGTGACACCATAGCTTGAAGAAGCCACAAACAAAAATATGTAACCCTCTCAACATGCCAGGCAGAGTACCTAGCCATGAGCGATGTTTGTCTAGAACTTGTATCAATTGACAAAGCCACACGTGACATCACCGGTAAAACTATGTACCCAGTAACCATCTGGTGCGATAATAAATCAGCTGGTGATTGCACACAGATGGATGGCTATCACAGATTGAAAAATTTCGATGAAGATGTATTCACCATAAAACGAAAATTAGAAGTCAGAGAATAAACAGGCAGTAAAAGTCATATGGCAACAACACACGGAGACTATATAAAGTTATGCGATTTAGATGGTAAAGTCATAGTGAGATGGATCTCTACAAATGAGAACGAAGCAGATATTATGACAAAACCCCTAGCAAGAGACAAACATATATATTTCAGAGACAAAATATTAAATACAATCTAATCAAATTTAAACATTTACTTTTAAGATAATTTAATATACATATTGATAAAGATTACACACCTAGAAGCTAGAAGTTAAATAATATTATCCTTAGACGTCACAGGTAATAAATACAACAATTTTTGTTTTATTTTTCAGATGGATGTAAAGAGAAGACTGAGTAGAAACCGCTCTGTTGGAGAAATGGGAGTGTTGAGGCAAGGTGCTCCAACAAGCAGTAGGAAAGATACTTGAGCGCCACCTCTTATTGTATTCACGCGCTCTGTCTACCTCGCCTCTCTTTCTCTTCAACTCACTCTTTTGTCAACCGTCGTGCCTTGAAGACCGACACATTCTGTTCTTTTTAATATATCAGAGTTTTGTAACATTTTAATAAATTTAATTATCACTAAAAGTTATATTGATTGCTTTTATTAGTTTTTGTAATATGAGTGTGATTGATCACTGTAACTTAAGCCTAGGTTAAATAAAGACTCTTTTCATTGAAAACCTTTTCTACTATTTCATACGCTAGATCCAACAATAAAAAAACAGGTAATAATTTCACCTATACATTTCAGTAAAATTTAATTTATAGGTACTTTCTAAGAGAACTATTTTAATAAGAATAACGAACCTGTCCATCTATAACGTCATAAAATTTTCTCCCGTTAGTGTTTTATATATACAGTCGTAAGACAAGATTCAACCGACCCCCCCCCTCAAATGTCTGTCAACATAGCCCCCCCTCAAAATACGTTGTAATTCCTTTTATAAATAGTTATTACAAAATTAACGTAACTTAGGCCCCCCCTCAGCCCCCCCTCGCCCCCTCAATTTTTGTAGCCCCCTCAGCCCCCTCTCAATTGCCCCCCCCCCAAATTACGTTGTAATTCCTCTTATAAATGGCTATTCCAAAATTAACGTAACTTGGGCCCCCCTCAGCCCCCCTCGCCCCTCCTCAATTTTTGTAGACCCCTCAAATTGCCCCCCTCAAATTACGTTGTGATTCCTCTTATAAATGGCTATTCCAAAATTAACGTAACTTAGGGCCCCTCTCAGCCCCCTCGCCCCCTCATTTTTTGTAGCCCCCTCAAATGTCTGTCGGCGTAGCCCCCCTTGAAATGTCTATCGGTGTAGCCCCCTTCGAATGTCTGTCGGCGTAGCCCCCCCTTAAATGTCTGTCGGCGTAGCCCCCCCTCAAATCACGTTGTAATTCCTCTTATAAATGGCTATTCTTAAATTAACGTAACTCACCCCCCCTCAGCCCCCCTCAATTTGCCCCCCCTCACTTTTTATAGCCCCCCTCATTATGCCCTCCCACCACTATAATATTATGATTAAGTAATAAGTAATAAAAAAAAATTCTTATTATTAATAATATTCTATTATTATAATAACAATTATAAATAATCTTATATTATATTAAAGTGAAACCACTTTTTTCTCCGTTTCTCCGGTTCTCCGTTTCTCTGGTTCTCCGGATCTCCGGTTCTCCGCATTTTTTGAATGTGTCTTTCTTGGGCCTTATATTTTCTTGGGCCTTTTATTTTCTTGGGCCTTTTATTTTCTTGGGCCTTATATTTTCTTGGGCATTATAATTTTCTTGGGCCTTGTAATTTTTTGGACTCAATATATTTTTGGACCTAATATTTTTTTGGACTCAATATTTTTTTGGGCCCAATATTTTTTCGGTCTCTATATTTTTTGGGCCTTATTTTTTTTGGGCCTTATATTTTATTGAGCCTTATATTTTCTTGGGCCTTATAATTTTTTGGACTCAATATTTTTTTGGGCCCAATATTTTTTCGATCTCTATATTTTTTGGGCCTTATTTTTTTTAGGTCTTATATTTTATTGAGCCTTATATTTTCTTGGGCCTTATATTTTTTTGGGCCCAATATTTTTTCGGCCTCTATATTTTTTGGGCCTTATATTTTACTGAGCCTAATAATTTCTTGGGTCTTATATTTTTTTGAGCCTTATAATTTTTTGGACTTAATATTTTTTCGGTCTTTATATTTTTTGGGCCTTATATTTTATTGAGCCTTATACTTTCTTGGGCCTTATATTTTTTTGGGCCTTATAATCTTTTGGACTTCATATTTTTTGGGCCTAATATTTTTTTGGTCTCCATATTCTTTGGGCCTTATATTTTCTTGAGCCCTAATTTTTTTTGGGCCCAATATTTTTTCGGTCTCTATATTTTTTGGGCCTTATATTTTCTTGAACCTTATATTTTATCGAGCCTAATACTTTCTTGGGCCTCATAGTTTTTTGGGCCTTATAATTTTTTCAACTCAATATTTTTTTTGGCCCAATATTTTTTCTGTCTCTATATTTTTTGGGCCTTATATTTTCTTGGGCCCTAATTTTTTTTGGGCCCGATATTTTTTCGGTCTCTATATTTTTTGGGCCTTATATTTTCTTGGTCTTTAATTTTTTTTGGGACTTTTATTTTATCGAGCCTAATACTTTCTTGGGCCTTATATTTTTTTGGGCCTTATAATTTTTGGGACTCAATATTTTTTGGGCCCAATATTTTTTCGGTCTCTATATTTTTTGGGCCTTATATTTTTTTGGGTCCTAACACAGTTTTTGGCTTTATATTTTTTGGGCGTTATATTTTCTTGGGCCTTATATTTTCTTGGGCTTTATATTTTTTTGATTTCTACATTTTTTTAGTCAATATGTTTTCTAACGTAGCTTTTCATCTAAGCCTGTATACTTTTACATTGGATTCTTTAGTGGAGCGTATTTTTATAATGTTTAATACAGGCTCCGCTCCAGACGCTATAATATTTTTTTTTATTTCAAATGCAATGTTTTAACGTCTCATTCTTACACTAGACATTGCAAATCTAATAGCGCATCTCCATATGCAGCCAATTAAACAGAGCGTCCCAATATGCAGCCGTTTGAACAGCGCATCCTCATATGCAGCCAATTTACCAGCGCATCTCAATATGCAGCCGATTCAACAGCGCATCCCAATATGCAGCCGATTCAACAGCGCATCCCAATATGCAGCCGATTCAACAGCGCATCCCCATATGCAGCCGATTCTACAGCGCATCCCTATTTGCAGCCGATTCAACAGCGCATTCCCTAATGTAGTCGATTTAATAGCGTATCCTCGTATGCAGCCGATTCAACAGCACGTTTCCTTATGTAGCCGATTTAACAGCGCGTCCTTTATACAGCTGATTCAACATCATATTAAACTATTTTGAAAGCGTCAGTTGATATTTATTTTCATTAAATATCATATATTTTATTATATTTCGAGTTCAACTATTAACACAATCTAAAACATTAATATTAGATACATATTAACATATTCTTCATAATATCCCTTTATAAACAATGTTTTTTGTATATATTGTGTTCTGATCATTTTTATTTTCTCCGTTGACAATAGCGTAGTCACCTAAAAATAATTTTAAATTGTTTTTAAATTTCGTCCTTGAAAGAGCAACATATAATTGCTCATGACTGAAAACTGGTGACGGCAAATAAACATCAACTTTTTCATAAGATTGTCCTTGTGATTTATTAATAGTCATTGCAAATCCTAATCTAATAGGAAACTGTTTTCGTTGCATATTGAATGGAATTTC
Organism: Anastatus disparis; assembly: GCA_017163975.1. Classification (NCBI taxonomy): domain Eukaryota; kingdom Metazoa; phylum Arthropoda; class Insecta; order Hymenoptera; family Eupelmidae; genus Anastatus; species Anastatus disparis. Next base: position 2,908,820 of record JAFFSR010000302.1, read on the forward strand.
TTTCGTAGATGAAGATAAATTCATTCTTGGAATGAAAACTAATTTACCTTTGTTTTGACCAGTTGCTAATTCCGCTTGAATGGAATATTTAAGCATTTTTTTTACTATCAACCTTGTTCCATCACAAAGTCCCTTATTGACATTTAAATTTCTTAAAAGTATAATGATAGCTCCTACTTTCAAATGTAATTCATGTGGTGGAAGTTCATTAGGAGTTAACTTATTTAAAAATTCTGTAGGTAACATAATATCTAAATTTTCTTTGTTATCATCTTCAGCAGTATCAATACTCAAATATTCAACATGGTTTCCTTCCATTAAATTCAAAACATTGTTATTGATTTCAGTTACATCATTATTTTTAGGAGCCAAAATAACTTTTTTTGTTATATTCGTACTGTCTATTTTTACTGTTTTTCCGAATACTTTTTCGGCAAGATTTTCTTTAATGATAAAATTATCTGGTATAGCAGTTACTTCATTATCATCTTCAAAAACATCGTGGCGTTTTCCTTCTCCGATGTCTAATAACCATTGTTTAAAATTATTATCATCATCCGAAACTCGCAGATTTTCATTTAACTTCATTTGCTTAAAATTTTGCCATAATAAATTAAATTTAACTGAATTTTCAATAATGTTCATACGGCTATCATGTCGTACAATTGGTAATGTTTACCTGAAATCTCCTAATATAATTACAGTTTTACCACCGAAGGGTTGGTTTACATTGTATAAATCTTGAAAAAGACGATCAACCGCTTCAAAAGCAAATTTTGAAGTCATGGATATTTCATCCCAAATAATTATTTGTGTTTCCTTTAATTGTTTGCCTTCTGCAGAATTAGGCTTAACATTACAAGTTGTACAATCTGTTATATTTAAGGGTAGTTCAAATGTTGTATGCACGGTACTTCCATCGACTAATGAATTCGCTGCTATACCTGTAAAAGCTACACATAAATAATGTATGGTATGATATTTAAAATAAGCCATTAAAACGTTAAGTAAATAACTTTTTCCACTTCCACCCGGTCCATCTATAAAAATATATTTTTCTTTACTTTGGTTGTTTAAACTTTTTGGTGTAGAGTCGAATATTTGCCTTTGTTTATTATTTAAAGAATTTATTTTCATTTCTTATTCATTAAGAATATAATTATTACGATTTAAAATTGTTTCATTATTATCTTCTTCTATAAATGTGTTTATGTTAGGTAAATTAAAATCGTTTAATTAAAATCCATTGACTTGTAAATTATTTTTAATAACATTTAATGCAAGATTTTCACCTACATTTTTTTCGTATTTAGGGTGGTAAAATTTATCTTTATATTTTTCATATAAATCTCGTGCACTTATAGGATTATGAAAAACGCAAATAAAAGCAAATAATTCGCAAAGAGCATGAGGGAATTCTGTTGAAGATGCTTCTTCCAAGCAACTATCCCATTCTTTATCTTTATTAATTAATTGTTTTGCCATAGCTGCCTCATAAAACGAATTGTACATCACATCATCAACAGTACGCAAAGCTTCAAAAGACGTGGCTCCTTTAATATGTAATAGTAATAACCTAATAAAATAACGTTCTCTATCTTTCGGACTTACTAAGTACATTCTACTGAGTATTGGTTTTCTTTTTTTTTCTCTTATTCCACTTTTTCAGTTTTTCATCAAATGTATAAAAATTTGGTATTTCTGAATATAAGTAATTTCGTGCTTCGAAATCTTCTCTATTCGATTCAAAATATGTTGTTAATGTTGTTCCAACATTTTTTTGCATGATCATTTCTTCTTTTCCTTCTTTAAAAAATACGTTTTGTTGATTCTCTTCATAAACGCTTAGACGTTTTATAGTATGTGGAATAACATGTAAAGGATATTCTAATAATCTGTGCATTGCTTCAGGTGGACATAAATATCGTGCATTAATGTATTGTTTGATTTCGTCATATTCATATTCAACATTTTCACTAATGTCATTTTCAAAAGTGTCTTAATTTTCTGATCTAAAATCAACATTTACTTGATGTATTTCAATGTATGCACAATCATGACTTTCATAACAGTATTTGAATAAATATTTAATGCATTGTACAGTGGAACAAACTTCTACGTTTATGTGTGCATTAAATTTCAATAATAAGTAAGGACTATAAGGAACAACGAATCCATTATCTGCAATTCTTTCTGTAAATTTATTTTTGAAAATAATTTCGACGCCATCATTTTTGCGTTTGTATAGTGGATACCTATTTGATTTAATTGTTGTTGTAATATTAAATTTTTTTGGAAAATTTTTCGTACATTGTTTCGTATTTTTATCCATACACGGACAATTTATATTTTGCATACCACAGGGACCGTGTATCATAAATTGTTTAACAATACTATATAATTTTGGATAAATATCTCTATTTGGGATTTCTGCACTTATTATTTTATCAACTTTTTCGGAAATGTCCAATTTATCATTTTTATCTAAGAATAACAACATATGCATATGTGGTAATCCTCGTTTTCGAAATTCAATTACATAACTATATGCAATACATTTTCCTAATATTCCCTTTTTTATTACTAAATTTTTGAATTCTTCTACTTTTTGATATAATACTTTTATTATAATATCTAGTCTATCTATTGCATTTTTATAAATTTCCAAGTTTTCAGTTATTTCTTTCCAATGTCGGTCACAGGTCATAGTTACAAAAAGGTCAGGTTTACCATGATAATTTACAAGTGTTATTGAATCAATGTAATTTTGTTTTAAAAATCGTGGACTTCCTGTAAAGTTTGTTAGTAATTATACCATTTTTCCAATTTTTGAATAATTTAATTCTTTTTTGTTATGTAAATAGTCCATAACACCTTTGTAACAATCACTTCTTAATACGTTTTGGTTTTTTCGTATGAAATATAATCTGGAAGTTTCAACTTTTACAAACGCATCAACAATGAACTGTTGAGATAATTTTTCTAAATTAAGAAATGGATTAAATTCATTTCTAACACTAAATCTATAATTATAAAATTGCAAATTTTTAATATTAGATTTTCCAAATTTATTTTTCATATTTGACATCCATCCAAAATCACCATTAGGATGAATAAGCGAATATGTCATAGGATCTGTGTGTTTGCTAATTTTTAGTATACTAATTGGTTTATCAGACTTGGGGTAAATGACAATATCACGTTCAATAGGAGGTATATCGTCTTCTCCAACGTACACTATTGCTACATCATTACAGGTAGGTAGATTATATCTATTTTCGATCGAAATTATTATTGCGGACAATAGGCATAGTAACAGTTTTCAGAAGACAATTGATTTTTGCACATCGTTATAGTTCTTCTTCTCCTGCTTCATGCATCATTTTATAGGCTTTAGCATGAGGGTTAATATCTCTTATTAAGTTATCTGAATGTTTTAATAATGTTAAGTTTGTATTAAACTTATGTCGTTCAATCGTTGCCATTTCATTATCTAAAATATATAATTGTCCATATTTAAGTGCTGCATCTTTATTAGGATGTAACGCATATACATTATGGTAAATTTGTCCACATATTCTAATAACTTGTGGTCCTTTACTCGGCAATGTATCAAAATTGGGATCAAAACTTGCGAATGCTAAAGCATTATTGTACAATCTAACATTTCGTCGAAAATCAATACTTTCTTCCGTAAATTCAGTTGCTCAAAACATTAATCGTTCTGGGTAAGGTGGATTTTCTAACAATTCTACTTTACCTTTATGACAACAATTGGAGAAATCGTTACTTTTAGTATGTTAAAAAGCAAAATGTTGTGCATCACAATAAACACATGTATTCGTCATGGAACCAATGTAATTTTCAAATATGAGATTTTCATCGAAATATATATTTGCCATACAACCAATCAGTTTCAAATTAATTTTTTCAGTTAATATTTTTTCATTTAATTTCTTTAATTTTTTTTACTCGGCCCTTTATTGTTTCATCAATAACTTCGTTTAATACAATATTATGATTGTTATTATGATTATTATTATTCTAATTTTCATTATAATTATTATCTTCAATTTTTAATCATTTACACTTAACATTTTCTAATTTTTCTTTATATTTTTTTGGTTGTTTTTCTTTAATTTTTATATAAGCTTCTTTCTTACGTAAAGCCTCATTCGCACGTATTTGTTCAAATTTATCAGTACTCATTGTTTCCTTGAATTGCCATTTTGTTATGTTAGTATTTTCTAATTTCTGTTTATATTTATTTGGTTGTCCTTTTTCCATTTTCATATAAGCTTTTTTCTTACGTAAAGTTTCTTGAACACGTCTTAGTTCTAATTTATCATTACTTTTTTGTTTCTCGCATTTCCATAATAATGTCTTATTCTGAAATTTTTTTATATTTATGTGATTCTTCTGTTACCATTTACCTGTTAACGGGATGTCGGAGCTGCATCACTTGAGTTTTGCTTTTTTTATTATATCAGTATCTTTTTAAATTAATAAATTAAACAAATATAATGACTTGTCCGTACTAAAGCTATATTACTACAATGATTTTTGTCAAAATAAAGAATCATTTAGACTTTTTATTTTTTTATGAGCTTGGATTGGAAATTAGATATCAAACTTGATAGACCTAACTTTAAAATACGATACATTGAAAGTTTTTATTATAACTTTATATGTCTAATATTTTGGTGGATTTCTTGAGTTGTCCACACTGGAGTATAATCTTACAAATTTTTACTTCGTAGCAAAAAAACTTGATTGAACGCATCGTTTATTCATAAGTTAGGATTGAAAATATTATTAGAAGGGGGCCGCTTCATCAAGCTCTTAAGTTCTGTTACAAATAAAGTTTCTTTTTCATCTATTTCTTTTGATTCTTTTTTTTCTTCATTTAATTTAATCTCAACTGCCCCAATTTTATAATCGTTATAATTCAAGTGGATGTCATCGATTCCCATTATATCATTATCTGGTTTTAAAAAATTTCTATCTGAAATGTCATTGTTAATTTCCATCAAAATTGTTTCATGATTCAAATTCTTTTGTTTACGATACGTTTCCATGATCTTTTTTTGTTCTGAGAATAAATGCATTTGTGAGTTTTTTTTAATAATATTTCAAGCTCGGCGAAATCCAAATTAAATGGTATTTGATTAAGACCTTGCTCATGACAAAAACTCCTTATTATCATATCCGGTGGATTATCGTAATTAATTTTTGCATTATTATAATTTTGTAAAACTGGAAACATTTTTATTTTTTGCGTGTTAAAAATTCTTTATAAACGTAATCGCATTTGAGAAACATTATATCTTAAACAACATGGACCTAAATTATAAAGTACTGCAGCAGCAAAAACCATTGCAAAAACGCTACAATCATAATTATTCGTTTGTGATTGTACTGTTTCGAATACTGTGCTTAATTCTGATTTGTTTGGGAATAATCTGTTTATATAAATCTTATACTCATCTTGTAAATATATAAGATTCAAACTTTCTATATATATGAATTACCTAATTATTATAATACACACGAATCCGGTGACTCTTTTCTAAATTTTCGGTAAATAATAAATGTATAAATTCTCCATCAATCAGTACTGAATGAACATATTGTGGTCTCTGAATTAGTGAAGTCAATTGCATTTCGAATGAGGTGCACTGGTTTGAAATGTTATTAAATTCTAATATATGAATATCAGTTAACATGAAAGCAATTCCACTATACAATCCCTGTCTTTTAACAATCAATTTATCTTCCTCAGTCAAAACCATTATTGAAAAAAAAAATTTTCTTAAGAATTTTCATTTATTTTTAATGAACTTTTTCCAAAGATATTCACAAAAGAATTGCTTTTATATTAACTGATTTAATTTACTGCCTTTTTACTTTAAAAGCTGAAAAATTAAAGAAATTATGAAAAATGCTATGAATTAATTGTTATATGATAAATAAATAATAATGAAATTTGTAAAAATAATATTATGATAAAAAATGATTATTTTCGGCAATTATTTATATATATATTAGTTATATACGTAACTTAGGAGTACGAAGGATGAATACAGGCGAGACTAAAGTGTTTGTCGCTTGAGTAGCAGTTGGTCTCGGGCGCGCGAAGCGCGCCCGAGACTGACTGCTGCTCAAGCAACAAGCACTTTAGTCAAGCCTGGATTCAGAATTCTTCGTACTCCTAAGTTACGTAGATAAGTTTATGTCGTTTGTAGGCCGTATGAGGAACTATAAAAATGATTTTTTAAAATCAATGATATATGTTTTATTAAAAAAAAGTAAATAATGTCATTATTTACTTATTTATTTTACTTATTAACTGTTTAACTTTGAAAATTTGTTGAAACAAAACATTCTGTACAGTTAAGATTTTATATGAATTTGTATGAGCATTGACATATCTAACGACATTCTTTTGTTTTCACTAACCTATGAATCGATGTCACTCGCGTCATATACGGCCATGCTGTGCGATATCTCGATCTCTCAATACTCCCTTAGGGAGTATAGAGCTGTCAATACTCCTTAAGGGAATATTGACAAAGAGAATATCGTCGAGATATTAGCATGAACGTATGCAATACCTATACAAATTTAGCGTGGTCTATAGGTATTCCACCGAATACGGCCTACGGCGACCTAAATATATATATATATATATATATGGGTCAATCCACGTCAAACGGATAATGGCTCTGTCCAAAATTGTAGATCACCAAAAAAGTCGTATATAAGCTCAAAATTTTCGTCTTACACTCTACTTTCTTTTGCAGTGTGGTGATTTTAAAAAAATCAAAATGGCGGCTCCAATATGGTGGCTCAAACCTAGAGATATAATAAAAAATTTTCAAAAATTGATTTTAATTTATTCAAATCAGATCCTACATATTTTTTTACATCAGAAATCAATTCAGCGTTCAATTTTACATAGGAATATAGTATTGCACTCGAGGTAAAAAAAATTTACAATGTCATCGCAAGGTCATATCGGGAAATAATAGTTATTTCTCAAATTACTCATTGATCAATGTTGATTAGTGAGAAAATGAAGGTACTGATAGATAACTCGAGTTACTGAATTTAAATCTGATGTCTGCTTAACCCTACAAGATCTGTATGAAAATCATTTGAAGGTCAAATCGCGAATATCTTTTATTATTTGATAACATTAGGACACCTTCAAGTTTTACGTGTCGCTGAATCCGAAACCGGGGTCTGTTGGAGTGTCAAACGACGTAATTACGTAAAAAGTAATCAAATATTGACTAATAGAAAATTTTTGTCCTCCAAGAAACCACAGTTTGAAACGAATTTTTCTGTAATTACGTCGTTTGACACTCCAACAGGTCTCGGATTCGGATCCAGCATCACGTAAAACTTATAGGTGTCTTAATCTTATCAAATTTGACCTTTGAATGACCTTGATGGAGACTGGTAGGGTTAAGCGGATATCAGATTTGGATTCAGTGACTCGAGTTACCTATCAGTATCTTCATTTTCTCACTAATCAACGTTTATCAATGATTAATTCAAGAAACAACTATTGTATCGCGATATGACCTTCAGATGATATTGTAAAATTTTTTTACCTTGAGTGCAATACTATATTCTCATGTGAAATCGAACGCTAAATTGATTTCTGATATAAAAGATATGTGGAATCAGATTTGAATGAATTAAAATTAATTTTTGAAAATTTTTTATGAAACTTCTAGGTTTGAGTCGCCATATTAAGGCCGCCATTTTGGATTTTTCAAAATCGCCACATTGCAAAAGAAAGTAAAGTGTAAGACGAAAATTTTGAGCCCATGCACGACTTTTTTAGTGATCTACAATTTTGGACAGAGCCATTATCCGTTTGACGTGGATTGACCTAACTATATATATATATATATATATATATATATATATATATATATATATATATATATATATATATATATATATATATATATATATATATATGGGACATTTTACACCAACTGACAGAGCAAAAAAAATTAAAATTGCTGAAACTCTGAGAATATATTCTGTCTGTTACTCAAAATGTGTAAAAAAATATTCAAGGATTTAGATTTGAAGGATCAAGAGCCATAGATCCTTGAAATTTGGAAATTTTCAAAATTTTTGGAAAAGTACCAACTTTATGATTTTTTTCTGAAAATCTTGATGTTTTAGAGAGAAATTCATGAGAATTCTTCTTGTTCTAGATAAAGAGGAGAGTTAGCATTATTTTTTATAGAGCTAAATTTTGAAGTTTTCTATTGGTTCTTACATGTATTACATGGTAATTGAAATTACTGATTGTCTGCTACTTCAGAAATTGCTTTTCGAGGGCTTATTTCCTTCTATTTCTTATGAACTTGAAAATAAATTTTTGACTGTGTAAGAAAGAGCCACCAATAAGGAGTTATAACAGTTTAAAATATATATTTTCATGTCTAATTTATTTTCAATATAAAAATTAATCATACATGATAATATATATTTTAAACTGTTTTAACTCCTTATTGATGGCTCTGACTTACATGATCAAAAATTCATTTCAAAGTTCACGTGAAATAGAGGAAAATAAGCCCGCGAAAAGAAATTTCTGAAACGGGGAGCAATGAGTAATTTCAATAACCATGTAATACATATAAGAGCCAATAGAAAACTTCGAAATTCAGGTCTGTAAAGAATCATGCTAACTCTGCTTTTCATTAACAACAAGAAGTATTCTCATGAATTTCTCTCTAAAATATTAGAATTTTCAGGAAAAAAAATGATCAAGTTGGGACTTTTCCAAAAATTTTGAAAAATTTCCAAATTTCAAGAATCTATGGCTCTTGATCCTCCCAATCTAAATCCTTGAAAATTTTTTTACACATTTTGAGTAACAGGCAGGATATATTCCCAGAGTTTCGGAGATTTTTATTTTTCTGCTCTTCCAGTTGGTTTGAAATGTTGCATATATATATATATATATATATATATATATATATATATATATATATATATATATATATATTGCGACGAGTATACATACCCGCGCATTTAAATTTCCCGCCTAACGGCCAGCTACGATAGAACAGTAGTTCTGAGCTCAGCCGCTAGGCAGCAACCTCGAACGTCGTTGCACTCAACAGGAAAAATGCGGCCAGAGTATATAAGAGGCCGAGAAGCACAGCTAACCAGAGCAGTGTAGACTACGGTCTCCCCTCTCTCTTTACCTTAGTGAGCACGCTAGGCTAAGAGAGAGTGGGACAAGTAGTAGCTGGTTGCCTTGGCTTGTGGAGCACCACAGCTTAGGCAAAAGCTTCTCTCTCTTGCACATGAGGGTAGACCGAGTGAGCACCCTGGTCTACACTCACAAACCTATCAGCATCAATACGGCCATCACTTGCGAAGTGGTTGGCATTCAAACCGAATTGGCTAATAAGTCCCTTCGTATCTTCTCTCTTTACTCTCCCCCAAACACCAATAATATGTCCGAGATCCCCCTACTTTTTGATTCAAATATTCCCACCGTCGTTGCTGGAGACCTGAATGCCAAAAACAAGCATTGGGGTTGTCTCTCAAACAACACTAAAGGAAACTCTCTCTGGAGTTTACACCTTCGCCACAATTTCTCTATCGAGGCCCCTGCCTCCCCAACACACTTCCCTGGTACTACTCAACATCAACCAGAAATTTTAGATATTTTTCTCACGAAAAATATCTCTCTCGACAAGGACCCTTGGACTTGCGCAGAGTTAAATTCAGACCACAATCCGGTATATATCGAAATACCAATAAATCCTACCCTCAATCCCCCCACCAAAACAAGCATAGATTTCCTTCATCTAAAATACATTCTCGAAACATCCGACTTCAAATGCAGTCAGATACACTCCATTGAAGATATCGATGCAGCCATCCTGAATCTCACAAACGAGGTAACCAACTCAATAGAAAAGGCCAGCTCATCCATTACTCCCAAACCCCACAAAACTAACCTTCCCAGCTCTACAAAAAAAACTAATCGTAACTAAAAATAGAATCCGTAAACTCTGGCAAACTTATCGAAACCCCATACATCGTACTCGCTTAAACGCTATCCAAAAAGAACTCACCTCAGCTCTTAAAGAAACAAATGACCTTGCCTTCGAAAACTATATAGCTGAAGCCGAGGCCAACCCTAAAAGTAATTGGAAAATTATCAAATCCCTCCGAAATCGCAAAACCCATTTACCTGCTTTAAAAAGAGACAATATCTCCTACTCTCTTGATGAAGAGAAAGCTGAAATCTTCGCGGACTCTCTAGAAGAACAATGCTCTCCACTCCCCAGTTCGAACGAAACCTCTCTTTTCCACGAGCACGTTACTGAGACTGTGCATGAATTTCAATTTTCTGACGCCGAATTCCAACACACTTCTCCCCATGAAATCTCAAAAATCATTCGCTCCCTAAAAATAGAAAAGCCCCAGGCTCTGACGGCATTGGGAACGGAGTCCTCAAAATTCTTCCTCGTAAACACATTGTCGCTATTACCAACATTGTCAATGCAATGTTGAGATTACGATACTTTCCCAAAGCTTGGAAAGAAGCAATAGTTATCCTAATTCCTAAACCCGGTAAGCCCTTAAGCTCTGCATCTAGCTATCGACCCATCAGTCTACTCTCCTCCTTAAGTAAAATTGCTGAACAGGTCATACGCTGTCGTATTGACCAATTCGTCGACGAAAGAAGTATCGTCCCCGAATTTCAACATGGATTCCGTAGAAAACATGGTTCAGTTCACCAACTCCTCCGTGTGTCGGAGTTCATAGCCGATAACCTCAACAAGAGAAAACATACCAGCATGCTTTTGCTAGATGTAAAACAAGCCTTCGACAGAGTCTGGCACGAAGGTCTGATCTACAAACTCATTAAACTAGAATTTCCACACCACCTCATAGGCATCATCAAATCCTATCTCACAGACAGGACCATTCGGGTCCGTGTGGGTAAATCTCTCTCTTCTCCCAGACCCATAACTGCAGGGGTTCCCCAAGGTCCGAAAATATCTCCTCCTCTCTTTAATATATTCTCTTACGACTACCCCAAGGACAATAAAGTTCTAGTTGCTCAATATGCCGACGACTCAGCCCTCATTTATACTTCAAAAGTTATCACTCATTGCTCCTCCGTACTAAACAAATTCACCCCAGAAGTGGTAAGATGGTACCACACTTGGAGAGCAGCAATCAACGAATCCAAATCCGTTGCCATATTCTTCTCTCGACGAAATCGTACTCCTTCAAATCTCCTAGTTAACAACCATCGTGTTGACTGGAGTTCTTCAGCCAAATACCTGGGTGTTACCTTCGATCGTAAACTCACATGGCAAAAACAAATCGATTCAGTCCGAGCCAAATGCCAAGGTGCTTATGCTGCCTTAAAGCCTTTCTTCAATAATAAATCACTAACTAAGAAAACAAAAGCCCGCGCTTTTAATGCCATTATCCGCAGTATTTGCACTTACGCGATCCCAATTTGGGGATCCGCAAACCCTAACCGTATAGCTAAACTCCAAGGCACCTACATGCGCCTCCTACGCTCCTCTCTTCAGATCCCCTGGTTTATTCGAAATAATCAAATCTTAAAAGAAACTGGTATCGACTCAATTCCAGAAGCAGCGAACAAACACGCTGCGAATCTCCGTCTCTCTATCTCTAAACACAGCAATCCTAGCATAAAATTTCTTGTAAATTACCGTCGTAAATCCAACGATCGATTCAGAAGGCCATGCTCTCTGATTCGATCTCCATAACCCTTCTTCACTAACTGACTTTAAACAGTCTATTTCGTGTTTCGCAATTTGCGCGAGTGCTATACAGTCCCCGCTGTATGAGCCACCGTTGTCTCTCAATTTTCTTCTTCTTAAGGTTCATAACCATTTTGGTTGGTAACCTACGGGGAGGCGGTTTTAGTCGGTAGGCACCTGCGGGTGAATCCGACACTACCCCTACGGGGGTGTCTTTTGAAGATTTCCCCTCCTCGACCCTTCAAAAAAAAAAAAAAAAAAAAAAAAACAGCTAACCAGAGCAGTGTAGACTACGGTCTCCCCTCTCTCTTTACCTTAGTGAGCACGCTAGGCTAAGAGAGAGTGGGACAAGTAGTAGCTGGTTGCCTTGGCTTGTGGAGCACCACAGCTTAGGCAAAAGCTTCTCTCTCTTGCACATGAGGGTAGACCGAGTGAGCACCCTGGTCTACACTCTAGTGCATATGCTGGCAGTTTTAGAGATACGCCGAGTGAGCACGCTGGCGTAAATCTATCTGCCTAGAGCACACTAGCAATTTTTGCCGCTGCCGCAATGCCGAACTTGCGCCGTTGAATTCAAGGGTGACGTCCACCCATAGTATTATATTCTATTTCACATTGCGCAACAAGCTTAAATAAGGGTTTGGTACACCCATAGCTGTCGCGTCCGCCGCCGCGTGATTATGGAATATATTAAGGGTGTCGTCCACCTAATTACTTGATTCACATTAGTTTAAAGGACTCCGTCCGGCCGCGTATAAATATTAGACATTAGAATAAGTTAAGGGTGTCGTCCACCCAATATATTTTTATTAATTTAGAGGACTCCGTCCGCCTGCTGCGTAATTGTTAAGATATTAGAATAAGTTAAGGGTGTCGGCCACCCATTATCTTTACGTCACTTTAAGGTCCCGCATGCCTATAGAGATTCGTAATTCAGACAATTAAGGGAGCCAGCTACCCACCGTCATTATTACTACCGTAGTATTAAGTATAGCGTTATTTGATACCGCCGCCTCGTCATATAATTATATTTAATTATTAATCACTTGTTTCTTTTGTTTTGCACATCATTGCAGGTAAAAGCCGCCGGTATAAACTAAACCGTCCAGGCCGTAGAATCACTTAGTTAAAATAAACTATAATTCAGATTCTTTAAAGACTATTGATTAATTTGATTTATTTATTAAGTAGCCGTCAAGTGGCCGATTTAATTAAAGAACTAATTATCTTTGTACATTTCATTCCGTTAACGTTAGGTTAGTTATTTGCATTATATGAAATTATTAGGTTTAGCTTTGATTAACACATTATTATTAATTCATATTTGTAATCGTCGTTGTATGTGAGTTTCATGAGTACAATAAAGCCAAGGTACTCCCTAGTATAACCGAATGTGTTAAACCCGGTTACTTTCCTTTACTTTCCACCGTCCGATCCCTCAAACTCCTGCCGATCTTACCCTGGTAACTCACTGAAGCGTCTGGCAACAGGAGTTACACGCATTTCCCCCCCCCCCCCCCCCCGAAAGGGAAAAACGTTACAATATATATATATATTCATTAAAAGAAGTTTGTTGTAAAAAGAACTAAAATCAAAATTATTTTGAATTATTTTTAATAATTGTATTCTCCAATTTATTTACAGTTGTTTATGGTTATTCGCAGTATCTACATTTAAATAATGTATAAATGATAATAAACAACCCACACAGCATGAAATATTTATGGAAGCTTCCTGGAACATTGGCAGCGAAGATTTGAAATATTTTAGGAATCTTCTATGGAATATTCCTGTAGTATTCGTATGTCCTTGATTCTTCCTACATTGGAATATTCCATGGAATATTGCTAGAAGATTCTAAGAATATTTCATTGGAAGATCTAGGACATCTCAGATCTTTTATTGAAATATTTCAGGAATCTTGCAGGAATATTTCATGAAATATTCCGTTGGAACATTCATTGAAAATTTCCGGAATATGGAAACGGTAGATTTAAAACATTTTATGAACCTTTCATGGAATGTAAACGTAAGATCTAAAGAATCTTTCATGGAATATGCACGAAAGATTTAAAGAATTTTTCATGCAATATTCCATGAAATATTTCTGGAAGATTTTAAAAATCTATCGTAGAATATTCCGTGGAATATTTATGGAAGATTCGCAGAATATTGGCACGGAAGATTTGGAATATTTCAGGAATCTTCCGTGAAATATTCCTGTAATATTTGTATGTCCTTGATTCTCCTACATTGAAATAATCCATGGAATACTCTTGAGAGATTTGAAGAATATAAAAATGGAAGGTTTGGATGATCTCGTATCTTTCATGAAATGTTTCTGGAAGATTTTTGGAAAATGTGAAATGCTGTGAGGGGATGGTATATATATTATATACTAACACATTACACTTATACATCAATACATATACGCATACATAAACATTTAGTTATAAAATCGCATTTAAATATTCGCTTCGACTGTGCACATCAAAGTGCTGATACCCTTTCGCTTTAATAGTAAGTGAGGTATCTTTCAACCGCTTGGGGATAAAACTCCCATTTAACAAACATCCCCTTATCGGCGTCACTGGAAACCTCCCGTAACGTTCCGATCAATCTTCCAACGAAAACTTCATGGAATCATTCTAGAATCTTTTAAGGCGACTTTGGATTTTAGGTTAGGTTTTATTTTTGAGTTTACAAATTACTCTTTCAATATGTAAAATTTTTCAGATTTTTTAATTTTCCACCATTCTACGGATTATAATAAATGGTGGAAAATTAAAAGATTCAAAAAATTTTAGAAACTGAAAGAGTAATTTGTAAACTACAAAATGAAATTGAACCGAACTTCCGTAGTCGCCTTAAGCAATATTCTACTGGAAGATTACTGTAATCTTTGCGTAAAATATTTCGTGGAATATTTACGGAAGATTTATGTAATATTTCGCTGTACGATTTAAAAGTTTTTAGGAATCTAACAGTGAAATGTTTTTGGAATCTTTCTGAAATCTTTAATGAAATATTCCACTGGAAGATTACTTAAATCTTTTTGTGGAATATTTCGTTGACTATTTATGGAAGATTTATGTTATATTCCACTGTACGATTTGAAAGTTTTTTGGAATCTTCCAGTAAAATGTTTATGGAATCTTTCTGAAATCTTTCATAAAATATTCCACTGGAAGGTTACTTGAATATTTCTATGGAACATTTCGTAGAATATTTATGGAAGATTTATGTAATATTCCGCTATACGATTTTAATGTTTGTCGGAATCTTTCTGAAATCTTTCATGAAATATTTCATCGAAAGATTACTTTAATCTTCCTGTGAAATGTTTCGTGGAATATTTATAGAAGATTTATCTAATATTTCGCTGTACGATTTTAAAGTTTTTTGAAATCTTTCAGTGAAATGTTTATGGAATCTTTCTAGAATCTTTCATGAAATATTCCACTGGAAGATTACTTAAATCTTTCTGTGAAATATTTAGTTAACCAGTTATGAAAGATTTATGTAATTATCCGCTGTACGATTTCAAAGTTTATCGATATATTCTAGCGAAATGTTTATGGAATTTTTCTGGAATCTTTCATGAAATATTTTACTGGAATATTCATAAACATTACATGGAATATTTTATGCAATATTTCAGAAATCTTTCGTGAATATTACATGGAATATTTCGAAAAAGTTTTCGAACATTCCTTTGAAATATTCCTGAAATATTCCTGGAAGCTTTCAATGGAAGATTCCACTGGAATATTCTGAAATATTCCGTGAAGACTTTCAATAATCTGCATGAAAGGTTCCATTGAAATATTCCAGTAAAATAATTCGAAATATTTCAGTGAAATCTTCTAAACTATGTGAGAACCATTATTTATTTCTAGCCTAACGCTTTTTTATTGTTATTTACAGTTTTCAATATTTTCTTATGATCATTTGTTTATTCACAGCATTATTCTACTTTTACAAAATAATTTTCATACAAGGTGATAAAATATTTTACTATAAGATAATATATATATATAGATATATATATATATATATATATATATATATATATATATATATATATATATATATATGTTTCATTTCACAAAAAAATTTCAACATCATAACTAATTCTCTAATATAAAGAATAAAAAATTAAATTGGTATAATTTTGAAATTTTGATATGGGAATACTTTTTATAAATAACTTTTTAATAATTTTGAATAATGGTAAATTTTTTAAATAACTTGTGGTATTAAATGCTAATTAAATTTAGTTTTAACATGAAGTTAATTATTTAGGTTGGAAATGTATTCAATAAAATAATATAACTATTTATAAGTTATCACTTAATTTTTTAAACTTTTTATCCATAATTGACAATTATATTAAATGTATGATTCTCATTTTAATAGTTTTTATATGATATTATGTGAATTTTATAAATATAAATTATTTAAGGAGATGTAAAATGGACAGCACACTTCCACCCATAAATATTGATTATATTTCCATTGTATTTTAAAATTTTATTAATATAATGAATAAATAGATGCATTAACATACAGTATGTATCACGAAGATTATTCAGTTAAATTTTTGCAGAAATCTATTCATTACTTATTGAGAAGTTTGGGTTCCAATATTATTTACTAAAATTTTTCCATTTGGAATCAGAAATTTAAATATCTTGAAAACTAATGATTGGAATAATTTAAAAATTCAAATAAATAATCATCACGAGACATACTATAAATTAATACATTCCTTTTATGGAAATTCAGCAATAGAATGAAAAGACAGTTAATTTTTTTATCTTCTTATAGTAAAATATAATCAAACTTTGACAACAAATTTAACATAATGAAATAATTGTACTTTCAATGATTTGTATCATATTTAATACAAATTATAGAGTGATATTACAGAATATTATTTTTTTCCGCATTCATAATAAATGTTTCGCAAGTAAAAAGTAAATTTTCTTTTGAAATATTCACTTTTTTAGGGGGAATTCTACTTATATCTAGACAGATCATACATATAAATGCATAATTATAGACATAATCAGAAACATTTATTCATATTTTATATATTGTCCTATCTTTATAATTGACTATTAAAAAAATTTAATATCTAATAGATAATTTTTTAAAATTGTATTTCATAAAATTTATGTTCAAACGATATTGAAAAAAATATTTTTATATCATGTAATTATAATTTTTCAAATGAGGTAATTTGATATTTTTTAAAAATTAATGTTTCTCTTATTAAAAATATTATTGCTTCAATTAAATGAATTGCTAACAATTTTTATATAAATTACAATTCATTTAAATATAAACACGTGTACAAATGAAAATGTAATTAAGGTTAAATGTATGTTATTTATAAAAAAATTGTTAACAAGTAACTTTTGAAAAAATATATTTTCATGAAAACTAATTTAAATACCTTATCCTCTGAATGATAACTGAATACAATTTTAATTTAATAAATTTAGTTATACAATTATAAATATATAATATTTATATAACTGTTCATCAAATAAAAGTTTATTTTTTTAATATATATACAGGGTGTCCCATTTTAACTTGGACACGTCAATAACTCTGAAAATATAGACTTTTGAAAAAAATGTTTCAAATGAAAGTTGTAGGGTTTCAAGGGGGGCATCCAATGGTGACCTTGATCGTGACCTTGACCATGACCTTCAAGGTTATTTGAAGGTCAAGTCGGTTTTCTTAAATGGAAAGTCATAATTTTGATACCGAAAATGGAAAGAGCGGAAAATTTTACGTCCAAATATGACCTTGACCATGACCTTCAAGGTCATTAGAACGTCGAGTCGATTTTTTAAATGGAAACCCACGATCTTCAAGGTCATCTTAAGTTTAAGGCGAATTTTTAAGTGGAACCCTAGATTTTTGACTCCGCTATGAAAGGTACTGAAAATATTAAAGCTGAATAAGTCCTTGACCATTTACAAAATTTGACCTTCTAAGGTCATGATTGACGTTAAATAACTTATTAAATTTGATAATTAATTTCGGTAAGAAATAGCACGATACCAACTAGTAAAAGTAAGGACTAAGCGTTCCCAACCAGTTAAGGTCAGGAATAAGGTTCCCAACCAGTTAAGGTAAGGAATAAAGGTTCCCAACCAGTTAAGGTAAGAAATAAAGGTTCCTAACCAGTTAAGGTAAGGACTAAGCGTTCCCAACCAGTTAAGGTCAGGAATAAGGTTCCCAACCAGTTAAGGTAAGGAATAAAGGTTCCCAACCAGATAAGGTAAGGAATAAAGGTTCCCAACCAGTTAAGGTCAGGAATAAAGGTTCCCAACCAGTTAAGGTAAGGACTAAGCGTTCCCAACCAGTTAAGGTCAGGAATAAAGGTTCCCAACGCTTTTATGTACATTTGATAAAATAAATATTTATCTTACTTAATCGTCATTGGCGTTACCTCTTGGTATGAGGTGTTCAAAGTGTCCACCCTGATTTTCTAAACATAATGTTAGTCTCCTCCTAAAGTTACGCATAACACGTTGCAAAGTTTCTTGCGTTACCGATTGACAAGCTTCTATTATTCTCTGCATCATGTTTTTTCTCGTTGTTGGAGCTTCCTGGTAGACAGCATCTTTAGCAAATCCCCAAAAGTATGAGTCAAGAGGATTCAAGTCCGGAGATCTTGGAGGCCATGGCACTGGACCATTGCGGATGATAAGCCGTTCATGATATTGTTGCCGAAGATACGTTGTCACAATTCCAGCGTGGTAAACAGGAGCGCCATCTTGTTGAAACCACATTCTTTGTCGAACATCTAATGGGATGTCTTCCAAATAACCAGGTAGATGATTTTGAAGAAAATCTAAATACATCATACCATTAATAGTTCTTTCAAAGAAATGTGGTCCAATCATAGATCCATTAACTATCCCTGCCCATACATGTAAACTCCATCGATGCTGATTTAATACCTCTCTATACCAGTGAGGATTAACTGGCGACCAATAGTGACTGTTATGGCGATTAAGGCTGCCGTTACTATGAAATGTGGCTTCATCACAGAAACAAATAGACCAGAAGAAATCTGGATCTTGATCTAATTCATTAAGTGCCCATGTGCAAAAGTTTACTCTTAATATACAATCATTGTCATTTAATTCTTGAATAAGAGTAATATGGTAAGGATGATATCTGACTAATTGGAGCAGTCGATGTGCTGTTGCTCTAGGAATACCCAATTCTCGTTCAATCTGACGGAGACTGATATGGGGATTTATATGAATCATACCCAATATAGCGAGTAGACGAGGGTCGTTATTGTTCAGGACTCGATTTTGTCGCCTATGACGATGTAGTGCATTTGAACGCGATCTTCTTTCAATGTTTATAATTTGTTGTGGTCCTGGATGTCGATGATCAGGATAACGTTGACGGTAAAGCTGAGAAGCATTTCTGTAATTTCTGTGACATTCCCCAAGAACTAAAAGAATATCAACCACATCATTTGCTAAATAATTAGCCATTTTTTATGAAACTTTTAAAACAACTTTCGATAATTTTCTAATTTTAAGAGAAATAATTTTAGAAGTAAAGCTGTAAACTAATAAGTATTTAGTAGTCTTATTATTGAATAAATTTTGGAATCACAGGCAAATCTACAGCGACAAAGTATCTCAATTCTGAGACGCAGAAAAATATCTGAAATGTATAATAATATCTGAAAGCTCAAATTTGTAGAAATGAACGATGTGACTTTTTTTTTAATTACTATTTTTTATTTATTTAGCACGTCGCCGCGACTACTGCACATCTCGCCTAAAATGCTGAGTTGCGGCTATCGCTGCTTCGTTCTTGTGCTTCGACTATGCGTGCGAAGCTATCACCCGTAACACATTTAATTTAATGGGTTTTTGAGGTTGCTTATTAAGAATTGGAAATGTTTCGCTTGGACAAGATTTTCAAAAAATCAAAAACTTACGGCCATGGTTGAGGCTGAAGTTAATTACCGTTAGATATTTTGAAAAAACCTTACAATTATTCTAGACACATTTATAATAATTTTTATTTAGTTATTCTACCGTTCCGATGTTCAAAGTGTAGGTTTCCATTAAAAATTTGACTTGACCTCAAGGTCACCTTAAAGGTCATGGTCAAGGTCATTGTCAACGTCATATGTGGATGTAAAATTTTCCGCACTTTCCATTTACGGGATCAAAATTATGGCTTTCCATTTAAGAAAATCGACTTGACCTTGAAATGACCTTGAAGGTCATAATAAAGATTATGGCCAAGGTCATATTTGGACGTAAAATTTTCCGCTCTTTCCATTTTCGGTATCAAAATTATGACTTTCCATTTAAGAAAACCGACTTGACCTTCAAATAACCTTGAAGGTCATGGTCAAGGTCACGATCAAGGTCACCATTGGATGCCCCCCTTGAAACCCTACAACTTTCATTTGAAACATTTTTTTCAAAAGTCTATATTTTCAGAGTTATTGACGTGTCCAAGTTAAAATGGGACACCCTGTATATTGAAAAAATAATTATTACAATAGATTGTAGTTAAATAAAAATGTTTATTTTAATAATTATAGCGTTGAAATTTATTTTGATGAAAATGTTGATTGACATTTACAGTATTATTTTAACTATTTTTGAAAAGTTACTTGTCATCAATAAAAAAATATTAAATTTTCCAAATTAATAATCTATTAATATCAAGAATTTTCTAAAAATTATAATATTTATGAAATGCAAACCTTACTTGTGACACATACACTTTGTAATATTTGTATCTCATTCAATTTTTATATTAGATGTAAAAAGGATTGTTGAGTAATTGCAAATAGTTATTTTTTTATTCCGAAATATTCGAATTTAAAATTAACTAAGATGTTGTATTTTAATCTTATGATTTTTTCTATTTAAATTTCGTATTTCATATATATATAAAATACATTTGTGAAGATATTTTTATTAGAAATCAACACGAATTTCTTTTAAGCATGTTTCACTTATAAATTAATTTCATAATTCAAATTCATGGTCATATATTGAGGTCTGGAAATTATAGTTGTAACTCAGTACCCAGTTCTCAGTTTATTTACATCAAATATCGTACTATCTTTGTTTTTCAAATGGCAGTAGAGTGAGAAATAGTCACTTGAAATAAATTATACGCTTTTTTACTTTAAGCACATGTGTACATATATTTTTATATTATGTTTCATCAAATTATTCTCAATTTTATTCAGTACTCAAAATTCAATTAATTAATTCTTATTTATTTAAAATTAGTCATTTATACATAATAATATAATAAAAGAAAATTCAACTAAGCGACGTTAGGAGCGAAAAACTTCAATATAATTAATACCTGTTAACGTAAAACCCAATAAATCGTGTAACGATTTTCAACAGTTGATAAATATAATATAAATCATATAATATATGTATCAATTTTAAATTTCTAATCATTAATTTAAAACTCAAAAGTAACTATTTTAAAACGGAATATGGAAGATAAACATGTATCGTTTTAATCCTTGAATATCACGAATTTAAATATTAATTATTAGTAATTTTAAAGAGTTACATATTATATAAATAATTCTATATCTAATAATTTTCAATTTCAGTAACAGGAAACCCTTACAGAAAAAAACTATAATCGATGACCGTAGTGAACTAAAGTCTAAGATTGTAGTGATACTATATTCATGTATTATAATATATTATAGTAATAAAGTATAGTTTCTTATATTATTTTCGCGCTACTATAATCGGAGAATACATTTTATGGTTTATGGGTTTATAGGTTATGGGCTTATAGTTTATGGGTTTATAGGATTATTTTTTCTGAGTTTCTGGTTTATGGGTTTATAGTACATGGGCTTATGGTTCATGGATCAAACGGGTTTACGGTTTATGGTGTTATGGTTTATGGGTTTATGGTTCATAGGATCATGGTTTATGGGTTTATGGTTTATGGGTTTATAGGTTATGGGTTTATGATTTATGGGTTTATGGTTTATGGGTTTATGGTTCATGGGTTTATAGTTTATGGGTTTATGGTTTCTAGGTTTATGGTTTATGGATTTATATTTCATGGGTTTATGATTTATGGGTTGATGGGTTCATGGGTTAATGGTTTATAGGTTTATGGTTTATAGGTTTATGGGTTTATTGTTCATGGGTTTATGGTTTTTGGGTTTATAGTTTATATGTTCTTGGTTTATGGGTTTATAGTTTATGAGTTTTTGGTTAATGAGCTCATGATTTATGGGTTTATGGTGTATAAGTATATGTTTTACGGGTTTATGGATTATAGGTTTATGGTTTATGGGTTTCTGAGTTTATAGTTTATGGGCTTATGGTTCATGGATTTATGGGTTTGTGTGTTTATAATTTATAGTTCATGGGTTTATGGTATATGGTTTATAGTTCATAAGTTAATGGTTCATTAGCTTATAATAATAGATTTATGGTTTATAGATTTATGGTTTATATTTATAGGTTTTCCGGCTAATGTGTTTATTAATTATGGGTTTATGGGCTTATGGTTCATGAATTAAACGGGTTTATGGTTTATAGTGTTATGGTTTATGGGCTTATGATTTATGGGCTTACAGTGTAGAAGTTTATGGGTTATGGGTTTATAGTTTATGGGTTTATGGTTTATGGGTTTTTGGTTTATGGGTTTATGGTTTATGAGTTTATAGGTTTATCGTTTATGGGTTTATAATTTATAGGTTTATGGTTGATGGGTTTATGGTTTATGGGTTCATAGTTTATAGGTTTCTGGTTTATGGGTTAATGGTTTATGGGTTAATGGTTTATGGGTTAATGATTTATGGGTTTATATATTATTGTTTATGGGTTTATAGTTTAAGGGCTTATTGTTGATGAGTTTATAGGTTAATGTTTGATGAGTATCTGGTTTATGGGTTTATGGTTCATGGGCCTATGGTTTATGGATTAAATGGGTTTATGGTTTATGGTATTATGGTTTATGGGTTTATGATTTATAGGTTTATGGTTTATGAGATCATGGTTAATGGGTTTTTAGAGTATGGGTTTATAGTTTATGGGTTTATGATTAATTGGTTTATAGTTTATGGGTTTATGGTTTAGGAGTTTATGATTTATGGTTTATGTTTTATGGGTTTATGGTTTATGGGTTTATGGTTTATGGGTTTATGGTTTATGGGTTTATGGTTTATGGGTTTATGGTTTAAGGGGTTACTGGCTTTTTGGTTTACAGTTTATAAGTTCACAGTTCATGAGTTAATAGTGTATGTGTTTATATTTTATGGATTTATGATTTATGATTTCTGGGTTTATTGTTTATGTGCTCATGGATTATGGGTTCATGGTTTGTGGGTTTATGGTTTATGGTTTATGGGTCAATGGTGTAAAGTTTATTGTTTATAAGTTAATGGTTCATAAGCTTATGATTAATGTAGTTATGCTCTATAGGTTAATAGTTTATATTTATAGTTTTATGGTTCATGTGTTTATGGATTATGGGTTTATGGTCTATTGGTTTATGATTTAAGGTTTATGATTTATGGGTTCATGGTTTGTGGGTTTATGGCTTAAGTGTCTATTGGTATATGCGTTTATGGTTTATAAGTTTATAGTTAATTGGTTAACGGTGTATGTGTTTATTATTCATGGGTATATGGTCATGAGTTTATGGCTTATAGCCTTATCATTAATGGGTTCGTGGTTTTTGGGATAACGGTTTATGGGTTCATAGAATCATGGTTTATGGGTTTATAGTTTATCGGTTCATAGTTTATGGGTTTATAGTTTATGGGTTTATGTTTCATGGGTTCATGGTTCCATTGAACCATAAACCATAAACGCATGAACCATAAACCTATGAACCATAAACCCATAAACCATAAATGCACAAACGATAAACCCATAAATCATAAACGAATAAATTATGAACTTGTAAACTATAAATCCATAAACCATATACCCATAAACTATAAACCCATGAACCATAAACCAATGAACTATTAACCCATAAACCATAAACCCATAAACTATAAACACACAAAATACAAACCCTTCTACCATAAACTAACAAACCATAAACCCATAAACCATAAACCATAAACCCATAAACCATAAAACCATAAACCCATAAACCATAAACCATAAACCCATAAACCATAAAACCATAAACCATGAACCCATTTATTTTATAAACCATAAGGTAATAAACAAACAACCTAAAAACCAGAAACTCATAAAACATAAGCACATAAACCATAAACTCATACATTATAAACCCATAAACCCATAAAAAATAAACTCATACACCATTAACGCATAAATCATGAGCCCATAAACTATAACACCATAAACCATAAACCCTTTTAATCTATTAACCATGAGTCTATAAACTATAAACTCATAAAACAAAAGCACATGAACCATCAACCCATGAACCATAATCGATGAACCTCCCAACCCATAAACGATAAACCATAGACTATGAACTCATAAACTCATAAGCCATAGATCATAAAACCATAAACCATAAACCCATAAACCCGTAAACCATTAACCCATTGACCATAAACTTATAAACCATAAGCCACAAACCCATAAACCACAAACCCATAAAACATCAACCCATAAACCATAAACCATAAATCCATAAACCATAAACCCATAAACGATGAACTATAAACCCATAAATCATAATCCCATAAACCATGAACCCATAAGCCGTCAACCCATAAACCTTAAACTTATAAACCTATAAACAATAAACCATAAACCCATAAACCATAAACCAATCAACCATAAACCCATACACCCATAAACCATAAACCCATTAACCATTAACCCATAAAGCATAAACCCATAAACCAGAAACCCATAAACTATAAACCCATGAACCATAAACCCATAAACCATAAACCCATAAACCATAAGCCCATAAACTATAACACCATAAACCATAAACCCTTTTAATCTATTAACCATAAGCCCATAAACTATAAACTCATAAGCCAGAAACTCATTAAACATAAGCACATGAACCATAAACCTATGAATCATAATTGTTAGACCCATAAACCTATAAATAATAAACCATAATCTATAAACTCACAAAACATTAATGTATAAACTATAAGCCCAGAAACCATGAATCTATATACAATAAACCCAAAAACCCTAAACAATAAACCCATAAACTCGTAAACCCATAATCCCATAAACCATAAACCTATAAACCATAAACCCATGAACCCATAAACTCATAAACGATAAACCCATAAATCATAAACGAATAAATTATGAACTTATGAACCATAAATCCATAAACCATATACCCATAAACTATAAACCCATGAACCATAAACCAATGAACTATTAACTTATAAACACTAGGTATATTATTTGGCATAGAAACATTCAAAAATTATATCTATGGAAATAAATTTACAATAGTAACGGACCATAAGCCATTACTTTTATTTAGATCAGCAGATAAAAATAATAGAGTTCAAAGATGGCAACTCAAATTAGCAGAATATGATTTTAACATAATATATAAAAAAGGAAAAATGAATGTAAATAGTGATGCTTTATCAAGAAATTCCATAGATACAGTAGAAATAAACGTCGTAACGAGAGCACAAAAAGCTTAAGAAAACGAAAGCAATAATAAAGCAACACCTTTACCAACAAATGAAATGAAAATACAGAAATTAAATGAAGAACGTACACGTATAAAAAAGAAACGAGGTCGTCCAAAAAAAATAATTAAAACAATAACAAATCAAGACGTCAAGACTGACGAAAATATTATACAACAAGATACGTGTACAAACAAATCGAATACAATAATATATTCGAAAAATTCTATAGAACATAGAAAAGATAATATTATTCATTTAATTACAACAGAAAAAAGCCATTAGACGAATTAACAGATAGATATCTCGTACAAAATAATATAAAAATAAATAATGAATTAAAAGACAATGAAATCGAAATAATAAATTTTAAAAAAAGAAAAATTTTTATTATGTGCTTAAATATTAAAGAATCATTTATTTTAATAAAAGAAAAATTAATAAATAATTTTAATGTATTAAAAAATCTGTTAATTAAAAATAAATGTAATATGTTCAGCATTTCAAAGAATATTAAAATTGT
Source organism: Anastatus disparis (assembly GCA_017163975.1). Taxonomy (NCBI): domain Eukaryota; kingdom Metazoa; phylum Arthropoda; class Insecta; order Hymenoptera; family Eupelmidae; genus Anastatus; species Anastatus disparis. The sequence continues at coordinate 2,934,819 of JAFFSR010000302.1, forward strand.
AAACATAACTTGGAACGAAATTGAAGAAATTTTATATGATATTTTTAAAGATACAGATATTAAAATTATTATTTGTTTAAATAATACAGAATATGTGAAAATTGATAACAGAGAAAAAATTTTTGATTTATATCATTCTTCAAGTATAGGAGGAGGTCATTCAGGAGTTAATAGAACTTATAATAGAATTAAAAATAAATACTTTTGGGAAAATTTAAAAACCTATATACAAAATCGAATAAAAAATTGCGAAACATGTCAAAAAAATAAATTAAAAAGAATTAAAACTAAACAAACAATGATCATAACAGATACCCCAGAAAAAACATTCGATAAAATTTCTTTAGATATAGTAGGACCTTTAAATATAACTAAAAATAATAATAAATATATACTAACAATGCAAGATCATTTATCGAAATTTGTAATAGCTGTTGCACTTAAAGATCAAACAGCAGAGTCTATAGCTGAAGCATTTATAAAAAAATTCATTTGCATTTTCGGTTCACCAAAAATAGTTCTTACCGACAAGGGTGCAAATTTTACAGGTAAATTAATAAAAGCGATTTCAAAAAGATTTAAATTTATAAAAATTGAGACAACCGCATTTCACCCACAATCTAACGGCGCGTTAGAAAGGGCTCATCATCCCTTATGCGAATATTTGAAAAATTTCGCAGATAAGAAAATCGAATGGGATAATTGGCTTGAACTTGCACAATTTAACTATAATACAAGTGTTCATTCAAGTCATAAATTCACACCACATGAATTAGTTTTCGCCTACCCAGCTAGATTACCATCTAGCGAACCTTTGAAACAATCAGAAAAATTACCAACTTTTAATGATTATATAGAAAAGTTATTAACAAATATGAAAGATATTGCAAAAATAGCTCGAGAAAATTTAATATCATCAAAGGAAAAATCTAAACTATACTATGACAGATCTATAAATCCTGTAAATTTTAACATTGGCGACGAAGTATGGTTTATAAAAGAACCAAAGCCAGGAAAATTAGAGAAAAATCATAATTTAGGACCCTTTGAGGTATTAAAAATTCACGAAAATAGCAATATCACCATAAATTATAAGGGTGGTCAAAAACTAGTTCATGCTAACAAATTAATTTTGCATAAACGTAAAAATTAATATTATTTTCTATTTTCAGAACTTTTCATCCTCTATATAAACATAAGAAAAATGCTGTTTATCATATTTATCTTCTTATCTCTTATCAAGAGTAATTCTGCAATCATCGGTTTCAACTGTGAATCTACAGATCCAATTATTAATACATACTCTTTACTAGATACGGGTGAATGTGATTTTCAACAAGAAAATGTTCCTATAAGTAATACAACAATAGAATTACTACAAATTGCAGAATTTAAATCTATAAAAATTATGCAGTGTAAAATAGAAATACAGAGAACAGTATTTCACTGTGGAATGTTCAGCCATTTGGGTACTACAGCTCATGCCTTACAAGAGTATCTTTACGAAATCAGCCATGAAAAATGCAAATTTATACATGAAACAGGAATATTTAAATATGATAATATTCATACAATAGCAGATTTAAAAATAAATTCAACAAGATCTGTAGGAATGGATTTCGCTGGTTCAGTTAAGGATAAAACATGCAAAGGAGCATCTTACACGGATAATTTTGGTTCCTGGGATAACGTACTCGTCCAAGGCCTCATAAGAATAACTCTACTAGAAGAATATGCTCAAGTAAGTTTAAAAAACAATAAATTACGATTAAACTCAGGAACCATATGTAAATTTACGGATGAACACTGCATCGATTCACAAGCAGGCTATACTTTTTGGGAACATTTACCTGCAGAGGAGGGTTTTAAAACAGAATACGAAACCTTATATAGAGGCCCCGCAAAAATAATAAATTCAGCCAATCAAAATCGTATTTATACTGTAAATTCTATTGAGACAACATTTTCATTATCAGCGTTAAATAATATTAACATTTGTAATAGGATATTAACAAAAACTGAACATCCTAAATTATTTATCTTAGACCTTTCATATAATAAATTATTATTTGACAATAATGAAATGAGGAAAGAAGTAACGAACTTAGATATATTTACTTACGTGAATTCTAAATTTGTATATATAGAAAAACATTTTAGGGCTGATCTTAAAGATTTATACTTTAATATCTTAAAAGAAAAATGCGAAATTGAGAAAAAAATAATACGCGAATCTCTATCCCTTGCATCCATAGCTCCCGATGAATTTGCCTATAATATCATGCAAAAACCTGGGTATATAGCTAAACTTGCTGGAGAAGTAGTACATGTGATAAAATGTACACCAGTAGAAGTACAATTAAAACACACAAACAAGTGTTATATTCAACTTCCTGTAACAACAAAAAAATGAGACATGGTTTTTAACACCGAAAACACATATTTTATTGAAATCAGGTTCTGAAATAAATTGTAATTCAATCATTCCACAATATTATAAAATTGGGGAAGATTGGATAAACCTTTTACCAAAACCAAGGACAACGAAAAATATTGTAAAAATTTTAAGACCAAATACTCAAACTTCATGGATGCCTAAAAAAATAACATCACTGGCAACTAGTGGCATTTATTCTCAAGAAGACTTACAGGAATTACAACAACATATAATGTTCCCTTTCGAAAAAGCAGCTTTATTAAATGCTATAGCGAGAGGAATTCAGGGTGAAGAAAATTCAAGAGGAGATTTATTAAGTAATTTACTAACAGAAAATACTCTATCAAATATAGCAAAAACACCTGGAAAAAATTCATAAATAAACTGACAACATTTGGGTCAATAAGTTCAGCTATAATAATGATTTTAATCATTCTTCATATAATTAAATTAATTATGGATACTATTATAAGAGGATATACTCTTCATACAATATATGGCTGGTCCATACATTTATTAGGAGCCATTTTTAGCTCCATTACGCATTTAATAATTATATTAAATAATAATCAAATGAAAAAAATACCAAGATATGAAGAAATAGAATGAAAGGAAGTGAAAATAGAAAAGCCAGTTATATCAGAACCCATGGTTTTACAATCTACTTTGCCTCGACCAACGCCTCCACCTTTATCAAGTAAATCACCCTATATAACACTACCTTCCACAAGTACATCTACTCCTTCTAAACCAACATCTCAAGAACAAAAAGAGATTCGATTATTCAGTATTAGTCGTAATTAGTTTTTTAAAAAAAATATATATATATAATAATAAATTTCATAATTTAAAAGATATAAAATCAGCCCATAAATGTCGTTCTATTAAATAAGCATTATCATATATATAATCAAATACATATAAATATAGCTGATAATAATTATTTGTTAGTTATATAAAAACAATTACCCTGGTAGAAAATTGAACATTAATCTGCCCAGAATATCTTAAATTTTCTGCTCAGTGGGCAGATTCTGCTGACATATTCTGCCCAGAAACCCTACGTACAGACGACGTTTTCTGGGCAGAATCTGCTAAAATCATGTTATAAGTCAAATAATATTGATTTGAGGTTATTTTTTCCTATTTCGCTACGCAGGAGAGAGAGAGAAAGAAAATCATACACATTCATTTGTTTGTTCGAGATATAATAGCTATCATTTTTTTCTTTAACCATGAAAGCTTAATATATTGCGCTTGATATTATATTTAAAGGTTTTTTTTGTTTATATAATTAATTCGGTGACTTTTAAAAAAAATTATTTTTAAAATAAGTATTTGTGATCTGTCTCAATAATTATCATTAATTGATTTAAAACATTAAAGTTTGTTTACTTAAGGTTATAAATTGATTGATGACAATCGTTCAACATAATTTTCTGGGCAGAAGTTAGTCAAGTGAGCAGAAATTATGTTTAATTTTCTACCAGGGTAGTAAAAATTTTTAATTATGATTCGAAATAGATTACATATACATAATATTCAAATATAATAAAAATTATGCATATTTCATTGTGTTGTATTACATAAAAGAATGAATGACACTATGCGCGTGTGTCATTCACCTAAACGTGTAAATATCAAATGACATCGTAAGCATATTTGATCTAACAATAAAAAAAAAACAACACATGATGGATACACATCTATAGTCAAGCGATTATAAATTTTATTTTATTTATTTTTCTGCGTGTCATTGATTTATATACTTTAGTAAGCACATATTTCATTTAGATTTTTAGATATTATCCATCGAAATCTTAACCTTCTACGAATACATATAAAAAAGATAAGGTGGAAACTAAGATAATAAAAAATTCTTTTTTGTTAATTATCCTTCAAGTTGCATTATTTAGCATATTATTGTTTAAGAAGTAATCTAACAAAAAATGTAGAGTAAAGTTATAATTTTATAAGAGATGACTCTTTTACGAAACTAGAATTTAAAAATTTGATACTTTAAGTTTATTAAGCGGTCATTTTTGCGTTCATTGTAAAACAATCCTTTTGTTTTATTTACTGAATCGTTTCCGATTCAACTTTGTGTGGGAAGGGGTGAATGACACTAATTATATGTCATTCATATATGTTCAAGTTTTATAAAGCATAGCATATTTCAGAAGTATATTTTTTAAAATTAAACAAAAAAACAAAAGGATCGTTACAATTAAAATTATACAAATAATTTAAGTAAAAAGTTTATAATTTATCAGGTAACTTATCATTAAAAAAATAATTATTTAAAAATATCTAATACACTTATTATTTTATTTTTTGCAATATAAAAATTTTTACGATTCATCAAATTTGAAATGAATGATAATAAAAAATCTGAATTCATTAATATTACAATCTATGAAACTTGTAAATTTTGCTCTTTATATCATTATTAAACAGTGAAAGGTTAAGAAATGTAAAGAAAAGAAAAAAAAAAAAAAAAAAACAAACAATTTATATTTATATATATATGTAATGATTTATGTAACGAGTCAAAAGAAAATCTAAATTGCACATCTACATGTCATTCACCTATATTTTGTAAGACATATCGAATATTGTCATTTTCTTTTGCTGAATTGCATTAGCAATATGTTATTCACCTTTTGTTAAACACACCAAAATCATTGTAAAATACATTTTACTACTTATCATGATGGTTTATGTACAATCTTTGAGCCCCAAGGTGCACGAAATAAAACGTACCCTTGTGTATTAGTATTTATTTAAATATAAAATATGTAAATTTATCTATTAAGTTTGTAATAATTATCTGTAAATTGTTCGATAACTGTTTTGTTTTCCTTTTTCTTTCGATTGCCTATCCTTCCGATATGCAATCTCTTGAGCCCCAAGGTGTTACGTCACAACGTATCTTTTATATTACTTTTTAATTTACAATTTTTAAAATATCTTTTCATTAATATGACATTGATGAACTAATTAAACGGTCATCGAACAATAAAAGAATGTGTTAACCTAAGCAGTAAAGAAACTTTAAGTTGATATTAAGCAACAAAATTCGTTGCTTCAAAATTACTAAATCATAAAACAAGCAAGATCCACTTATTTTGTAATGAAATCATGTCAAGATAAATCTTATAAAAGCCAACTGCAATTAACGACAGTGGGGACTACCCCAGGATCATCGTTGGTACCAAGTCGTAAATCCTGTAGTTCAAATTCAAATTCAAATTCAAATTCAAATTCAAATGAAGTTATTGTATTCAATATTTAATTATTTTTACAAGTGTCAATAAATATCTTAAAAGTTTCTTATATTCGACTCGAGTCTTATTTTTAATCGTGCCTATATCTATTCTTTGTTTGTCTGTATCCAGCCTTCATCTACTTGAATCAATCAAGGTAAGAATATTCAATTTATATATTCTCTATTCAAGTACTCTAAATAAATATCCTGCAATATATTTCAATTGTGAGAAACGGTTTACTCAATTAAATATTGGTGGAGTTCAATTCACCACTAGATTATACATATATTTATCTTTCATAATTATAATTTAATAATTAATTCAATTATTCCAAATTAACTTAAATTCATATTTGAAATCTTACAAAAATATTCAACATAATAAAATCATACACTTTTATTTAGTCCTGGTGAAAGCCAGGACTTAACAAACCCATAAACCATAAACCTATAAACCATAAACCCATAAACCATAAACCCATAAACCCATAAACCATAAACCCATTAACCATAAACCCATAAAGCATAAACCCATAAACCATAAACCCATAAACCATAAACCCATAAACCATAAACCCATAAACCATAAACCCATAAACCATAAACCCATAAACCATAAACCCATAAACCATAAACCTATAAACCATAAACCGATAAACCAGAAACCCATAAACCATAAACCTATAAACCATAAACCGATAAACCAGAAACCCATAAACCATAAATCCATAAACCATAAACCCATAAACCATAAACCCATAAACCATAATTGCATAAACCATAAACAAATAAACCATAAGCCCATAAACCATAAGCCCATAAACTATAACACCATAAACCATAAACCCTTCTAATCTATTAACCATAAGCCCATAAACTATAAACCCATAAGCTAGAAACTCATTAAACATAAGCACATGAACCATAAACCTATGAATCATAATTGTTAGACCCATAAACCTATAAATAATAAACCATAATCTATAAACCCACAAAACATAAATGTATAAACTATAAACCCAGAAACCATGAATCTATATACCATAAACCCAAAAACCTTAAACAATAAACCCATAAACTCGTAAACCCATAATCCCATAAACCATAAAGCTATAAACCATAAACCCATGAACCCATAAACTCATAAACCATAAACCCATAAACCATAAACCCATAAACTATAAGTCCATAAATTATAAACCCATAAACCATAAACCCATAAACTATAAACTTATAACCCATAAACCATAAACTTATAAACCATAAGCCCATAAACTTATAAACCATAAACCCATAAACGATGAGTCTATAAAATATAAACCTATCAATGCACTATAAGACGACCAACTATAGACCTATAGTATGTAAATATTATAATTAATATATTCTCCGATTATAGTAAAGCGAAAATAATATAAGAAACTATACTTTATTACTATAATATATTATGATACATGAATATAGTATCACTACAATCCTAGACTATAGCTCACTACGGTCATCGATTATAGTTTTTTTCAATGGTTCAGGTGAAAGATCAGTCTTAATACCAAAAAAAGGCAGTAAGCATCGCAAATTTATGCTCTTACTTCATAATATAATAGTACCAACATTGGTCCCTAAAATTCAAGCTATAGTACTAATTGAAATTATATCGTCACTCTTTTTTTAAGTACCTTAATACATAAATTAGATATACTTGATTTAGAACCTATTTTAACAATACTTTCTTTTCTCCGTGCAGTTGTTAGTTCTAGTAAACGTCAAATACTGTTTTCGATTATTTCATGGTCCGTGATTGAAACACGTGATTAAAAAGAAAAAATACCTATTATATTTTTTCATTTATTTAAATGCAATTTAGTAGAATAAATTCTTAATTTATCACGATATAATTTGTATTTAAACAATTTTTATGCACATTGTAACTTTAATTATTCTTTTTTATAAAAATAGAAAAATTTAATTTAGTACAATAGTACAATATCACAACTCATAAGTTGCGTCAATTCTTTTTTATTTTAAAATTGGCTAATTTATACATAATAATATAATATATGAAAATTCAACCGAGTGACGTCAGGAGCGAGGTATTTTTTGCTAGTTAAATATTATTATAATTAGTACTATTTTATTATTATGATTGTAACTGTAACTATTTAATAATATAAAGTTTTTTCGTATTCTAATATTGAATTTCGAAAATGTAAGAAAAAAATTATTATTATTAATATTTTGTTAATATAATTGCAAACATAATTAATTGACAATACAAAGCTTCCACTCTGGATTTTCTTTATTCAGATAAATATATAATATTTTTATTTTTATTCTAATATTTTTATTTCTATATATTGTATCTTTATTTTTATTATCGAAAAAATTTATTAATTACAATAGTAAATTATGAATTACAAAATGAATTTAGCTTTATATCCATAGGTACTTTATTAACAATTGTATTTAAATAAAACATGTTCTTTTTAAAATTAGAAATAAGATATTTACATATTTATCTTAATAAAAGATTTTTGGGCTTGAGACCAGCATAAAAATATATGGCTGCATTAAAAGCTTATAAAAAGCATTGTTTGTTGTCGCTAAAAGAAGCTTACAAATTCATCTTCATTGTCGCTAAAAGAAGCTTACAAATTCATCTTTATTGTCGCTGAAAAAGCTTACAAATTTATTACTGTCGCTGAAGCGATTGTTTGTTGTTGCTAAAAAAACTTTATACAAATATATAAATTTATTGTTTATTGTCGCTAAAAAAAGCTTACAAATTTATTTTTTATAATAATTAAAAAAAACTTATAAATTTATATCTCATTGTCGTTGAAAAAAGCGTACAAATTTATTGTTTACTGTCGTTAAAAATTATTACAAATTCATTTATTATTGTCGCTGAAGCGATTGTTTGTTGTCGCTAAAAAAATTTCAAACAAGCATATAAATTTATTGTTTAATGTCGCTAAAAAAAGCTTACAAATTTATTTGTCATAATCGTTAAAAGAAACTTACAAATTTATATCTCATTGTTGTTGAAAAAAGCGTATAGATTTATTGTTTATTGTCGCTAAAAAAGATTACAAATTTATTTATTATTGTCGCTGGAGCGTACAGATTTATTGTTTGTTGTCACCAAAAAAATCTCATATAAGCATACAAATTTATTGTTTGTTGTCGCTAAAAGAAGCTTACAAATTCATCTTTATTGTCGCTAAAAAAGCTTACAAATTTATTATTGTCGCTGAAGCGATTGTTTGTTATCGCTAAATAAATTTTATACTAGTATATAAATTTATTGTTTATTGTCGCTAAAAAAAGCTGACAAATTTATTTTTTATAATAATTAAAAGAAACTTATAAATTTATATCTCATTGTCGTTGAAAAAAGCGTACAAATTTATTGTTTACTGTCGTTAAAAAGTATTACAAATTCATTTATTATTGTCGCTGAAGCGTACAGATCTATTGTTTGTTGTCACCAAAAAAATCTCATATAAGCATACAAATTTATTGTTTGTTGTCGCTAAAAGAAGCTTACAAATTCATCTTTATTGTCGCTAAAAAAGCTTACAAATTTATTATTGTCGCTGAAGCGATTGTTTGTTATCGCTAAATAAATTTTATACTAGTATATAAATTTATTGTTTATTGTCGCTAAAAAAAGCTGACAAATTTATTTTTTATAATAATTAAAAGAAAATTATAAATTTATATCTCATTGTCGATGAAAAAAGCGTACAAATTTATTGTTTACTGTCGTTAAAAAGTATTACAAATTCATTTATTATTGTCGCTGAAGCGTACAGATCTATTGTTTGTTGTCACTAAAAAACCTCATATAAGCATACAAATTTATTGTTTGTTGTCGCTAAAAGAAGCTTACAAATTCATCTTTATTGTTGCTAAAAAAAGCTTATAAATTTATTATTGTCGCTGAAGCCATTATTCGTTGTCGCTAAAAAAACTTTATGCAAGCATATAAATTTATTGTTTATTGTCGCTAAAAAAAGCTTACAAATTTATTTTTCATAATCGCTAAAACAAACTTATAAATTTATATCTCATTGTTGTTGAAAAAAGCGTACAAATTTATTGTTTACTGTCGCTAAAAAAGATTACAAATTCATTTATTATTGTTGTTGAAAAAATAAATATGTAAGCTTTTCATAACTACAATGAAATTTAAATTTGTAAACTTCTATTAGCAACAATAAAAAATAAGTATATAAAATTATTTCAGTAATAATAACAAATTAATTTGTAAGCTCCTTTTAGCGACAACAAGCAATAAATTTGTATGCTTATATGAGATTTTTTTAGCGACAACAAACAATAGATCTATATGTTTCAGCGACAATGATAAATTAATTTGTAAGCTTTTCTAGCGACAATGAAAAAAAGTGTACGCTTCTTTAGCGACAGTAAAAAATAAAAATGTAAGCTTCTTTTAGCTACAAAAAAAAACACTCTTAATGCAGCCATATATTTATATATGTTGGTCTCAAGCCCAAAAATAAAAAATGCAGAGAGGGAGCGTTTTTTTTTTTGCATCTTATGTATAAAATTTATAACATAAAAAGATAAAAATATTTATTTATAATCATAATTTTCAATTATTCTATTATTCTATTTTTTATTATTAGCTTATAATTATTATTAAATATTATTATATACAATCATAACTTGAAATTTTATTATTATTTTTTATTCTATTTTTAATTTATTTCAAAAATATATGATAGATTCATTGTGAACTTTTGAATATTGCGTCAAACCATCTTTTTTTTATTAATTCTAATTCTATAACTTCATATCTTATATTTTTATATATCAATGTTTTCTGTTGAACTTTTTTCACATTCGCAAATATGAAATTTAGATTCATTAAGTCCTACTCTTCTATTTACTTTGAATTAATATAAATTTGATTTAGCGATAATAAAAAAAAAGTGTACGCTTTTTTAGCGACAATAAAAAATAAAAATGTTAGCTTCTTTTGCTACAAAAAAACACTCTTGATGCAGCCATATATTTATATATGTTGGTCTCAAGTCCAAAAATAAAAAATGCAGAGAGGGAGCGTTTTCTTTGCATTTTATATATAAAATTTATGACATAAGAAGATAAAAATATTTATTTATAATTATAATTTTCAATTATTCTATTACTCTATTTTTTATTATTCGCTAATAATTATTATTAAATATTATTATATACAATCATAACTTGGAATTTTAATGTTATTTACTATTCTATTTTTAATTTATTTCAAAAATATATAAGTTTGATTCATTGTAAACTTTTGAATATCGCGTTAAACCATCTTTTTTTTATTAATTCTACTTCTATAACTTCATATCTTATATTTTTATGTATCGATGTTTTCTATTGAACTTTTTTCACATTCACAAATATAAAATTTCAACTCATTATGTTCTACTCTTCTATTTACTTTGGAATAAGTGTATTCGGGGGGTTGGCAAGCGGAGCGAGCAGGGGGGAACTCCCCTAGTATATATATATATATATATATATATATATATATACATATGCTTTTATTCTGCAAATAAAAATAAAAGTAAATAAAAGGTTAGATAATGCAGTAGTCACTCTGCATGATAGACTGATAGTTCGATCACTTTATTGTGGATTTTCGTGAAAATTTAGAATTAACTTTTTGTACTTTATTAAATGTTAGACAATGTTTCAAAAATTATTGAAAACAAGAGTAACGAAATTATGGTTGTTCCGAATAATGATATTCAATCAATATGTATCCGCGTACAAATTCAACAGAATAACTCTGTCTGTAAGGTTCCAAATCTTCATTATTATTGAATGAAAATACAATAATTAATAAATATAATAATTGAACATACTCATTTTTATATGGCATTGATATAATATTTGATGTATTTTTATATGAAAATAATACTTCAAATTGTTTCATATCATTATAAGTAGTTATAAATCCCAAAAAACATGATTTATAATGAAAAGACTTTTCATATAATTTCAAAATAATAGAATTATTTTTTTTCAATAAATGTTGGTTCTTACGTTAGTCCTAACGTCGGTATTTGTTCCAAAATATTACGTTGGAACCACGAAAGAATTTTACGTAATAACGAACATAAATCTTATGAAAGAACCAACATGAAATTTTTAACTGGGGTAAACATATTTTACAATTGACCAAATGTTAGAAAAGTCTAACGTAGTTAACCATGAGGAACTCAACATCAGAAATTGTTATGTCTGCGAATCTATTAATTAAGCGACTCATATTTACATAATTTTGTATGTATGTTCTTTATTGAAAAAAACACGTATTTTTATACGTGTTTTTGACATGTAAATTTTACGTGTTTTTTCATGTATTTATTTTACAGCTCTTTGAAGATCGAAGAACTTTGACGACTCAAATGAGGGTGTTTAGTCTTATATACCTAATGCGTCTTCGAAATTTGTATAAGGGATGACGAAGCTTAGAGAAACGCCACCTAGTGATTTAAAATCGTTATTGACGTTGGTCTGACTTTAAGTCATTAGGTGGCGTTTTTCTAAGTTTCGTCATCCCTTATTCAAATTTTGAAGACGTATTAGACATGAGGCCAAAAACTCTCAGTTGAGCCGTAGAAGCTCTTCGATCTTCGAAGAACAGTAAAATAAATAATATGTGAAATAAACATGTATTTTTTTCATTAGAGAGAAAATTAAATTAAATATAATAAAAATAATGTGACACGTCATAGTAAAAAGTTCATTAATGAAAAAACACGTAGCTTTTAATATGAAAAAATATATAAAAAACACATGTAAAAAATACGTGTAAAAATACTCAAATTTTACATGTAAAAAACGTGTAAAAAATACGTGTTATTTACATATGGGCGATTTCACGTCAAGCGAAACAGACAAAATTTTTTAAGTGAAACTTCTTTACCGACGGTATACACTTCCCATTAGAGACGTATAATAAAAATTATACGGGAATGAATTGATTTCATGATGATACATGCAACGGAACTAATGAAATGGTAGTGTATATATAGATAGGAGGAGCGTCCGCGCCTCCTATATGCAAATCAAGGTACTAAATACGTATAAAGAAACATTCGCGGGACTGATTTGATGTCAAACGCACAGATATAGTATATGTATACATGCATACACTGAAAAAAAAACCCGAAGCCAGCGCTGCGAAGTTAATCTGAGCGGTTGCATCCGAACAACATTCGAAGCGAGTGATTACAGAAAATCGTAATGTATGAATGCGTAACCATGTCGCTGTAAATAATTACGACTTTCTGTGTAAACGATTACGCTAATCCGAGCAGAGCGCCACTACTGTGTTGCGAGCACGCTTGCTTCGACTCTCCGGCATCGCGCGTGCAGAAAGCCGAAACCAAGCACTGCGGCAGAGCTGCGAGCTTGCTTGCTCCGACTCTCCGGCATCGCGCGTGCAGAAAACCGAGACCAAGCACAGCGGCAGAGCTGCGAGCACGCTCTCTTTGACTCTGCGGCATTTCTCATGCAGAAAGCCGAGACCAAGGGTATCGACAGAGTTACAGGCTCGCCCACTTTGAATTTCTGAACATTGACGTACCAAAAGCGAGGCCAAGCACTCTAAACGTTAAAAATTTACATTTAAGAAAGCAAAATTTCTTTTTCTTTTCTTTTTTCTGTAAGTTTTAACACTTTATGTGAAGTATAATTTATTTAAGTAAAATTCTATAATATTATAAAAATTAAATTTTATTTCATAAAATTTTGTTTAAAATGTTTCTTAACTTAAAAATTGATGTGATATTTTACTTTTACCATTATTCGCCTGAGTATATTAATGTAATAATGTAAATTTATAATTTTGATTTATTTTTAATACCTTATTTGTGCGATTATTAGTGCTTTTATACCTTTGAATTAATTTTAACTTTATTTTAATCATTCGTATTTTTATATATTCGTATTTTTATAAATTCGTATTTTTATAAAGCTGATGATGAATAAAATGTACTCGTCAAGCGTAACGATTTCAGTTTCTCTTATAGATGGTAAAGTTACAATTCCAATAATTATAAAATTAAACTTAGATAATTCAAAGTAATTTACAAAAAATTTGTCTAGATATTTATGAGTAGTCATTTATTAAGTTATTCTTTATAAACTATATGATTGTATTGTTACAAATTTCGTATACGAATGTAATTCTTTTGGTGTATGAGGGAAGATATGATATTTACAATTGATTTTTATATCGTCTAATGGTATTATTATTATTATATAGATATATTAATAGATATCATATATATATATATATATATATATACACACATGATATCTGATCAAATATTTATTACGTTTTCTTCAAAATTTAATACGTTTGGAGAAAAAATTATTACGATTGATTATAAAATGACTATTTTTCATACTTTTTTATGAATAAAGAAGTTTTCAGTTATTTCCCCGTTGTCGCTAAAATTTAATTATTCTTTAAAAATAAAAAAAAATAAGTTAAGTCGTTGAATAATAAAATAACTTGGGCAGTTATTGTGTATATTGAATAGTAATTTTTCACTAATCAAGTAAGCTAAAAAATCTACATATTGTAATTTCTAAAAATTCAATTACATTCTAGATATTTCTAACAAAGATGTTTCTATTAAATTTTTATTTTGGTTTGATAGTTTTGAATGAAAAATTCATTAAATTATTAATTTCAAAAAAACTTTAAACAATAAAAATATTTCTGTTAAGAAATTTAAGAAAGTTAAAATTTTTATGTTAACATTTTAACTTTGAAAATTACATAAAAAAAATTTGTGTTTCATTTGTAACACTTATGTGTGTTAAAATTAAAAATTTTTTCCACTGTGTACTTTATTTTTTTAAATTTTCAATATAAAATATAGTGAATTTTTATTAGTTCTGAAGAGGGTAGTTAGATACGATCTAAAAACATTGGCTACATAATAAAAGTTTTTTTAGCAAAAACATTTTGGTTCGTTTTTGATCAATATGTTTACTTTTCAATTTAATAAATCTCATTTTACTTCAAAAATACAAAATAATTAATAAATGTACTTAGAACCGGTATATACTTTTTATATCGTTATAAACTTTAAGAAAGTATAAAATTACATTCATCCCTACTCAATTGAATAAATATTATATATAAAATATTATAATAAATATCATTTTCTTAAAAATACGTTAAACAATTAACAAATGCAATTTAATAAGCTATATATATATATATATATATATATATATATATATATATAATATTTATAAAAGATAAAAGAAATAATGCTGCTACTTTTTTGAAATTATTGAATTTAAAATTGGAACTACGACCCAAAAATCAATAGTAAATATCTTCCCTCTAACGCCAAGCAAACTCCATTTGTATAAGAAACTTGTAACAATACAATAATATAGTTTATAAAGAATAAGTCAATAATGACTACTTATAAATACCTAAAGAATTTTTTTTCAAATTACTTTGAACTTTCTGAGTTTCAATATGTCCTAATAAATCTATAAATATAAAAAAATAAGAAGAATTAAAATAAAGTTAACATCAATTCAGAGGTATAAAAGCACTAATAATCGCACAAATAAGGTATTAAAAATAAAACAAAATTATAAATTTACATTATTACATTAATATACTCAGGCGAATAATGGTAAAAGTAAAATATCACATCAATTTTTAAGTTAAGAAACATTTTAAATAAAATTTTATGAAATAAAATTTAATTTTTATAATATTATAGAATTTCACTTAAATAAATTATACTTCACATAAAGTGTTAAAACTTACAAAAAAAAGAAAAGAAAAAGAAATTTTGCTTTTTTAGATGTAAATTTTTAACGTTTAGAGTGCTTGGCCTCGCTTTTGGTACGTCAATGTACAGAAATTCAAAGTGAGCGAGCCTGTAACTCTGTCGTTACCCTTGGTCTCGGCTTTCTGCATGAGAAATGCCGCAGAGTCAAAGAGAGCGTGCTCGTAGCTCTGCCGCTGTGCTTGGTCTCGGCTTTCTGCACGTGCGATGCCGGAGAGTCGGAGCAAGCAAGCTCGCAACTCTGCCGCAGTGCTTGGTTTCGGCTTTCTGCACGCGCGATGCCGGAGAGTCGGAGCAAGCGTGCTCGCAACACAGTTGTGGCGCTCTGCTCGGATTAGCGTAATCGTTTACACAGAAAGTCGTAATTATTTACAGCGACATGGTTACGCATTCATACATTACGATTTTCTGTAATCACTCGCTTCGAATGTTGTTCGCATGCAACCGCTCAGATTAACTTCGCAGGTTTTTTTTCAGTGTACTATATATACAATACATGTATCTGAATCTGAGCTGAATAAATAACGAAAGCAATAGCACGCGTTTTCTCTTTTTCTTTCTTTTTCTATAATGTTTTATGGTGAACCCCTCTCTTCCCTACATTTTTTAAATTGTATTTATGTAAAATAAATATTGACAAAAATTTTATACACTATCTCATTTAAAATTAGAAAAAATTAATTCCTTAAATAAACTAAATTATTTTAATTTAGTTTTATTCAATTTTATAATTTTCTAGTTTAAAAATTATTTTAAAATTAAATAAAACAGTGATAGAACTTAAATAAACATTTATGAGTTTTATAATTTCGTAAAGAAGTTTCACTTCTGTCGGCCAGTCCCAAAGACTGCTACACCGGTTTTTTTATTGGCTTAAAATATTTGTTTCTGTGCCCCGAGAAACCCAAATTTTTTTCAGATTTTTCTAGGCTATAGCTTCCGAGGTATAAACATCCAAAGTTGGTTGAAAACATAATTTTGTCTAAAAATACGTTTTTCCACTCTAAATAGCGCGAGAATGACTTGTACGACTAAATTATTTTAAATACATAATGTTTACAAAATTTTATGAATTTTTTGAGGAGTTGAACATTTTGGTCATCAAAGCCCTTTCAAGGTTTTTTTTTGTCAATTTTAAAGTAAAAAATAGCCTAAATACACGAGTGGCAAATTTTTTCGTCTTCTAATCATGAAAAATGGATTCCTTGTCGAAAATGACAAATATCGTCAAGTTTTTGTAGTGGGCAAAGAGGTATTAATTTCACGAAGTAATTTCCAAAAAACTCGGTATTTTTATCAAAACCACAATCCTTTCCGTTTTCATTGTCTGGCACTGATCTGCAGTAATTAGCCTCTGTAACGTCCCACTAATTCCTTTAAAAATTTTTCGCTTTTAAATTAAAATTTTTTTTTTCTCCCTTAGTATTATAATTACCTTTACAATATCACGCCCATAAGATATAACTACCTGGGGTAAGTGATAGGTGTTAAGGACTTGTGGTCAAAACAAACCACAAATTAGTTTAGAATTTTAGAGTCTAACGAAGGAAAATGTTTTTGAAACGAAACATAGATTCACTGAAAAATCTTGTTGTTTCCAAAGCATTCGCCTGTAGTAATATCTATATTAAGATAATATGCCAGGTACCGACCCAAGCGTCCGAAGTAATTGCATAGGACCTTTTTTTTATTACTTAAGATACAGAGCCGTGCAACTACATCGAGACGTTTCTTAAAAATTTTCCCCAAATATTAAAATGCGTGTACATGTGTTTCCCAGATTATCTTTTGCTCACGTAAAAACTGCCGAAGCTGTAGACAGATTAAGAACCGTATCATAAAATAACAAACAAACCGTCTGGGCAAGTAATAAACTGGCTAGACGAATGTCGCCAATACCTGCGCATCCGCATTATTAAATATTTTTTATGTATTATTTAGTATTTTTATTATTCTTACATTATTTCATATTTTACATTTCCATTTTTTTTGTATTTTAATATTTCTTATTTTTAAAATTTTTATATTCGCATATTATTTTTCTTATATTTTAGCAATTAATATTTTAGCTTATACTAACATTTCTATATTTTACATTTTGCGTTTATTTTAATATTTTTGTTAGTAATTATATACTTTTTATTATTTTATAACATTTTTTATATTTTATATTATTATCTAATATTAGGATCTTCTTATTAGTATTTAGTATTTTTATGTTTTACTATTACTTAGATTATTATTAGTTGTTTTCTTAATAATAACTTAGTTTAATGGAATGACAAATTATTTGAATAAATTAAAATCAATTAAATTCACTATTTCAAATTTTATTCTCTTTTCTTTTTTTAAATGGTTCGTCATTCTCTTAAAAAAAATCGTACGTTATTTTAATTAATATTTTTTTTTCTTCTATTATCATATAAGATTTAAACTAGCGTATAAAACATGCATTTTTAATGTCAAATAATGAATGGTACTTCTGATAACTTTAAATCATGATTAAGATTTCATCTTTTTGTAATAAATAATTTTTCTTTTTTTTAAATAAATAAATAAGTTGTAAGAAGGACCAATCATTATATATATATTTTTTTTTTCTTCCTTTTATGTTAAATCAAAATAGCGAGCGAAAAACAAGTTCTTTTTGCGTAGTATTAATAATAATATTATTTTTTCAATGTATTAGGATTCCCAAAGGAAAAAGAGAGAGAGGTAAACTAAATTTCCAAAACACTCTAGGGAATTTTCCAGTGCTTAAGTTTTCTGGTCCACCGCTGGCAAAAATTAGAGAAGGATAAGAATACTCTGAGTCCTCCCACGACAATTTTTAAATTTTCTTTAAGGAGAGAGGGAAGAAATTTCGAAAAGTGCGGGACAGCTTTTTCAAAACCCTTAAAAAGCCGGACAAGGGAAGGAAAATTCAGTTCGCCTTTGGATAGCGGCTCGGGGTTGTGGTTTTTATACCCAGCTCCTCAAGCTCACTGTTTTTCCACGTCTCATCCCTCAAGGGTCAATTTGGTCAAGCTCACTGTTTTTTCACCACGCATCCCTCAAGGGTCAACTACTTCAAAGGCACATAATTTTAAATCTACTAAATTTCTTTTCAATTACAAGGATCTCTGAATTTCTACACTGAGTTTTACATTGCAATCATTTACACGAGGACTTAAATCTATTTTTTCCTTTTGCTTGCGGTTGGACTGTTCTGGATCACCATCTCTCTCTCTGCTTCCGAAAAGGGAATAGTAAGTTCTTTTTATTTTTAATAAATTTTCAAATTCAATTTAAATTTGTTTTAAAATTTTTTTTTTAATTATTACCTACCATCTTTTGATTTAATATTTTCTTTTGTTAAAATTAATATTATTTTCTTTAGATTTTTAAATTAAAATTTTCTTTATTTGATTTTATTTTGATTTCTAAGTTATTAATTCTAATTTATTTTAAATCTAATTTTATTTTTATTTTCTATTTTGTGATTTTTAAATTCTTATTTTATTCATTTTTCTTGATTGTGTTTTTATTCGTCATTTTATTATTATTTATTTATTTTTACGATTTTATTTTTCTATTTCAAGTGATTTTTATTTATAAATTAATATTCAATCTAGTTGAATATTTATAGTTAAACATTTATTTTTTTTAATTTTTAAAAATAATCTACACTTCTAAAAAAATCAATTACCTCGATTCGTGTTCCGTTCGGGACATGACAGAGCACTAGGCTGCACAACTTATGTGGGCAACCAGACGGTGCGAGAGGTTTAAAACAATTTAAAACAAAAATTAATAAATCCCTCTAAGATCCGCGTAAAACTCTTTAATAAAAAAAAAATCTAAGCATGCCTATAGCGTCATACAACAACGCGACGCAAACGAACCATCGGCGCTATAAAACCGTCAAACAGTCTAGATAATTAGGCCCTAGACGTGACACCTCCATCTTCAAGGTTTATTAATTTAGTGAAGCTTATGTTTTAGTTTTAAAAAGACTCATGACTTGCTTGATTTTAATTTGAAAAAGTATTTTTAAAGAGCCAGAGGCTTATTTCTTAAAAGTCAGCTTCATTTTATAAAAATAACCTTACAGCCTCACAAAACACGTATGTTGTTGCTTTTATTTTAAGTATATGTAGTAATTTATAGTACATTTCGTAACAGATATTAAAAGGTTTTATTTACAAAACAAGAAGTTCACGTCCCGAGCCGAAGGCGAGTTCGTAACGAGTTTTGTAAAAAAGCCTTTTCATACCAGATGCAAACCGTATTTTTTGCCATAAGAGCCAAAAAAGAGCATCAAAGTTACGATTTTAATAATAATAATGATAATCAAAATGATCTCAAAATTTTCTTGTTTGAAATCACTCTGGTAGAATATAAAATATAAGAAAATTTTAAAAACTTTCCTGTCATCCGGAAAAAATGTTTATAGTAAGAATTCACACTGCAATAACTATTAAAAAAAATAACTTTTATATTTGAATGATGCCTTGAATTGAAGATCTGGATCGTATTAACTCTGGGAAACCGTTTTTTAGAAGTTTTTTTAGAAAGCTGATTCTGGGGTTATATTATCATTTATTCATAATATTATTACAGATAATAAGTAATTTACTGAATATTCAATAATTAAGAAATTGTTTACGCAGCTAATTAACCATTTATAAAAAATAATAATAATAATAATAATTTTTTTTTCTTTATGGTGGTAAAAAAACGGGAAATCTGCCTAAACCAGACCTTTAGCGACAGGATCTATGCTCGCCGTGCGATCTCGCAAAGCGTTATCGCCGTACAGGAGGGGATCCTGTTACCGGTGTGACGGGTTTCTAAGTGCACGTCAGCCTTGACTGTGGAAAGGACCTTCCATTCCACATCCAGGGCATCAGAGTCCCAGGGGACCGTCTAACCCCCTGTCCTTCTGGCAAAAGGGCCGTAACATCCACCTCGTGACCTTTATACCACCCCGGCACTTACTATACACAGTATTATTTCAGGGTGGGGCCACCAATTCGCCGCAGCGCCTTCCTTACTGTACCTGGTACTTATCCTCCTCTAGTTTCCAGTACAGCAACTTTCTTTCGAGGCTTATTGGAAATCTCTTGTTTCTTCCTCTTCTCGGCATCCAGCGTTCGCCTGAATACCCTGCAGCTTCCGCTACCTGCCACATGTTTGATGGCTTCACCATCAGAGCCTTCCTGTCGGCACAAGAAGCAGCAAGCACTCTTCGGACATGCTGCCCTTGTATAGTCTGCTTCCCCGCATTTAAAGCAGTGCGTGGATCTCTCGGATCCTGGGCACTGATGCCGTCTGTGTCCAAAGCCTAGACATTCATGGCATCTTATTACCATTGTTCTCCGTTCTACCCTGCAGTTAACAAATCCTATCTGGATTCTTTCCTTGCTCAAGAGATCTTCTACCTCGGTCTCATTAAGAACAACCACATCCATCTTAGATCCAACTTTATTGGGTCCAAGGATTATGACCTTCCGAAATCTTTGCTCAGAGCCCAGAACCCTACTTAAAGCTTCCTGTACTTCATCCTACGTTGACATCTAATCAAGATTGCGAACCTCAATCGTCCTTCTCCGCTCATTCATACTTATGCTTCCCAGGCCCTCCACCTTGACGTTGTCAGCAAAGACCCTTCTATCCGACTCTTTAGAGATCTGGATGAGAAGGTTTCCCTTGGATGTGGGTCTAACATTTAAGACCTCAGTGTTACTTTCCTGAGGCTTAACATCTTTGCGGAGCTTTCCAAGAACGTCCGCGTATGTAGACCCTTCTGAGATCTTAATTACAACCGCTTCTTTCTTCCTTGTCCTTTTATTTGAAGTCTCGGAACGCGGCTGACTAGATATCGCAGTCTGCGAAGGAGATTGTACATCCGCAGCACCTAGCGTCGCTTTCTTTTTCTTCTTCTTGTTCTGCCGCAAATCCTCAGGGCTATTACCTGCGCTGCCTTGGTCCCTTTAAAAACCAGTGCACGCAAGTACAGTGTCTCTTAAGACCTCCGCCTGCATCGTTCTTCTTTCTTTTTTTCTTTCCAAATGCTGATCAAAAACTTGATTGATCCCGCTCTTGAATGAATCCGCTTTCCTTTTGTAGTCTTCCTGTTGATCAACGGCCTGCTTGAGGTGTATCTGCAAAATTTCTACTGCACCTTGAATCTTAAGGTTGGTATTCTTCTTTGAAGCTTTCTGCATAGCCTTGGCTTCCTTCTTCATTTCCTTTATGTGCAGATCCTGCTTTCTTATTGCTTGCAGGAACTAATCCATATCTATTGCTAACGCTTTCCGGTCAATGCCTGAGGCGTGACTGTAAGCGCTTTTGACGCTTCTGACGCTAGCAATACTGCTCTGGTTACCGATACTTACCCTTGGTATCTGTAAAGTAGCCATTTCTTGTTTTTTATGCGAGCTTTTCTCCTCTAGCCTTTAATCAGTGATGATTGTCGCTGATGCCTGGTTTTCCAGCCATACGACAATATGATCAGCGTGAGATTGGCTCCCCCCAGAATCCGTGGAGTGTACTGCGACCACCGGAGCTTGCACTCGATCGGAAGCGGAGGTGAGATTTCTCTTTTCAGAGGTACTCACCTGGGGTAATATGTTCTTATCTGCACACATCTTTCATTGAAAAGTGGTTTATATTTCGGGGGACCAGCCCTATCTTGTACCCCAAGCGGGACCCTAACAGGGTTACTACCACCTGGGTCAGATAATCCCTGATTTTATGCGAGGTTATTTTTCCTCGGATCATTGCTTCCCATTTGCCGTTAACGTTATAGCATTGCTGCAAAGAGCATTGATGCGACGATGACGCCCAGGAGCGGTACATGGAACCTGAAAGATGACAGTTGCTCGAGGGGCCTCCTCAAGCCGACTCCCGAATGATAATAATAATAATAATAATAATGATAATAATAATAATAATAATAATAATAATAATAATAATAATAATAATAATAATAATAATAATAATAATAATAATAATGATGATGATGATGATGATGATGATGATGATGATGATGATGATGATGATGATGATGATGATGATGATGATGATGATGATGATGATGATGATGATGACGAAAAAAATCTGCTGTCAGACCGCCGTCAGTTTGCTGGGCCTGGATATACATCCGGGCACAAGGTAAAGACGGTTGAGAGGGTTTTAGATGTACTAGCTAGCCTCTTAAATGACGTGATTCTCCTGCCTGTTAAAAGATAGCAAAAAGATGCATTTATTGAACATGCAAGGGATTCTTTAATCTCCACCCATGGCGTCTCACACCCTGGAACTGTTTATCATATTACTTTAGGGTGGCACCGCTTTCTGAGTCTTTTGGACTTCTCTCTTATGAATTTTTGATCTGTAAATATACAGATATGTGAATAAATAGATCTATGCCTCTTCTACAACATGATTAAAAGGCTGTCTTCTGCCTGGCGATCAGCTCTGTAAAAGAAAGCATTGATGAATCGCCTATATACAATACAGTATGGACTTGCTCTGTAAAGGAGCAAATCAGTCCGTAACTTTTGCTACAATATTAATTTTCTTATCCTGAGATAGATCTCATGCCTCGCGTGGGGCTAACCTATTCATCGCGTCTGACTCATACTTACTCTCGATCTCGCGCTTATGTACAACGCACTTCATTCATAGTGCAGCTAAAGCTGACGCTTTGGCTGCTATCTTAATCGTTCACTGGGTGCACGATTTGTTTCCGCAGTTAAGACGAATCCTCGTCGTCACCCTCCGCACCCGAATCTATCGGACCGGCAACTCCCTCCATGTAATGGTGAGGTGTAAGCCTGACTTTTAGCGCTCCATTCGTACTTAGTTTGATTGCTCTATCTAAGAACGGTTTCTTCTGTCTCAGGACGTTTTCGACAAATAGTGCCATAGCGTCCCACTTTTCTTTAGCCGACATCATTTCATAGATGATAGTATCCACCGTTAATCCTTCAAATTTTCTTTTGACATGGCGTCTTTCTTTGTTCCACTGATGGCAGCTGAAAAACGTATGATACGCATCGTCGTCATCAGCGAAACAGAAGATGCAGCCCGGGTTCCGTTTATTTTACTTAGATGAGCGCAGAAATACCTGTAGTTACTAAGGAACTGGGTTATGTAATAGTTGACCTCCCCGTATCTTCTCTCGACCCATGGAGCCAGCTCCTTAATGAGCACGTGGGTCCATCAGCCTTTTTTCGCCTAATTCCATGTTTTTTGACAGGTTTTCATAGTTTCCTATCTCTCACCTTTCTGAACGATTGCAGTTTCTTCTTCCATTTTCTTTGGTTTGTAGGTTTGCTCGCGTCGCATCGTCTGTAATTCGATCGGGATGATTCCTACAATGACTAGCACCGCGAGTCCCGAGGCAGTGCGATGGGCGCTGGTGACTCTAAAAGACCCTCTCCTTTGAACAGAAGATAGTACGTTTCTGTGCGTCTCCTTGCTCATTGCGTCAGCCCATATTTTAGAGCCATACAATAAGATGGACGTCGTGACTGTCTTTAAAAGTCGTCGCTTGCTTGATCTTGGACTGTTGGTATTGGCCAACAGACGACTTGACAGCAATGGTTTCGTCATCGCTTTGTTTGCGATGTATTTAAGGTGCGATAAAAAGATTAGTTTTGCATCTAGCTTCACGCCAAGATAAATCACCTCCCTTCTTGTCTGCCCTACGTTTGTGCCTACTATCATGGGAAACTCGATGTTGATGTGTTTCCAGGTTAAGGGCACTATTTCTTGGCCATCGCTATTTCGAGACCATGTTTCGCCATCTATTCAGACATTTTTCCCATCGCCGTATTTAGTATATGCTGAGCTATGTTTGCGTTTCGCACGGTGATGACTGAAGCGACATAATCGGCGTAAGCAAACATTTTTACCCCGACCAGCATAGCGAATCTGAGCAATGCATCGTACAGGATGTTTCAGAAGTCTGGGCCAAAGATCGACCCCTGTGCCACGTCTGCGCTGAGGTCCTTTTCACACCAGCCCTCTTTTCATAGCAGATGATACGGTTTTTCAGGTAGTCGCGTATCACTCGTATAAGGTATTCTGGTACGTTAAACTTCTTCAACGCAGCAAGAAGATCTGGGTATCTTGCCAAGTTGAAAGCGTTTCTAGTATCAAGCAAAACGAGAAATGCAATAAGACAGGACTGATGGTTTTCAGTCCATCCTTCTCTCGCTACTTTTACTACTTATTATACTGCATTAACGGTAGACCGCTTTTTTCTGAAGTCGCACTGGTTGTCAGCGAGATCGCCAGCCGCTTGCACGGCTCCTTGTAATCGTGGTTTCAACAGCCTCTCGTATAGCTTCTCTACTTTGTCCAACATGCTTAGTGGCCTGTAGGACGATGGATGCCGGGGATCACCTTCCTTTCCTTTCTTGATCAGCACAAGACGCGCAACCTTTCAGGGGGTGCTAAACACACCGGTCTGGTGGCACGCGTCGTACGTTTTCAACAAAAGAGATGGCGCTTTCACCGCTATGCACTTGAGGACTTTGGATGGTATTTCATCAGGGCCAGGTGCCTTCTTGTTTTGCATCATTCTGGCGGCGAACTGTAACTCTCCGCTTGTAACGAGCGGGATCTCTTCTGGTACTTCTGCATTCTCCTGTTCTTCGAGTGGTGGATGTGTAGGGAACAGGTAGTTAACGATATTCGCCATGGTCTCTTCTTCAAATGGCAACGCGAAGGCGGTGCAAAGCTCCTTAGTCACAATTTTGTAGGCCAAGCCCCACACCTCTCTGTTTACGTCTTCGCTAAGGTCTTTCCAGCCTTGTACTTCGGTTGATCTTCTTTCGAAGCTGTTTATGCACGTCCTTGTATTGTGCAGGCAAAAGATGTTGTTGCAGCGCTCGTTGTTGCTGCTGCTGTGTTTGTTGCTGCTTTTGTTGTTTTTTCGCAGCCTTAACTTCCTTTCGACTCAGAATGGTCTCAAAAGACTCATCTTCTTCCTCAGCTCGGCCTTTCTTAAGAGGAGCTTGCAGTTCGGAATCGCTTCCTAAATCGAGCAAGTCCTCTTCTCTGAGCCGCTCAGCTGCGGCGCTTGCCTGAGGCGTTTCGGTCACTTTCATCTGTTTAGTGGCCGTTCGTGCCGCAAGCAAGCAGGAATGCTCCCTCTTAAGGGCATCCATGTGCTTGATGAATTCTGGCAGATTGTCCTTTACTTTCGAGTTCATGTTAGGCATGTACCTAACAGCTGCCTGCATTAGCATGAAGATTTCGTTCATCCTCTGAGACCTCTCTTTCACTGTCAAGCAGGCGATCTCTACCCCTGGCTTCGTTGGGGGATCAGCCTGTGTAATCCGGCCTTAATTATTATTTTAGCTATTACTAGCCGCATCTGTTTTGTTTTTGTTTTAGTTTTTGGACATCATATAAAAAACGTTTAATTGGCTTAAGACGGTTCGCTCATCATGAGAGCTCCAGGCGCAGTGGAGCCACTATCCCCGCCTGTTGAGTGCATTCATGGATGCCGCAAACGAGAAGCGGTTTTTGGGTGCTTAACTCTAGCGACATCTAGTGATTCTACAAAAGATGTTACGGGTTAGGCCCATGCCATGTTGATGCTAGAGATTTCACGTCATCCCAATTGCGCCTGACCCTAAACTTCAGGCTAGACGTTCCGCAGTTCTCCTGTGCGGACTCGGTATAAGGAAATACTGACCACATAATCCTTTGCACCTGCGCATGTTCATACCTGACGCCAACCCCTTCATTGACTCCGTCAGATTGTGATAAGTCCCTCCCATTTAAACATGTGGTTTCACGGGCTCTTTGCCCATCCTAACTATTGCCGAAAAAGGTCTTACTGTTTACCCATATTACTAGCACAGAGGTTAGAAGTTTCCGCACACGCTCCAAACTGTTGGAGGCCTGCTAACTCCTCCGTGGTTAGTTGTCGGGAATATCAATCAGGTGACGACCGCAGCTCGTTCATACATGTATACATTCATACTGTGTTGCTTCTTAGTACACGTAACAGCGATTAGAAGATTACAACAAACTAGCATTTCCGTGAAGCGGTCCTGCTTACGCGGGTAGCCATGTATCCTTCACTATCACCTAAGGATCGTCAGCGATACGTGGATCATGCTTAAACCTCCGCCCCGCCACCACATCGTAGGTGGACACTTACAAGGACAGCAACATGCGGAGGATGATAATAATGATAATAATGATAATAATAATGATAATAATAATGATAATAATGATAATAATAATGATAATAATAATGATGATAATGATATTATTAATAATAATAATAATAATGATAATAATAATAATAATAATAATAATAAAAACTAAATAAAAATGCAAACAACAAAACCCCTAATGAAGTTCTTGACTTTCTAAAACAGAAGCTTGCAGTCAAAGCGTCTAGGCTTCGTAGGTATATAGTGAGCCATCAGAGGCGAGTGGAAAAAAAGCTCTTCAAAACCAACCAACGATCTTTTTACAGAGACTTAGAAACACCAAAACCAAAGACGCTAAAGGATGAATACCCCCAGAAGCAGGCAGTGGTAGAATTCTGGAAAAATATATAGTCAAAACATGTAATACATAACAAAAAAGATAAGTAGATCAAAGATGAAGAAAGAAAGACGAATGGTATACTGATAATGCCTATGGATAGAATTACTGAAACGGAAGTCAGGGAAGGCATTAAGTCCTTAGCAAACTGGAAAGCACCAGGTCTAGATAAAATACATGATTTCTGGCTGAAAAGGTTTACTTCAGCCCACTCACATTAAAGTAGGCTCTTCACAGAACTTATAAGTAATCAACAGCAACTTCCTAAATTTCTTGTAACTGGAATTACGAACTTACTACCAAAATCAAGCCCCTCTGAAGCTTACACAGGAAAATATAGGCCTATAACATGCCTTTCAACAACATACAAGTTATTGACTCTGATGATATCGAATAGGATTTACGAACATATAGGAAAAATATAACATCTTGAATAAAGAACAAAAAGGATGCGGAAAAGGAAGTCAAGGTTACAAAAAACATCTCGTGATAGATAGCATCATAACAGAGGGAGCGAAAAGGAAGAAAAAAGATTTGTATACAGGATATATAGACTATAAAAAGGCATTTGACAGTATGCCTAACTCATGGTTATTAGAGATCCTAGAAATATATAAAATTAACCCATTAATTATTGATTCCTTACACTCAGCTATGAAAAAATGGGAGACGAGACTAAGGATTAGAGGATCAGATCAAGAAATAATTGTAAGAGAACCAATACACATACGCAGAGGCATATTTCAAGGTGACTCACTAAGTGCACTCTGGTTCTGTATAGCACTGAATCCAATCTCCAGCATACTAAAGAAGAGAAATTATGGATACATGCTTGATGAAGAAGACCTAATGATTAGTCATCTCGTATAAACGATATAAAGTTCTTTGCAGGAAACCAAGAAAATCTAAAAAGGCTCTTGAAAAACACAGAAACTTTCAGTAATGACATCAAAATGGAATTCGGAATAGAAAAATGTAAAATAAATGCAATGAAAAAGGCAAAATGGGAACACGTAGAGGCATATGAACTCAAAAACAACCCAGAGAGAGAGAGAGCAATCGAATGTATGAATGCAGGTGAGCTCTATAAGTATCTTGGGGTCTATCAGAATACCCGTACAGCAAAGAGAGAAGCAAAAGAAGCAACTATACAAAAATTAAATACAAGAGTAGGTAAAATCTTAAAGATTCAACTATCTGGACAAAGAAAAGTAAAAGCCATCAATACATATGCCATCCCAGTAGTTACGTATACGTTTGGAATCATAAACTGGACAAACACAGACTTGCTGGAACTTAATAGGAATATACGTAAATTGTTTACGAAATTCCGTAGTCACAACCCTAAAAGCTCAATCGAAAGATTGCATTTGCCAAGGATAGAAGGAGGCCGAGGTGTAGTAGATTTTCTGGATGCTTATAATAGACAAATTAATAGCCTAAGGACATTCTTTAACAATAAGAGCACTGTAAGTGAATTCCATAAAATAGTTTTACAAAATGACGTTAACCTCACTCCTTTAAAACTTAATGCTGAGATTGAAGATGATGTAAGACCTAATTTGGAACAAAAAAAGCAAACGTGGTCACGAAAAGAGCTTCATGGAAGATACATAAATAATGTTCTTCAAGAGCACATTGACTTTCAAGCTACTCAGGCATGGCTGACACGCAGCGATATATTCTCCGAAACGGAAGGGTTTATGTTTGCGATTCAAGATCAAGTAATACCTACAAGAAACTACAGAAAATACATTATTCAAGATGCAGAAGTTAAAACAGACAAGTGCAGATTATGTGATGGAAAGACTGAAAGTGTCGAACATCTTCTAAGTGAATGCAAAGTACTTACACCTAAAAAATACACGCAGAGACACAAAAACGTTGAAAAGGTAATCCATCAACAGCTTGCACTGAGAAGCTATACAAACAAAGACTCCTTATTATAAGTATAAACCAAAAAGTGTTTATGAAAATGCTAGAGGAAAATTGTACTGAAATCGTCAAATACAGACAGACCACAGTGTGGAACACAACATACTAGACATAACCTATCACGACTTTCAGAATAAAATAGTTTACATCATTGACATAAGCATTCCTAATGCAGCTAACATCGTACAGAAATTCAATAAAAAAATACAAAAATATAAACCACTAGCAGAAGATATAAAACAAACATGGCAAGCTGATAAGGTACTAATAGTTCCTATTATCATCGGTGCAACTGGTAAAATTCCACGCTCATTACTGGCCTCACTAAAAACATTGAACATAACTAAAAATATATATATATATACAGCTACAAAAAATTGCAATACTGGAGTCATGTAGCATCATAAGATAATCGGTAAACCAACTATAAACATCATCGATCGACAACAACATCAAACAACAAGGGCCCAATAACCTGCAATGAGCTCCATCAGAGCTGTACTATCTTGGTACGTTCACACCTGAAGTACAGTAAAAATTTCCTTCTATTAGAAAGTGCAACAACTCAATAATAATAATAATAATAATAATAATAATAATAATAATAATAATAATAATAATAATAATAATAATAATAATAATAATAATAATATTAATAATAATAATAAGAATAATGAAAATTTTTTTTTTTTTTTGTTGATTGGTTAAACGAAAAGAATCTGCTGCCAGACCGCCGTCAGTTCGCTGGGCCTGGATAGATATCCGGGCACATGGTAAAGACGGTTGAGACGGGTTCTAGATGTTCGAGCTAACCTCTAAAATTACGCGATTCCCTTGCCTGTTTAATAATAACAAAAAAATGCAGTCATTGGACGTGCAGGGGATCCTCCAATCTCCACTCACACCGTTGTTCCACCCTGGGACCGTTTATCACATTACTTCAGGGTGGCACCGCGTTCTAAGTCTTTTGGACCTTTTCCTTCTGACTTCATCTGTAAATATACAGATTTGTAAATATATAGATCTATGCCTCTTGCGCAACATGATTTAAAAGGCTATCTTCTGCCTGGCAATCGGCTCTGCAAAGGGAAGCATAAATCAATCGCCTATATATAATACAGTATGGACTGGCTCTGTAAAGGAGCAAAATCAGTCTATAATTTTCACTTCAGTCTTGATTTCCTTGTTCTGAGATTGATCTTATGCCTCTTGTGGGGCTGACCTGTCTACCGCGTCTGACTCATACTTACTCTCGGTCTCGCACTTATGTACAACGCACTTCATTCAGACCACAGATGAAGCTGACGCTTTTGCTGCTATCTCAAACATTCACTGGGTGTACGATTTGTTTCCGTAGTTAAGACGAATCCTCGTCGTCACCCTCCTCACCCGAATCTATGAGACTGGCTACTGCCACTATGTAATGGTGAGGCGTAAGCCTGGCTTCCCGCGCTTTATTCGTACTTACAAGGAGGGTATCACTTCTTTGGGTCACGGATCTTATTGTAATTTGGGGATATGTTTTTACACATAAAATTATGAAAAAAGCCGCAGGCATTTGATCTAACGCTCGATCATTCCAAGATTATGAACTATTTTGTTCAATTTCTTTGAAAAATTAGTGTTTATAATATTGAATACTACGCTTCAATGGGAGCTTCTAAGTTCTTTCTATTAGATTCTAGTAAAAGTTGAGATTAAATCCTTTTGATTAAAAAAAAACGTGTACAAAAAGCTCAACCCGTTCAAAAGTTATAGCCAAATGAAAAGCATGCACAATATTTTTATCAAAATAAAAGTATAATTTTATGCTAATTTTTATAACAATTTTTATAACAATTTTTATTTCTCCATAACTCTTAAATGGGTTCAGCTTTTTGAACACGTTTTTTTTTTAATCAAAAGGATTCAATTTCAACTTTTACTAGAATTTTGCAGAATGCACTTAAAAGCTCTCATTGGAGAGAAATATTCAATATTGTGAACAATGATTTTTCGAAGAAATTGAATAAAATAGCTCATAATCTTGGAATTATCGAGCGTTAGACCGAATGCTCGCGGCTTTTTTCACGATTTTATGTATAAAAACATATCTGTAAGTTACAGCAAGATCCATGACCCAAAGAAGTGATACTCTCCTTGTTAGTTCGATTGCCCTATCTAAAAACGGTTTCTTCTTTCTTAGGACGCTTTCAATAAATAGTGCCATAGCGTCCCACTTTTCTTTAGCCGACATCATTTCATGGATAATAGTATCTAGCGTTAATCCTTCAAATTTTCTTTTGACCTGGCGTCTTTCTTTGTTGCACTGATGGCAGCTGAAAAACGTATGATATGCATCGTCGTGATCAGCGAAACAGAAGATGCAGCCCGGGTTCCGAGTCTTTTCTATTTTACTGAGATAAGCGGAGAAATACCTGTGATTACTGAGGAACTATGTAAGGTAATAGTTGACCTCCCCGTATCTTTTCTCGACCCATGGAGCCAGCTTCTCAACGAGCACGTGGGTCCATCGGCCTTTTTTCACCTGATTCCATGTTTTTTGCCAGGTTTCCATGGTTACCTGTCTCTCTTCTTTCTGAACGATTGCAGTTTCCTCTTCTATTTTCTTCCATTCGTGGGTTTGCTTGCGTTCCATCGCCTGTGATTCGATCAGGATGATTCCCGCAATGACTAGCACCGCGGGTCCCGAGACAGTGCGATAGGCGCTGGTGACTCTAAAAGCCACTCTTCTTTGAACAGAAGATGGTACGTTTTAGCTACAAATGTAACGTTTCTGCTTTTGACCCATACGAAGCCTTCTTCAGCTTCGTTGGCCTCTACTCTGATGTTCTTTGGGTCTACTTAAATCGCTGTAGTGCCAAGCTCGTCTTTAAACTAGGTCTCAACGGTCCAGTTTGTGTTCTGCTCGCTTATCAAGAGCACATCAGCCCTTGTCTCAAATATTATTTAAGTCATGAGACTGTTGGCTGCCTCACTTCTGTGTAAATTGGCTTGGAGGACCGTTACGCGGTCCATCATTAACGTTTCTGTTTAAATCGGTTTAGAGACTTGCAAAAGGCTCTGCACTGACCTGACCCAGGGACTTGTTTTTGCTCTGCTGGGTCTACTTTCTGCTCGGTACATAGTATGCACTGAGCATCAGTAGCCTTGATCTCTTGTGGCCCTCTTTTCCACACTTGTAGCACATCTTGCCACGGTCAGGTCTTCGGCATTCACGCGCCTGATGACCGTAGATTAGGCACTTGAAACAGCGCTGAATCCTTTGCCAACTTCTGATGCGGCAGCTGGTGTAGCCGATCTTTATCCTAGTTCTTGAGAGCAGGAACGCCGCTTGGTCTTGTCCCATATATACAATAGCCAAGCAGAGCTCTCTGCTGTTGGGGCTGGTGAGCGAGACACTGAACTCCCCTACTTCATTGTTGGATTCAGTGAATATAGCTTCAACAGCCATCTTTACTTCATCTACTGTGGCTAGGCAGTCGATGTCTTTAATTTCGACTGCTTCCTTGGGGCACATTTCCTTTTCGTTGCCCGATTC
Source organism: Anastatus disparis (assembly GCA_017163975.1). Lineage (NCBI taxonomy): Eukaryota > Metazoa > Arthropoda > Insecta > Hymenoptera > Eupelmidae > Anastatus > Anastatus disparis. The sequence goes on from JAFFSR010000302.1 coordinate 2,967,425, forward strand.
ACCGACTGTCCTTTTCAGAAATTCACTAAAAGTCTCTAGTCCCTTAGCGGAGCCCAACTCAATCAGGACATCTCCGGCCCTGGTTTTCCTAATCCCTTTGATGTTGGTCGTTGGGCTCTGATCAGTAATATCCTGGCGGATACTGCTGAGGATGTCACTGTATGACTTCCCTTCTCCTGGTTTAATAAGTTGCTCGGTAACATTGGCCGATATTCTGGCCGCCGGTGGTTTGGTGTTTGACATCTGTGGTCGCTGCTGTTTTTGCAAGCGTTGCTGTTGTTGCTGCGTCTGTTGTCGCTGCTGCTGCTGCTGCGGTTGTTGTTGCTGCTGCTGCGCTTGTTGATTCAAAAGCTGCTTCTGCTTTTTGGCAGCCTTCTTCTCATTCCTACTCTGGACACAGTTTCTTTTATGAGGAGCTTGCGATTCGGCATTGCTACCAGAATCAAGCGAGGCTTCCTCCAAAGACCGTTTAGTTGTGGAGCTTGCCTGAGACTCTTTGGTCACCTCCATCTGCTCAGTGACCGTTCTTGCCTGAAGCAAGCGGGGATGCTCTGTCCTAAGGAAATCTAAATACTCGATAAGCTCCGGAAGATTATTCTTAACATTTTTATGGATGTTAGGTATCGACCTAAGAGCTTCTCCGAAGAGCATAAAGATGTCGTTGATCCTATGAGACCTATCGCCGACTGTCGGGCTGTTGATCGACAACCCTGATCTTAGTGGTGGATCAGCCAGTTTCTTCTGCATTTTATTGTGTGCCGCTGTTGTTGTTGAGTGTACACTGTGTAGACTTTGTACTTTATTAATGATTTGGCTATTACTAGCCGCTTCCGTTTTTTGTTTGTTTGAGTTGTTTGACATCATATATAAACGTTTTCTTGGCTTAAGACGGTTCGCCCATCATGGGAGCTCCAGGCGCAGTGGAGCCACTATCCCTACCTGTACGGTGCCCTAGTTAAGGATGCCGCAGCCCAGAAGCGGTTTTCGGGTGGTCAACCCTAGCGACACCGAGTGATTCTAGAAAAGATGTTACGGGTTAGGCCCACGCCATGTTGATGTTAAAGGTTTTACGTTATCCCTATTGAGTAGGCGACATCGAATCCGTGCCGCGCCTGGCCCTAAACTTCAGGCTAGACGTTCCGCAGTTCTTCTGCGCGGACTCGGTATGAGGAAATACTGACCAGGTAATCCTTCACACCTGCGCCTGTACAGACCAACTTTAACCCCTTCATAGGCTCTGGTTACATTAGTGGAAGTACGTAAGAGTTCCTAACCAACATGTGGTTTCACAGGGCCTTTGCCCGTCGCGACTTTCGCCGGAGAAGGGACTGACTTTTACCCTTATTACCAAATAGAGATCAGCAAGTCACCACAAACGTACAACCCCCGTAGTCTGAAGAGAATATCCTGTGTCGGCAGCAGCAGCTCATTCATACATCCAGTCATACTGTGTTGCTTCTTAGTACACGTAAATACGAACACGAAATTTTGAAGGATTGGCAGTTCCGTGAAGCGGGAGTGCCTACGCGATCATCCAGATATCCTTAGCTATCACTAAGGATTGCCAGCGATATGTGGATTGTGCTTAAGCCTCCGCTACGCCACCAGATCGTAGGTGGACACTTACAAGGTCAGCAACATGAGGATAATAATAATAATAATAATAATAATAATAATAATCATAATAAAAATAATAATAATCATAATAAAAATAAATTTTTTTTTTTTTTGTTTAGATCCGTGTAAGGCTAGCACGCTGAACCATAGTGACGGCACGAGACCAGGAACCCTAGAGAGGCACCGCTTTCGCATTTCTTCTCACTTAGGCCTGTTTATCAGCCATTGTAGGCATTATCCCACGTTGCGACTCCCTACATCCCCCGTCCATCTCTAAGAGTATGATTAGGGGTTCAAGAGTCGGTTTAGTACGCATCGCAAATGCTGCTTTTTCTGGCTTCAGTGAGGGTTGCCAGCTTAGGCTATTCTATCCTCTATGGTTTTTTTCTTTCGGAGGACACCCTCTATGTAGCTGGCAACTTTTCTCCATTGTTCTCGGCCCTGAAGCATGACACTGACTATATTATCAGGTGTCAACGGACCGAGATTACGCTCTAGCTCTGCTCTTACTTCGCTCCATCTTCCACATTGGAAAAATGTGTGATGGGCGTTATCTAAGGGCCAGTTGCAGTGGGCACAGCTTGGTCCAGGTACTTTACCCATTTTACGCAGGTAAGACCGGAAACAGCCGTGCCCCGTGAGAAATTGGGTGTTGTAATAGTTCACTTTACCCACACGTTGGTTAAACCAGGGTTTTAGCTACGGTATGAGCTGGGCTGTCCATCTGCCCCTGGTTTCGCTATCCCATCGTTGCTGCCAGGTCAGCATGGTTCTGGCTCTAGCAGCTTTGCGCGCCTCTGTCGCTCCAAGGATAGTCTTTGTCTGGCGGACAATTTGCCGCTTCTGGGCCTGAAGGTCAATAGGAATGACCCCTGCCACGACCAACACCGCCAGCTCAGAGACGTTGCGGTACGAGCACGCAATGCGGAGGGATCCTCTACGCTGTACTGCCACCATGCGCTTGCGGTACTTCTCGATTCGTAGTTGCTCCGCCCAGACCTCTGCACCATACAGCATTATGGACTCCGCCGTGCGCATGAGCAGGCGCCTTTTGCTTGGCCATGGCCCTCTTGTGTTGGCCATGACTTTGCTGAGCGCTGTCGTCACGGCTGCAGCTTTGTCTGCCGCTTTTATTATGTGTTTCCCGAAGGTGAGTTTTCTGTCAAGTGTCACCCCAGGTACTTCACTGCTTGCGAGGTCTGGATTTCCACATCCCGTATTGATATAGACAGTGGAGTGGCTATGCGCCTTCCCGTGAGGAACACGATCTCTGTTTTGGCTGGTGCCAACTCGAGAACGTGTCTGCTCATCCAGGAGCTGACTCGACGCATTATTTAGTTGAGCCTCATACGCGCTTCTTCAGGGTTCTTTGCGATGATGACTGCGTCCACGTCATCGACGTAGCCAACCAGGAAAGTGCCCTGGGGCGTCTCCGTGCGAAGGATACCGTCATAATGGATATTCCAGATGTCGGTTCCCAGCACGGAGCCCTGAGCCGCTCCTGATGTTAATTCTACAGTCTCCGGACCATCCTCCGTGAAGTAAGTTATCGAGCAGTCTCTCAGATAATTAATGGATAGAAAGAACTGGTAATGCTATCGTGATTTTTTATAATTCTTTATTTAAGACGTTTCTTTTTAATTGTTTGTAATACTTTAACGTTACTCGAGACATTATCAATTTTAATATCATTTTTATTTATTTTCTTAATAAGATTGTCTGTTATTTTTTCTAACATAGATAATAGATTTTTTTGTAAATTTTTGTATAATTTAGTATTGTTCAATTCACTTTCCACTCTAGAACAATAATCACTTTTTTCAATAATAACTATTTCGCCACCCTTATCGGACTTGATGGTCATTAAATTATTATTATTTTTAAAAAACAGGTTACATTTTAGAATATTATTATTTATTACTTTATCCTGGAATCTATTATTGAGACCAATTTGCTTATTTTTGTTGTTGTTTTTAATATTGATACAACCTGTATATTTCAATAATATTTCTTTCCTTAGGTTGTTATCATCTTCACTATTAAGAAGCATTTTTTTATTAAGATTTTTGAATATTTCAACAGACAAACCATTATTAATATTATTCACAAAATTAAAATTCTTTCCGAGTTCTAGTACATTACTTACATATTTAGGAATTTCTATATTGGTCATATTATAACTGAAACCTTCTTTGTATTTTTCAATGTTTTTTTGATTAATACAATGATTATTAACATTTGAACTCAAAACTTCCATCAAATTTTGTTGAGATAAACTTTCACTCCTACCATTTTTATTATTATTATGTTAAGTCCTGGCTTTTCGAATATTTGAATAATTTTATAGTGCGAGGAATATAGTTATAATTATTGTATCTTTGAAGTGCTTGTAGAAATTCTTTGATAAAGTGCTTTGAAAAAGTGTCTGCTTTAAAGTGCTTATTGAAGTGCTCCTTTTTCTTGATTTGATCTGTCTTTTTATATTGATGATCCCTGCCTTGTTTAAGAATTTGAATTAGTGTCAACTGATGGAGCAATGCTTATTCTGCATTTTGACTTTTATTGAATGATATGGTTAACGTGGTAAATCTGGTTCATGTAGTCTTCGTAATTGTACTTATTTTGTTAATTCTGAAAATCGCATTGCACTTGGTTTCTTAACAAACGACTTACTTTTACAATATGCTTGTTAAGGTAAATTAGCTGATTGATCAATAACTGCATATTTTTGAAATGATAAATTTTGAAATAAAAGATACGTCGTGACGTAACAATTACAACAACCAATTTGCAAACTATTATTTTCAACATTGCATTCGAAATTATTACGATGCTCAACATTTTTATCATGCTCAAGATCATCAAAGAAATCAAAACAGTACTTTGTATCATAAAAATTCATATTTAAAATCTGATTGTGTTTCTTAAAGTACAAATTTGAGAATTTATTTTTTAGTATATCATTTTTTTATTAGAAATTAAGTAACACTTATTAAAAATATAATTCTCTATTTGATTGAAGGTATCTTGATTGATACAACTAACAAAATAATCACTAAATTCTTTTTCAATTTTTTTAAAATGATATATGTTTAAATTAATATCAGATATTTCCATGTTTAGTAATTTCTTCTTTGTGTTAACCAAGCAAGACTGTAATTTATTCTTATTTTTATCACTATAAAAATATAAATTTTCTAAATTTATTAAACAATTATCAATATGTTTAGGGTATAAATCAAAGTGTCTGCATAACACTAAAAATTTGCACTTCTTTCTTAAAATATGTAATTGAGTCATAATCTCATAATATTTAATCATTTCATATTTAATTGTGTAAGAATAAATATTCCCTATGTGATGGAAAAATTGGTTTACATTTATGTATAACTTATTACTTAATAACCTACTTAGCTGCTCCTCACTTGTAATAGAATCCATTTATGAAGATGGAATTCAGTCTCCTTAGTGTAATTGAAGTCAAAAATAAGATGGTAGAAACTCTAAACCCTTATTAACATGTGTCTTCAAACCGTCATGCAATAATTTTTCTTTTATTGATTAAACTGATAGCTAAAAGTCTCATAATTAATGGATAGAAAAAACTGGTAATGCTATCGTGATTTTTTATAATTCTTTATTTAAAAAAAAAAATCACGATAGCATTACCAGTTCTTTCTATCCATTAATTATAAGACTTTTAGCTATCAGTTTAATCAATAAAAGGAAAAAAGTCTCTCAGATACTCCTCCACCATCCCTAGAATTTCTGGAGGCACGTTAAAATCCCGCTCGAGAGCATCAAGTGCCACGTCCCACCTTACGGAGTTAAAAGCATTTTGAGCATCCAAGGTGGCCAGCAGACAAACGGGACGAGAATAATCATTTCCTCGTTCCGTCGACCGTGCAGCATCCACAACCTCCTGGACTGCATTGATGGTAGAGAAACCTCGCCTATAACCGTATTGACGTGGGCCCCCCCCCCCCGCTGCTTGTACGGCAATTTGTAGACGGGGCTTAAGCAGTTTTTTCAGGAGCATTCCCGCTGTATCTAACATGCATAGTGGCCTGTAAGATGGGGGTTCGTCTGCTGGACCGTTGCCTTTGCTAATTAGTGTCAGTCTCGCTGCCTTTCATCGGGTGGGAAAAACGCCCACCTCAAGGCAGGAGTTAAACATGTTCAGCAAAAGCATTGGGTGACTCTTAGCAACTGCTTTGATCAGTTCTGCTGGAAGATCTGGTCCGGGGGCTCTCTTATTGCGCATGGACCTCATGGCAATTAAGAGTTCACCCTCTGTGAAAGCTATCAATTCATGCCTTTCGGACTTAGCTGGCCGCTCCGGTCTTTTTAGGTGCACGGGGAATAAGGTCACCACTATGTTGCGTACCAAGCTCGGTTCCATTGGAGGTCCCTGTCTGAAGGAACCCAATTTCCAAAGCACGAGCTTGTAACCTAAGCCCCATAGCTCGCTGTAGATCCTTTCTGGCAGCTTTCTTCTCAGCTGCCAATCGGGCTGCGTAAAGACCGCGTCTCCTTGTTCTTTGCATCTGTCTTCTAAGATGTAGGACCTTTCTCCGAAGTTCTGCGATCTCATTTGTCCACCAGTACATAGGACACCTTTTCTTGTTGGGCATCCTGGCGATGTTCCATTTAGTGGGGACGTGTTGTACTGCTTGCGGTGGCAAAGCATTCCGTACGCGGAACGTGATGTATTGGTGATCACTTCCGGTAAAGTCCTCGATCACCCGCCAACCTTCAACGTGCGCAGCAAGATTTTCTGTTGCGAAGGACACATCAATTATCGTGCCCTCGTTCCCATCCCTCCTGAAAGTTGTCGAAGTTCCGACATTAAGGATGACTAGACTGACCCTTGAGGCCATGTCCATGATTCTTCGTCCCCTGGAGTACGGATGGGTCGACCCCCACTCAACGGCGCTAGCGTTAAAATCTCCAGCCACTATCAGCTCTCCGCCTAAGTCCCTGATGATATCTTCCAAGCTATCTAGCTTGCTTTGGAAGTCGTCTATTGTATCACTTGGAGTGAGGTATACGCTAATGTAGTTCACTATTTCTGCACCTCACGCAGACGAAGCCGTCGCTCGAGCCATGACCCAAGATGTGTGTTTCCTGCAGGTCAGGGATCCATATGGCGGCAGTACCAAGTTTATCTTGATACCAGCAATTTTTATCCCTCTCCTTATACTGCTCACTGATAAGGATGATATCAGCAGCTTTTTCAAGATAGAGCTGCTCTAGGGTGTGATCAGCTACTCAAAGCGATGCATGTTACCCCGGAGAACAACAGCAGCCATTTAACCGGCTAGTTCTGGCCAAGGCCTCCCACCATACAGCACATTTGCTAGAGCCAGAAGTGTGCTTACACTTCTCCGGTTTCACACCAGCTTCGGTGCGTGCAAGGCACTTCGACTCTCCTGCTCTGCTCTCCGCTGCTTTATGATTGGGCTCCCCACATCTATAGCATAAGTTGCTACGGTCGGGGCCCTTGCAGGCATAGCTTCAGTGCCCGAAGGCTAGGCATCGAAAGCACCTTTCTACCACCCTACAACGTCTAATCTGACAATTAATCGGGCCAATCCTAATGCGTCCAGCAGCTAAGAGACGTGTAGCCGCATCGTCCTCTATGAAGACGATTGCAACTCGTTGCCCTCGCTAGTTGGTATGCAGTGATGCGTGCACCAAGCAGTCCTTCATAGCCTGGGAGCGCCTTTCTAATGGCCGTTTCAACCTCCTCTATTTGAGTACGGCAGTCTAAATCCTGTATATGATGATGATGATACAGTGAGTATAGATAGAATGGAGCTTATGAAATCACTGGATGGAGAAGGTCAAGTATCTCTCACTAAGCTATTAAGTGAACAGCTCTAGAAAATAGACGCTGCTGTAGCTAGGATGGAGCGTATATAAAAAACTGGAGCAGAGAAACTTGAACTCTTAATTTGTCAGTGACATGGTAGTTATCAGGAAGGCATTATAATATTCATGGGATGAATGTGATAGAATGGATGTCGAATGGAAGAGGTTAACGGAGGCCCCCTTGATAGATGGCCAAAAATGAAAGTGGGAGACGACCGGTGCCAGCCCTGATCAGACTTTCACCTTCAAAAGGGTAGAGGATGAATCTGGATGGGTGAAGGTTGTCTCTAAAAGAAAACTGGAAGTAAGGCCTAATAGGACGACGGACGCTAGAACAGTACTTGAACAGGCGCTAGCAAACGGACAGACCGAAAGTGCATCAGTGACAGGTAACAGTAAGAAAAAGAGGACAGCAAAAAGCGTTGCTGGAGACAAATGTATGAGGAGGTGGAACGAGACAAATGTATGAGGAGGTGGAACATGAGCTATAAATTCGTAACCCAGAAGCTTGGAGCTCTTAGACCGCCTCAACACATGGAAAAACAAACTATGAAAACGATAGGATGAGCTTATCGCAGTGACTTCCTTGTCGAAGTCCGGGAAGGCACCAGGACCGGACGGGATTACAGGAGAGATTCTCAGGCAAGTGACAACTCACAGGCCGAGAGTACTACTTGACATGTACAATAACTGCCTACGGATAGGGACGTTTAGCACGCAATGGAAGAAGGCCAGACTGGTTCTCCTGTATAAAGGAAAAGGAGAATCATATGCATTAATTTTCTACAGGCCTCTGTGCCTTTTAGACATGGCGGGTAAAGTCTACGAACTGTTACTCAAAAAACGACTGACTGACGCCATAAATGCCGCTGAGGGTCATACTGACAATCAGCATGGTTTTCGAAAGGGACGATCGACTATCGGCGCAATCAGGGAGGTCATAGAAACCTCTCAGCGCACTAGACAGATATGTCATAGAGCAAGACCTATAGTACTGTTGGCAACACTGGACGTTAGAAATGTCTTTAACTTCGCCAGGTGAAGCGATATCCTTGAGGCTCTGGAAGGCTTCGGGGTGCCGTTTCACTTGATGAGGGTCGTGGCAGACAAATAATGTACGAAACTACGGAAGGACGGACAGAGAGACCGATAACATCTGGGGTCGCGCAGAGATCAATATTGGGTCCTGACTTCTGGAACGTAGACTATGACAGCTTACTCAGACTAAAGATGCCCCTGAATGCTTCACTTGTCGCCTACGCCGATGACGTGGCAGCAGTGATCGTACAAAGGGATATCGAAGTAGCTCAATTGACACTTAACCAGGTCATGAGACGAGTAAATAGATGGATGACAGCTCAGGGACTGACACTGGCAATTAAAAAAACGGAAGTTATAATACTGACAGGAAAAAGGATACAAACGCGTATTTCAATGGACATAGGGACTGTAAGGACGGAGGCCAGAGAAAGTGTTAAGTATCTGGGGGTAACCCTGGATACAAAGCTTTCGTTCTGGCCACACATACAGAAGACGGCCGAAAAGGCGGTGGCAAGGACATCTGCGCTCAGCCGTCTTATGGCAAACACATATGGACCGAAAAGACCATTACTGGTGACGACCACCCACTCGATCATCTTGTACGGGGCGGAGATATGGGCCGACGCGCTTGAGGTGCGAAAGTACCGCAAACGACTGATGGGCATACGGAAACAGGGGGCGCTGAGGGTCGCGTGCGCTTACAGAACCGGTATCTGCGGAGGCCGTACTGGTAGTGGCGGGCATGATTCACATAGATCTCTTAGCGCATGAGCGCAAGTAGATCTATGAAAAAAGTGCTGACCTAGGACGGAAAGAGGCGGTGGTTCATGAAAGGCAAAAGACTTTGATATTATGGCACGAACGATGAACGAAGGACAGTGATGCAAATTGGACGAGACGGTTAATCAGGGACTCGAAACCTTGGACAGAACGGACGTCCGGAGAAGTAGATTTTTACTTAACCCAACTCCTGACTGGACATGGATATTACAGATATTATTTGTACGAAATGGGGAAAGTAACAAGTGCGGGTTGCTTATACTGTAGATATGACAGAGACGACGTGGAGCACACATTTTTCGAATGCAACCATTGGACAACTGACAGACGATGACTAGAAACAAAGATTGGCAGGATCTCGCCAGACAACATTGTGGCAAAGATGCTGCAGAACAGAGAGGGCTGGATATCAGTGGCGGTCTTCGCTGAGTACGTACTTAAAAGTAAGAGAGAAGAAGGATGTCTGGAATAAGAAAATGAAGAAGATGATATGAAGAATGAATGACGCAGGGAGGGCAGAAATGTTCTTTGAACGCAGCAACCACACGTACCCGAGCTTTAGTAAGATAGGTGTGAATGTAATAACGCAGGGAGAGCAGATATGCTCTTTGGGCACAGCGATCCCACGTACCCAAGCTAAAGTGTGAATGGTAGTGTTAATGAGTATGATTGTGGAAGCAAATGAGTTAGAGAGAAGAAACAAAACGGACAAACGTAACGGATAGTAGACTAAGACGGCCCTGCGGCGAAGTAATGTTTACGCAGTTCTACGTTGCAGGCGGACAGAGGTGATGTTACCGCTCTCCTGAGTGCGCATCGATGGCATCATCTTGCCATCGATTCTCACTCAGGGGAGACGGGGGGTTTAGATGATCCCCTTCGTTCTGGATGCCCTGGGCGTGATTTGAGGCACTAATTGTGGCTCTTACCATCTCCCGAGCTGACAGGCGCAGGAACCCGTTTCACCAGTGGAGGAAAACTTAAGGTTGAATATCAGGCTTAGACTTTCCATACTGATGGTCTGGTTTAGGCAGATTTTCCCTTTTTTACCACCTTAAAAAAATCATAATAATAATAATAATAATAAGAAGCTATTAATAAAAAAAGAATTAATAATTAAATAAATGAATAATTATTTAATTAACAAAATAACGCATGCCTTAAATTTAATAATAATAAGTAGTGAAGAAATTACATCTTAACAATCTTATTAAGATCCAAAGCTAAACCTAACTTAATCTGTAAGTGACAAGCGGTGGGGCGGAAGCAGAATGGGTGCTGTGGAAACTGGTAAAGAAGTATTATGACTTATTACTGTTATATTAAGATTCTTTTGAAGATTCTTCTTTGCTGCCAGTAGGTGGCGTGCAGTGTTGAATAGCTATATGTAATCAATCAAATGTAAAAGATAAGAAGAATTCATAATTATAAATACAGCGGTTAATTGCAGTAGATAACGACAGAGCCTACTGTACCGACGGTAAGTGAAACGCGGCCTATAACGAACGATACGGCAGTCCGGTGGCGGAAAGGTGAAAAAGATTTACGTGCAAAGTATGACTCCTAATACACGACACTAATTAGAGGCTGTATAAAGTATACTCCTAGTATACAGCCAGTGAAGGACTCCTACTCTACGTAATCTCCAAGAGGGTGGAGGGGAAAACCGCATAAAGTATGCAGCAGAAGGATCTCTCCATGTAAAATCCAAAAGAGAGGGTAGGAATTTGTGCAAATTATATTGCTAGTGCACGAGCATGAGGGTATAGAACTTGACTCTACGTAATCTTTGAGAGAGACAATGGAGCAAAAGGAAAAACCAGCTGTAGCATGCAAAGTTCTCCCCCTAGTACATGCTGTTAGACGAAAGGTCAGGCAAAGAGTGCCTGAGAGAGCCACCGACGGCTGTTATATAAACAGAGGCTCGTTTTTCCCGTTGCGTAAGCAACACCTCATAGCGGCTCAGCGCCCGTACTTGCTGCTGGCGGATGAGCGCCAAGCAGTCTAAGCGCGCGCCAAATTCAAGCGTCGCAATTGATAACATTTTTTTATTAATAGTATTCACTTAATCGAATTAAATATTATGTTAACTAAATATTTTATTATGTAGGAAAATATATAGTTGAATCAGTGCTGATCCCTTTGAACCAAACAAAATTATATTTAAAAAAGTGTTCCATTAAATTAATAACATTTTCATTCAATTATTAATATATGTTTTTGTATTAAAAAATATATTGTTGTCTAACAAATACAATTTAATTACAACTGCTTATAAAAGTCACGATTAATTTAAGGAAATAGATTCTTTAAATCGAAAAAGTGATTTTAAATTAAGTTGGGTGTGTTGGATTGAATGTTTTAGTTTATTACATTAAAAAACCAAAATCTAAAAATGATATATTTTTATCTAATAGCATGATTTCTCAATCGAATTAAATATTATGTTAAATTAAATACTTAATATTGCAAAGAAATATTTGATGTCATTCAGGATCATCATTTTGAATTAAAGAAAATTTTTTTATGAATAAATATTTTGTTAAGTAAATTACATTGTTGTTCGATTAATAACATATGTGTTCGTATTAAAAATACTTGTTCATTATCTTAAATAAATATCAACCCTTTATATTTTCAATACATGTTGTGATTTATTCAACAAAACAGGGTGTTTAAACAAAAAAATCGATTTCAATAAATTTAGAAAAAAGTGAATACAAAATTTATTTTAAATCAAGGAATATATGTTTAACTTAATCTTTTATATAAAGCATACTAATGTTAAAATGATAATGATTATTATTCTGTATTATATGAATAAATGTAATTACACTCATCTGTCCTTAAGAAGGGTTATCGATTCATTGATGCAAACAAATAAATATAAATTCACTGAACTATTGATTAACAACAGTATTTGTTTGATTAAAAAATCTATAAATCCAATTAGTTAAATATTTCTTCACTTTAAAGAAATATTTTATTTGTAAAACCGAATAATTTATTTGTTATGAACAAATAATTTATCAATGCCAAGTAATATTTGTTTTGATTAACAAAACTTAATATTCAAATGGACTTCTTTTTTATTGGATGGATTTTTATACAAATAGACTATTATTTTATTTTATTGGTAATACAAAATATTTTATTACTCTAAAAAAACAATTCATAAATTCAAAATAATATATGCGTAAATCAAAAAATCTTAAGGCGCTGGACTAGTTTCTCACTTTCAAAAAATCGATTTTTTTTTTGCATATTTTGATAGTTTACTATTCAAAGAACAATTTCCCAAAGTGGTATAGTCGTGTTGTAAATACTTTCGAAATGGCAGCGTTACTAGGTGGAGCTGACCCTTAACGGTCGGTAACTGGATGGTGCGCCGAGCAGATGTGCTTAACGTTGTGCTCCGAAGACATCATAAACCAAATAATAATCACTGTTAAATTTTCACTTTTTTACTTTAATCACACAAAAAAAACGTCTCTAACAAATATAATTGCCAATTTTCCACCTACGCAACTTTACCAATTTTCACAAAAAGAAATTCATTTTGTTCAAACCGGAAACTTCTCTAATGCTATTTAGTCCGATTTTCTTATTAAATCTCTTTTCTTAATCAAATTTTTGAATTGTAATACCAAGAGAGAAAGTTTCTTTCTATCTATTGCTTTCAATTCGCAAACAAAAAAATCTTATTTTATTTTTAACCTTTCACTCACAATTAATTAATTAAATTGTACCTTTTCCTGGACACCGCTATACCCAGTTTCAGCCATCGTTATTCGAAGAGTAAAAAAAATGGCTGTTTGCTCCTTCCAACACGCTGATGGCCTACAAAAAAAATAGTATCTCGCGAGAAAAGACCAATAAAAAGAAACAAATTATATTAACAATAACAGAATAAGAAGAAATCTATTTTGATAACAAGCAACAAGAAAGAAAAACTTTAAAAATTAACTTTTAAACTTCAGGCAGTGAAAAAAAAGAATATGCTACTGTGCAGTACGACAATCCAAACGACAATTAAGAAATTTTATATATTTATTCTTTAACTAAAAACGAACATTTTTTTCTTTCACATTTTTTAATACGGTGTAATGCTTACGAGATATAACAAGCTGAAAAAAAGCTAATTTTTTCTGAAAAATCGTTATAACTTCTTAACGGTTTGTCATAGTATAAAAACCAAACAGCGTTTGAAAGAGGGCTAAGAAACCTTCAATTTGAGAGGTATAACGTTAACGTAGAATAATTTTGCTAGAATTGGCCCAATGTTAAACATGGGCAAAAAATTTTTGAAATTTTTTCTTTTTTTTAGTTCTATAAATATAATTTAAAAATAGATATTCTTAAATCAAACCATTAGCATTTGAAAGAGCTCTAAAAAACATTTCAAACCCATCTTTTCAAAATTTTTTACATGCTTCCCAACGGAACAATAAAACTTTTTATATTTTACATCAACTGATCATGGTGGGCAACTTCGTGTGAGCGGGAGTGTATCTTCTAAATCTAAAAATATTATCCGCGCTCTGGACAAGGCTGCCACTCTTTGTGTCATCGATTTGCTTGAGCTTTTGTACAAATGATGCACTTCTTGAGCTGTTCTTTGATTTTCACTCTTCCATCGATAAGCCATGCTTTTTGCAGCACGTAATGATACGTTGCTCGGAAGCCCGAATGAAGGGATCGTTGATGTGCCCAATTGATGATCAGATTTGACAGCGGACACTTGGCATCTAGTACCATTGGGTGTTTCAGATGATACTCTGAATCGGAGTGTTGAAGACCACCAGCTGTGATCAAACCCATTTCATCAATAAATGGATTCAGTTTCCTCAACTTGCTGTGTCTTTCGACTTGGTGTCCTACTGTTAATGCTGTTATCTCCCGCTTGAATGATTTTTTCTGGCTGAATTTCGCGCAGATATAATATGCTTCTTCCATTTCTTCTACTGCCATTGGATCTAGTGGTTTCAAAATCTATGGAGGAAATTGACATCTTCGAGTGATGTATTTCTGACACAACCGTTTGAGTCGTACAACCGCTTTTAAAAGTTTGAGAAGACACGAAAATTATTGAATGAAGTCATCATGGATAAGATGAACGTGATAACAACGAATGCGTGATGGTGGTTGTTCTGTGGGCCAAGTGTTGATCGATTGCTTGAGCCATGATGGTCCAGCCCACTATAGTCCCTGTGTCATTAGGTACTGTGTAGTGACCCCCCTTGTTGCTAGATTGGCAGGATTCTCGCTTGATGGGACATAATTCCACTGACTCGGAACGATCATTCTCTGAATTCGCACAACATAATTATCATCTAGATCATCTCCAACTGGTTCAGTAGATCTAATCCAATGCAAAGTTATTTGCGAGTCAGTCCAAATTTTACAGTGGTCCAAAGAGGTATCAAGATCGCTGGCAGTCTGCGAGAGCAGCTGGGCAGCTAGGTGGTTTGCTCGAAATTCTAGCCGTGATATAGTTACACGTGGAGTCGATTTGGATGACCTTTTTTTACCTTTGAGTGGAGCAAGCTTTGTTTTAGCCCTCAGCAAGCATGCAGTAGTGGTTGCATCATCTCCATCAACGTGAAGATAGATAGCCACGGCAAGAGCACGGCTGCTGGCATCAGCAAATCCATGCAATTGCACGTTCGAATTAGGTTTATATCCAGTCCATTAGGCAAGACCTAAGTTTTGATTTCGACCAAATCATTACTAAATGTATTCCAACGATCAATAATGAAAGGTGAAATGTCTTCATTCTAATCCAAGGGGGCTTTCCAAACGCCTTGAATAATTAGAAGTGATAATCACAGGGGCAGGCCATCCGGCTGGATCAAATATTTGAGCAACATTAGCAAGGATCTTGCGTTATGTGAGTTTTGGACAAGTTTTTGGAATCAGTATCTTAAACTTAATCTGATCTTGAATTGGATTCCAAACGACTCCCAATTCACGAACAGGGTCTCTTGCGGTAAAACTCCACCATGTCGGACGGAGACGATCCTCGCTTGGAATATCCTCCAAGATACTAGGAATGTTGATAACCCATTTCGTTAAATGAAAACCTGCTGTGCTGAGCATTTTCGTAAGTTCATCCCAAAATTGCCTCGCTAAGATTTCAGTGTGTCCACCACTCAATATATCATCAACAAATGTACTCCCGGTGATAATCTTGAAAGCGTTCGGATAGTTTTTTTCTGAAGTGCTAAAAATGGCGCACAAGATGTTCCGTATGTAACAGTACACATACGATAATGAGTCTCCGGAATATCGGGCGCTGGACTCGGCTTGCGACCTTGATCATTGTATTGGAATACAGGGCGATGAGAGATATAGCCATTCAGTTTATTTGTTTGGACTTAGTTTGGTGGAATAGCTTTCATGTGTCCCGAGCGCTCACACTCCTTCATAAATCGTGTGTACTCATTCCTTAGGTAGTGATCTTTGAACATTCTGTTCTACAAGGATTTTAGATTGGATCGAACGCTTGATAAACTCTCACCTAATAGTTCAGCTGCTCCCTTTTTAATTGGGAGACGCACATAATATCTTCCTTCCTTGCCTTGTCTATCATGCTGAAGATAGTGTTCTTCACACAATTTTTGGACCATTGATAAGCGTACTGTTTTTGTTATTTCTTCTAACGCCCAAAATTGTTTTAACTTTCGTACAAGTTGATCATGCTATTCAGTGGTTTTATCCTGCTTGAAACGGGAGCAGGCTGTTAACACTTGATTAGAATGATGATCATCATCGATGCCGGTGATGACCCAAACGAAGATTGTTTTTTGAGCTACTCTCCCAGCTTTGCATATGATTCCCGGCAGCAATATTTGACTCTGGTCTTCGGCTCCCAGAACGAGGTTAATGCCTGAAGACAAATAAAACTGCGGATCTGCCAAGGTAATCTTATTCCATGATTCTTTAAAATTTGTCAAGCTGATGATAATCCATCTGGAGAGTTGCTTGAGACTTTGTCCTGAATAAAATCAGGTTGATGGCGCTTCTGAGGCCTCTCCACATGCTCTTGATGTAGGATTCGTGACGAAGTAGCCTGCTCTTTGACAATTAAAGCAGAGCTGATGCTTGTTTACTTGAGCCCTACGCTGCTGGACATCAAGAGTTCAAAACGCACTACATGAGGCGACTGGATGCAGATCCCACAGATCTTACATCGAAAGTCAGAACCTGTACTTACTGCTATGGTTGTTCGACGAGACTCTTGGAATCTCCCAGATTTGTTGTTGGTGAAATGTGTTGATGATTGACTAGTCTCTGCTGACTGAATAGCTCTGACCCAACTCTAAAGAAATTAAGAGAGATCCTGAAACGTTAGCAAGCCTGGATCGGCGGAAACTTCTCTTATTTTCAATTCGTTTTTTCCACCTCCGTTTTCAGACTTCGTCTCGTCTGTGGATCCATAACGGATGCGGTGATAGAAATAAACCAGTCCTTTCATTGCAATACTGGTCTTCCTAAAACTGCCAAATGATCACGTCGTCTTGTCAGTTCATCCAAAAGACTCTGTAAAGCTGGCGAGGATTCGTTTCGTAAAGGTCGCAATCCGTGCAAGGCTTTGAGATGATCTTGGATAAGGAGACGTTGGTTATCATACCGGGCCTTTAAAGTGGACCATGCTATAGCATAATTTGAACCCGTCACTGGCAGGGCATCAAGGGCAATCTTGGCTTCTCCTAAGACATATGTGAAGAGCTCTTGTCCACGCGAAATACCCTCAACAATTTGGCTCTCAAGCGGGAACAAAAACAGAATATAGAGAACGGCAAATAGGAAGAGATTCAAGTCAGCTTCCGAAGACAAGGTACAAACTTCAATTACAGATTCAGTTTCAAGCGAAATGAACCCTTTTGTGCTAATAGGTACTATGACGGAGATATAAACATTTCTTCGAAAATGTAGTGAAAAGAAGTCTTTATAAGAACTTGAATAACTAAACAACTAAAACTCTTATAGTAAATCGTATGAAAAATAAAAGAGATCACAGGTTAAAAACTTTAATTTAAGCATTGTAGCATTAAAAAATCTCATATAATTCAAAAGTTACAAGCGATTAAAATATACTAATAAAATAGGGTAAAAATTTGATCGTATGTTACATGCTAAAAATATTAATAAATATATAGTAATTTTAAATTAGGCACAACTTTTGAACTATAGAAGCTTTTTTGATGCGATGAGGCTTAAATTGAAGTTCTTAACTTTTTTCTATTTCTCATACATTTTTCTGTAAAATTTTCAGTTGTTTAGCTATTCAAGTTCTTATAAACGCTTTTCTCTATATTTTTGAAGAAATGTCTATATCTTCGTCTATAGGGCCTATTAGCACAAAAGAAAAAACTCGGGTTCATTTTTTTTCATAAAAGAATCATATCCTGCTGTTTCAGCCAAATCCGTTTTCCGGAGGTCAAATACTCTCCTTGTAAGTATTAGTTTCCTTTTTTTTTTCTTTTATTCCACTTTTTCAGTTTTTCATCAAATGTATAAAAATTTGGTATTTCTAGATACAAGTAATTTCGTGCTCCTAAACTTCTCTAATTTAGAATATGCTGTTAATATTGCCTCCACATTTTTGGGCATGATCATTTCTTCTTTGAAAAATACATTTTGTTAATTTTCTTTATGAACGCTTGGTCGTTTTATAGTATGTGAAATAACATAAAAAGGATACTCTAATAACCTGAGACAATGCACAGATGTGCATTGTCTCAGGTGGACATAACTATAGTATATTTATGTATTTTTGTATTTCGTCATATTCATATGCAACATTTTCTTGATTGTCATTTTGAAAAGCGTCTTTATTTTCATGTATGACTTTTATAACAATATTGAAATAAATATCTAATGCTTTAAACAGTGAAACATGCTTCTACGTATATGTGTGCAATAAATTTCAATAATAAGTAAGGATTATAAGGAACAACAAATCCATTATCTGCAACACTTTCTGTAAATTTATTTTTGAAAATTATTTTGATGCCATCATTTTTACATTGATATTCATTGGATTTAAATACTGTAGCATTATTAAATTTTTTTAGAAAACTTTTAGTACATTGTTTCGTATTTTTATCCATATATAAATAATTTATATTTTGCATACTACAGAGACCGTGTATCATAAATTGTTTAACAATACTATAATTTAGTATATTTTAATTTAATTAATAAACTAAAATAATTTTAATATACTATAATATAATTTTGGATAAATATCTTTATTTGGGATTTCTGCGCTTATTATTCTATCAACTATTTCGGGAGTGTCAAATTTATTATTTTTATGTAAGAATAATAACATGTGCATATGCGGTTTTTGAAATTCGTTCACATAACTATACGCAATACATTTTTCCAATATTCCTGTTTTGTTTATTAAATCTTTCGATTCTTCTACTTTTTGATACAATACTTTTGTTAAAATATGCGGTCTAACTATTGCATTTTCATAAATTTTCAAGTTTTCTGTTATTTCTTTCCAATGTGGGTTAAACGTCATAGTTGAAAAATTAAAAAAAAAACATTTTAAAAACACGCTTTTACAATGGAGAAAATACACTAAAAAGTACTAAATTAATTCATTTAATACTTTTTAGTGTATTTTATCCATTATAAAAGCGTGTTTTTGAAACGTTTTTTTTTTTAATTTTTTATTCTCTACTTTTTAGTTAAAATCGAATTTTCTGAGTAATTTTTTTTTTTAAAGCTTGTATTTAATTGTATCTTCTATACATTCCCTTATCCTTTATACATTGCCATATCCTCTATATATCCCCCTATCCCCTATATTCCCCTATCCTCTATACATTCCCCTATCTCTATGCATTTTTTACAACTATCAACTCAACTCGCCTCGACACAAAGATGCCTCCCCACTTAAACTTCCTCAGAGATGACTTTGCACACCCGTCATTGCCGACCTGACGACGGATCATTGCATTGTCATCGGAGACCAAGGTTTGTGTAGAATTTCAGAAATTTCCATCGACAAAAAGTGCCTTAAATCGAGCGTGCAAGATTTGATTACAGATAGACGGACAGACAGACAGACGTGAAAGCAAGCTTAATAAAAGCGCGTAAAAAGGGTCAGATTTACCATGATAATTTACAAGTGTCAATGAGTCAATGTAATTTTGTTTAAAAAATCGTGGATTGCCTGTAAAGTTTAATGGTAATACGACCATTTTTCCAATTTTTGACAGTTCCAATTCTTTTTTGTTATGTAAATAGTCTGTAACACCTTTGTAACAATCACTTCTTAATATATTTTGATTTTTTCGTATGAAATATAATCTGGAGGTTTCAACTTTTACAAACGCATCAATAATTGATTGTTAAGATATTTTTCCCAAATTTAGGTATGGATTAAATTCATTTCTAACACTAAATCTATAATTATAAAATTGCAAATTTTAAATATTAGATTTTCCAGATTTACTTTTCATATTTGGCATCCATCCATAACCATCATTAGGATAAATAAGCGGATATCCTATAGAACTTTTTCATTTAATTTCTTTAATTTTTTTTTCCATTCTGTTCTTTATTATTTTATCATTAAACTTGTCTAATACAATATCATTATTGTTATTATAATTTTTACTATTGTTATTATATTTTTTATTATTGTTATTTTCATTATAATATTTATTGTCTTCAATTTTCATTCGTTTACACTTTATAAGTAATGTCTCTAATTGATGAGAATCAAATTCATATTTTCGGTTTTTTTTACCTATTGGTTTATTTACTGTAGTATCATTATTTAAATGTTCACACTCATCAATTGTTTTAATTGTTTGCATATTATGCGTAATTCTTTTAATTGTTGAAAATAATTATTTCATTGTGTTTTGTTAATAATATCTGCATTGCGCAATTTTTGATTTTCAATTTTTTCAATTATTATCATTTTTTCATATTCATTATATTGTTTATTTTTAAATTTTCTATAAGTTTATCTTTGGCGTAATGCTTCTTTTTTACGCAGTTGTTTCAATTCATCAGTATCTCTATTTTTAATCAATTTTATTTTTGATATCTTATTGTTTTCTTATTTATTGTTTATATTCATTTATTTGTTCTTCTTTCATTTTTATATAAGCTTTTTTCTTACGTCAAGACTCATTGGCACGTATGTGTTCCAATTTATCAGTACTACTTTTTTCTTTAATTTCATTTTTGTTATCTTAGTATTTTTTTATTCTTCTTTATATTTATTTGGTTGTTCTTCTTTAAATTTCATATAAGCTTCTTACTTACATGAAGCTTCATTCGCATTTATTTGTTCCAATTTATCAGTGCTCCTTTTTTTCTTTAATTTTAATTTCGTTTTCTCAATTTCGAATAAATGTAATCGCATTAAAGAAATATTATATATTAAACAACAAGAACATAAATTATAAAACAGCAAAAGCAATTGTGAAAATGCCGCAATCATAATTATTTGTTTGTGATTGTACTGTTTCGAAAGCTACGCTCAATTCCGATCCGTTTTGGAATAATCTATTTATATAGATTGTATGCTCATGTTGTAAATATTTAAGATTTAAACTGTCATACTTATAAATTATTTTATTATTATAATACAGTGACCTTTTTCGAAATTTCTGGAAAACAATAATTGTACGAATTCTTTATCGATTGGTACCGAATTAATATATTGCGGTCTTTGAATTAGTAAAGTTGATTACATATTAAATGAGGTGCACTGGTTTAAAATATTATTCAATTCTAGTATATGAATATCAGTTAACATGGAAGCAATTCCACCATACAATCCCTGTTCTTTAACAATTAATTTATCTTTTTCAGTCAAACCCATTATTGAAAATTCAAAATTTTTCAAGAATTTTTATTAACTTTAAATAAACTTTTTCCAAAAATATTCACAACAGAATTGATTTTTTATTAAGTAATTTAATTTACTGTATTTTCACTTTTAAAAGCTGAAAAATAAATAAAAATTATGAAAAATGCTATGAATTAATTGTAATAAGATAAAAAAAAAAATAATGAAATTAGTAAAAATGATGTAATGATATAAAAACGGTTATTTTCTGTATATTGTGACGTCACAATTCGTAATTAACTTGAGAAAATGTTAAATCTTACGATGAAACGTTTTCCTTCAGTTTAACAAAATGGACGTTACTTTTCTTTGCCGAGTTTAACGAACACTGCTATCGCACTCGTGCAAACTCGTTGCATGCTCTGAACAAAAACGTCTGAACAAAATTTCAGGTGTTTTCACCGGGAATCGAACCCCCGACCACTCGGAGCGACTGTGTAGAGACCGTATAAGGCGTATGCCTTAGCCAGTTACGCCACAGACGCTCCTCTCTCACTGCTTATTAAAACAATGCTTTTCTCTACTAGAAAATAATTATAAGAGATTTCAATATATATATATATATATATATATATATATATATATATCTGGTCGGTCGGTGAAGGATGTTAGTCTTCGCCAGTGCTTAAAAACTGGCGTTTTTCTTCATCAGGGAATTACGGACCGTGTTACTTTTCGTTAGAAGCTTCCAGCGGTGTTAGTTTTCGTCAGCGTCTGAACGATGTTACTTTTTGTCTATATGTTATACCTTCGAACATTTACGCATACCCACTTACGCATTCGTATTTACATGTACTCTTACTTATTCACACGCTTCCACGTACACACACTTATACACACATATTTTCACATACACACTTATACACATATACTTACAGATATACCTATCGACATACACACATGCACATACACTGACACACATACATTTACACAAACGAACTTATATATACACTTACACATACACATACATACGCAATCGAACATAAAAATGGATACTTTATAATTTAAAAAAACAGAAAATGTTTTTTATAAATGTCACAAAAAACCGAGCGATATTAGGAGCGAAATATTTTAAGCAAGTTTATATTAATTTAACAAAATATTTTATCCTCCGCCCGCACTTAAGAGATTTCATTGATTTAATCAAGCCTTACTTAATCCAACAAAATTTTTTCCTCAGTGTATGATTACGAAGGGATAACCAAACAATACAAAGTTACAAAGTGATGATAGAGCAAAGAAAATTCGAGTGCAGCGCTGCAAAAAATTTTCACTCCGCGGGTTGATGAGCGCGAATTATTGTGCGGGGTGGTCAACTCCTTACACAATACAAATTAAGGGGAATCCTCATACCGACATAGAGTTCTACCTTATCTACATTTAAACTATGAATTTTTATAAAAATTTAACTATTTATGACTGAAATTCGTAGGAGAGGCACATTCTTAACATGCCGAAGAATTTATTGCAACGTTAAAAGACAATATAAGGGTAAAAATAAAGGCAAAAACTGCTTAATACGATTGACTTTTCAATGTAGTTATGAACAATCGTATTATGCAGTTTTTGTCTTCATTTTCACTGTTATTCTGTCTTTTAACGTTGCAATAAATTCTTTAGAATGTCAAGAATGTGCCTCTTCTATGAATTTTAGTCAAAAATACACTGAAAAAAAAGCCGAATGCACACGCTGCGAAGTCGATTGTTGCGAATGATTCAGCCAACATTCGCAGCTATTAATAACGGAAGATCGCAATAAAAGAGTGCGTAACAATATTGCAGCCAATCATTCCAACTTTCTGTATAAAAGATTACATTGATCGGAGCAGAGCGCTGCGACTAAGCTGCTTTGTGGCTCGCTACGGCTTTCCGTAGTCTACGGCACAGAAAGCTGAATCCAAGCCCAGCGACTAAACTGCTTTGTCGCTTGCAACGGCTCTCTGTAGTCTACGGCACAGAAAGCTGAATCCGAACACAGCGATTTATTGCGTGGTCGCTCGCTTCGAATGCCGATCTCAAGCATTGCGACAACGCTTTGAACACACTTTCTTGATTATTAAATAACATTGAAAAAATGATAATTTTTACTTCCTTTTATATTTTTTTTTTTAATGTTCATGTAATTATGTGAATTCATAGTTTTGAACTATTTTTAAAAATTTATAATTTATAAATACAGTTATTATTGCTTTAATATCTTTGAATTTTTTTTTTTTTATTTTTAGATTTATTAGGACATATTTAAAGTTAAATAATTAAAAAATTATACTAATAAATCTATTAACAAATCTAAAAATAAAGCAAATAAAAAATTGAGAAAGAAAAAACCTTTTTTTGACAAACAATTTATGTGATTATGGATAATAACATTTATGAAGTTATTACTAAACATTAGATTAATATAATTATATTGTTCAAAATTTCATACGCAAGTTGTATTCACTTGCCGTAAAAGGGAAAATATTTACAGATGATTTTTATGCTATTTTAAATTCTGAATTAATTCAGGTACATAATAAATAATTAATGAATATTTCCAAGTAAAAAATACTCAAAACCTGGTAGAACTAAGATTTATTGGTAATATTGTCACTACATATTTACACATGATATCTGATAAAAATGTACTTGTACGTTTTCTTCAAAACAAAGTGCGTTTGAAGAAAGAAAATCTTATGATTGATTAAAAATGACTGTTCTAAATACTTTTCCGCAAATTCAGGTGTTTTTAGAGATATTCTTGGTTATCGCTGAAATTTATTCGTTCTTTATAAAAAAATATTAAGTCAATTCATTAAATACCAAATAAACTTAGGCAGTTTTTGTGTATATTCAATAGTGATTTTTCACCTAACAGGTAAGTGAAAAAGTCTACATATTGTCATTTTTAAATATTCAATTATATTGTACATGTTATTTTCAACAAAAATCGTTCTATTTAGTTTTTACAATAGTTTGATACTTTTTGATAGAAAATTTATTAAAACATTAATTTAACTAAAAAATTTGAGTAAATAAAAATATTCCATTACTTTGAATTTTTAACCACAAAATTTTTGATTTTTATTTTTGAAACCTAATGGAATATATTCCCAGACTTATTGATTTTTATTATTTAACCGTGTAAATTGATGTAAAATTTTTCGTATGTATATATATATATATATATATATATATATATATATATATATATATCTACAAGTTCTATGGATTTAATGTTATAACTAAGAGTATTATTTTATTAAAATTTAATAAAATGGAATAAATTAACATATGAACGAAAATAATTTTAAATAAATTTCAAAGATATATTGGTACATCTTTAAAAGTTTAAATTTTAAATATCACTTCTTTCAAACAATTTTTAAACAGTGATTATTCTATTACATTGAAAAATACACAACTGTTTGCGAATAACTCATATGGAAATAATTTATGTGAAAAACTGTAAATAATAGTAAATAATTGTAAATAACTGTTAAAAAATGTAGGAATTGAGACATAAATAATAGTTATTTACAGTTATTTACTATTATTTATTATTAATTACTATTATTTACAGTTATTTACAGTTATTAACTGTTATTAACTGTTATTTACAGTTATTTACAATTATTTACAATTATTTACAGTTTTTTATAATTATTTACAATTATTCATAATTATTTACAGTTATTCATAATTATTTACAATTATTTACATTTTCAAAAATTTTTGAATTAGTGGATAATTTAATGTTATTAATAATTATTTACAATTATTTATAGTTATTTACAGTTATTTACAGTTTTTCACAGTTATTTACAGTTATTTATAATTATTTACAACTATTTACAATTTTCCATAGTTTTTTACAGTTATTTACAGTTATTCACATTTTTAAAAATTTTCGCCTATATATAAAATTATTGAATAAATTCGTGATAATTTTCGAAAATGTAAATAACTGCAAATAATTGTAAAAAACTATGAATAATCGTAAATAACTGTAAATAATTGTGAAAAAAGTGAATAAATGTAAATAACTGTAAATAAATATAAATAACTGCAAATAAATGTAAATAACAGTTAATAAGTGTAAATAACAGTTAATAACTGTAAATAAGTGTAAATAACAGTAAATAATTGTAAATAATTGTAAATAACTGTTATTTATGTCTCAATTCCCACATTTTTTAACACTTTTCTACAGTTATTTACAGTTATTTACATTTATTTACATTTATTTACAGTTATTTACAGTTATTTACAATTATATCCAAAAATTTTTTCCATATGGGAAATTATTTTTTTTTGAAACTATGAAACAAAATTCATTTTTTTAAAAGCTACATTGCACGGTACCTTGAAAATTTCATTAATAGTATCAAATATTTTCGAAAAATGATATGAATGATTTTTGCATAAATGGTATGGAAAAAAACAAATTTTCGAAGGTTCTTTCATTAAATATAATTTAAACCACGAAAGAGGTTGAGATTGGAGATCTTGAGACACCTTGCGATTTGTTTTATTGAAGGAAACGTATTTGCCTGAACCTTAAAGGAACGGTAACTGGTCATTCGACCCTATGTTTTGCTGAATCAAATATATAAAGCATTTGATTAAAAATATATGTTGTTGTACAATACTAAATATTTATGTTGTTTGAACTAATAATATAAATAATTATAAGACATAGGTTTTAATTAAAAAACCTAATCTAAAATTTTTAAATGAAAATATAATTGCATTCATAAAATAAAGTTTTAATAAAATATTTGTTTAAAATTAAGAAAGAATTTTTTTACACAATGTTATACGATGAGAAATAAATTAACTGTTAAGTTATACTGACTTCGATACTGCGAAATGCGCACGTCTTAACAGTTAAAATCACAATATTTAAACATTTTTTATTTATTTAAATTTAAACATTTACTATATGAATGAAATATGAGAAATAAGAAATAAAATATATTTTAAGTCTTTCAACGTTTTCTTAATTATATTAGTTATTGTAAAAAAAGAATTCTTTGATTAGAAAAAGACGAATATACTCGACCAGCTCTTAAACTTTTTTTTTAGTTTTCTTAAAAATTATTTGGGTGGTTTAAATTATATTTAATGAAAGAACCTTCGAAAATTTGCTTTTTTCCATACCATTTATGCAAAAATCATTCATATCATTTTTCGAAAATATTTGATACTATTAATGAAATTTTCAAGGTACCGTGCAATATAGCTTTTGAAAAAATGAATATTGTTTCATAGTTTCAAAAAAGAATAATTTATTCGCGAACAGTTGTGTATTTTTTAATGTAATAGAATAGTCACTGTTTAAAAATTGTTTGAAAAAAGTGATATTTAAAGTTTAAACTTTTAAAGATGTACCAATATATCTTTGAAATTTATTTAAAATTATTTTCGTTCATGTATTATTTTATTCCATTTTATAAAATTTTAATAAAATAATACTCTTATTTATAACATTAAATCCATAGAACTTGTAGATATATATATATATATATATATATATATATATATATATATACATACGAAAAATTTTACATCAATTTACACGGCTAAATAATAAAAATCAATAAGTCTGGGAATATATTCCATTAGGTTTCAAAAATAAAAATAAAAAATTTTGTGGTTACCCATATGGAAAAAATTTTTGGATATAATTGTAAATAACTATTAATAACTGTAAATAAATGTAAATAAATGTAAATAACTGTAAATAACTGTAGAAAAGTGTTAAAAAATGTGGGAATTGAGACATAAATAACAGTTAATTACAATTATTTACTGTTATTTACACTTATTTACAGTTATTAACTGTTATTTACACTTTTTAACTGTTATTTACACTTATTTACAGTTATTTATATTTATTTACAGTTATTTACATTTATTCACTTTTTCACAATTATTTACAGTTATTTGCGATTATTTATAGTTTCTTACAATTATTTGCAGTTATTTACATTTTCGAAAATTATCACGAATTTATTCAATAATTTTATATATAGGCGAAAATTTTTAAAAATGTGAATAACTGTAAATAATTGTAAAAAACTATGAAAAATTGTAAATAGTTGTAAATAATTATAAATAACTGTAAATAACTGTAAAAAACTGTAAATAACTGTAAATAACTATAAATAATTGTGAACAATTATTAATAACATTAAATTATTCACTAATTCAAAAATTTTTGAAAATGTAAATAACTGTAAATAATTATGAATAACTGTAAATAATTATGAATAATTGTAAATAATTATAAAAAACTAAATAATTGTAAATAATTATAAATAACTGTAAATAATAGTTAATAACAGTTAATAACAGTTAATAACTGTAAATAATAGTAATTAATAATAAATAATAGTAAATAACTGTAAATAACTATTATTTATGTCTCAATTCCTACATTTTTTAACAGTTATTTACAATTATTTACTATTATTTACAGTTTTTCACATAAATTATTTCCATATGGGTAAAAATTCAAAGTAATAGAATATTTTTATTTACTCAAATTTTCCAGTTAAATTAATGTTTTAATAAATTTTCTATTAAAAAGTATCAAACTATTGTAAAAACTAAATAGAACGAGTTTTGTTGAAAATAACATGTACAATATAATTGTATTTAAAAATGACAATATGTAGACTTTTTAACTTACCTATTAGGTGAAAAATCACTATTGAATATACACAAAAACTGCCTAAGTTTATTTGGTATTTAATGAATTGACTTAAGAGCCGGCCGGATTCGCTGTCCTTGTCTAATTGGCATTTTTGTTATTTACTCAAGTTTTAATCGGTGTATCTTCAAATTGAAGGTCGAGCGCAATAGATATTATTATTATGAACATCTATGCACAAGAAAAAAAATATCTACCGGTTTGTTTTTGAGAAAAGTAAGTAACGCCAAAGTAAAAGTTTATGTTTATAATATTTTCGCGTTACTTACTTTTCTCAAAAACAAACCGATACCCTGGTAACACAATCTGTTGCAAGCTCGATTGCGCAGAACCTGTGTGGTCTGTTTCCACATTTTAATGCATATCTGCTGAAATTTAATTGCGACTGAAACGTGCGTCAGATTTGTAACAGATTGCCAATCGAAACGTGCGATTCTAAGATGAGAATAAACACGCAAACTTGCAGCAGAATCGAAGCAGTCTTTCGTAAGAATCTTGCGGCAGCACTTTACCCCAGAATCACATAAGAATGACATAAGTTGAGCGCAATTATATGACGAGAATAAACACGCAAACTTGCAGCAGAATCGAAGCAGTCTTTCGTAAGAATCTTGCAGCAGCACTTTACCCCAGAATTACATAAGAATGACATAAGTTGAGCGCAATTATATGACGAGAATAAACACGTAAACTTGCAGCAGGATCGAATCAGTCTTCCGTAAGAATCTTGCAGCAGCACAGTTTATAGAATTTCAAAGTTAATTAATAGTTCCAAAAATGGAAGTTACTTTATAGAATAAAGATTATACATTGTATTTTAATAAAAAATTTTTATTTTGAATATTATTAACATTTAACTAACGAGAACATATTCATAAGAGTTGTTGACAGATTTAAAGAAAGTAAATGTTGAATTTAAAAATTATAATTTATAATTTAATGAAAATATAATAATTTATAATTGCGATACATTTAATGCATTTCTTTAAACTTTACGTGTTCCTACTACCGATGCCTACACCTATTGGCACATATTGGCTAAAAGAAAAAAGAAGGAACGCAAAAAACAATCAACATATATACACAAAGGGGTGGGCGCTGATGTTATAGTATAAAATTATATACATGTAGACATTGGGGAGAAGAGAGGAGACCATTGCAGCCAACTGTAAAATATAATAAACATGGATAAAAAATTTTTATAATATCTAAGAAAAGTTTTAAATAAATTTCTATTAGTAAAAGATGATAAATATTTTGGTTCTACATTCATACGTAATTCTGTAGTAAAGTTTTATTGCAAGATTCTTATGCGAGATAACTTCAAGTAAGCTGTATGCTCACGTGATTATTCTTATGATAAGATTGCATTTAACTTTTGTCCTTCTGATGTAATCTTAGCGCAAATCTGCTGCAAGATTCTCACATAAAACTGCTTTGATTCTGCTGTACATTTGCGTGTTTATTCTCGTCATATAATTGCAATTAACTTTTGTCATATTTATGTAATTCTGGGGTAAAGTGCTGCTGCAAGATTCTTACGGAAGACTGCTTCGATTCTGCTGCAAGTTTACGTGTTTATTTTCGTAACATCATTGCACTTAACTTGTGTCATTCTTATGTAATTCTGGGGTAAAGTGCTGCTGCAAGATTCTTACGGAAGGCTGCTTCGATTCTGCTGCAAGTTTGCATGTTTATTCTCGTCATATAATTGCACTTAACTTTTGTCATTCTTATGTAAATCTGAGATAAAGTGCTGCTGTAAGTTTTTGATGCAAGACTGTTTCGATTCTGTTATATGCTTGTGTACTTATTACGAATCGCAGAACAGCACTTGACAATTTGCAATTCTTACGTAATTGTGCTGCAAAACTTTGTCGGGAATCATTTACTTAATTTGGTTGCTAGTGTCTTTAATAAGTTTTTTTCGCAAGTTTACTGCAAAATATCTTCAAGATTCTGCGCATTCTTTCCGTTCCGTAGATTGCACTTTCTCTCAGCCAGAAACATGCAATTCTGTTGCACTTATCTGCTGTAATTTCTTTTCATAAAAAACCCTATGAAATGCGGAAACATACAGCACATGTTCTGCTGCAATTTTTTGATTTTCAAGAAAATTGCAACAAAATTGCGTTGACCATGTTACCAGGGTAGATATTTTTTTTCTTGTGCATGGATATTCATAATAATAGTATCTATTGCGCTCGACCTTTAATTTGAAGATACAACGATTAAAACTTGAGTAAATAACAAACAACTCAATTGTTACTCGGTCGGTATCAGGTTCTACTCCGGCCTACCGTTAATATTTTTTTATAAAGAACGAATAAATTTCAGCGATAACCAAGAATATTTCTAAAAACATCTGAATTTGCGGAAAAGTATTTAAAACAGTCATTTTTAATCAATCATAAGATTTTCTTTCTTCAAACGCACTTTGTTTTGAAGAAAACGTACAAGTACATTTTTATCAGATATCATGTGTAAATATGTAGTGACCATATTACCAATAAATCTTAGTTCTACCAGGTTTTGAGTATTTTTTACTTGGAAATATTCATTAATTATTTATTATGTACCTGAATTAATTCAGAATTTAAAATAGCATAAAAATCATCTGTAAATATTTTCCCTTTTACGGCAAGTGAATACAACTTGCGTATGAAATTTTGAACAATATAATTATATTAATCTAATGTTTAGTAATAACTTCATAAATGTTATTATCCATAATCACATAAATTGTTTGTCAAAAAAAGGTTTTTTCTTTCTCAATTTTTTATTTGTTTTATTTTTAGATTTGTTAATAGATTTATTAGTATAGTTTTTTAATTTAACTTTAAATATGTCCTAATAAATCTAAAAATAAAAAAAAATAATCAAAGATATTAAAGCATTAATAACTGTACTTATAAATTATAAATTTTTAAAAATAGTTCAAAATTATGAATTCACATAATTACATGAACATTAAAAAAAATATAAAAGGAAGTAAAAATTATCATTTTTTCAATGTTATTTATTAATCAAGCAAGCGTGTTCAAAGCGTTGTCGCAATGCTTGATATCGGCATTCAAAGCGAGCAACTGCGCAATAAATCGCTGGGCTTGGATTCAACTTTCTGTGCCGCAGACTACGGAGAGCCGTAGCGAGCCACAACGCAGCTCAGTCGCAGCGCTCTGCTCCGATCAATGTAATCTTTTATACAGAAAGTTGGAATGATTGGCTGCGATATTGTTACGCACTCTTATATTGCGATTTTCCGTTATTAATAGCTGCGAATGTTGTCCGAATCATTCACAACAATCGACTTCGCAGCGTGTGACATCGGTTTTTTTTCAGTGTACGGAGAGCCGTAGCAAGCGACAAAGCAGTTTAGTCGCTGGGCTTGGATTCAGCTTTCTGTGCCGTAGACTATGGAGAGCCGTAGCGAGCCACAACGCAGCTTAGGGAGAATCCAGATGACGGAACTTTTCAAGGAGCCGTGGTGTTCCGTGCCGTGCTCCGTGCCGTGCCGTGTCCGTACCGTTCTATGATGGATTGTATCATCTAGACTATCTCGTGTTCCCTGAAAAATTCGATAGTAAACGTACGACGCCTTTCTATTAAATTTAACATTAATGCTTGTAGCTCAGGTTTCACATCGCCATTCTCTTTTGCTCTAAAATCAAGTTTTATGAATAATCTTAATGAATAAATAACTTTCACTGTACTTACTGTACTGAAGATTACTCATAAAACTAGATTTCGGAGCAAAAGAGAATGACGATGTAAAAGCGGAGCTACAAGCATTAATGTTAAATTAAATAGAAAGGCGTCATACGTTTACTAACGAATTTTTCAGGAAACACGAGATAGTCTAGATGAAACACTCCATCATAGAACGGTACGGACACGGCACGGAG
The DNA here is from genome assembly GCA_017163975.1 of Anastatus disparis. NCBI lineage: Eukaryota > Metazoa > Arthropoda > Insecta > Hymenoptera > Eupelmidae > Anastatus > Anastatus disparis. The sequence continues at coordinate 2,999,229 of JAFFSR010000302.1, forward strand.
CACAGCACGGAACACCACGGACCCTTGAAAAGTTCCGTCATCTGGATTCTCCCTTAGTCGCAGCGCTCTGCTCTGATCAATGTAATCTTTTATACAGAAAGTTGGAATGATTGGTTGCGATATTGTTACGCACTCTTATATTGCGATTTTCCGTTATTAATAGCTGCGAATGTTGGCCGAATCATTCACAACTATCGACTTCGCAGCGTGTGCATTCGGCTTTTTTTCAGTGAATACGTAACAAGAAGTTGAAATTTGGTACGTATCAAAGTACGTTATTCTGTTATGTAATTTTATTATGTAATAAAATCACATAACAAAAATACGTATTTATTTTTAACAGGGATCCTGTTTGTACGATCATGCATGCACCCTCCAACTACTTGATGCGTAAGCGCATGTATATATATATTACTCCTAAAGAAATTAAATATGATGGCCTGAGGTTGGAATTCATAGACCTAACTCAAGCAACGTCTTAACTCTAGCAATTGTGTTACTCGAGTAACGTTTATAAATTTAAACAGATATGTTAAACGTTACTCAAGTAACATCAATACTCAAATAACACCGTTGCTTGAGTTAAGACGTTGCTTGAGTTAGGTTTATGAGTTCTAACACAAGTTTACTCAAAAGGTAAGGGTTAATTCAGATGGAGCGGAAAATATGCGACAGAACGTCGCAGAACATTAATTCCGTCGCATTGTTTTCCGTCAAATTTTTTCCCTACATTCACATGGAGCGAAGTAGAAATTCTATGACGTTGATTAGCAATATTATAATTGAAAAATTATGTTGTTAATCGAAATATTTGGTTATAATAACAAAATATATTTTATTTTTACAAAAAAAGAATCTCATTAGAATAACGTTGAGTGATTATTTCCAACTTCTTTAACATTTTTGTTGTTAATTTAAAATTTGCGGACACAATTGTAGGCTATTTTAACAGTTTTTCAACTAAATTCCGCTACATGTCAATATAGGAAAAAAATTTGACGGAAAACAATGCGGCGGAATGAATGTTCTGTGACGTTCCGTCGCATATTTTCCGCTCCATCTGATTTCACCCTAAGTAATAAGTGAAGAAAATTGAATATGAAAATCTACTTTCGTACGATTTTGAGCAAAATAAATTAGAATCGAATTTATAAATGTAATTTAAGTAATTGTTGTAACAATTGTTTTTTTTTATTATGAAAAAGACAAAAAATAAGTTTTAAGTAACAATCATTACCTATGTTGAGCTTAAAAATTCGAGCCTTAGGTCGGAATTTAGGGCGATTCTTCATTTAACCCGTACCCGTACCCGCACGATTGTATAGGCGAGTACTTTATCTTCACTACTTTACCATCTATGATGAGTTCGAAAGTAGATAGAAACTCATCATAGATGGTAAAGTAATGAAGATAAAGTACTCGCCTATACAATCGTGCGGGTACGGGTCTTAGAGCATATACTACTGGAGGCAGCTTCAAATGCGCCGTGCGCGTGGTTAAGTTAAGAGAGAGAAAGGCATATTGAGGTTGACAGATATCTCTTTTTCTCCGGAACGTGATTGGTTTGTTTCGTTCCCTACTCCCTTATCACATGACTGAGAGATAGAGATAGCTATCAACCTTAGTATATTTTTCTCTTTCTCAACCTAACCACGCGCACGATGAATTCAGAGCTGCCTCCAGTAGTATATGCTCTAAGGTACGGGTACGGGTACGGGTACGGGTACGGGTTAAATGATGAATCACCCTTATAGATCCAACTCAAGCAATGTACTCAAGTGACGATACTTGAGTTTTAAGTCATACTTAATAGTCAAGATACGACTATGAATTCGAGCCTTAGACTGGAATTCATAAATCCAAGGCTCGAATTTATAGTCGAGTAAAATTCAGTAAGTGAAATTCAGTTAGAGAATGGCAACACCGCTAATGTGCGGCTGTTTCATAAGTAAAAAATATAGCAGAATTTGAAATTTAAGAAAACGTGCCGGTCAAATAACTTAAAGTTTATTAAGTTAAATATGGACGAAGTAAGTATAACAAGATTTTTTTACATAATTATTAATAAATTAAATTAATATCTTTTCATATTATAAATATAAAAATTATTAATAATTGTAAAATGATGAATTAAAAATAAATTCTACCAATTACAGCATTTGCGTTCATCACGATTAAACTAAACTTTGAAAACTATGAATTTAATTAAAATTAATATATATATATTTATTAATATATATTAATATACATTTGAATGACTCCAATCAATAATTACTCATCAAACGTGTTTACAAATTTTCAAAATTTGAAATCAGCTGGCATATTTTTTACTTTTGAAATAGCCGCCCATTAGCGATGTTGCCATTCTCTAACTGAATTTCACTTACGGAACGTGCCCGACATGTGGAGCAAATTTTCTACGTAAATAGAATTGAAACATTGTTATTTTTGTTTAATTATAAGCAGACAATATTTTCTTTACTTTTCCTTTATTTTTCCACAAAAATTATGTTAGAGAAGAAAATTCGATAAACATTATCAAATGGAGCAAATTAAAGTTCATTGATTTCTGTGATTGTAATTTCTCTGAATAAAGATCTGGACGTTTTAATAGGAACGGTTTTCTATGTAAACATCTTAAATATATCATCTATTCTTTAAAAAGCGAAAGTGATTATAAAAAGAGGAAACAATAATAAAATATAAAACAATAAAAAGAGGAAACAATAATAAAATATAAAACAATATTAAAATTAAATCGATAGAAATTTTTATAATGACATCTGAAGAAAAATTCAATGCAGCTGTTAATGTAATAAGAAATTTACCTAAAAATGGTATATTTATACTAAGTTTTTCTTCGGAATTACTTAATATTTCTTTATTTTAAAATCGCTGAATTATTAATAATTTTAAATAAATTTTTACGTTTATTAATTTTTTTTCTTTTTATTTTTAAAATTTTGTAAATTTATATACCCTAGTGGAAATATTAATTGTGTATTACTGTTTGAAATAGATTAAAATTATTTAAAACTGTTTAAAACAATTTGAAACTGTTCAAAACTGCTTAAAATAGTTTATAAGTAGAAAACTGGGACGTTTTGAATAACTTTGAACAGTTCAGAATGATTTTAAACTAAAGTGAACATTTTTTTGTATATATTATATAAATTTTAATATATAAAATATAAAAGAAAATTTCACAAATACAAAGTTATTATACACTGTTTTAAATCATTTTAAACTTTCCAAAAGTGTTTAAAACTGTTCATAACTGTTTAAAACTGCTCTAAACTATTTAAAACTTTTCAAAACTGTTAAAATTAATAAAAAACAGTTTAAAATGATTTAAAATTGTTATGAAATATTTTGAATTTTTAAAAGAATTAATAGCTTTCAAACAAAAAAAAGTTAAAACTTATTAAAGACAGTTTGAAATTATTTTGAACTTTTGAAAACTTTTTGAAACTATTTAAAATATTCCAAATTTCACTTTCATAAACTGTTTGAAACTATTTAAAATGTTACAAATTTCAATTTTATAAACTGTTTAAACAATTTTAAACACTGATAAACATTTTATATTTCTGCTAAGGTGTCTATATATTTTGTCAAAACTTGTTTTTTAATACTTATTTTAATAGCATTATTCATAAACTGCATAAATTAATAAAATTTTCATAAAACTATTAACAGCACAGCTATAAATTTGTAGAATTACAAAAACTTATAATTAGATGTATGAATTTTCAATAATGTTACTTAGATTATTGCTATCTTGCAATTGCTACGGAGCTGGCGCAGCATTTGGATTGGAGTTGGATAATTTAATATTTTAATCATTAAATGATTATATTTAATTTTTTACTCAAACCTGTAAGTAAAATTGTTTTCCCAATGAACCAAGACATAAGAAGTTTATTTATCAAAATATTATTTTGATGCAAAAAAATTTGAATAACAAAAGACTTGTTTTGTATGCTTTGTTAATGTTGAAAAAACTTTATAAAAAAAGAAAGCTTAAGTAGAATTAAAATATCACTGTAATTCATTGAAAAAACATTTGCATTTAATTAATTTTGAAGCTATTACAACTTCAAAATCTTCCAACTTTCTTAATACATTTATTTATTAGAATTTAAATTATTTAAAAAACCTATACCTTTATTGTAACATCAATATTTTTCGTCAAAATATTTATTAAAACAATTATTTTAAAATCTTTTTAATCAATAAAATATCAAAATGAACAGAAAAATATAAATAAGTGAAATGAAATTAATAAAAATGAATAAAATACTGAAATAAGCACATTTTATTTTAAAATTATAGTTCGAATTAAGGGTTTGGATACTAAAAGAGACACAGCCTATTTGAATTACACTGGCCTAAATCCCCTTTTATTTTCCAGACCCTCAATTGTTGGAAAAATAAATATGTATAAAAGAATATAGAATAAGGTTTCATAAACTTTATTTGATGAAATATCTATATGTGATGATACCACTAAACAAAATATGATTGATTAAAAAATGAAGACAGTTTTCTTTTTATGTATTTATTAGTTTGTGAGCTCAATAAAATAAAATTATTATTATTCTCTAAACTTAGTATATAAAATATATAAGAGAGAAACTTTATTTCTATACATAAGTATACATTTTTAGAATATAACCTTATATTTTGCAGCATTTTGTTGCCTAATATTCATTTATTTGTATTTATTTAAGGGGATGCGTCAGTCCTGTTTTACCATTTTTAAAAACAATTTTTCTCTGAAATGGGTAATCACATAGGATTTTCCGTTTGAGAATAGTTTTCATTTTGAAAAATAAAGAGCGGACAACTATTTTGGTCCCTGAACTCATCAGAAAGCTTTATTCGTGCTAAATAAAAATTAATAAATTTATATTTATTTGTTGACATTGCCATGTTTGTTGCTATGCATGAGAACAAGAAAAATGTTGCAACCAGTTATATTGTTTATCTATATCGCATAGTAACGAAAATTGTTTTAAAAAATGGTAAAACAGGACTGATGCATCCCCTTAATGAGTGGTTTTAATGGGTCATCTTTATCATTAAAAAAAATTGTAAAATTACATTTATTCATTGAATTATCCTTAAATTTGGTTTTGTTTATTGAAAAAATTTATAATTTATAGTAAAAAACTAAATTTTCTATTCATAAACATAACTTTGACAGTTTGATTTAATGTTAACCTTGCTATAAAAAGTCACCTGCGATCACAGTTCTAAATTAAATTTCAAACTTATCTAGAAAATCAGCTACAAATTTGGCTGCATATCACACCTGACTTATCAAGTAGAATCATTGCTTTATTTTTAGAATTTTTTTGCAAGAAAATGAATTCATATAAAAATATACTGAAATAAATTAATTTCACACCAATTCGTAGAACATACCAAAGCATACCTCATGTATATTAAAAAAAACTTTATTAGTTTGAAGATGACACTGAAAAATGCTTAAATATTAACTGATTTTCATTTATAAATTTGAACACAAAAAAAAATGATATCTCGTAAGATAAAAGCAACGATTTATTGAATCCTTAATATAATTTTGTAGCGCGATTAATTTATTTTTCGAGATTATTCTCGAATATCGATCTCGATTCTCAATTTCGTTAGTGAATAGATTTCCTGGTGGTATACCCTATTGAAAAAATCTACCTGGATTTCCACGCAGATTACTCATGTGGAAATCACATAGATTTCACATCGATTCCATGTGGATTTTATGAAAGTCATGTTGATTTTATAAAACCCTCGTGGACAAAGAATCCATATGGATTTTATGGAATGTATGTAGATTTTCAAGGAACCCGCATGGATTTTATAAAATCTGTGTTAATTTTACGTACTCCTCGTGGATTTTTAAGAAATCCATATCGATTTTGTGAAATCAATGTGGATTTTTAAGTAATCACCCCATTGAAAAAATCCAATTGGATTTTGTTTGAAATCCATGTTAAAATTCTAATCAATTCCAATTGGAATTCTATGATGTAAAAACAAAGTAAAAACCAAAAACAAGGTAAACCTCGTAATTTCAGCTATCTAAAGATCAGAAAGCTTCTACGATTCAACTGAGAGTATTCTGGTCTTATGTATCTGCGACTTCGAAATTTATATGATGGATCACAAAATTTAGAGAAACGCCACCTCGTGACTTACAGTCGAATTGATGATTGATTACGTCGGTTCTATTTTGAATCTGTAGGTGGTATTTTTCTAAGTTTTGTGATTCCTCATACAAATTTTAAAGAAGCAGATATATAAGGCCTCTAAGCCTCTTGTCCTCGTGGAAGGCTTCCTTAGTGAAAAAAATCAGGTTACAAATCACCTGATTTCTCAGGTGATTTATCATATCAAAACATCATGTAACGATATTTTTAGTTTTTACACGTTCCAAACAATGCTTAGTCAATTTAAAACAGTTTTTGAAAATTTCGAACTTGTAAATTTTTTTGTAAAATTAGTCAAAATTTTTTCTAAGACCAAATTATCTAAACAATTTTCTAAGTTCGAAATTTTCAAAAATTTTCAAAAACTTTTGAATTGACTAATCATGGTTTGAAACGTGTAAAAACCAAAAAAATCGTTACATGATGTTTTGGCATGATAAATCACTTGATTTATCGCCTGATTTTTTTTAACAGGGTTAGCTATAATATACAAAAGAACAGGTTGGTGGGTAGGCAGACAAGAAGAGAATTCTCTTTATTGCAAGTGTAGAAGTATTCTTTATTACCTGAGAAAAACAGAAAGGCTACTTATCTCTCTAGAAGTCAAGAACGCTCTTACTGACTTCGAGTGTCTCGCGTATCACATAGCTTAAGTTTCTAGTCGCTTACTTGCGCACCGCAGGTTGCGCGTGACGCTTAGATATATGCTTACTTATACATACATACTTATGTCTGTGTGCCCACAGTACTCCCTCCTAAATAACCATCTATGGTTATTTACATAAAAAATATATGCATATTTTTACGTAATCAGTGGGTAACTTTATTCACACATGATCTCTTTTTACATATTTGCGACTGTTGATATTTAATACTGTTACATGTTACATAATTACTCACGCAATTACTCTTTTACATGCATTTATCCTTATGCGATTACTTTCGCTCATACCATTTTACATTTATATGCACTTATGCATTTATTCTCATATATGCAGTCATTCTATTCCTACATTCCTACATGCACTTATGCGATTATTCTTACACATGCTTTGCACTTCTTTACACTGACACCTTATACTCAATACACACATCTAAGTTATTTATGTATTTATACTTTTATTACATATGTATTTACATTTTTATGACTTTAAAGGCTTCTATATACAACGCTTAGAAGTCCATTTTCGTTGTAGATTTTTGCGTCATATCTTGTCACTGCTGAAGATAACGCTGAGTTCAGATTCACTTTGCAGTTGAGGATGTCTAATCTAAATCTGGGCACGTTCCTTAATACGCTTAACACGAAGTTAATGTTGAAACTCCTATTGTTCTTGTTATTTTTTCCATAATGATTGTCGATTTTGATCCCTTCTATGCCAGTGTTGTTAAAAGAATTTAGCGACCTTTGAATATCTGGGTGATATGACATTTCCACTGATCGTAACGATCGTTTCCTTGAAAAATCAAACGCTGAATCATTAGGTTCCAACCCTTTTATATTTAATTGCTGTAGATCTTCTGACTTATTAATGATCTCCTGGACACTCTGCATGAGGTACTTATTATTCTCGATATTGACCTCCACCAAACTACGGTTCACATGGAGTACCAGTTCATGGATGAACTCCAATTCCTTACTTTCGGTTTTCAGGTACTTAAAGTGAAGGATTTCTACCTTGCTGTCGTGGTTGTCCACGGCCTCCAAAATTCTCCAGCACTGCATACTTTGGTCAATACTATTTATATCAGTAAAGTATAACTCCTCCAGTACTTCGTTCCCCTTGAGGAAACTATACAAGTACTCCACGCATAACTCCTTGCAGTTGTCCAGATTAATGATCCATAAATTAAAAAATAACTTATTGCCTAAAAATCTTAACCTAGTGTATGGACTATTTACAAATATGGCCTCCTCCAGCCCTTCCATACGCATTTCTGCGTCTTGGATATCTTGAGGCTCTTGACATTGCAGGCATCAGATACCTCCGCTATTATCTTCTTCGTCATCGTCCCACCAGATAAGTCCATATTGTTGATGAGCAGCTTGCACTTCCTTATTTCCTTTTGGTATCGTATTACCTTCCTAATGGTAGAAGCCTCCACCTCCCATCTGCATCCGTCGGTCCATACATTGACAAATTGAAACTGTCTTGCGTCAACGAACAAACGCTCCAGCCCACCTATTCCTTCATACCTTTTATGATACAACAGCAGCTCTGTTGCACCCAGCTTATAACATGGTTCTCGCAAACCTTTCAAGGCACACATTAAATTCATTATTTCTACTGGCTGTAGATGCTTCAGGATCCTGCTGGTAATATCGAGGGCCTTAAAAGATGGAGGTACAACCTTGAATTTTGGTTCTTCCAAAGTCTGCTTATCCAATCTCCTTGTGGAAGCTTTCTGGTCAGGTTTAATCAGCAAGTAGAATCTATTTCCCTTTTTTGTTTCTATCCACATCTTTCTCATTAGTGTGTCACACTGCATTCTTGTAGATGCAGCGAGAGTGTGGTATTTGATGTTGGCGCACGTTTTCTTGTCCAGCAGGTAAATCTTACTTATCTCAAAATCCTCCTGACCAAAAGACCTCAAAATTTCATCCAACTTCTTCTTGCCGGAGTTCATTGGCAAGTTGTATAAAAACAGATCCATTACAGGGTCATCACCGAGGAAGAGCGATGGTTTTTTGAACTCATGGTCTTGTGCGTTCTTCATCGCATTCCTCGCACTAGCTCTGCTAATAGCATTTACCTTGCCTATACACTGTTGTGTGTATGGCTCGATAAATTCAAATAGGTAGACTTCCGCCAACCTGTAGTCCGCTTTTTTGGTGAGGTCACGCGTCTCATTGATTCTATACAATAGGCTTCTGGCCAATTCTTCCAGGAAAAACATCTCGGCTCGGCTACCGGAACTCTTTAGCGAAACAAATATCAGAGGAGAACCCAATCAGCTTCACCTATATATAACATAAAAAACAAACATTATTAGTATAAATGCATTACAATATTACCTAAAATTAATCACATTTTACTTTGAAGTGAGATACTGTTGTACAAAATCTAACTTTTTTTTACAATTATTTTCACTATTTAACATTACATTATCTGTTTTTCTGTGTCTCAGAATATTAGGTATAAATCTCTCTCTCTTTTTATTATTTTCATTATTTTTCTCGCTACCTATTGTCTCGTGCTCTACCCTGTTACTGGTTTTTTTAATTTCTTTATTATTTGCTACGTTACCTATCTCTTTACACGTATTCATAATGTCTATTTGCTCTTCATTGAGCTCGTCGTATTTGTTATTACTTGCTTCGTTAAAATTATACTCTGGTACTTACTGTATCAGGTTACCTTCGTCCAATGCTCCCATTATCTCATACTCTTTCCCATCTGTGGGTGGAGCCTCACTGTGGATCTGAGCTTCGATTACTACGAAATTTTCTTTGTCTATTATATTATTATTCTCGCTCAGTTCTCTGTTGCTTCTATTTGTTTGGTTACTACTCTGAGGTGTTACTTACCTACCTAATTCGCTTTCCTGTGGCTCAATTTCATTTGCTAAAAAATACTTTGGTTTCAATCTTTTCACGTTCACGGTTACGTCTTTATCACATTTTCTTATGACGTAATTACGGCCATTTTCATGCCTAGAGATGACCTTATATGGTCCTGAATATGGTTGCACAAGAGTTGGTTTAACTGCATTTATTTTTCCTAACATATGAGTACAATTCGCTAGATCTTTGAACTCGAATGTTTTTCCTGAATGGTTGTGTATTACAGGTACAGGTTTCAACTGCCTCATGTATTCTCTACATTCTGCCAAAAATAGATCTTGTTCTATTGCATCTATCTCTCTAAACTCGCACATATCACCTGGTATGGTGAGCGCTGTTCCATAAAGAAATTCCGCTGGACTGGCTTCCGTATCTTTTCTTAAACGCGTTCCCAACCCTAATAAAACAGTTGGGAGGGTTCTGGTCCATTCCCGACCTTCCATATGGCACATCAATGCTGTCTTAGGATCACGGTGCCATCGCTCCACCATGGCGTTCGTGGCTGGATGGTATGCCGTAGTACGTACTCTCTTACATACTATCAGTTGTAACAGTGCTTGAAACATGCCGGACTCAAACTGCTTGCCTTGATCCGTAATAATGATGACAGGTGCACCAAAACCAGACACCCACGTGTCATAAAAAGCACGTGCGACAGAAGGAGCCGATGCGTCGTATACGGGCACCGCCTCCGTCCACCTAGTATACCTGTCTATCATGGTCACAAGATATCTGTAACCTTCGCTAGGCGGCAACGGACCAACTAAGTCGACATGCACGTGGGTAAACCGTCCATCTGGTTCGCTAAATTTCATAGGTAAAAACTTGTTTTCCCTAGTTATTTTCGATCGTTGATATTCCATGCATGCTCTGCATCAGGATGTTATCTGCCTGTTTATATTTGACCATACGTACTGCTTCCTTATCATCTTACTAGTTGACCTAGCAGATGGATGTGCTTTGCTATGAAAGAGTTCAAAGATGACTGCTCTCAGTGCCTCCGGTATATACGGCCTGAAAGAGTCTTGTGCTATTTCGCAATAAAATGGCGTGTTTTCTATGCCATATTGCAATTTTACCAGCTTTTATTGATGCTACGGGTTATTTATTATATCCTGCAGTTGTTGATCTTTTCTCTGCTGTTTAGCTATTTCATCTAACGAGAATATTGTCGGAAATAGGAAATCATCAACTCTCGATAATGCATCTGCCACTACGTTACTTTCTCCCGATAAATAGCAGATTTTCACGTTGTATTCTGCAATATACGTTAAATTTCTTGCTTGCAATGTTGTGCAGCTATTTAAACTCTTACTTAACACATGTACTAGTGGTTCATGGTCTGTGCATACCTTAAATTCTCTACTTTCCAAGTAGTAACCAAAATATTTGATAGCCTCGTAAATAGCCATTAACTCTCGATCATACGTGCTGTGATTCGATCGTGTGGCGATAAATTTTTTCGAAAAGAAAGCTAGCGGCTTCCGCGTATTTCCTACTTTCTGCTCCAAGGCTGCGCCCATAGCGAAATTTGACGCATCTGTAACTAACCTAATCTCCGCATTCTTAGCTGGAAACGCAAGATACGCAGTATTTGCTAATTTTTCTTTAATTGTCTTGAATGCTCGTTTTGCTTCTTCGGTCCATTCCACGAGTCTTTTATCCTTCTTCTTAATATCCTTTATCATAGTTACCAGATGTCTCTGTACTTCTGCGGCTGTTAGTAAGCTTTTTCTGTAAAAGTTTACCATTCCCAGAAATCGACGCATCTCATCTTTTGTCTGGGGCTTCTTAAAGACTTGTATTGCTTCGACCTTAGGTGGATCTGGTTTGAATCCATTTTTGTCGTTTAAATGGCCCAAGAAGATAAGTTTATCGACTCCGAACTGAAATTTATCTATGTTTAATTTAAGATGAAATTTCTCTAACCTCTCTAGGACGACCTTAAGATGTTCTTGATGCTCCTCGTCTGATGAAGATGCGACCAAGATATCATCAATAAATGCGAATACAAAGTCCAGGTCGCCCACGGCCTGGTTTATGTATCGCTGAAAGATATTTGTGCAACATTCCGAAATCCGAATGTCATCACCAGGAACTCATAAAGTCCGAATAGAGTTGTCACCGCTGTTTTTGGTACATCCTCTGGAAATATAGGAATCTGCAAAAATGCTTTCTCCAAGTCAAGTGCGGAAAAAATAGTTTTCTCTTCTAGATTATATGCGAAATCCTGGAGATTGGGAATGGTACTTATCCGGTACCGTGACTGTGTTTAACTTCCTATAGTCGCCACAGATCCTCCACTCACCATTTTTCTTGGGGACCATATGGATAGGTGTAGCCCAAAGGCTTTTTGAAAGTTGGCAAATACCTTCTTTACACCATCTCTTAAATTCCTGCTTTGCTGCCTGCAGCTTATCAGGTGCCAATCTGCGCGGTTTCTGCGCTACTGGCGGTCCCACTGTGGTAATATGGTGGTACACATCCACTTTTCTTTTAATTTTTGGCTTTTCAAGCCAAAGTACTGATGGAAATTCTTTTATTATATGTACGTACCTATTCTTTGGGTCTATTAACGACACCTTCACATACGTTACTTTCTTTGCAGTGCCTGCGACTGACTCACCCATTTTTGCGTCCACCAGCTCCCGTCGGGTCAGATCTGGGAGCAAAGGGTAGTGCTTGATGACGTCACCACCTAGTATCGCGTATGGTACGTCTGCTACAATAAACATCCATTTGATCTTGTTTTTAACCTTTAGGAGACGGAAAAGCCACTATAGTGGCTCGACCATGGATAGACACTTTACATATGAGTATTTCCCAATATTAGAGACACATATTATGTGTTTTTTATAGAAAATACTGAAATTGAAAATCCTAAATTCCCCGTCCTCTAAAGGTTAAACCCAAAGTCTAATTCCCTATATACTATACCATATGTATCTATTTGCATGTTGTTCGCTGCGTGCAATTTAACGCGCGTTGCTTTTTTTTTACAATTTTTCTTTTTCGGAACTAATGATATTTTCGCACCCGTATCTACTCAAAATGTTTCGTCGACTACTTTATCTACGACATGGAGGCGTATTCCTTCTGTATCCGACGAGGTTGCCCCCTCTACCTGCCGGTTTGAGAGTTTAAATATGCTCTATCTTTATTACTACTTCGCGTTCGGCTTCCCTCTTTCCTAACGCTATTACTTCTTACTACCCCGCGTGTGGGTGATTTAGACCCTTGACTTTTTCCATTTACGGTGGGTGGAACGGACTCATGCTTTTCCTCATAATTAATCCAATCTCATAATTCTAAGAATCTATACGCGCTTTTTCTATATTTCGCGTGATGCACACAATAACATTTGTTATTATTCCGATTATTAGCTCGCTAACGTCCTCTACTTCTAAATTCGTTCCCTACTTTACCGAGCGTCTTTTTGATAACAGCTTCAATATAAGCCTCTATATCTACATTATCTGCGTACGGTCTATCGTTTTCTTTCTTATCTTGACTTACTATACTAACCATTTTACCGACCTCCTCCTCACATTTATTTTTGTACACTTCATCCGGGTTTTCTACCACGATTCCTTCGTTTCTACGGTTATATTTCCATACCCTTAAGATAACCTCGCGTTCTATTTTACCGTCTGCCACGTCGAGCAATTCTCTTAAATATTCCGACGGTTTTTCTCTGTGCCCGACATTTTTTAAATAATTTATTAAATCTTTCTTTTTGCGATTGCCAATACGTATCTATGAGGTATTTCCTCAACCCGTTATATCTATTTCCCGGTTTTAATGTTTTTACTAAATTCGATGTTTGGCGAACTACGTCACTATCCAAATTGTTCATAAGTAATACGAACGCCACGCTCTCGTCCGTAACATTTTGCAATTTAGCCTGCGCTTTAAACAAATCAAACCACGTTTCCGGGCTATGTTTCCAAAAGAGAAAATTAATTTGACGGGTTTGCACGAGGTTACTAGGAACTATTATAATACCGTGTTGTTCACCTAACCTAAAATTCTTTGGCGCATCATCAATATTATCTTTATTTACGCGTGTCGGTATTTGCTCGCTGTTATGCACATCGTGTGCTTCTAATTTCTCTCCCGGTTAATTTTGGTTTAATTCGAGCATCTCTATTATCTTTATTAAAACTCCTAAGTTAGTTTTATAATCTTTTTTCATTTTTAATATCTGTTTTTTATAGTGATCTTCTACTCTCTGCGTACCGCTCGCTCCTAATATGCTACCATTATTCATCATCTCTTGATCCGCAAGAGTTCTATTATTATCCACTTGTTTTTTAAATGCACTACGTTCTCTCCCATTCGGCGTGCTATTCCATATATTTACTGAGGCTTCATACGTTCCGCCATATAATACTACATTCGTTGGCGTGTTCGCGGTAGCCATTTTGTGATTCAAGGTTCTGTACAGCCACAAAGTAATTCACACTATAAATCTTAACCGACCTTGATCGATATTAATCAGTCTTATGTTAACTAGATTGTATAAACAAATTAAATACAACACGAAATAAATAAGTTAATTCGACACTAAAATAGATAAATAAATAATTTACGTTACGCGAATAATCAAATAAATACTCACGAAGATACAAATATTTAAATAAATAAATAAATAATTTACGTTACACGGACAATCAAATAAATAATCACGAAGACACAAACAAATGAATAAATAATCGTTTAAAATTACCGTTTAAGGTCAATCACAATAGGTGTAAAGGGCCTACACGAAATAAAATAACTAATAAAATTACGTTAACAATGATTTACAATTAAGATTTAAAACTACCGTTTATTCGTCCCGTGTGCACGGACAATGTGATAGTTACAATGTTTAGTTACAGTACCGCTCAAAAGTTCGTAAAAATTTTTTTTTTTTTTTAACTCAACTTCAAACTGCGATATTTCGGAAACGGCTCGATGAATTTGAAAAATCCGGACGGCGTTTGAAAGATCAGACAAAATACTATTTATTTGTGTCCTGCCAAATATTTTTATCTCTTTTTTTAACTCTATTTCTAATGATAGAAAAATTTTTTATTTTTACGAATTTTTAAATTTCAATCAATCAAATGTAACTTTTTAAGAAATTGATAAAATTAAAAAATTCCAACGCGACTGAAAAGTAGAGTGAACTTCCTAAATCTTTATGTTTAATGATTTTTTTGTATCTATTTCCTGCGTGTAGCTAAAAATGCGCAAAAATGGAAAGTACAAGAAAATCAGTTTTAAATATGATAATATTTTCCAATGTCGCGAGTCAATTTTGGTTTACATTAGCAAGATACAAAAAGATAGTATTTTGTCTAATCTTTTAAACGCCGTCCAGATTTTTAAAATTTATCGAGTCATTTCCGAAATATCGCAGTTTGAAGTTGAGTTTCTAAACAAAAATTTTTTTTACGAACTAATGAACGGTATTGTATACTTTTAACAAAATTATCACAAATTTTATCACAATTATTAAAAATAATAGTGTCCTTTTTTTGAATAAATTAAAGTTATTTACAAATTTGATTCTTCGTATGTATATACGAACTACAGATTTGAACACATGCTGAAATGTAAAAAAAATAGACCCGCGATATTGGAAAATATTATCATATCTAAAACTGATTTTCTTGTACTTTCCATTTTTGCGCATTTTTAGTTACACGCAGGAAATAGATACAAAAAAATCATTAAACATAAAGATTTAGGAAATTCACTCTACTTTTCAGTCGCGTTGGAATTTTTTAATTTTATCAATTTCTTAAAAAGTTACATTTGATTGATTGAAATTTAAAAATTCGTAAAAATAAAAAATTTTTCTATCATTAGAAATAGAGTTAAAAAAAGAGATAAAAATATTTGGCAGGACACAAAAAAATAGTATTTTGTCTGATCTTTCAAACGCCGTCCGGATTTTTCAAATTCATCGAGCCGTTTCCGAAATATCGCTGTTTGAAGTTGAGTTAAAAAAAAAAAAAATTTTTACGAACTTTTGAGCGGTACTGTATACTCGCGTCTTACTGGCATGTACGACCTCTGCATGCCCCCTCGAGAACACCCAAGAGATACACAAATGTAATGGTTGGATATATTCAAATCTTTTGTTTTTGCATGTTACACGAATTTATTTATTTCCACGTGCACACAATGCTTAACCTCGAATCACTACTATTTAACTTTAAATTGATCAGCACGTCTCGAATTTTCTACGCGTTTCGCTTTACCCGTTTCACTGTACCCGCACAATAGAATCACTTTTATACTCCTTTTCTTATTACACTTTTTTTCGCTTCTAACAATCTTATTCTTTCCTTTTTCTAATTTTTTATACTTATGTGTATTACACAGATTTTCTTTTTTTTTTCTTAATCCTATAACTACCCCCCCTTTTTTTCTAAGAAGGAAGAGAGAGAGAGATTTCCTATACTCCCCCCAGTCTGCAAGTGCTATTTATTGCAAGAAAAAATAAAGAATTTTATATTAGGTATATGATCGCTGGCAACCGGCGCAGCCACGACCCGTGGGCAAACCACGTGCCGAGTCCACACCGACACTAACAATCCCCTTAAGGACATTAAAAAAAAATCTACTTTTCCTTCTCCCACGTGCAGCTGGAGCAAGTCAATCTCTCACTTGCTGCGCAAATATTTATTTTTGTTAATCAGTATATACATATATATCTTTCGCACGAACAATTACTTTTCTTTTTGTGTTAGTTGTATATATATAAAAAAAATTTTTGCTGTAATTTTTAAGATAAATTTCTATTAATAATAATTAAATGTATGTCATAAAAAAACTATACTTTTAATTTGAGACAAGTAGCTACAACGCGCTTGCGGTAAATATATTTCTAACCTTAAACGAACTTCCGCTAAGAAAATGGCAGCCTCTGCTCGGCGATCCTCGCTGGCCAACGGCTTTTGCTAAGGGGACCTGCTAGCTGCTGCATTGCTCTATCTCCCCTAACGGTCGTCGGGGTCACCAATGTAAGCCTCTTGTCCTCGTGGAAGGCTTAGCTATACGGATAAGATGTCCAGAAAGAACAGGTTGCTGGGTAAGCAGACAAGAAAAGAATTCTCTTTATTGCAAGTATAAAAGTATTCTTTATTACCTGAGGAAAACAGAAAGGTTACTAATCTCTCGCAGGTTGCGCATCGCAGGTTGCGCGTGATGCTTACATATATGTTTACTTATACATACATACTTATGTTTGTGTGCCCACAGGCCAGAATACTCTTAGTTGAATCGTAGAAGCTCTTTGATCTTCAAAGAGCTGAAACTACGAGGTTTATCACGTTTTTGGTTTTTACTTTGAATGCGAAATAAATATTGAGTTATTTCCTATTCAAAATATCCATGTAGATTTCAATTAAATTGTAAATCCACGTGGATATCCAAGTAAAAAATCTACCTAAACCTAAAACCTAAAACCTAACGTAGATCACCTAAAAATCCACATAGATTTCTAAATATTCACATGGATTTCTTAAAAATCCACGAGCAGTACATAAAATTAACACAGATTTTATAAAACCTATGCGGGTTCCTTCAAAGTCCACATAGATTTCATAAAATCCATTTAGATTTCTTAACCGTCTACGAGGGTTTTATAAAATCAACATGGCTTTCATAAAATCCACATGGATTTTTTTATGTAGAAATCCACGTGGGTAATCCGTGTGGATTCCTATGCGAACCTACATAGAGTTCATGTGAAGCCCACGTGGATTCCTACATGGGTAATCCAGGTGGATTTTTTCAGTATATATATTTAGAAAATAAACATAATGTTGCCGTGACAGGATTGTTTGTAAATAAACAAATAATATATATATATATATATATATATATATATATATATATATATATATATATATATATTAGTTATATACGTATCTTGGGAGTACGAAGGATGAATACAGACGAGACTAAAATGCTTGTCGCTTGACTGCTGCTCGAGCGACAAATGCTTTAGTAAAGCCTGGATTCGGAATCCTTCGTACTCCCAAGTTACGTAGATAAGTTTATGCCGTTGTAGGTTGTATAAAGAACATTAAAAATGATTTTTTAAAAATAATGATATATATTTTATTGAAAATAAGTAGGTATTGTCATTATTTACTTATTTTTTTTACTTATTAGCTGTTTGAGTGGGGGCCAAACTATCTGTCTTTGTCTAATAGCGTTTTTCATCTTTTATATAAACGCCATCCGTTATAACAAGAAAAAAATAGCAGATCCCGCTAGATATTAGTATAATAAGTAAATTTTGGAATAACAACCTAATTGTTATACCACGTAATTTTTTAATAATATAAGACCTACCAAAAAAGATAGGTTATACTCTAGGTTGTTAGTAGGTCTCATATTATTCAAAAACTACTCGATAAAACCATTTTTATGTTTTTACGAAATTTACTATTATACAAATATCTAGCGGGGGCTGCTATTTTTTTCTCGTTACAACGGTTGATGTTTATATAAATGATGAAAAACGCTATTAGACAAAGACAGATGGTTCAGCCCCCTGTTAACTTTGCACATTTGTTTAAACAAAACATTCTTTAAATATAAGATTTTATATGAATTTGTATGAGCATTGACATATCTAACGATATTCTTTTGTTTTCGCTAACCTACGAATCGAAGTCACTCGCGTCATATACGGCCATGCTGAGCAATATCTTGATCTGTCAATACTCCCTAAGGGAGTATGAGAGAATATCGTCGAGATATTAGCATGAACGTATGCAATGCGTATACAAATTTAGAGTACTCTATAGGTATTTCACGGAATACGGCCTACCGCCCCATATAGAAATAATTTCTGTGAATAACTATTAATAACTGTGTAAAAATGTGAAAAAATGTGAATAACTGTTAATAACTATGATAAACTACCGCAATTGAGATATTAATAACAGTAAATAACAGTAAATAACAGTTGATAACAGTTAATAACAGTTAATAATTGTTACGAATAGATAATAATAATGATTCACTGTAAATAATAATAATTTACTGTTATTTATAGTTATTTACAAATATTTATAATTTTTCACATTTATTCACATTTATTCACATTTATTAACAGTTATTAACACTTTTTCACACTTTCAACAATTTTCACACGTATAATCGTTTTTTTTTTATATATAGGCGAAAAATTTTGTAAATTTGAAAAACTGTTAATAACTGTTAATAAATGTGAAAAACTGTAAATATCTGTAAGAAAGTGTTTATAACTATAATTCACTGTAACTAATTGCAAATAAATATAAATAATTATAAATAAGTATAAATAATAATAAATTATTCACCAATTCTAAAATTTTGGAAAATGTGAGTAACTGTTAATAAATGTGTATAAATGTGTATAAATGTGAATAACTATAAATAATTATAAATAATTATTAATAATCATGACTTCCAGTTAATAATTGTTATTTAGCGTTCATAACTATTATTAACTATTATTAATTGTTATTAACTGTTTTTTACTGTTATTAATTCTTATTAATGTCTCAATTGCGGTAGTTTATTATAGTTATTAACAGTTATTCACAATTTCTAACAAAAATTATTTTCATATGGGGCTACATAAATATAAATATATATATATATGGGACATTTCATGTCAACTCACCTTGTAAAAAAATAAAAATCGCTGAAAGTCTAAGAAAATGTTCTATTAGGTACCCAAAATGTACAAAAAAAATTTCAGAGGTCTAGGTCAAAGAGGTCAGGAGTTAACCTTGATGGAATTTTTCGAATTTTTCCAATTTTTTGCTAAATAAATTTTTTAATAAATTTTATTATCAAAAACTATCAATTTTTCGTAAAAAGTTAATAGAATACTTTTTGTTGGAAATTAGATGTAAAATTTACATGAATTTTTTCAAATTATAATATGCTCTTTTTTAAGCTCATCTGATTGGTGGAAACATACTATTTAATATATCTAAAAATCAACCAGGTTGAATTTCCTCTTTAACGGCTTCTTATTTTCGTTTTTTCATGAAGAAAAAATATACGAAGCCACCAGTTGGGCAGCCTTCTCAAAGTTACTTAATTTTGCAAAAATGTCTGCAAAAATCGTCATTTTGTCTCATTTTTGAAATTTATGATTTTTTTTCTAAAAAAGTTTTGAGTTTTGGAAATAATGTATATAAACGTTTTTTATTGAAAATCATGTGTAAAATTTACTGAAATTTTTGTAAACAATTATTCGTCAAACATCACAAATTATAAATAAAAGTTTGAAATTTAAAAATTTATTTTTCGTTAAATTTTTAGTATATATGCTTTATAATGTCTTAAATTACAGTTTGTAAAAATATATACATATTCTATACATGATCTCCAATAGAAAGCGTCTCTATACATTTTTTCCAAAACTCAAAACTTTTTTAGAAAAAGAATCATAAATCTTACGATTGAGCCGAAATGACGATTTTTTAAGACTTTTTTGCAAAATTAAGTAACTTTAAAAAGTCTTCCCAACTGGTGGCTTCGCATATTTTTCGGTAATAAAAAAACGAAAAAAATAAGCCGTTCAAGAGCAAATTCAACCTGGTCGATTTTTAGATATATTAAATAGTATGTTTCCACCAATTGGATGAGCTTAAAAAAGAGTATATTATAATTTGAAAAAATTCACATAAATTTTACATCTAATTTCCAACATAAAGAATTCTATTAAGTTTTTACGAGAAGTAAATAGTTTTCGATAAAAAAATTCATTAAAACATTTATTTAGCAGAAAATTAGAAAAATTCGAAAAATTCCATCACGGTTAACTTCTGACCTCTTTGACTCACCAGGAGAGGCTATGAGCTTCGGGTCACAGATCTTGATAAAACTTTAGGATATGTTTCAAGGTACCAAAATATGAGTAAAGCTAGAGCAGTACAGTCTAACCCTACTGAAAAAAACCAAGTGATTAATCACTTAATTAATCACATGATTTTTCACTTGCTTAATCACATGATTTTTCACCTGATAAATCACCTGATTTTATGACATGATTTTATAGGTAATTAATCACGTGAAAAATCATGTGATTAATCAAGTGAAAAATCAAGTGAAAAATCAATGGATCCATATGGAAATCCATATGGATTCGTAATCTTGTCCTGGACGTTTATTAGTAGCACCAATGTACGTTACATGTGCTTTGTTCACAAAAACACTAACGACCTTCATCGTTAATTATCATCGCAATGATATCATAAATACAGCGGCATCAAATAAAGTTGAAAAATAAAATTATTACATTACAAATATTTTCAGCAACACAAAAAAAAATGTAGATAGGTTACCCGATTAATGACATTTTCAACTCACCAATGTACGTTACATGTGCTTTGTTCACGAAAACACTAACGACCTTCATCGTTAATTATCATCGCAATGATATCATAAATACAGCGACATCAAATAAAGTTGAAAAATAAAATTATTACATTACAAATATTTTCAGCAACACAAAAAAATGTAGGTAGGTTACCCGATTAATGACATGACTAATTAGTTTATTAATTGTGTAATCACATGATTAATTAAGTGATTAATCACGTAATTAGATACTTGATTTTCTATTTCATTCATCTCCTGATTTTTCATCTGACTAATCACTTGATATTTCACTTGATTTTTCACTTGATTTTTCACTTGATTAATCACATGATTTTTCATATGATTAATCACATGATTTTTCACGTGATTAATCACCTCTAAAATCATGTCATAAAATCAGGTGATTTATCAGGTGAAAAATCATGTGATTAATCAAGTGATTAATCACTTGGTTTTTTTCAGTAGGGTAACGCTTCGAAAAACTGAAATTATAGACGTTTTCAGTCTTATGTTAAGAAAATTGTAAAAAAAAGCTCCTAATTGAAGTGTGAATTATTCAGTCTAGAAATGCCTTTAATAAATTAACTAGGACTAAAATAAAAATAAAAAAGCAGGCTTTAATTTGACGTTTTCAGAATTAAAAAATAATAATTAGAACCAGAGATATGTTTGTTCAAAGTTAAGAAGCAAGAAAGTACCAAAAATCACAAAATCACTGTCCTTTAGAATTTAAATGATTTTTGGTACTTTCTTGCTTCTTAACTTTGAACAAACATATCTCTGGTTCTAATTATTATTTTTTTAATTCTGAAAACGGCAAATTAAAGCCTGCTTTTTGTACTTTTATTTTAGTCCCTGTTGATTTATTAAAGGCATTTCTAGACTGGATTATTCACACTTCAATTAGGAGCTTTTTTTTACAATTTTCTTAAAATAAGACTGGAAACGTCTATAATTTTAGTTTTTCGAAGCGTTAGACCATACCGCTCTGGCTTTACTTATATTTTGGTACCTAAAATTATATCCTAAAGTTACGTCAAGATCTGTGAACCGAAGCTGATAGCCTCTCCTGGTCAGACCTCTAAAATTTTTTTTGTATATTTTGAGTACCTAATAAAACATTTTCTCAGACTTTCAGCGATTTTTATTTTTTGACCATGTGAGTTGACATGGAATGTCCCATATGTATACAGGGTGAGGAAAAAGTATGGAAACCCTTGGAAATTTTACGACTTTTATAGTAAAACAAAACAAACAAAAGGCTACCGTAGGTAATTTTGAATAAGGAATCCGATGGTGATCTTGGATTTGACCTTGAACATCATTTCCAAGGTTATTTCAAAGTCAACCTCATTTTTTAAAATGGGAACCCCTACTTTTTATACCATAATCGAAAAAAGCGGAAAATTTTACATCCGGATAAGAGTTTAGGTATAAGGTTAACGTAACCTCTAGAGGTCAAATAAAGATCAAAGTATCTTCTTAAAGTAGTTCTTAAAAATCTCTCTAATTTAATGGTAAAAAAAAAACAAACAAAAGACACACCCTAGGTAACTTTGAACAAGGAATCCGATGGTAACCTTGGATTTGACCTTGAACCTTATTTCCAAGGCTATTTTAAGGTCAACCTCATTTTTTTAAATGCGAACCCCTACTTTTCATACTGTAATCGAAAAGAGCGGAAAATTTTACGTCCAGATATGTGCTTAGGTATGAGGTTAACGTAACCTCTAGAGGTTAAATAGAGGTCAAAGTATGAATTCTTAAAAATCTCTCTAATATAGTGGTAAAACAAAACAAACAAAAGGCATACCCTAGGTTACTTTCAATAAGAAACCCAACGGTGACCTTTAATTTTACTTGGAACTTCATTTTCAAAGTTATTTCTAAGTCAACTTCATTTTTGAACCCCTATTTTTGATGCTGTATCTGAAAAGAGTGGGAAATTGTATGTGTGGGAACAATTTAAGTCCGAAGATAGCATAGTCCCTAATCCTTCTTTAGCGCTACCCAGGAACAACGACGTGGACGTAGAAGGAATTTGTTTCCTTCGGGGTGCTTTTTTACAGTGAGTTCTCTTTGCCTCTCACGTAAATAAATTTACAACAGATCTTCAAATTGTTCTCCATTTGTTTCCTGACAGTAACCAATCCTATTGTTAATAATTCAATTGCATCTTGGATCATCTATCGTGAAATGGCATTAATTTCTTGAACCATTCTACGTCTTAATTCTTCAAGGTTTTCTGGATTATTTCTGTATACCCGAACTTTTAAATACCCCCAGAAAAAATAGTCCAAAGGTGTTAAGTTTGAAGATCTTGGAACCCACTCTACTGTGCCTCTTCTACCTGTCCATCTTTTAAAAAATGTCTTATTTAGGTATTGTCTGACATTGACACCGTATAATGAGCTGGAGCGCCATCTTGTTGAAACCATCCATTTTAAAAATCATCTTCTCTCAAGGCCTGAATAGCTGGAACAATCTGATTTCGCCAAAGTTGTTCATAACTTTGAGCGTTCAAATTTCCTTTGATAAAAAAGGGACCCATAATTGTATCACCTACCATTCCTGCCCACACGTTCAATTTTGGAGGATATTGTGTGTGACTTTCTCTCATCCAATGAGGTTTTCTATCGGACCAATATCTAAAGTTATGACGATTGACTTCGCCATTTAATTGAAATGTCGTTTCGTCTGAAAAAACAATATTTTGTAAAAATATTGGATTTTCAGTTATCATTTCCATTGTCGTCTCACAAAATTCAATCCGGCAATCAGGATTATCCTCATTCAATTCTTGCACAAGTTTCATTTTGTACGGATGAAATTTGTTTACCTTTAAAATTTCAAGAACAGATTTTTGATCGATGTCCTGTTGTTGTTGTTGATTTTCGATCGAGATGATTCATGTGGATTTTCCACAAAAGACAGTAAAACATCCAAAGATTTTTCTTTATTTGTTGCTGTTCGTGATCTTCTAGTAACAGCACCATTTTTAATAGACCCGGTTTCTTCAAAACGTCTTAAGGTCTTTGAAACTGTGGATTTAGACAAAGGAGTGTCGCCATCGCCGTTTCGAAATGTTGCATTAAAGAGATTAACAACATTAGTTTACGACCTTTGCAAATCACCCCAACCCCTCATCATTAGAAGAGATATTCGCTCTCTTTCGGACAAACGAAATATTTTAAAAGTTTTGAAAAAAAAATGTAATGTAGCTATTGTAACCAACAAGAAAAGGAAGAATTAAGAAATATTTGACGAATTTCTCGAATCAGTTCAACCACAACACACTATTTGTTCTTTTTCATTGGTCAAGTAATTTTTTATTTCAAGAGTCTGCCCTGGTAGAAATTTGAACATTAAAAATGGTGTAAACAACAATTTATGACCATTGTCAATAGTAATATTTTGTCATGTCAATATTGGCGAATAAATGGCAATTTTTTGCTGAATCTGCAGAGCTCAAATTTTTTGGTATATTGGTTAGCATCTTATAGGCAAAAAATGCTAATATAAAAATATTGTTCAAAATTTTTGTATTTAGCCAAAAAAATACGCATTTTAAGTAAACGGAGAGAAAAAATCAGTAACAGCTATCTAAAAATTAGGTAAACTGTGGACAACTTTTTTTGACTAGTTATATAACTTTTTAGTAATGAGTCCTTAATTTTTCAGATCATAGGTAAAATCATAACCTCACTTTTGCCACGTGGCGAGAAAATATAGAATTTTATTAATCGTTTAAAAATAACCTCTAACAATCCGATCACAACTCAAAATATACGCGCGAATATATTAACAAAAGTGATTCTATTAATGATTAATAATAACTTTCAAGAAAAAACCTTAAATGATTCTTAATAGTAATCAATTAGAGCACAATTTGATAGACTCTACTGTTAACTATCTATATTCAAATAATAGTGGATCAGACTCAACATTTTATTAGCATTTTTTAGCACTATGAAGGTTGAAAAAAACGTTTCATATTAGTTCAAATAATGGCCATAAAACATTCCCATTTTCTGCTCTTCACTTTAAAGAAATGGCCATAAAATGGTAGAAAAAGCGTTTCATTTTCTACCAGGGTGTTTAATGACAAAATTATGACAACAAAAAAATATGGTTCCAACTTATAATTAGTACAAATCAAGAGCAAATAAAATTTTAAAATCTAAATGATAAAAATTTTTTATTTAAAAATTCATTTGTACAAGCACTTTTATTTTATTTCTAAATTTACAGTTCTTTCAGATGCCTTTTAAATAATTAAAAATTTTTAATAAACAATTAGCTTTACAGCCTGTGAAAGAGGAGATAACGTGATTCAAGGGTTGCTCTGTTTTAAGAAAAAATTTTTTTTTCAAAAATAAAATAAATTAATGACAGAGCTTCAAATGGCTTTATATTCGTTTTGTAACGAAAATTAACCTTGTTTATGAATTTAAGACCTGTTATTTCTTCGTGCTAATTTTTATATTAATTTATGTATATTTATCACTTCGAGCATATACTACTGGAGGAAGCCTCCGAATGGCAGCAAACGTTACAAGGCGAAGAGAGAGAAAGCCTCTATTTTGGTACGTGCTGTCTCTCTCTAGCCTGATTTGATTGGCTGCTTTTGTTCCCCACTAAGAAAGTGAAAGAGAGATAGCACGTACCAAAATAGAGGCTTTCTCTCTCTTCGCCTTGTAACGCAGTTAATAGCTGGGAGGCTTCCTCTAGTATTATATGCTCGAAGATTTATCATAATATTTTTTAAAAAATTATTTCATTTCTGTCAAAGATATAGTACCGCTCTAAAATTCGTAAAAAAAATTTTTTTTTAAACTTTTATTCGAATTGTTATATTGTAGAAACGCTTTGATGAATTTAAAATATTCGAATAGCGTTTTAAAGATCAGATAAAATACTATCTTTTCATGAGCTGTAGAATATTTTAAACTTTTTTAACTTATCTTTTCATGATTAAAAATTTTTTAATTTTCACGTATTTTTACATTTTAATGAATCAACTATAACTTTTTATAGAATTAAGAAAATTAGGAAAATATTGAAGTGATTGCAAGGTTAAGTAAATTTCTTAAAAGGTCGTATTTAATCAAATTTAAAATGTATTTTATATGCAAAGTTATAAGCGTGCGAAAGTGGACTATACAACAAAATCATTTTTCAGGTGCAATAACATTTTTTATGTTTTGGTGTGCTTCCAACTGTAGTTAATATATACATTTTTACGAATGACAGTTGTAAATAGATGTATTGCTTGGATGATTCCTTAGTCTCAAGTTGAATTCAAACTTAAATAACTTTCTTTCCTTAAATATTAATGATATGTATTGGTCATTTTTTAGGTATTTCTGTATTATGAAAAAATAAGTGTTTATAAATCGGGTTATTTGAGAATTCCCATCGTTGTTTTTTTATGAGACTACATTAAATCTCATTAAAATCAATAGTTATAAGCATTGCAATATTAGAAGTAGTTCTCTGATTTTTTATGTTTTTTTATTTAATTGCGTGAAATATTTCGGATTTTATATAGAGGTTTTTTATGTATAAAGAAGATCTAATTTGATACATATTGTTCAGTTATGAAACTCGATCAATATTTTAGTAAACCACAAAATTGTTTGATTGGGTACATCAACAATTAATATAATTAAATATTAAATTTAATTTAAGAAAATTAAGTGTTCAAATTATTTTTTGACCTTACGAAATTTTTCAATTTGGAAATGATCAAAAATATACACTTTACAAAAAAAGTATGGCATAAAATTTTTGTTATCAAAAAATGGTCATTTTTGAAGAATGATTACTCAACTACAAATTGACGTAGCAAAAGGATTTGTTTTTAAATTAAAGTTTGAAATCTCTACTTTAAGGAGATGTAAAATGGATATTACAGCTGTACTCATAAATCTTGACTATCTTTTTATTTTATTGCAAAATTTTAAGAAAAGAAATGCATTAGTTTGTAATATGTTTCTTGAAGATTATTCAATTAAATTTTTAAATAAATTCATTCATTAGTTTTTCAGAATTTTAGATTTCTTGTACAAAATCTAAAAATTTTAATATATAAATATTGAAAATCAAAATTTTGAAAAACTAATGATTGAATTTATTTGTAAATTTAACTGAATAATCTTCATGGTGAATTCTACAACCTAAAGCATTTCTTTTCCTCAAGTTTTGCAATAAAATGAAAAGACCAAATTTATGAGTACAGGTGTAGTGTCCGTTTTACATCCCCTTAAGATGCATTCTTTTGATTTTTGATTATATACAACCCCACTACACTACCAGGCATTAAAAATCAGTGGTACTTTTAAAGATCTAAAACCAAAAAAGTTTAATAACATGTACGGTGATTGATTGATAAGATTGATTTTAGATTTTAAAAAGTACCATTGATTTTTAATACCTGATCTAGTGGGGTTGCATACAATCGAAAATCAAGAAGATGCATCTTAAAGATGTTCTCTTAAAAATTAAATCATTCAAACTTTTTTTGAAATTTTGGGATTGAGTTCCTATCAGTATTCTTTTCAAAAATTAATGACGTAATAGGACAAGCGGGGTGAACAAGTGATTCTTTAAGCTTATTAAAAAAAAAAATTATGAGTCTGAAGAGGATTATCACAAAATGGTTAGAACGTTGTACTAAGTGTGAATGAAATAAAAGATCGAAAATAAATTAGACAGTATTGCCTTTAATTTTTTCAAATATAAACAAGATTATTAAAAATGTTTTTAAAAAAAATATTATGTGATATAAAATAGCAATCAGTCTTCAACGAGAGCTTATAATGAACACGCATGTTTACAACTCTCCGTATATCTTGAACGGTGCTAAGTGTCAATATAGTATAAGTGTAAATTAGTTTGATTCTAAGAACAATCACTTTACCTTTGATTGCGCCTCAGTGCAATTAAAGACAACAACTATGGGAGAACCACCTCCCGTAAAAAAGGATATACCAACGTTCGAAGTAAAAAAACCAGAAAACAACAGTTATGCAGATGTGGCCCAAAAGTTTTTGTTTCCAGAAAGAAATCAGGGATTGATATTAATGTGCGTAGATGACCTTAATTTAACAGACTACACCTGTGCGATAGGAGATATAGTTGGCCCAAAAAATGTTATTGCATCAACCAAGACATCAAATAATCATATCTGCATATATTTAGGAACAAAGGAATTAGTCGACAAATTAACGGTCAAATATGAACACATAACAATCAAAGGAAAACAAGTATTTATTAGACCGCTGATAGGTAAATATAAACGCGTGATATTCTCAAACGTTTCACCAAACATTCCAAACTTTGTATTTGAGAACATTCTTGACAATCTAAAAATAAATCGAAATTCACTTGTCACACTACTGAAAGCAAGCATTGAAAAGGAGGGGTACGAACATGTAATCAGCTTACGAAGACAATCTTATGTTAAAATAGAAGACGTCAAAAAGGTACCAGAGATTTTTAGATTGAACTACGACGATACAAGTTATTACATATATACAAGCACAGATACTCTTCGATGCTTTATATGTAAAATGGAAGGACACGTCGCGCGTTACTGTGTAAACAAACCAAACCAAAACGACTCTGAGCCTCAAGAAACCAACGACACAAACACTAATAGTACGATAAATAATTCAAATAACACTGACAACTCATTAGAAAACCAAGAGATACAAATTATAGAAGAAAATACAGAAGAAATGGATATCGATATAGAAAAAAAAGATAATAAACGTACACACTCACAAATCAGTTCAACTGAAAAACAAAATAGCCAGAATGAAGAATATATGCAAAACTTCTCCAGCTTACCAAAAGAAACAAAGAAGGATCAAACAATGAAACAAACAAAAAAAAGGTAAAATAGAAACAGAAGATAAAAAAAAAGAAACGCAAAATTCAACAATCCCAAAAAATATAGAAAAAAACAAAACATTAGACAATACAAGCAACCAACAAATAGACATAACACCAATTGACGAGTTAGACAAAAAACTAATCAGCTTAAGAACCTACCTAAATGAAAAAAACACAATAATGAACTACATACAATTCAAAAATTTACTAGAAAACCTAATTGGAGCAAAAAACTCTTTAGAGATAGTACAACAGCATACAAAAAATATAGAAGACTTTATCAGATTCATTAAACAAGATATATACCCAAACGTAAGAGACAGCACCATAAAAAGAAGATGCACCATATTACTAAAGAACATATCCGGAGCACCAACAACCCCACAAGATACACCAAGGAATTCAGACACAGAAGAAACAGACTCTCAAATACAAATAAACAATAAACATGGAAAAAATAATACAATGGAACATTAATGGAATAAAAAATAACCAAGAAATCATGGAAAAATTAATAGATCAACAAAACAGTAATATAATATGCATTCAAGAAACTAATTTAAAAGATGAACAAAAAATCAAATTAAAAAACTGCAGCTGTTATAAAAAAAAACCGTACCGACTGCTCAGCAGCCAGTGGCGGTGTAGCAATACTGGAAAATAACAAAGTATACAGTAAAGAAATAAAAATTACGACCGATTTAGAAGCAATAGCCATCCAAACACTAATAGGGGGCAAAACAATATGCATATGCAACATTTATTTAAGCAATAGATATGAACTAAACCTAACTTCACTAAATCACTTAATAGAACAATTACCCACACCATATATACTAGCAGGCGACTTTAATAGCCACAGCCAAACATGGGGCTCACACGAATTGGACAGCAGAGGAAAAATAATAGAAGAGTTCATCGCCAACAATGACTTAATACTACTCAACAATCTTTCTCCAACCCACTACAACGTACACAACAATAAAACAAGTGCAATAGACCTAAGCTTATGTTCAAATAGCATAGCACATCAGATCGATCGGGAAGCAAGCAACGATATATATGGCAGCGACCATTTTCCCATATTCATAACAATAACTCACTCCAACCCACCACAAAGTATCAATCAACCCAGATGGAAATATCACAAAGCAGACTGGCCTAAATACCAAGATATAGTTTCTCAAAAGATAAAACCTCTATATGACTACATTCAAAACAACAAACACCACAACATAGACATAAATCATATAACAACAATACTCACAGATATAATCACAGAAGCAGCTTAAGAAAGCATCCCGAAAACAACAGGATCAATTCAAAACAAATACGCACCGTGGTGGAATGAAGAATGCGAAACAGCAATCAAAGAATCAAAAAAAGCATTCAACAAATACAAAAAAAGCTACATATGAAAATAAAATAGAACATCAGAGACGTAAAGCGCTAGCGAAAAAAACTATTAAACACAGTAAACGCAAATCCTGGTTAGAATATCTCAACTCAATCAATCACCAAACATCAACTAAAGAAATATGGAAAAAGATACAAGCGATAAGTGGACGACATAAACAATTACAAATACCAGCCTTAATAGACAACAATATAACAATCAGTAAACCTCAAGATATAGCAAACACACTAGCCAACAGCTTCGCAGAGAACTCGAGTGATAATAACTATGAACAACCTTTCATTCATTATAAAAAAGAAGAAGAAAAAAACACAAATATGACAGCACAAGAAGAAGAAGACTTGGATGGCCCCTAAATAACAAAATCACAATGGAAGAGCTCCAACAAATACTAAACAAAAGCAAAAACATCAGTTCTCGACCTGACACGATACCAAATATATTTATCAAAAACTTACCTACAAGCGCCATAAAATGCCTATTAGACATTTACAACATCATATGGACCAACAAAATCTTTCCTGATCAATGGAGAAAAGCTATAGTAATACCCATACCCAAACCAGGGAAAAACAAACACAATAAAGAAAGCTATAGACCCATAGCCCTCACATGCTGTCTATGCAAACGTTTAGAAAAAATATTAAGCAATAGATTAAAATAATACCTGGAAGCCAACAACATCTTAATTAAGGAGCAAAGCGGCTTCAGAGAAAATCACTCCACCATAGACTGTCCAGCAAAATTGGAATCAGAAATCTGTGACGCACTTGTAAATAAACAACACCTACTGACTATGTGCCTCGACTTAGAAAAGGCTTACGACCTAATATGGAAAAACAGATTATTAAAACTACTGACAAAACATAAAATAACCGGACGAATGTTCCACTTTATTAAAAACTTCTTAGAAAACAGAACTATCCAAGTAAGAATCGAAAATGAACTTTCTGAACCAGTATACATAGAAAACGGAGTTCCACAAGGATCAGTACTAAGTGTAATACTTTTTCTTATAGCAATTAATGACATCAAAAAATGTATTCAAAGCCCTGTCCATACTACTATATTCGCCGACACTCTACATAAAAGGAAAAAATATCAAAACCAGTGAAACCATCATGCAAAATACTATACAAAAAATAATAGAATTCACAGACAAAACAGGATTTAAGCTCTCAAAAAACAAAACCAAAGCAATTTTATTCAACAACAAACGCAAAATCAAGAAACCCAGATTATTCATAAAAGAAAATAAAATAGAAACAGTACAAGACATAAAAATTCTAGGTCTAACATTTGATCATAAACTATCATGGAACAACCATATAATCATCCTCAAAACACAATGCTTACAAAAAATAAATATACTCAAGACACTATCAGCGAAAAACTGGGGCACAAACGGAAAAATCATCAAAAACACATACAAAGCAATTATACAGAGCAAAATAGACTATGCCAGTGTTGTGTATGGCTCAGCCAAAAACCACATACTCAAAAAACTAGACACAATATTAAACACAAGCATGAGAATTGTTACAGGTGCATATATAACCAGCCCCACCAACAGTACACTGAGCGAAAGTAATATGATGCCATTGGAATACAGAAGAATACAAAACACACTCAATTATGGAATAAAAATATTAACTAGGCCAAAGAATCAAGTATATGAAATCTTAGCAAAGCAAAACAATACAATAATATACAATTAAAAAAAAATGCAAAAAAACCATTCTACCACAGATTCACAACCATCCAAAAAAAATACAAAATACATAAATACGAAATAATTCCAATAGAACAGGTTCGTACGTGCCTTGGAACAGAGATACAAGAATTCACCTCATATATAATAGACCAACCAACAAAAAATTCCCAAAAAATACATAGAAAATACAAGAATGAGTACAAGTTATATACATCAACATACAAAAAATAACAATTCAACTGAAAGTGCAATAATACTACCTAACGGCGAGCAAATACTACATAAATATCCAAAATGGTGCAAAATCTAAAATATACAAACAATAAACATAACCGAGGCCATAGAACATGCAAAAAACATAATAAATAAAAATAACATCACCATATATACAGATCTAGACTCTCTACAAAGAATAAAGAAACAAAAAAACAATAATTCCATAGTATATAAAATCCATAGAGAACTAGTAGATATGAAAGGCAAAATCAAGATAACTCAATATAAAATTGACTCACCCGAACAACAAACAGCAATCCAAGCAGCAAAAAACGCTAGTCAATTATTATACACCAACACATTCAATAAT
This sequence comes from Anastatus disparis, assembly GCA_017163975.1. Classification (NCBI taxonomy): domain Eukaryota; kingdom Metazoa; phylum Arthropoda; class Insecta; order Hymenoptera; family Eupelmidae; genus Anastatus; species Anastatus disparis. The sequence continues at coordinate 3,032,016 of JAFFSR010000302.1, forward strand.
ATTACCAGAGAAGACCAACAAAAAAAAATCAAAATCAACATCCTCAAACATTGGAATAAACAATGGCAAGAAGGCAATAGTTTCCTCAACAGAATAAAAAGTAACATCTACGAAAAAAACCCCACCACCAATTTAAACAGGAAAAACCAAATACTCATCACTAGACTACGCATCGGCCATACACAAATGACACACCAATCAATCATAAACAAAAATACATCCAATCAATGTGACAAGTGCCAAATAAAAAACAGTGTTGAACATATATTGTTACAGTGCCCGAAATACAGTGACCATAGAAAATCATTAAAATTAAAAAACAATTTAAGTGAAATACTGAATAACAAAAATCAAACCAATAAAGTGATTGAACTTCTAGACTTAACAAAATTGAAAAATAACTCATAATGTATACCCGAGTAACCTTTTTATTACGGCAACCAACTTCTCTCAGTTGGGCCACCTTCGGCTGCCGAAGTCGGGCCACCGAATGGGTGAGGCGTGGTGGCCAGCGTGGTCCTATGATGGCTAGCCGAAAATCGTATAGATTTTGTCATAATATTGATGTTTATCTTACATAACCTCGAAATATTCTTTATTGTATTTTCATACTATGGTAAAACTTTTTTTTAATTGAAAATTAAAAATGAGTGATTGAATTAATAAAAATAATTTTCTTTGTACTCGACCTGAACTCGTTAAAAATTGATTCCGAAATTCCGCCCGCATACACGGACAAATACAACCTAAAACCAATTGATAAAAACATAATAAAAAACTGATTATTCTCGTGGAAATGAGAACTAATTACCACAGATAATATAATTGATAAATTAACTAGTTATTCGAGTAACTCAAGTTCTTCATATTTTGTCGAGTAATTTATATTTTCTCGAGTACTCGAGTAATTCGTATTTTTTCGAGTACTCAAGTGAATTGAGAAATTCATATTTTTTTCGAATACTCGAGTAATTCGAGTAATTTATTTTTTTTCGAATACTTGGAACGAAAACTCGAATACGCCTTCAAGTGTGAGTACTCAATTGTCGAGTACTCGCGAGTAATTTTTTCTTCAAGTTCGAGTTAGGTACCCGACAAAAATATGAACTCGAATAACTACACTGAGAGAAAAATTTCTTCAAAACAAAGAAATATGCATTGAATCAAAGAATTCCTTTCTTTACGGGCAAACAATGCATTATTTCTTTAAAAATATACACGATATTTCTTTGAGTTAAAGAAAAAAAGCTTCAAATTAAAACTATAAAATATTGCATTAAAGATACATTACGTTAATATTAATATGAATTTTATAATTTTAAAGAACCATGTTTTTCTTTCAAAGAAAATATAGTCAATACAAAAAAATATTGCTTTGAGATAATGAAATATATCATTACAAAAAATTTGAATATATTGAAATTTATTTTATAATTTTTAAATCAAAGAAATATTTCTTTAATTTAAAAATCTATAAGATTGTTCCTAAGAATCCAAATTTTGATCGAAAGAAACTTTCTTTGAGTGGAACTAATATTGCTTTAAGACAATGAAATATATTATTACAAAAAATTTCCAAATCTTAAAATTTATTTTGCAATTTTTAAATCAAAGAAATATTTTTTTGAATTAAAAATCTATAAGATTGCTCCTAAAAATCCAAATTTTGATCGAAAGAAACTTTCTTTGAGTGGAACTAATATTGCTTTGAGACAATAAAATATTTTATTACAAAAAATTTCCAAATCTTAAAATTTAGTGTACAATTTGTAAATCAAAGAAATATTTCTTTGATTTAAACATCTATAAGATTGTTCCTAAGAATCCAAATTTTGAACGAAAGAAACTTTCTTTGATTGGAACTAATATTGCTTTGAGACAATGAAATATATTATTACAAAAAATCTCAATATTTTGACATTTTTTTTACAATTTTTAAATCAAAGAAATATTTCTTTGATTTCAAAATCTATAAGATTATCCCTAAGAATCCAAATTTTGATCGAAAGAAACTTTCTTTGAGTGGAACTAATATTGCTTTAAGACAATGAAATATTTTATTACAAAAAATTTCCAAATCTTAAAATTTATTTTACAATTTTTAAATCGAAGAAATATTTCTTTGATTTAAACATCTTCAAGATTGTTCCTAAGAATCAAAATTTTGATCGAAAGAAACTTTCTTTGAGTGGAACTACTATTGCTTTGAGACAATGAAATATTTTATTACAAAAAATTTCCAAATCTTAATATTTATTTTGCTAATTTTAAATCAAAGAAATATTTCTTTGTTTTAAAAATCTATAAGATTGTTCCTAAGAATCCAAATTTTGATTGGAAAAAACTTTCTTTGAAAAGAAAATTTCAATATTATTTTGCAATTTTTAAATCAAAGAAATATTTCTTTGATTTCAAAATCTATAAGATTATCCCTAAGAATCCAAATTTTGATCGAAAGAAACTTTCTTTGAGTGGAACTAATATTGCTTTGAGACAATGAAATATTTTATTACAAAAAATTTCCAAATCTTAAAATTTATTTTACAATTTTTAAATCGAAGAAATATTTCTTTGATTTAAACATCTTCAAGATTGTTCCTAAGAATCAAAATTTTGATCGAAAGAAACTTTCTTTGAGTGGAACTACTATTGCTTTGAGACAATGAAATATTTTATTACAAAAAATTTCCAAATCTTAATATTTATTTTGCTAATTTTAAATCAAAGAAATATTTCTTTGTTTTAAAAATCTATAAGATTGTTCCTAAGAATCCAAATTTTGATTGGAAAAAACTTTCTTTGAAAAGAAAATTTCAATATTATTTTGCAATTTTTAAATAAAAGAAATATTTCTTTGATTTAAAAATCTATAAGATTGTTCCTAAGAATCCAAATTTTGATCCAAAGAAACTTTCTTTGAGTGGAACTAATATTGCTTTGAGACAATGAAATATATTATTACAAAAAATTTTAATATATTGAAATTTATTTTATAATTTTTAAATCAAAGAAATATTTCTTTGAAACTACAATCCATTTTGCAAAAATTTGTTTATTTTAAATAGATGATGATAGTGGGTTTATCGATTTTTTTTTAATCTTTATTATTTTCAATATTTATATTTTATCAAAGTATAAATACATATATATTCACACGAAACTTCATGATTTCATGTGTATACGCTTATTCTAATACGGCATATATTATTTTTTATTAAACATACAAATAATAGAGATAATTAAAGTTATCGCTCGCAAATCTTCAACTCATCAATGTTTCCCTATTTACGCTTTAATACCAAATATGTATCGCATCGCTCGCAGTGCATTACGCTAAAAGGTTTAACTTTACAACTTTCTTATATATGAACTGACGGGGCTTCCCTGCACTTGCGAGTTTAGAAAAAAGAGGTTTCCACCAAGCGGTCGAAATTGAAAGCTTTATATCTGATCAAATTTTTTAAATCAAACAAATGCTTTCATGGCAATACCACAATTTTTTCATGGCAGAGAAATAACTCCATTGAATTTAAGGAATGATTTCTTAGACAATACTACAATTTTTTCATGGCAAAGAAATAACTTCATTAAATTTAAGAAATGATTTCTTAAACTTAAAATTTAAATCCTTTAACCACTTTCTTAGAATCAAAAATATTTCATTTTTAGAAAGAAATGATTTTATGGAAATGATGAAAATATTTCTCCAAGTAAAAAATTATAACTTTCGACTGAAGAAATATTCAATCAAAGTATATTTTTCAATATAGATTCAATAATAGTTTTGAATCAATTACAATTTTTTCTTGGTGAAGAAATACATTCATTGAATTTAAGAAATGCTTTCTTAAACTTAAAATTTAAATTCTGTAACCACTTTCTTAGTATCAAAAATATTTCATTATTGGAAAGAAATAATTTTATTGAAATGATAAAATTATTTCTTCAATTTAAATATTATTTCTTACGATTGACAATATATTCGATCAAAGAAATTTTTTAATTCAGATAAAATGGTAATTTCAAAATAATAACAATTTTTTGATTTAAAAAAAAATATTGTTTCTAAGAATTTTTCTTTGTTTATTATTGTTTGTCTGAAAGAAATTGATTTCTTCGATTTAATAATATAATCTGCTAGATTAAAACTTATTTTCTTCTCATTAAAGAAATGGTTTATTACCCTATTGAAAAAAAACACGTGTTTTTTACACGTGTTATTTACACGTGCAAAATACACGTGTTTTTACATGTAAAATTTGCGTGTTTTTTCAAGCATTTTTTCACGTGCTTTTTCACGTGTTTTTGTTGACGTGAAATATTGTAAAATTGAAAAAAAACACGTTTTTTGTATATTTTTCATATTAAAAACTACGCATTTTTCATTAACGAACAATGAGAATGTTTTGTAAAGAGTATTTATAATACTTTATTTTGACCTTTTTGAAAAAAATACGTTGTGTATCTACACGTATTTTTTATAACTCTTCGAAGATCGAAGAGCTTCTAAGACCCAGAGTGTCTGGCTTCATATATCTTGTGTCTTCGAAATTTGTATAGGGGATAACAAAACTGAGAAAAACGCCACCTAGTGACTTAGAGTCAGACCGACATAATCGATCATCAATAGCGATTTTAAATCACTAGGTGGCGTTTTTCTCAGTTTTGTCATCCCCTATACAAATTTCGAAGACACAAGATATATGAAGCCAGACACTCTGGGTCTTAGAAGCTCTTCGATCTTCGAAGAGTTATAAAAAATACGTGTAGATAGAACGTATTTTTTTCAAAAGGGTCAAAATAAAGTATTATAAATACTCTTTACAAAACATTCTCATTGTTCGTTAATGAAAACTGCGTAGTTTTTAATATGAAAAAATATACAAAAAACACGTGTTTTTTTTTCAATTTTCACAATATTTTACGTCAACAAAAACACGTGAAAAAAGCACGTGAAAAAACACGCAAATTTTACATGTAAAAAACACGTGTAAAAAACACGTGTATTTTGCACGTGTTTTTTTTCAATAGGGTAATCATCATTTTAATGATATTTTTCTTTGATTGCAAGTCGTATCTTATTGCAATAATTATCGTTTTCTTTGAATCAAAGAAATGCATTTAATTGACTCCGATTTCTTAGATTCAAAAATACCTTCTTTAATTTAAAGAAATTTTTCTCTCAATGTAGAATTTTTTCGAATAATTGAATCTTGTAATTAAACATCTTTTTTATACTGTTAAACATATATTGCTTTGAAACATTTAAACATCATGTTGAATAAAGTCTAAAGTTAATAAAATATTATTTAAAATAATTTCGAAATTAGAATTAATAAATTTCGAATTTTATAATTAATAAATAATTCCTTTGACTTGATAATGTAAAAAATTGCTTATGAAAATTCAAATTTTAATTGGTACAACTTTCCTTATCCTCTTTTAAAAAAACGATGGCCGGATGTTGTGAAACATTTTATACTAAGAACGTGATTGGTGGATTGAATAAAATCATATGATTGGCAAAAAATGAGATTTGATTTAATATAATATGCTTAAATAAAATCATTGATTTAAAATTTAATAATAAAAATCATTGATAAATAATTAAATTATAATTATTGAGTTATAGTTGGATTTTTTAAATAAAATTATCAATATAAACATCGCTAACTTCCGTTTACAAAATTCTTTTGTGTGAAGATGTCGAGAGTGCGAAGTACCGCTCTATATTCATTTGTTATTGTATATTTCAAATTGTAACAATTCTATGCCATTTACTTCTGAATTCTTTTTTTTTAAATTGTACCATAAAATAGTTACTAAGCAATAAATTTAGCAATAAATATTTTTTGAAAATACAGATGTTATCAATTTTTTAGCTTATAACAAGGCAAATAATTTTGTAAATTTAAAATAAGATTTAAAATATTTCGGAATATTTTAAAATAATTTATAAAAAAACCGATAAGTAATACAATTTCGATTGTATAATTAAGTATATAAAATATTTCTAAATTGACAGCTTAAAAATTTTTTTTCAAAAATATAGTATAATACTTGCCTAAAATGTGCTATTTTTAAGTTTTTTTATTTAATTTCAAAATTCAAATTGAATCACGCTTAGAATAAACAGTTCTTCTGCAAAATAAAATTAAAAATTTTTTGTTTGTAAGAATAATATAATTACTATAATTAAGAAAATATAAATTAGAATTTTTATTTCTATTTTAAAAATAGGAATGATATACATATCGTTAAGAATGGATTTGAATTATTTTATTTTTTATATATTTTATGGATTTCATATTATTGAAAATATTAATTTTTAAATAACTTCATTCATTGGTTATTAAGAATTTAGGATTCCAATATTACATATTAAAATTTTTCTGGTACTTATTTTAATTCTCATTTAAGAGGCGGTCGGAACCAAATCGGTGACTTGCGGTATATATCAAGTCAGCATTTTTCGCTTTACGATAATATTTTGTATATTTTTATGGCTTAAACTATTTCAAATTATTCTTTATATACATGACTAGAGGAAATGACTATATTTTTACCATATGAATAAGTAAATAAATTATTATAAGCATTTATTACAAATATCAAACTGATTTGACATATACCGCATGCAAAAAACTGTCGTGTCGATTGTTAGGTGGCATTTTTCGCTTTATAACAATATTTTGTATATTTTTGTAGCTTTGACTATTTTAAATTATTCTATATATACATGACTAGAGGAAATGACTATATTTTTACCATATTAATAAATGAATAAATTATTATAAGCATTTATTACAAGCACTGAACTAAGTCACCGATTTGGTTCCGACCGCCTCTTAAGATATATCTTGAAAATCAAAATTTTATAAATACTAGCTACATTCATGCGCGCGAAGCGCGCAACAAATTTATACTCCAGGGTCAACTATGGATATAATAACATCTATAAACATGATAAGTAATTTTAATAAACGAAATTATTTTAGTAGCAATTTTATTGTTTTTAAAAAAATGATGAGTGGTCATCTATCAAAAATTAATTTTAAATAAAAACTAAAATTATGAACCTTAAAATCAAACAGTACAAAGTGCCTTTAATATGTCATCAAAAAATAAAAAAATTAAATTAAAAGAAATTTTTAATATAATTTTTTACATACATAATTTTCAATATTTATATTAGTTTTTTGGCATGTAGGATATAAGATCAAACTCTAGATACCGCAGCATACAACTGACCATGATCAAAAACTTCTCTTCATCAATCAATAATTATATTATTCTTTTAAACAGCTAACAACAGCTAAAATTTTTTTTAAGCAACTGAATAAACTAATAGCAGTATCTGTTTCAATTTTTCTTTATTTACAACATATAAGTGATTTGAAGCATAATAGAGAAAAATCTGCGTTGGTTACACACTGTAAAAATTCTAGCCATAGCTTTGATACAAACATAGGAACCTCAAACATATTAGACATTGAATGCAACTATCAAAAAAGATTGCTATCAGAAATGATACATATTAAAAAATATGAAAATTGCAATAATACACGACACTCAAAAATTAAACAACGTATATAATAAATACATAGTTGAATTATTAAAAAGAAATTAATTTCTTTGATAAAACGGTTTCAAGAATAAATTATTTACAATAAAACGCAATAATTGTTAAATTAGATTAAATATAATTAAATCAAATTCATTCATGTGAGTCAAAATCTTGAATCAAATACCAAGTACATAAAAGAAAACACTTGCTAGTCACTTTGTACATACGTAACTCACCTAAATTACCTATGTTAAAGATTTGTATAACCAAAGAAGATAGACGCTTATAGAAGGATTCTTCTGGGTTACATTTTTCGTCCGAAAGCCTGGGTAACACTTCAACATTGTTTGTATATCTATACATATGAAAAATGTGCTATATATATGATTTATATAGATATAAAAATACATGGGATTTGATGGCGTCTCAAGTAGCTGGGTAACAGAACCAACTCATTTTTGGCAGAAATTTCCCATGTACGCTTCTATCAGCGTCTATATTCGTTGAAATAACTTATACTTCATAATGTCACGTAGATCATGACGACGCATATTAGATTGCGTAAATTTTTATTATTAATAGAAATATCTATAATTATACATTTTTATAAAACAAAAATAGTTATGTAATACCACATGTTTAATACTTGTAAGTTTCATTTTTTATTTTTATTGTTACGCCTAAAGGGTGGGGTTCGATTTTTCGAAAGACCGATATTTTTTTGAGCTTAACGTAGAATCTCAAAATTTAGAATGATGCTATTGATAACATTCATTTAAATTATTTAGAAATCTCATTTTCAATTCATGGCTGCAATCGAAATTTATTTATTTGAATAAATTATAATTGATATTTAGAATCGTAACACGTACATAGAGCACCATATAATTATAAAATATTTCGAAATTTCTAACAAAATCTTTTGACAAGTATTGAAAGAATATACAAAAATATACTTTTGAAAACTCTATTAGAAATTTCGAAATATCTAATCATAATATGGTGTTCTGTATACTTGTTACTATTCTAAATATCAATTATAATTTATTCAAATAAATAAATTTCGATAGCAGCCATGAATTGAAAACGAGATTTCTAAATAATTTAAATGAATGTTATCAATAGCATCATTCTAAATTTTGAGATTCTACGTTAAGCACAAAAAAAATATCGGTCTTTCGAAAAATCGAACCCCACCCCGCCTAAAATGTATTGTTTTAGGTGATGTTTTTTAATGTATTGTTGATGAATTTAGAAATTTTTAATCATTAAGAAACTGTTATCAGTTGTTATTAAATTTTATGTTTTAGCACCTGAAGTGGCCACTCTAAAAAATAGAGGAGAAAAGTCGTTTTTTCTCTTATAGAAATAAAGAAAAATTGAAACAACTGCTGCTATTAGTTTATTCACAGTTAGAAATATCAAAGACAAAGTCTGTTAAAACCAGTTAATAGACAAAAATGTGTGTTACTTTAACAAACAAAATGTCTTTAAAGGATTTAACAAACAAATGTCTGTTAAAATTTTACTTATAAATTACAGACATTGTCTGTCAATGTACTAAAACTTTTTTTGGTCTTGTTTTCCGTACACATACATACACGTTTTATATATAGTTTTATTTTTTTAAATTCACGTTTAAGGAGTCTCATGTGCTAGCTATAGTTTGCTATAGTTTGTTGTTCATAATAATCAAAAGTTTAAAAATTCTTCAATATTTTGAAAAACATTAATTTATACCTGGAAAAAAATCTCTGCAAATTTTTAGTTAGACTTATCGACTGATTTTATTATTTATGCTCACTTAAAGTTTATCTTTTTACTACTATGAGATACAAAACACGCGGACTTCGAGTGAGCACATATAAAAAAATTAGTTGATAAGACTACTTGAAAATTTGCAGAAATTTTTTTCTAGGTATAAATTAATTTTTATCAAAATTTTGAAGAGTTCTTTAAACTTTTAATTTTTATGAACAACAAACTATAGCTGACATATGAGACTCCTTAAATTAATAAATGTACAAGAACTCAAGAAATATTAGAAAGAACGTTTTTTATTATATCTTATACAATATTATATTCGTTTATAATATAATATTCGTTGTCTAATGAATAACTTTCGTGACATTTACAATGATATAATTTTAATAATTATTAACAATTTTTATAAACAAATTATAATAATACGTTTTTAAAAAAAAAAAAAATTATGATATTTTTTAGGTCATTTTGAGTAAAAAAGATTCTCATGAACATATTGCTAAAATGAACTGAATCGGCAAAAAAAAATCGCAGTTTGAAAAAACGCGATTTTTCAAAACTTTGACAGCCTATAGCTCAGCTTCTACTGATTTTATTTTAACTCACAATAGCTTAAATTGTTGGTTAAAATATAAACTTAAAGATTACAGTAGTTAGCGACCGTATTTATAAAAAATCGCGTTTTTCAAACTTTGCAATTTGTTTTCTGCCGATTCAGTGCATTTTAGCAATATGTTCATAAGAACCTTTTTTACTCAAAATGAACTAAAAAAATATGATAAAATTTTTTTTTCAAGTGCATTTTTATAATTTGTTTATGAAAATTGTTAATAATTATTAAATGCGTCATTTTCAGACATTCTACCCAAAAAATTCGGATTCAGCAGGTCAAAAATACATAAAAAACCTAGGTAGAATTGAGGACCTCGATCGACCAAGACTTATGTAGTTTGCCCCTGGACTATCTATTTTAGTCGTTTGTTACGGACATTTTCAGAATCAACTGACATAAAGTCTGTTAAATCGTCACATCCTTGTTTGTTACTTCAACAGACAATTTAGTAACAGAAAATAAAAGTTAACAGACTACACAATTGTTTTTAACCGTGTTCAGTTCCTTAAAACAATAATTATATTATCAAACGTTTGTCCACGTAATTTACTAATCGTCATAGCAAAAGATAATTCACATGAAAATTACGTTCTTTTAAATGTAAAAGGAATATTCATTTTCACAATATAATCTACTACGGTTTGGAAAAATATTATCTTATACCACCCGTCAAAATTTTACATTTTAATAAATGATTAGAAAATTCTAAAATTTGCAATCTCGCACTATTGCATGAACCTTTATTAATACTTATATTTCTTATAAGCATTACAATAAATTTTTCTCTCAAATGTAATTTACTGGAAGGATTAAAAGAATTTAAATATTCTAGAAGAAACATTTCATCTGATTCATTATTGATTTTCATCACTATCAATTTCCGAGTTTTAAAATAATGTATGAAAATAATATAAATTTTGCAATAAACTCATTCATATAAAATTGTTTTCACTAATTATTATATGCGTTACATCTTTAGTTTGGATAGCATTAAATTAAATTAAATATTGCAGTAAATTAAATTTTTAAATACTATTATTGGTAATAAGAGTTTAAAAATCCCTCATTATTTAAAATTACAAAAGCATCTTTTTCATCTTTATATATTTAATGACTATTAAATAAATGACTTTACTTAGCTACTTCATAACCGCATTATATGTAATAATAAATATATCTATTACATTTATTTGAACTTAAGCATTTACAAAAACGCTGCCAAGTGCTTTGGTGTAATGCTTTCTCATAGAGCTCATTGTGTTAGAGTATTTTGATTTCATTTTGCTTTCTCAAAGAAAAATTATTGTATCGGTGAAAAAATTTTTTCTATTTTTTCGTTAATTTGTACATATTTAGACTCCGGGAGTCAAAAAAAGTGGTTTCAAATAAAAATTTTTTCAAAATTTTCAAAATGCTCTAAAATTAAAACTGCGCTAAGAAAATTAGTTTTTAAAAATTTTTTTCTTCTGACAATAGCGGATAACTTGCATGCGAATTTTGGGGCAAATCTATAGAGTAATTTACGTAAAATAAAAGAAAAATGAATTTTTTTTTTCAAATTTTACAAAATTATCTAAAATTAAAACCACGCTAAGAAAATCAGTTTGGGTGGGGCTCGAACATTAGAATGTTTTTTATTTAATGAATATTTATTTAGAGTGCCACAATTACGAATAGCGTATTCCATAATTTAGAATAAAGTAATAATGAATTTTCATGATTTCAAAAAGCAGTAGTGATAATCTCAAATTATTCGATTAAAATATTTAGAGTTCTTTCGAAATCTTGATATAATTTATTCTAAATTTAGACGTACATTTATTTTGCTACTTCTTATTTCGATAAAGTGAATATTCTAAAATGCTTTACTCGCATTAGTTATTTTCGTTACTTCAGTCGCTGAAAATACGAAAATTCTAAAATGAATAAATGAACAGTCTTGATATGCACATAATTTATATGAACTTCTAAATAAATGTTAATTAAATAAATAACATTCTAATGTTCGAGCCCCACCCATCAGTTTTCAGAAGTTTTTCTTTTGGTAGTCGCAAATAATTTCCAAGCAAATTTTAGAGCAAATCCATCGAGTACTTAAAGTAAAATACAAAAAAAAATTAAAAATTAGAATTGAAAAAAATGTTTTAAATTGTTCTAAAATTAAAACTATGCCAAGAAAACCAGTTTTCAATAGCTTCCGTACCAGTTAGACAAAAAAATAAATTGTATGCAAAATTTGAAGGAAATCTGTCGAGTACTTTTCGAGATCTAATTGGCGTAATGAGTACATACACACACACATACATACAGACATTTTCTGCCCTACAAAAAAAAATCAGGTGAGAGATCATTACATGAGATTTTGGCATGATAAATCACCTAAGAAATCAGGTGATTTCTCGCCTGATTTTTTTTAACAGGGTGGAAACCACTTTTTTCCACGAGTCTGAATATGTACAAATTAATAAAAAAATAGAACAAATTTTTTTATTGATACAATGTTTTCTTTATGAGAAAGTAGAAGTGTATTAAAATATATTTATAACTCATAAATCTTAAGACATGATACACATACAACATTATTTCATTTTAAATAGTGTTATTAAATAAACAAAATAAAGTTTTTAACTAATCAAAAGGATTTTAAGCATCAGATAAGGGTTTTTAAAACTATTCATGGATCAAACTTTTTTATTTAATGTATATTTAAGCTAAAAAGAAGTTTTATTAGTTAATATTATAATAACAAAAAATTATCAATTACATTTAAATCTGATTTTTTTTCAGACTGAAACTCAGGTCTGATAGCTCAAATAACTACAGTTGAGTAGAAAGTGCATAGGCGCCCAAGTTATTTCAGCTTATGTCTGTATATTATAAAATAACCCATATGTATAAGTAAACTAATCAGTTAAATATATTATATTAAATATTAATTCATTTTATATTATAAAATATAACACGCCTATATTAGTAAATATTCAAATTTTTATTGAAAATATAGTCATATGGCTTGTTTGTCAACTGTAATGCAAATTTTATATATACAAATATATAAAAAGGATGCTTACTATAGTTATAATTTTATCAGCATGTTAATTATTTTTAAGCTTTATTCATTAAAACATAAATTGTTTTTCCATTTTTTAATTTCATGTATTAATATTTAGTTAAATAGTAATGTATATAATAAAATAACTCACTCGTATAAGCAAACTATTCAGTTAAATACATTATATTAAATATTAATTCATCGTATATCATAAAATAGCACACTTATATAAAATGAATAAGTAAATTATTCAAATTTTCATTAAAAATAGACATATAGCTTGTTCGTCAACTGTAATACAAATTTTATATGTTAATCTATAACAAAGCTGCCTATCGTAGTCATACTTTTATCAGTGTGCAAATTATTTTCAAACTACATTTACTGAAAACACACATTTTATACTTCTATTTATTTATGTATTAATATTTAATATAATAAGTTTAACTAAATAGTATTGTATATTATGAAATAGCACACTCGTATAAGTAGATTATTTAAATTTTCATTAAAAATAGACATAAAGTTTGTTCGTCAATTGTATCATCCATTGTTATCAGTAAATTTTGATCTTGATTCATTCTAACCTTATTTTTTTATTAAAATGTGCATAAATTTATCTTTAAAACATTAGTTAAATATATTACTTTTTTTTGGTACTTTGATGATTTTTAATCTGAGTAATAGAAATATAGAATAATAAAACTTTCATAACCTCAAACCTTCATAACCTCAAACCTTCATTAATTGCTGTTACTATACTTATTTTTAAATGAATAACAATTAAAAATATATACATATTGTACCTGCATTAAGCAATACTTATGCAATAAAGGAATAAATTACTTATCTGAATTGTTATATTATTTGATGTCTTTACAATTTTACTGGAATTTTTAAATAAAAGGTAGTCACCTTGCTTGTGCTCATAGTTATATATTTTATCATCAAACTATACATTGGTTATATACATAAATAATATTACTTGGTTTAAAATAAAATATTCTTATTCTATTTTAATTGAGTTACTTCTATTATATTTAAAAAACAATGCCTAGAAATTAATTTTTATTTATTTAAAAAATCTAAACCCTTTAAAATTTAATTTTTGGCGCCTATTCTATATCGACCAATCAGGATTCGATCTTTAGATGCTTCAACATGGCGGCTCATCATTTTTTTAAGAAGGAATATAGAATTTTTATTTCTATTTTAAAAATAGGAATGATATACATATCGTTAAGAATGGATTTGAATTATTTTATTTTTTATATATTTTATGGATTTCATATTATTGAAAATATTAATTTTTAAATAACTTCATTCATTGGTTATTAAGAATTTAGGATTCCAATATTACATATTAAAATTTTTCTGGTACTTATTTTAATTCTCATTTAAGATATATCTTGAAAATCAAATATGTTAGATTTATATTAAGTGTATAAAAAGCTATATATTCGTAAAATAACTTTTGACTTTGTAATAGTTTACGTTATTTAAATTTTGAAAGATTTAAGTAATGTCTAAAAAATAATCTAAAAGTTTACTATTTCTTCAATTTTTTAAAATAATAATAAGAAAATGAATATAGTGATAATATATCTTTTAAATGGGATTTATTTTTCTCGAAGTTTTTTGTGTCTATAAATTGATTGACGCCGCGTAAAATACTCTGATACATTAGTATATAACATCAATTTCTTTACTGATGCAGATATTAATGAAATTATTATTATTTAATAATGAACAGAAAATAATAATACTATATTAACGTTTAATCATTAAAAATTTATATACATTTAGATTAGACATAGGGCGCGCTTGCGCGCATGGATTTTCTAGTACATTAAAATATATATTACATTGAACCAATGAAATATCCTATTAAAACAAATATAAAAATATTAGAATTTATTAGAGAATTTTGTAACTAATAAATCGTTTCTTCTATTCGATAATCTATAGAAATAATGCTGAAGATTCAAATTTTAATTTAAAGAAACTTCCTTTTTTCATACAAATAATGCTTTATGAAAATGAGATGTTATATTAAATCAAGGATTAGAATTTCAAATTTTATTAAAGAATTTGAAAATCAATTAATCATTTCTTTGATTTGATAACCAAAAGGATTATTTGTCAAAATTCGAATTTCAATTTAAAGAAAATTTTCAAACTGTGAAAAGAATTTGGTAATAAATAAATTATTTCTTTGGTTCAATAATATATAGCATGGTTCGTAAGAATTCACATTTTAATTTAAAGAAATAGCTTTTATTATCAAAATTCTATTTGTAATTTGAGGATGAATAAATAGTTTCTCTGACTCACCGATATAAGATTGTTACTACAAATCCAAATTTTAATCCAAATTGAAAGTCTTTTACTGCAAAATTTGTTGCACTGGAAGAATGCTATATAGTATTAAATCAAATGAAAAGATACTTGTTTTTAAAAATTTTTGAATTAATAACCAATTTCTTCCAGTTCATTATAAATAATATAATTGCAAAAATATATATCTTAATAAAAACAAAAGTTTTCCATTGCAAGAAATTTTATTTTCGAACAATGCTTATAATATAAATAATATTTTTTTGAATGAGGTTTATTTATTCTTAAAGGAAGATCAGCTGTTCAATTCTTTTTCCTTAAATATTTATTATTCTAATGAATACATTGATAACATGAATATTAAATATGATTTAAAGAATATTTTTAATGTTATTATAAAAGTTTTAAAAAAACTAATACTAATTAAATAATTTTAATAATGTATATTTTTATATTATTTTTGGCACATAGGTTTTCCCATCAGACATTACATGTTCAGTATTTGGTACATAATCCGTAAGATTTATTTGTTGAATAAAATTTAATCTGTTAGATTCTTGAACTTCGTATGCGCATAAATGAGAATTGAATTGAAGTGTATTTAATATTTTGTATATAAAACACACGCGTTTCTTATCTGAATGAAAAAAAATGTGAATAATTTTCCTTTACTTTAGTTGATAGAAAGGGTATTCTAAGAAATTTGAAAGAAATAACTTTATTGTAATAATTAAAATTTTTCTCCAAGCCAAAAAATGAAAACTTTCTATTGAAGAAATATACAATCAAATATATTTTTTAATGTAGATTAAATTATAATTTTTAATTAATAACAATTTTTTCATGACAAAGAAATACAGTCATTAAATGTAAGAAATGATTTCTTAAACTTAAAATTTAAATTCGTTTACTACCTTCGTATGAATCAAAAAACTTCATTATTGGAAAGAAATTAATTATTGAAAAGATAAAAATATTTCTCCAAGTCAATAATTATAAATTTCGATTGAAAAAATATTCAATCTTAAATAAGAATGATAAATTAATTTCAATTTTTTCATGGTAAAGAAATGCATTTATTGAATTAAATAAATGATTACTTAAACTTAAAATTTAAATTCCTTAACCACCTTTTTTAAGAAATTTAAAGTTTAAAATTATTTCAGAGCAAAGAAATAACTCCATTGAATAAAAAAAATGATTTCTTGAACTTAAAACTTGAATTCTTAAACCGCTTTCTTAGATTGAAACATATTTCATTATTGCAAAGAAATGATTTAGATAGATAGATAGATATTATTTTATTTTGTATAAAAGTACAAAAACGTGTAATACAATTTGTAAACACAAAAACAATAAATATTGCACAAAACGCTATAAAAAAGTATAAATGTAAATATTGCACAATTAATATCACAGTCAGTCACTAAACCTAATAATACTGAATAAGTAAGTCACAAACAAAAATAACTAGAAGTGATATTACAAAGTAATCATAAAATACACGCAATATAAATAAAAATAATCATATAAATAAAAATCAGTCTTACAATATCTATCAGTCATAGTATTAAAATTTTTAAAAAATTAAATTTAATACATAATAAAATAAAAATAACAAGCGTACGCAATAGCATGAAACGCAGTCAAAAATAAAATCAAATAAAAATTCTCACTCACCAACCATTCAGCCAACACTCATACAATAAATACACTCACACCTTAAACCTATATACAGGACGTTAAAAAATAAATTAAATAAATTAACATAAATATATAGTAAAAAAAATATTAATCTAGGTCGAGCAAGTACCCTCTCACCGCTGCTTTGAACCTGCTGAGAGATGGAAGATGTTTAATCTCAGCAGGCAGGAAGTTCCAAAAATGCGCACCTTGAACTTGGAAGGAATTCCTTCCAGTCTCAGTGCGCATAAAGGGCACCGCAAGATCCTTAGTCTCTCCCTTAGTAGCCGCCCTAGGTACACGTCTAGTGAAGAGACTTGCACGATTTTGTACATAAGCACAGCCAAAAAATACTGTCTCCTCGAATCAGTGCGCAGCCAACCCAACACGGTTCTATAAGGAGAGACATGATCACCCATTCTCAAACCCATTACATATCTCACACATGAATTTTGTAATCTCTGTATTCGTCTTCTCAACCCCTGAGAAGCATCGAGCAGAACTACCGAACAATAATCAAGATGTGGAAACAGCAGGGCGGTTGCTAGCTGTTTACGCAGAGTCTCCGTGGTGTACCGACGGAAAAACCGCAGGACATACAAAACTCTATTAAACTTTTTTGTAATCATATCAACGTGCGGTACCCATGAAAGTTTAGGGTCAAGCACAACACCAAGACTCGTCACGGAGTCAGAGAAAGGTATACTAATGCCTCCCTCAAGATCAATCGATTGCCTTGGTTTTATTAGAATTCAAAGTGAGAGAGACACCAGCAGCCCACTCCGACACTGCTTTGGCCGCCCTCTGTGGAGTGAGAATACCCTGTTCCACATTCTCGCGAGGTACCTGCGTGTAAGAGTGAAATCAGATGGAGCGGAAAATAGGCGACGGAACGTCACAGAACCTCAATTCCGCATCTTTGTATTCCGCCAACGGAGTAAAGTCGACGTAATAGACGACATCAATTTTTATTTTGTTTAAAAAAATTATTAGTGCTTCAATAACCTCACGTAATATTTTTAATTTGCTTTCCATAGCTGTACTTTTAATTTCAATCAAACTTTTAAATTCTATTTTGGTTAACTATTTGTTTAAATAATTTCAAAAAGTCTGTGACGCTTCTATTATCCCGTCAAATTTGTTTCCCTATATTCACATGGAGCGGAATAGAAGTTCTGTGACGTTGATTAGCAATTTTGTAATTAAAAAATAATGATGTTAATTGAAATATTTGGTTATAATAACAAACTATATTTTATTTTTATAAAAAAAGAATCTCATTACAATAATAATAGGTGATTATTTCCAACTTTTTTAACATTTTTGTTGTTAATTTAAAATTCGCGGATACATTTGTATGCTATTTTTAACAATTTTTCAGCTACATTCCGCACCATGTGAACATAGGGAAAAAATTTGACAGAAAACAAGGCGACGGAATGAATGTTTTGTGACGTTCCGTCGTCTATTTTCCGCTCCATCTGATTTCACCCTAAATTTGCAGATCGTCTGCATAGAGAAGGTGTTCGACGCAACTAGAGTCAAGAGCGTCACGTACGTCATTAATGTAAAGACAAAACAACAGAGGCCCCAGTACTGAACCCTGCGGAACTCCAAGGTTGGTTGTCAGCCAACTCGATTCCTCGTTTAAATGCGTGGAAACCATTTGTTTCCTTCCTGATATATAGGAGTTAATCCACAAGAGAGCAGCCCTGGAAAGCCCCATCGATCTAAGCCTAGTAAGTAACTTGAAGTGAGAGATCGTGTCAAATGCCTTACTGAAGTCAAAAAGTAAAAGTAACGTGACGAGTTTTTTGTCTAGACCCGATCTTATGTCATCAGTTAATTTAAGAATAGCTGTTTGTGTCGAGTTGTGCTTTTTGAAGGCAGTCTGCATTGGGTCAAGTATTTTATTAGCAGTAATGTACTCTTGCAACTGGTCATGGGCGATCTTCTCAAGTACCTTTGAAAGAAAACATAAAATAGCAATAGGCCTGAAGTCTTTAGGCGATTTGGGCGCAGAGCACTTCTTTAATGGCACAATACGTGCCTGTTTCCAAAGGCCAGGGAAAACCCCCCGCGCAAAAGAAGAATTGAACAGAGTCACAAGATGTTCACCAATAAATAGTAATGCTTTAAGTATCACACTTTGCGGAATGCCGTCCTCCTCACGTGCCTGCAATGAGAAGTGAGAAACTGCAAGAATAACATCGTTAATATTAATTGATTTAAAAGCGAAACCATTTTCGCTGCATTCAGAAAGAAACTTCTTACGTTCCTCACCATCATCATGTGGCGAAACCGACACCCAGCAAAGTGCGCATTAAGCTCATCTGGAGCAAATCCATTCAGATCCCCTTGAGGTTTGGATAAGAGTCCCAGCTCTCTCAACTCCTTCCAGACATTACCACCTGCAAGAGCCTCGAACAGTCTGTTATGATAATATTTACTTCTTGCACGCTCAATCTGCTCGTCCAACGACTTACGTAAAATTAAAAATTCTGAAAAATATTTATTGTCGTTTGTCCGTTTGTATCGCCTATATGTGGCATCCCTCCTGCGCTGCATCTGTGACAACTCTCCATCCATCCATGGTGGCTTCTTTTTCGTACACTTAAATATTTTCACTGGTGCTAAGTCTTCAATAGAAGCAGTAAGATTATCACTAATGCAGTCAAGTGCAGACTCAGGATCCACTATATCAGTTGTCAATTTGGACCAATCATAGCCGGCCAATTTCTCCAATAATAATTTTCCACTAATATTTTTATAATTTCGATACTTAATTGGATCTTGCACTAAACTGCTAGCATTGTAGACTATAGAAACTTCAATTAAATTGTGCCGACTATGAAAGTTCGCAGGTACGTTACGTGCGTCCAGTATGGTGTCATTGTCATCTACAAAAATCAGGTCAATCCATGTGCGCGACGATGGAGTTATATGCGTGGCACCGTGCTGGACCAACTGAAGCGAAAGCTCAGCGGACAGTTTACTAAGAAACTTCGCATCACTGCTTTCTTGCAGGAGATCGGCATTCAGATCTCCCATTATAATTTTAAAAGAAAAATCGGGAGTCAAACTTACTAATTTATCAATTAGATCCGAATCTTTTGTAAAGGAAATGACAGGAGGACGGTAAATGACGGAAACCAACACAGATTCAGAGTTGCCTGCTTTAACAGAACAAAAAATGTATTCAGGCACTTCAGGCTTGCCACTGGCAGTTATAGTTGTGGTATTCGAAAAAGCTAATATCTCACATTTCAAACTATCTTTGACGTAAAGAGCAACCCCTCCTCCATGAAGGTTTCTATCCTGTCTAAAAATTTTATACCCTTTAACCTGAATGACGTCATCCGAGACAGTCGGACCCAGCCAGGTCTCAGCCACTCCAAACAGATCATAAGAATAGTCGTCACATAGGAGCTCACGCACCTGTCCAATGTGAGCCCTCAAAGAAGTCACATTCAAAAAGCCCGCTCGCATTGCACCCCTTCTTCCTTTTCGACTCACCGAGATGATCTGGCTTAGTCATTGGGGAGAGAGTTCATTATTATTTAACTTACTTTTAATAACAGGACATTCATCATTGGGAGCTATCTAACAACATTGTCAACCTTATTTAAACATCCACTAATCACACACGATTTGTCAGCAATAAAATTTTTGTCTACAATAACATTATTTGAATTACTTAAAATTTGATCTATATCATCTTTAGTAGCAAATGTGTATGCTCTCTCCCCTCTCGCCCGTCTTGCCAGAAATCTGCCACTTCTATGCCAAATAAATTTAATACCTTTAACCTTAGCATAATTTTTGAGATCTTTGAAATTTTTAAATGTATCTTTTTGAAGATATTCATTAATAAAAACCTTATAATGGTTTTTTATGACAGACAGACTGGCAAAACGAGAAAGATCAATGTCTGCCGTTGAAAAACTAGTGATTTTTCTTTTTTCATTTAATATTATTTGAATCAGACTGGCCTCGGAGAGTCTGACCAGCAGCGAGTGAGCACCCCCCGGACCGTCCCTGATCACGCCGCTTCTAGATTCAGACGATGTTAAACATACAACCGACAAAATGTGTGACTGCATCAAATCCGGAAATATGGTACCGAGGACAGCACAAACATAATCCTCCTGTCGAACATTAGCCGCTAAGCAGTCCAGTCCACTGGAGACCACCAATGAGCCACCCTTGATACCACAATTTTGTGTATTGTGAGGATTATCCTTTGCTATTTCTGTGTTGATAATTTGTGTGTTGACGTCTGCTGTTTCCTTTGAATTCGTGTCAGTGTGTGAGACATTTTCACGCTCTTCTACACGCTCCTGCACACTGAGATCAGAGACGGTCTGCACCACGCATGCCAACCCCACCCCAAGTTCTGAAAAATTCTTGTCTACTCCATTAAATTCAGCTTGTATAGCAGATTGAAGGCTATTAATTTTAGAATTTAAATTTAAATCAGTCTTATCATACTTCTCAATTAGAGTAGACACTTTATTTTCCAAACTACCGACTATCTCCCTTAATTTAATATTTCCATCAAGCAGCCTTGCCTGCATTACTTCAAAATTCTTTATTACTTTGTCCTGATTTTTAAGTTTATCTAAGATGCCTGCCATCATCAATACCCATTATGCTGCTCTCAACACTCCGGATCCGATCGAAAGCGCCTAAGACTGAGTCAAGCTTACGAGACAAATTTCCTTCAATTTCAGACAAAGCAGCTTGAGAAATGGAGATGTCAGCATTACTATTCAATTTTACATTGTTATTTGTTAAATTCATTGTTTTATCATTTTTAATATTGGCAGCGGGGGCAACATGCGCAGCGCCACCTTTATTATGCGCCGGTTGAATTAAATTGTTATTATTTAAAGTGTTACTTAAGCTAATCTTCTTATTTTTCGCCGCGCCACTGATTTTATTAAAATGATGAAAATATTTCTCTAATTAAAATATTATTTCTTATGATTGAAAATATATTCTATCAAAGAAATTTTTTAATCCATATAGAATAGTAATTTTGAAACAATAACAATTTTTTTGATTCAAAGAAAAAATTATATTGCTTCTAAGAATTTTTCTTTGTTTATTATCTTTCGTCTGAAAAAAATTGATTTCTTCGATTTAATAATATAATATTATAGATTCAAACTGTCTTTTTTCTCATTAAAAAAATGGTTTATTAATCATCATTTTAATGATATATTTCTTTGATTTAAAGTCATATGTTATTGCAATGATTATCGTTTTCTTTGAATCCAAGAAATGCATTTCATTGACTTTATCAAATTTAAGAAAGTTATCTTAAACTTAAAACTTGGATTCCGTAACCACCTTTTTAGAATCAAAAATACTTCATTATTGGAAAGAAATAATTTTATTAAAATGATAAAAATATTTATTTCAGTCGAAAATAATAACTTTTGATTAAAAAAATATTCAATCAAAGATATTTTTTAATAAAGATTAAATAAAGATTTAAAATCAATTCTAATTTTTTTATGGCGAAGAAATGACTTTATCAAATTTAAGAAATGTTATCTTAAACTTAAATTTGGATTCTTAAACCGCTTTCTTGGAATGAAAAATATTTCATTATTGGATAGAAATAATTTCTATTGAAATGATAAAAATATTTCTCTAAGTTAATAACTATAACTTTCGATTGAAATAATATTAAATCAAAGATATTTTTTAATATAGATAAAATAATAGTTTTGAATCAATTACAATTATTTCAGAGCAAAGAAATAACTCCATTGAATAAAAAAAAATGATTTCTTGAACTTAAAACTTGAATTCTTAAACCGCTTTCTTAGAATCAAACATATTTCATTATTGGAAAGAAATGATTTTATTAAAATGATGAAAAATATTTCTCTAATTAAAATATTATTTTTTATGATTGAAAATATATTCTATCAAAGAAATTTTTTAATCCATATAGAATGGTAATTTTGAAACAATAACAATTTTTTTGATTCAAAGAAAAAATTATATTGCTTCTAAGAATTTTTCTTTGTTTATTATCGTTCGTCTGAAAAAAATTGATTTCTTCGATTTAATAATATAATATTATAGATTCAAACTGTCTTTCTTCTCATTAAAAAAATGGTTTATTAATCATCATTTTAATGATATATTTCTTTGATTTAAAGTCATATGTTATTGCAATGATTATCGTTTTCTTTGAATCCAAGAAATGCATTTCATTGACTTTATCAAATTTAAGAAATGTTATCTTAAACTTAAAACTTGGATTCCTTAACCACCTTTTTAGAATCAAAAATAATTCATTATTAGAAAGAAATAATTTTATTAAAATGATAAAAATATTTATTTCCCTCGAAAATAATAACTTTTGATTAAAAAAATATTCAATCAAAGATATTTTTTAATAAAGATTAAATAAAGATTTAAAATCAATTCTAATTTTTTTATGGTGAAGAAATGACTTTATCAAATTTAAGTAATGTTATCTTAAACTTAAATTTGGATTCTTAAACCGCTTTCTTGGAATGAAAAATATTTCATTATTGGATAGAAATAATTTCTATTGAAATGATAAAAATATTTCACTAAGTTAATAATTATAACTTTCAATTGAAAAAATATTAAATCAAAGATATTTTTTAATATAGATAAAATAATAGTTTGGAATCAATTACAATTATTTCAGAGCAAAGAAATAACTCCATTGAATAAAAAAAATGATTTCTTGAACTTAAAACTTGAATTCTTAAACCGCTTTCTTAGAATCAAACATATTTCATTATTGGAAAGAAATGATTTCATTAAAATGATGAAAAATATTCCTCTAATTAAAATATTATTTCTTATGATTGAAAATATATTCTATCAAAGAAATTTTTTTATCCATATAGAATGGTAATTTTGAAACAATAACAATTTTTTTGAAATTATATTGCTTCTAAGAATTTTTCTTTGTTTATTATCGTTCGTCTGAAAAAAATTGATTTCTTCGATTTAATGATATAATATTATAGATTCAAACTGTCTTTCTCCTCATTAAAAAAATGGTTTATTAATCATCATTTTAATGATATATTTCTTTGATTTAAAGTCATATGTTATTGCAATGATTATCGTTTTCTTTGAATCCAAGAAATGCATTTCATTGACTCCGATTTCTTTGATTCAAAAATACCTTCTTTAATTCAAAGAATTTTTTTTCTCAGTGTAGTGTTACTCGAATAATTCGAATCACTTGAATAACTCGAGTTACTCAAATAACTCGAATAACTCAAGTTACTTAAATTTTTTTACTAATTAAAACTATTTTAAAAAGTAGACAGTTGCTTGAACAATCAATCGATCGGTTACCATTGGAAATCAGCTGTTTTTTTATATAAATAATTGTATATAAATTACGTTCAATTCTATGATTTTATAAGCTAGATTCGGCTGCCCTCCCAGGGCCCCGTTTCGCCGCCACGCCTCACGCCGATGTGGTGCCACTGTAGCGACAATTCGACAAGAGTTTCGGTGCGTGCCACTGAGGGTGATTCGGCACCGACTTTGGGCCCTCTGCACGCCGAAGTGAAAAGGTTACTCGGGTAGTAACAAATAATTAATCATGAATAACAAATTTCTTTTTGACACTCCGTGCGAGAAGCTCGATTTCACGCACGCTGTACAAAGTGACACGTGCGAAAATGGAGCTTCTCACACGTCGTGTCAAAAAATAGTGTTCGATACTCGTGCGAGAAAGTGATTTCTTACTCGTGTGACCTTTTCACCCTCGCTTCGCTCGGACGCAAACCGTCACACGAGTAAAAAATCACTTTATCGCATTAGTACCGAAATATACTATTATAATTTTAAATATTATTATAGTATGTATAACTTTTCGAATACCACTATTGTATGTAAAAATTTAATGTATATAAACATGAATCACAAATAAAGTACCTATAGTTGCTAATACCCTAACCAGGGGGATGCAACTATCAAATTTTAACAAAAAAAAAAAAAAAAAATAGCAATATAAATTATGAGGGAAAAAGATTAATAGGACAAGCGATTCTTTTTTGTAAAATAGAACAATCTAAAGTTCTAATTCTATGCTATCAGTATATTTATATAGGTGTACAGTGTTTTCCAAACTTTAGCCTTTGGGAATATTAGATATTCTAGACACTATATTATTATTTTGATGTTTGATATTCTAACTTTTGATGTTTTGATGTTTCCAAAATGTAATTTTTTTATTTAAACTCGAGATGGGCTCCGCTGCAGCGAGAGAACGTCCTTAATCTTTAGAGGACGGGATGGCCCCAATACGGGCCATGCCCATGATCGACCCTTTACATGTGTTAGTTTTGAGATGTGAGACATCACAAAAACTCGATTTCTATAGAAAAGTGAGAGAAAACAGTAAACCCAAATCCCCGTCCTCTAAAGGTTAAAGAAGAGATTTCAAGCTTTGCTTTAAAAAAAAATCGTTTTGCTACGTCAATTTAAAACTGAATAATCATTTTACAAAAACAACCAATTTTTGACATAAAAAAATTTTATGCCATACTTTTTTTGTGAAATCTAGTAAGTTATACCACATAATTATACAATGGAATTGAATATAAATTAAATAAATTTATTAATGAATTAAAAAATTTTCTAATGTTAAAAAATCATGATTTATTATATTTATTCTCAAAATAGATTTATAACATTATTATATTAATCTTTCATATTTTTTTTATAGATTCAAAATCTTAGCAGGAACTTCAAAATAATTTTACGCAGTTACATTAAAGCTCTTCAAAAATCATCTCATCAAACTCCTTACAAGATCGGAATAATCCATCTCGATATACTTTAATACAGTTTATAAAGTTATAAAGCTTTCAATGAATGTACTAAGTGGTTTTACCACGAAATATAAGAATTCATCAGAATTCTTGAATAATCACATAAATTTAAAAGTAAAACATTTGTAAATCATAATAAAACGTTTACAATATTTCTTTAAAAATTTTTTAATGCAGTTCAGAAGGTTCCTCCCAATAACTTGACGGCTCATTTTAATTGTTCATTAATGTTTAATACAACAAGTTTCTGGATACACCATATCAAATTCTAAATTTTTATTACTCCATTCCACAATAAAATTTGATAGAGCAAAAAGATTCTGAAAATATTAACACCAGTCATAACAATTTTTGTAATAAGGATTCGAATTGATTTATTATGGACTGGTACTAAAAGCCGGAAAGAATCAGAAAGGTTCTTTTACATCTGAATCTTTTCGAGCTTAAAGAACATTTCACTAGGAGTATACGTGCAATCAATTTCAGATTTATTATTTCTTTGTGCTAATTTTAAAATGAATTCATATATATTTATAATTACTTATTATATTTTCAAAAATTTCTTTTTATTTATGTAAAAGATACATTTTTATCAAAAATAGATCTATCTTTCAATATTATGATTGGTTTAACTTAAGAGCAGGTCGTATATCTCTGTCCTTTTCTAATCAAAGAATTTATTTTTTCGCAAAAACTAATAATTGTGGCAAAAAAAAACGCTGCAAAGTGCTTTGGCGCAATGCTTTCTCATAGAGTACATTGAGTTAGAGTAATTTGATTTTATTTTTTTAAATACGATTTTAATATGAATGTCCCTATCCTCTGTATTGAAGGCTGTCTTAATATCTACGAAAACTATATGAATTTTATTCTTTCTTACTTTTGCCATTTGCATCATGACGCTCTAAAATTAAAACTGCATTTATAAAATTGATTTTCTCATGCTTGTCTTCTTCATACTATAGCCAATAACTTGCATACAAATTTTGGAACATTTTCATCGAATAGTTTACAAAAAATACCAAATGATTGAAAAATAAAAATTGTTTTAAAATTTTCAAAACGCTTTAACGTTACAACTACGCTAAGAAAACCAGTTTTAAAAAGTTCATTTTATTTAGGCAATCGTAAATAATTTCTA
The DNA here is from genome assembly GCA_017163975.1 of Anastatus disparis. NCBI lineage: Eukaryota > Metazoa > Arthropoda > Insecta > Hymenoptera > Eupelmidae > Anastatus > Anastatus disparis. The sequence continues at coordinate 3,059,025 of JAFFSR010000302.1, forward strand.
TACATAATTTTAAGCTACTTCATCGCGTAGTTTACGTAAAATACCAAAAAATAAGTAAAATTCCATTCAAAATTTAGAAAATGCTCTAAAATTAAAACTGCGCTAAAAAAATAAGTTTTTCCAAGCTTGCTTTAATTAGGCAATAACAAATAATTTGTATGAAAATTTTTGAGCAAATCTGTCAAATGGCTTTTGTGTAATAGAAAAAAAATGAAATATAAACATTTTTTCCAAAATTTTCAAAATGCTCTAAAATTAAAACTGCGCTAAGAAAATAAGTTTTCTGAAGCTTGTTTTATTCAGATAATAGTGAATAATATGCATAAAAATTTTTGAACAAGTTTATTGAATGATTTTTGTGTAATAGAAAAGAAATTAAAAATAAAAATTTTTTTCAAAATTTTCAAAATGCTCTAAAAATAAATGTGCGCTAAGAAAATTAAAGAAAATTAGTTTTCAAAAGTTCATTTTATTTGGACAATCATAAATAATTCCCATACATAATTTTAAGCTTCTTCATCGAGTAGTTTACGTAAAATATCAAAAAAATTAGAAAAATTTTATTCAAAATTTTCAAAATGCTCTAAAATTAAAACTGCGCTGAAAAAATAAGTTTTTCAAAGCTTGTTTTATTTAGGCCATTGCAAATGATTTCCATAGAAATTTTCGAGCAAATCTATCGAATGGTTTTTGTGTAATAGAAAAAAAATGAAAAATAGAGATTTTTTCCAAAATTTTCAAAATGCTCTTAAATTAAAACTACGCTAACAAAATAAGTGTTCCAAAGCTTTTTTCCTTTAGACAATAGCGAATAACTTGCATACAAATTTTGGAGCAAATCTATCAAATGGTTGTCGTAAAATAAAAAAAAAATGAAAAAAAAAAATTTTTTTTCAAAATTTTTAAAAAGCTCTAAAATTAAAAGTGCGCTAAGAAAATCAGTTAGTAAAAGTTTTTCTTCTTTTAACATTCGCAAATAATGTCCATAGAAATTTTCAAGCAAATTCTTTGAGTAGTTTAGGTAAAATACCAAAAAAATGAAAAATCAAAATTTTTTTCAAATTCTTAAAATGGCTCTAAAAAAACTAAGCTGAGAAAATCAATTTTCAATAGCTTCCCCCCCAGTTAGACAAAAAACTAAATTGCATGCAAAATTTGAAGCAAATCCATCGAGTAGTTCTCGAGATATTATTGGCGTACTGAAATCATACACACACACACACATGCACGCACGCACGCACGCACGCACGCACACACACACACACACTCACACACACACACACATACATACAGACATTTTCTGGAAACCACTTTTTCCGACTCCCTGAGTCTAAATATGTACAAATTAATGAAAAAATAGAAAAAAATTTTTTTAATCGATACAATGCTTTCTCTATGAGAAAGCAATAAGAAGATAGCCCCATCTTGTATCATAAAAAGAGGGTGACAAAAATACTTGTGCGTCGATCGTATATGTTGCACAGTCGCATCGAAAACTATTTTTTTATGATATCCGTTATGACAATTATTTGTCTACGATGATGAATACTTTAAAATTAATTACATGTAATTTCAATAAATTAAAAAATTTTGAAAAAGGATTTTTATCTAATAAAATCTTTAACAAAACTTAATTATTATATAATATATTGAATTATTTAATATTTTTTGTAATAAATCATTCAAAATGATCAAATACAGTTAATTACGAAATTAATTTATTAATAAATTATATAAAAATAATGCAAATAATTGAATTAATGTAATTAACTATTAATAATTTCTTATTAAATTTTTACAATTCCTACCGCTTTCTGGTGAAATTTTTTTCTAAGTATTTCAAAAATACTTCTTAAAAATCACTGACACAATCAAAAGAACATTTTAGTTAGGCATTCATGTAAGAGAACGAGGGCACACATATATTTTAGCAAAAAAAAATAAAAGAAAGCGGTAGGCTTTCGTTCAGCGTTGACTTCTTGCAGAGTAAGAGAGATAGATGTATTTAAAATGTTTCGCTAGTGAGAGAGACGGATAATTTAAAATATTTCACGCGCTACTGTATGTAAAAAGACTGCTTCACACTCTGAAGAGAAGCACAAAAAACTGTTTCCCATACAAGCACGTTAAAGTGTTTTAATTATTCAAAAATAAAGTTCGTTCCGTTATTAATAAGTAAATAAAACCATTAGGATTCTAAAATCAATTTATCAAGCAATAGCTAAAATATATTTGTAATCTTAATTAAGCACAGATACAACATTCATAAAAATGTATTACAACATCAATATGATAATTATTCTTTTTTTTAATGTTTTATAACTAATGTTACATCATTAATACTCAATCTTTTAATTGAATATAATTTAATGATTATAAATCAAAATAAAATTTAATGATTTTATTAATTTTTATCTCACAAAATTTGAATAATGCGCGCTTGCACGCTCCTCGAGCGCTAGTCTAATTATAAATTTTACACAAAAAGAAGATATCTTTTAAGATGACAGCAATGATTTATTAAATCTAATTATAATATTTAAAAAACAGATGGATAATATCAGAATATTATTACTTATACTCTGAAAAACTTTTAGTAGTAGAACTTTGATGAAAATATCGAAGCTCTAATTATGAAGACTATTGTAGTTTCATACTTCGATATTTCTTATTTATCAACCACGAAACTTCGTAGTTTATGAGATATCAAATTAATATAATTAAATAACTACGACGTTTGAGGTCAAGAACTGCGAACTTACAAGGAGAGGTCCCCACCTCTGGGAAACGGATTTATCTGAAACTGCGGGATATGATTTTTTTATGAAATAAAATGAACCCGTGTTTTTTTTCGTCTAATAGGCACCAGAGGCCAAGATATAGACATTTTTTTTAAATTATAGTGAAAAGAAGCGCTTTGAAAAGAAGAACTTGAATAGCCAAAAAACAAAACCTCTTACAAAAAAATGCATGAAAAATAAAAGAAAGTAAAAATTGAATACTTTGATTTAAGCTCTGTGCATTAAAAAAGTTTCTGTGGTTCAGAAGTTATGCTCAATTCAATATTACTACATTTTTATTAATATTTTTAGCATGTAACACATGATGAATTTTTCACTATATTTCATTAGAATATTTTGATCGTCTATAACTTCTGAACCACAGAAACTTTTCTAATGCACTAGAGCTTAAATGAAATTATTTAATTTTTACTTTCTTTTATTTTTCATACATTTTTCTGTGAAACTTTTATTTTTTTGGCTATTTAAGTTCTTGAAAGCACTTCTTTTCACTATATTCAAAAAAATGTCTATATCTTGGTCTCTAGGGCCTATTAGACGAAAAGAAAAAACACGGGTTCAATTTTTTTCATCAAAAAATCAGATTTCGCAGTTTCAGAAAAATCCGTGGTGGGGACCTTTCCTTGTTAGTAGAAAAACGATGTACAATATTACGTCTTTTTCAACCTTGAATTTAGGAGTCAATAACTTAGAATTCTAACTTGAGCTCTTCGTGCTATTTTAATCCTGAGTTTCAGAGTTCTCAGCTACTACAATCACAGTTAAAATAGACATAATATTGTACATTTACCAAACTCGCAGTTCTTGACCTCGAACGTAGTACTTATTTAGTTATATTAATTTGATATCTCATAAACTACGAAGTTTCCAGGTTGATAAATAAGAAATATCGAAGTATAGAACTACAATAGTCTTCGTAATTAGGTTTATCATAGTTCTGTCTACTAAAAGTTTTTCAGTGTATGACTAAGAATACGGAAATAAACTTTATAAGTGAACATTAATAACACGTAATCATCATCAACACAATCCTACTGAAAATAATCACGTGATTATCACGTAATTTTTATATGACTATCATGTCATTACCACATGATTATCACGTGATGTTAACGAGCAAAATGTCACATGATAATCATGTTATTTATAAAAAAAATTCCCCACAGAAAATAATCACGTGATTATCATGTAATCGAGATCAAAAATATGATAATAGGGTAATAATTTACGTGATTATCACGTGATTATTAAGTTAGATTGCAATAATTTATATTTTTTCCTATATGTTTTCTTTAAATCATGTGATTATTTTGAGTGGGAATATTTTTTTTATTTAATTACGTGATTATCACGTAATTATCACACGATAATCCCGAAATTATTCCCAGTTGGAAATTCTTTTTTAATCATGTGGTTATCATTTTATAATTTTGTGATAATTACATGATCATTACGTCATTATTATATGATCATTACGTGATTATTTTCGGTAGAGAGAAATTTGAACGCAGGTTACCACATGCATCTCTATTGAAAAAATCCAAATGGAAATCCCCGTGGATGATCCTCGACAAATTCACCTACTTCAAAATCTACATTATTTCATCTAAATTTGTTGTTAATAATGAAAGATACCCCTTAAGAAAATCCAATTAGATTCCCAATTGGAATTCCAATTAGAATCTTAGAAATCCAACGTAAATTTATGGATATTTATAAGTGTCTAAATATTGTTTTAAAATAAAAATTTTTTATATTTTTCCTTGCGGTTTATAAAATGTCTCTGTTCATTAAATAAAATAGAACGTAAGAAAGCAGGCCGAGTGATCGTCGTTTTAGACCAAATGAAACTGCCAATTTATAAGCTCTAAACTCTTTTATTCTTTTCGTGCGCATCCACTTGCTATAAGAAAGTCAATATATAGAAAGCGTGGTAGCTCTCTGGTAGTTAATTATCAGTACTATTATATAAATGCGTATATTCATATTAGCCGCCAGAGGGCTATCACACTTTCTATCTAATGACTTTCTTATGGTAAGCAAATGCACACGAAAAGAGTTTGGAGCTTATAAACCTACAGTTTCATTTAGTCTAACACAACGATCATTCGGCCTACTTTCTCACATTATATTTTATTCAATGAACATAATAGATATTTTTATATGTCGCAATGAAAAAAATAAAAAAAATTTATTTAAAAAAATATTTAGTCACTTAGAAATATCCATAAATTTACGTTGGATTTCTAAAATTCTAATTAGAATTCCATTATGAATTTATAACTGAAATTCATTGGAATCCCAACATGGATTTCTAACAAAAATCAATTGGAAATCTAATTAGATTTTTTCAACGGGGTATTTTTTATCAAAAATATCTTTCATTGTTAACAACAAATTCACTTACCTCAAAATCTAGAGAGCGCGGTGGTGTAACGGATAAAGCTCTTGCCTTCAACGCAGTGGGCATGGGTTCGAATCCTGGCCAGGTACCTCTGACTTTTTTTCGAGAGAAAATTAGTGTATGTGTCATTCATATCGCGACTCTTAAAAAATCCGACCTCATTGGGTATAAGTTGTTTGTTGGTCACAAAAGTGGCTGATCATCCATCGGTAGTCAAAGTCTTAGGTATGATATGTCAGATGGTCTAGCCTGATGTAATGTGTAAAACGGGAATCGGACTAGAATCTATCTGATATCATATGAAAAAAAATTAATCATATAGAGAGCAATATCCTCATATATTAACTTTTATTTTTAAAAAAAAACCTCAAAATCTAAATTTTTATCTGGGAAATCCACATGGATATGCACGTGGACCATCCACGTCGATATCCATCTGAATATTCTTAATAGGGATTACAATTTAGTTGTCATCTGTAATTCGTATTTTCCTTACATGCCAAACTGAAAACTCCCTGCGTTAGCGAGAATAAACATAAGAAAGAATAAAAAAGTGTTAAATCAACAAACTCCATAGAACGAATGAATTATGAACTTTGTTTTACTTAGACATTCTACGCGCGCTTGGTATGAGCTTGAACCTGCGTACCAGTCGTGCGCAGTCATCGCTGCACGTGTACTCGTATTCAGACAGTGTTACAGGGGCAATGCCAGAGACAGAATTTCAAAAACGCACAAAGTGAGTCTCATTCCGTCTCTCGTCGAAAACGGATGTATTTTGGTTCGGTCTGTTGTATAGTCCTACGAGTGAAAGCAAAGTCTGGCGTGTTAGTGCATTTAAGATTCGCCACTAGGCAAATGCTAATTCTTGCTTACGAGTGAAGGAATTCTTTTTTTTTTAAACGGCCACTATGGCTCCTCATGGAGAAGACCATGCAAACTGCTCTAGTGTAAATCTTCTAGTGTAATACTTCCAGTAAAAAAAAGCTACTCGTCAGTTACAACTAAGGACAGTTTTCCCAAAGATGACCAAGCAGTCATGCTGGGATCATTGGAAAGCTGCTCCATTGACGGCTATATGTTTGAACTGTTAAAACTAGTAAACAAAGAAAGCATTGTAGCCATTTCAGGAGTTTCTAACAACAGAATAGTTGTTTACTTCTCCACAAAGGACTTGGTAGACAGATTAATTGATGAATGCAAGAACATTAAATTGGAAAACGAAATACTATACTTCAGACCATTAATATCTCGCGCAAAGCGCATGATTCTCTTCAATGTAAAACCGTCTATTCCTCATGAAGTCATTGAAAACTACCTCAACAATCTACATGTTAAGCTAGAATCATCGGTATCATATATAAGGGCCGGAGTTTCGATACCTGGCTGCACACATATTATAAGTGTTCGATGACAGGTTTATGTACAGCCTGATGATGTAGCTAGGATTACTGACTTTTTTGTAGTTCAGTACGAGGGTACTAACTTCCGTGCATTTGCTTTATCCGATACCACGAACTGCTTTGTGTGCAAGGAATTGGGACACGCAGCTAAGCAGTGCCCGAAAAATCATCAGTCTGAAAACGAACTTACGATAAATGGCAACACATCGATTATAAATTCCGAGAATTTTCCTTCTATAAATCCTACATAAGAATGTAAACAAACAACGGAAGAAGATAAGACAGAGTCGAATAAGAAAGCTATTATTGAAAGAGATCTTACTACAGATGAAAATCAACAAGTACAAAATATCTCCCCATCTACTGAAATTACTCAAATTCAAGGAAAAGAATTTACTAATGACGGTACACAAAACGGCGAACTAAATAAAACAAACTTTAAAAAGCCAGTTTCAATTGCAAATGAGTCTTGCTCTCTCTCTTATATAGACGTGATAAATTCGCAATCAAACGACCCGACAAATAAAACGATATGGCATACTAAAAAAAAGCTTAGGAAGAAGTCTAAACATGAAATCAGCATGAAAGATGTTTCTATACAGCTAAACCCAGTCAAAGAACATGTAGAAAAACACAAAGATAAGTACCCTTTGGACTTCAACAAGCTGGTAAACTTTCTCTTCGACTGATATGGACACACTAACATACCTGAATTAGGCTATAATTACACCAACGATCTTCAAGCTCTCATCGTAATGGTAACTGAAATAAGCCCATCTATAGAGGATAGAAACCTAAAAAGTCGCACCTTACGAATCATAAAAAGACTATAAGGTTCTTATACGAGCGACTCACAATGTGAAGATTTCAGCTCACAAGACGGAGAAGAGTAGTTCTTTCTTACTTTCTATAGCGTTCTTAAAACTAAAACGATGAATTATACACAAAACAAAATCAAAATTCTCTTTTAGAATACGCGCAGTATTATTCCACGTGCCAATGAGCTTTCCATGATCATACACGACATAGATGTTTTTGCCTGTGTTGAAAGTTGGCTCACTCCACAGTATATCTTATCCAGACTATTACATATAGGAAAGATCGTGTCAGCGGCAAAGGTGGGGCATTCTTCTGCTCATTCGCAAAAACATAACGTATGAGAATATCGAGAATATTGTAACTCCTCGTGAATCAGTTGAAATGTGCGGTATACAACATAAATTCATAAACAACATAAATTCTACACTCGACTTATTAATATGTTACAGGACCCCTGGTCATAACCTTAATCAAAATCTTTCATTACACTGATCTTTCTAACAACTGCCTTTGTGTAGACTTTGAAGTCATTAAAAAGTTGTCTGTAAAATTTAAACTCTTGCTATTAGACATTCTCAATCTTATGTATAGAAACAACGACTTTCCTCTTAACTGGAAAAATTCATTTATATACTTCATTGAAAAATCTGTAGGTAAAGGGTTTCGCCCCATCGCCCTAACTTCGTGTCTTTTTAAACTTCTAGAAACCTTAATAAAAAACAGACTTCAATGATGGGCAGAGACACATAACCTTCTCCCAGATAGTCAAAGCGGTTTCAGAAAAGGCAGATCTTGCGCGTACAATATAACCAATTTATACTGCACAGTAAACTCTGCCTTCACGGAAAAAAAAAATATTCTTGCAGCCCTCCTCGATGTTTAGGGCGTTTTCGACAACGTGAAAATAGACATTCTACTCGAAATTTTAGCCTCTCTTGGATGTTCAAACAAACTCATTTACTTTATTAATTTCCTCTCGCATAAGCGTTTCATATACACAGAAACAACTGGTAATGCGCCTAACTTTGTTTACAAAGGAGTACCTCAGGGAGGTGTGTTAAGCCCTCTCCTGTACATTTTATATGTTTCCCGCATAGCTCACGATTTACAAAAAACAGTTAACATCTCTCAATTTGGTGACGATGTGTCACTCTACATCACATGCAAGTCTCTTAAGAGAGGAAACAAAATTCTCACAAATGCCATAAAGAAAATAAAAACAAATCTTCTCAATCTAGGATTACTTCTCTCTCCTCAAAAGACTAAATTTATTCACTTTAATAAAAAAAAATCCCACCTCGTGCAATGGAACTCAACATGGACGGCATTATTATCGAATCCTGTGAGTCAGTGCGCTTCCTAGGTGTCACTTTTGACTACAGACTCCTCTTCTCTATGCACGTTAAAGACATACTGCAAAAATGCTCAAGAGCCCTAAACATAGTTTAGTTCCTCTGTGGTACATGGTGGGGTTCTGATCCGGACACCCTCATCACCCTTTATAAAAGTTTCATTCGATCGATAATTGATTACAGCAGTTATATATATTTTCCTAACAATAAATCGCTTCAAGATAAAATCGAAAAAATACGATTGTCTGCTATCAGATCTGTGCTAGATCTCCGTAAAAGTACACCAACAAACATTCTTCTTGATGAATCTGGACTGGTATCAATTAAAAACAGAGCCACTCAATTATGCCGAAACTATCTCGCAAAAATTTTTTCAAACCAAAATATGACAAGCAACAAAATAGTTAAAAAATTTTACAATATAAATACTAAGCACGAAAGATGTCTGGAAAGCATTCTTTACCGAGCATATTGTTCAATCAGTAGTCTAAAAACAAAAATTTTTTCAAACAAGTACAACTTCAATTTATACTGTCACAGCCTTCAGACACTTTTGACTTCTATTCTATTTGATCTCAATCTTGGCAAACAACTAAAAAACTCCACCGCTCCTAATGACACTTTCAACTCTTTTCAAAACAAGAATAGTTCAGTATCTATTTTCAAAAACGTATCAAAGACATCCTCATTTGAATCTGTCGGTTCCGCATGTTTTTGCCCTGGTCTTAATATATATCTGACATTGCACATTGACGGGTTCTCCCTAATTTTCACAGCGGAGAGTGTTGCAATCGAAGGTGCTCTAGACATAGCTATCTCTCTCACAGAAATCTTAGCTATAGCATTTTTTCTGGCTTATCAAACATCCTCCAGGCTTTAAAAAAGTTAAACTTGACATAAATAGCAATCCTTTTATTATTAGAATTAAGGAAAAGTACAACAAATACTATCACGGTAACTTACATAACACTACAATAAATTTTTATTGCATACCCGCTCACATAGAAGTCTACGGCAACAAAAAGGCAGACAAACTTGCTAAAAGAGCCACTGCTATCACCCCTCTCACAACCTTTGCTGTCCCATTCACAGACTACTACGAGCAATTCAAAAAGATAGCTATTTCAACTACTACGGGCGACATCCAAAATCAGGGTTCAAAAAAAGGCTACAGTTACTTTAAGTAGTGTTTTAAGAGGATATCGTAGTTATCCCCTCCTAATAATATTTTTATTCAAAGTTCATGAGTAAACGGTGCGTCGAATCATATTCTTTCACTACGGAAAGAAAATTTATAAGATTAATCCTGAGTGCGGTAAACTCAAGAAATTTATTAAAATATTACACATAAAAAGTTATGAACAAACTTTCAATATATAGTATTGTGAGGTTAGGTTTATCGAGCTTGATATCTAATTTTCATTCAAAGTTCATGAAAAAATAACAAGTCTAAGTGATTTTTTTTTAATAAAAATGATTAAATTAATGAAGCTTTAGCGCGAAAAAGTCATTATATTTCTCTAAATAGTCAATTTAAAGAGATATGAATCAGATAAAAAAAGCAAAAATCGATTCTAATAACTACGACATCCCGTTAATACTAAACAAAAACCCTGGTATATCGGAAAAAGACTCTCTAAACAAACTATTGTCACTATCAGCAGAATGCGCTGTAACCATTACAATTTAGCTGCCTCTTTGGCTCACATTGGTATCATTGACTTAAACAAATGCAAAAGTAATAAATATGAAGAGGATCTGAATCACGTCATACGGCAGCACAATTAGTATGAAAAAGAAAGGAAAAATTAACCAACCCAAAGTCTTCTACTTTTTACCTCCTCACAATACTTTTTCAATTATTTATGAACCTAGGATAAAAGCGTGCTTATACATATCAGAATCCTTTAAAGATATAGGAATTAAGGTATAAATTTTTACTCTCACAAGGAGAGTGTCAGGGTATTGGGACACCGATCATGCTCAAATTTTGGGAGATGATTTTAGATGTAGAAATATGAAAAAAGCCAAGGTACTAGACTCTAACGCTTAATATTTCTCTAGTTACAGGCAAATAAAGAAAATCACTATAAATGCTACTAGATTTTCAAATGCTTATAATTCATTAGCATTGATAGTTAGAAGCCTGAACCTTTTTTTAAATGGAAGTTGAGCTCAAATTCTTTCGAATTATCACCTATAGCATCCCGAAATATTATTTTTTTCTAAAGTTATAGAGGGATAAAAATTGGACCTGAAATTCGTCTTCATAACATTAATTTTAATTAATTAATAATAAATGCTAAAATTTGTTTCAATTTTCATTCCTCTATAACTTTAGAAAAAAATAATATTTCGGGATGCTATAGGTGATAATTCGAAAGGATTTGAGCTCAACTTTTATTTAAAAAAAGGTTCAGGCTTCTAGCTATCAATGCTAATGAATTATAGACGTTTGAAAATCTAGTAACTTTTATAGTGATTTTCTTTATTTGCCTGTAACTAGAGAAATATTGAGCGTTAGAGTCTAGTACCTTGGCTTTTTTCATATTTCTATATCTAAAATCATCTTCCAAAATTTGAGCAGGATCGGCGTCCCAATACCCTGACACTCTCCTTGTCAGTCAATGCAATAAAAAATGTTATATTCTATTCTTTTTTTTCATCGTATTTATGTTAAAACGAAAAATATATACTACTGAACTACACGGAAAAAGGAAAATACCTGAAAAGAATGTACTAATTTGAGTCAGTACTAGAAAGAATATTACTAGTCGTTTTTTAATTGATACTCAGTATATATTTTAAAACGACCTATATAAGTACATTTTTTAACGCGACTCGTCCCAAGAATTGTGTGGTATAGTACCGAATTTTTCCGTACTACGGGACTACATTATCTTTTACTAACATAGTACCTATACAATATTTACTGCGGCGCTGTCGAATATGAAACTTCAATACAGCTAATTTATCATAATGTAAAAACCATTAAATTGTATATAAATTTTTAGCAATCAATAAATATAATATCGATCATATAATATGTAAAAATTTCAAACTACTAATTATTAATTTTAAACTTGAGTTGATTATTATAAACGGGAAAAAGCAGATGAATTTTTTTGCTACAATAAAGAAATTTCTAAGATTACGCTTGAGTGCGGACAACTCATGAAATCCACCGAGATGCTATACATAAAAAGTTATATACAAACTTACGATGTATAGTATTTCGAGGTTAGGTTTGTCAAGCTTGATCTAACTTTCAATCTAAGTTTATAAAAGAAATAAATTCAAATGACTTTTTATTTTAACAAAAATGATTGTACTAACATAGCTATAGTGCGGATAAGTTAGAATATTTGTTTGATTAATGAATTTAAAAAGATGTCAACAAAATAAAAAAAGCAAAAATCGATTCTAACAGCTCTGACATCCTGTTAAGTTGAAAATTAATTATTAGTAATTTAAAAGGGTTGTATATTATAAAAATGATTTTAGAATCATCAATTTTTAATTCTAGTATGGGAAAATCAGTTCTATATATAGCAATTATATTCTCTGCAAAATTTTACCCCTGGATCGGATAGGTGAAATATCAGTCCTAGTACCGAAAAAATAGGTACTACGTAGCGGAAATTCATGCACTCAGTTCGTAATATAGTTATGCCAGCATTAGTAGTTAAAATTTGAAGTATAGTATTGATTAAAATTACACTATTACATTTTTTTTCAATACTTTATCACAGAAATAATACATACTACGTGTAGTATTGATTTTAATGGTATTTACCTTTTTCCGTGTATACACTTTTATGTAAACACAATTGTAAAAAAAAATATCTATCTGTTATGTGAAACGTATTAGAGCGCGGTGGCGTAATGGATAGAGCTCTTGCCTTCAACGCGGAGGGCATGGGTTCGAATCCTGGCCAGGTACCTCTAACTTTTTTTTCGAAAGAAAATAAGTGTATGTGCCATTTATATCGCGACTCTTTAAAAAATCCGACCTCATTGGGTATCGGTTGATTGTTGGTTACAAAAGTGGCTGACCATCCATCGGTAGTCAAAGTTTTCGGTATGGTGGGTCTGACAGTCCTAGTCTGATGTAATGTGTTAAACAGATGCCGGGCGGGGGACTTCCTCGACTTCACCATATATAAAAGGTTAATCATATAGAGGACAATATCCTTTATATATTAATCTTTTAAAAAAAAAAAAAAAAAAAAAAAAAAAATGTGAAACGTATTATTCTTAATGTAGCCAATATAAACCAACTGGTTTAACTGGCTTTAAATAAATAATAAAAAAAACACACAAAGTAAAATTATTGCAAAAAATATCTCTTATTAAAGTAATTTATATTTTGAATAGTATCTAAATCAATTCACCATTATGTAAATGAACATGACTTTTCTATTGAAAATAAATACGTAATATTGTTATATAATTTTGTTACGTAACAGAATTACGTATTTTGTTACGTACCCAATTTGAACTTTTGGTTACGTAATTTAATATTACACTGAAAAGACGATGGTAGAACGATTGTGTCAAAAAATATAACCATTCACATTAAAAAATGATGCGCTATACTTTGAATTGGCGTCAATAGTTTTTCAGTTTTAGTAGAATTTTAGTACCACAACGTAAAGCTGTTGCGCTAATATAAAGCACACTAGCATATCGTATGTGACAGATTAACCGTCATCACGAGTACTTGATATTAATATTTTCATGGATTATTTGAATGAATATTTAAAATGGATGCTTTTCTGTAACATACAGAAACTTAATTATATATTTTACTATTCATCAATTCATTATTACATTTATAATAACAATTTTTACGTATATAAGGTTAGCATAACCTAATTAATTATATTAAAAAAATTGACAGCAATTGAAGTATCCGTTATTTTTGTCATATAATTATGGAATAATTTTTCTACCAAATTTATAAATCGGTTACGGTTTAAGAAGAAGAACGAGTTTAATTAAAGAAGAGCAGCAAATATTCAATCACTTGTTCAGTGTTAATACGTGATTTTATTGCATAGTTTGATATTAAATACGTAATTTTATTACATAATTTAATAGGAAGTACGTTAATTTGTAACGTAATTTCGTATAAATTACGTGATTTTATTATGTTGAAAATAATGAATTACGTAATTTTATTATATGATTTGATATTGAATATGTAATTTTATTATCTTGAAAATAATGAATTACGTAATTTTATTATGTGATTTGATATTGATTATAATGATTATAATGAATATAATGATTTATGAAACAAAAATACGTAATTCATTGAAAATTACATAATATTGGTACGTAATTTGTGATAAGATTGGGTCAAAAATACGTAATTTTCTGCTTTTGTGACAAAATTTAAAAGTAATGGATGACACAATAATATCTCTGTCCATTAAATAAAATAGCACGTCAGAAAACAGGCCGAATGATCAGTTTTTTTAGACTAAATGAAACTGTCAGTTTATATGCTCTAAACTATCTTATTTTTCCCACGTGCATTTACTTGCCGTAAGAAAGTCAATAGCTAGAAAGTGTGGTAGCCCTCTGTCGGTTAACCATCAAATATGTATATATACGTTTATATAATAGTACTGATAATTAACCGTCAGAGGGCTACGACACTTTCTAGCTATTGACTTTTTTACGACAAGTAAATGCGCGTGGGAAGAATAAGACAGTTTAGAGCATATAAACTGACAGTTTCGTTTGGTCTAAGAAAATGATCATTCGGTCTGTTTTCTCGTGTTCTATTTTATTTAATGGACAGAGATATTATTGTTGGTCGCAATGAAAAACAAAAAAATTCTTATTGTGCCGTTCAATCTCTTTGAAATTTTGTCACAAAAGCAGAAGATCGCGTATTTTTGACACAATTTTATCACAAATTACGTACCAAAATCATGTAATTTTTAATGAATTACGTATTTTTATTTTGTAAATCATTATATTCGACATAATGAAATTACATATTCAATATCAAATCACGTAATAAAATTACGTAATTCATTATTTTTAACATAATAAAATTACGTAATTTATACAAAATTATATATGTAAAATACGAAACAAAATTATGTAATTTATAAAAAATTACGTAATAAAATTATGTATTTAATATCAAATTACGTTATAAATTTACGCATTTCTTATCAATTTATGTAATAAAATCATGTATTTAATATCAAATATTAAATAATATTAAATTGCGTGATTAAAAATTTGAATTTGGTACGTAACAAAATACGTGATTCTGTAACGTAATTTTTTTACAAATCAAAATGACAACGGTATTACGTATTTATTTTTAACAGGGTTCGTCTAAAAATGAAATTGTGCATTAGGGATAAATTTTTTAAATTTATAAGAAAATATAATTTAGGAACAATTGATTTTGTTATAATAACTTTATTTCTTACCCACACATATATACACACGCACATATAAATATATATTGGTGGATTTTCCGGTAACCGCGGAGATAAATAAGTTGATTTTCTGGGACTTCTAATATATTTATACACTTTCCGGGACGTCCCAGAAAACATGTATATATAAGTTGACTTTCCGGTACTTTAAGTCAAATTCACAATAGCCAGAAAATAGAAAATTAAGCTAAAGAATGAATATTTCTTTAGTAAATGATTGCTTATTGGCTGAAAAAACATTAAGTCGCGTTCACAAGAGGTTTAATATTAAAAATTGACCAATAAGGATGATTATTTCTTTAGTAAAATTTTGTTACTGTTGTGATTTTCCTTAAATCCCAGAAATCAAACCAACACATATTTATATACAGGGTGTCCCATTTTAACTTGGACACGTCAATAACTCTGAAAATATAGACTTTTGAAAAAAATGTTTCAAATGAAAGTTGTAGGGTTTCAAGGGGGGCATCCAATGGTGACCTTGATCGTGACCTTGACCATGACCTTCAAGGTTATTTGAAGGTCAAGTCGGTTTTCTTAAATGGAAAGTCATAATTTTGATACCGAAAATGGAAAGAGCGGAAAATTTTACGTCCAAATATGACCTTGGCCATAATCTTTATTATGACCTTCAAGGTCATTTCAAGGTCAAGTCGATTTTCTTAAATGGAAAGCCATAATTTTGATCCCGTAAATGGAAAGTGCGGAAAATTTTACATCCACATATGACGTTGACAATGACCTTGACCATGACCTTTAAGGTGACCTTGAGGTCAAGTCAAATTTTTAATGGAAACCTACACTTTGAACATCGGAACGGTAGAATAACTAAATAAAAATTATTATAAATGTGTCTAGAATAATTGTAAGGTTTTTTCAAAATATCTAACGGTAATTAACTTCAGCCTCAACCATGGCCGTAAGTTTTGATTTTTTGAAAATCTTGTCCAAGCGAAACATTTCCAATTCTTAATAAGCAACCTCAAAAACCCATTAAATTAAATGTGTTACGGGTGATAGCTTCGCACGCATAGTCGAAGCACAAGAACGAAGCAGCGATAGCCGCAACTCAGCATTTTAGGCGAGATGTGCAGTAGTCGCGGCGACGTGCTAAATAAATAAAAAATAGTAATTAAAAAAAAAGTCACATCGTTCATTTCTACAAATTTGAGCTTTCAGATATTATTATACATTTCAGATATTTTTCTGCGTCTCAGAATTGAGATACTTTGTCGCTGTAGATTTGCCTGTGATTCCAAAATTTATTCAATAATAAGACTACTAAATACTTATTAGTTTACAGCTTTACTTCTAAAATTATTTCTCTTAAAATTAGAAAATTATCGAAAGTTGTTTTAAAAGTTTCATAAAAAATGGCTAATTATTTAGCAAATGATGTGGTTGATATTCTTTTAGTTCTTGGGGAATGTCACAGAAATTACAGAAATGCTTCTCAGCTTTACCGTCAACGTTATCCTGATCATCGACATCCAGGACCACAACAAATTATAAACATTGAAAGAAGATCGCGTTCAAATGCACTACATCGTCATAGGCGACAAAATCGAGTCCTGAACAATAACGACCCTCGTCTACTCGCTATATTGGGTATGATTCATATAAATCCCCATATCAGTCTCCGTCAGATTGAACGAGAATTGGGTATTCCTAGAGCAACAGCACATCGACTGCTCCAATTAGTCAGATATCATCCTTACCATATTACTCTTGTTCAAGAATTAAATGACAATGATTGTATATTAAGAGTAAACTTTTGCACATGGGCACTTAATGAATTAGATCAAGATCCAGATTTCTTCTGGTCTATTTGTTTCTGTGATGAAGCCACATTTCATAGTAACGGCAGCCTTAATCGCCATAACAGTCACTATTGGTCGCCAGTTAATCCTCACTGGTATAGAGAGGTATTAAATCAGCATCGATGGAGTTTACATGTATGGGCAGGGATAGTTAATGGATCTATGATTGGACCACATTTCTTTGAAAGAACTATTAATGGTATGATGTATTTAGATTTTCTTCAAAATCATCTACCTGGTTATTTGGAAGACATCCCATTAGATGTTCGACAAAGAATGTGGTTTCAACAAGATGGCGCTCCTGCTTACCACGCTGGAATTGTGACAACGTATCTTCGGCAACAATATCATGAACGGCTTATCATCCGCAATGGTCCAGTGCCATGGCCTCCAAGATCTCCGGACTTGAATCCTCTTGACTCATACTTTTGGGGATTTGCTAAAGATGCTGTCTACCAGGAAGCTCCAACAACGAGAAAAAACATGATGCAGAGAATAATAGAAGCTTGTCAATCGGTAACGCAAGAAACTTTGCAACGTGTTATGCGTAACTTTAGGAGGAGACTAACATTATGTTTAGAAAATCAGGGTGGACACTTTGAACACCTCATACCAAGAGGTAACGCCAATGACGATTAAGTAAGATAAATATTTATTTTATCAAATGTACATAAAAGCGTTGGGAACCTTTATTCCTGACCTTAACTGGTTGGGAACGCTTAGTCCTTACCTTAACTGGTTGGGAACCTTTATTCCTGACCTTAACTGGTTGGGAACCTTTATTCCTTACCTTATCTGGTTGGGAACCTTTATTCCTTACCTTAACTGGTTGGGAACCTTATTCCTGACCTTAACTGGTTGGGAACGCTTAGTCCTTACCTTAACTGGTTAGGAACCTTTATTTCTTACCTTAACTGGTTGGGAACCTTTATTCCTTACCTTAACTGGTTGGGAACCTTATTCCTGACCTTAACTGGTTGGGAACGCTTAGTCCTTACTCTTACTAGTTGGTATCGTGCTATTTCTTACCGAAATTAATTATCAAATTTAATAAGTTATTTAACGTCAATCATGACCTTAGAAGGTCAAATTTTGTAAATGGTCAAGGACTTATTCAGCTTTAATATTTTCAGTACCTTTCATAGCGGTGTCAAAAATCTAGGGTTCCACTTAAAAATTCGCCTTAAACTTAAGATGACCTTGAAGATCGTGGGTTTCCATTTAAAAAATCGACTCGACGTTCTAATGACCTTGAAGGTCATGGTCAAGGTCATATTTGGACGTAAAATTTTCCGCTCTTTCCATTTTCGGTATCAAAATTATGACTTTCCATTTAAGAAAACCGACTTGACCTTCAAATAACCTTGAAGGTCATGGTCAAGGTCACGATCAAGGTCACCATTGGATGCCCCCCTTGAAACCCTACAACTTTCATTTGAAACATTTTTTTCAAAAGTCTATATTTTCAGAGTTATTGACGTGTCCAAGTTAAAATGGGACACCCTGTATATATATATTGCAACGAGTATACATACCCGCGCATTTCAAATCTCCCGCCTAACGGCCAAGCTACTATAACGCCTTGGTGGCGATGTAGAAGTTAAGTGCAGAAAAAGACTAGGATCTGGAAATAAGTCAAAGACTATATGAGTTAGATGTGACTTTATTAGAGAGCCAATGCGACTAAGCGCAGTGGCTGGCGGAACAAGACTGAAGTACAAGCAAGCAGTCTCGGAGCTGCTTCTTCTTCGTCTGATATGAGCCTGCGCAGAGGCGTTCTCATGTATACGCTGACATGTGTATTGGTGCGCTTACAGCGCCATACGCATACATACAAGTGTGAGTGTCTTCACATCACTCCCCCCCAACAATTAAATTTTGTTAAGGATAATTTTATTTACAAAGTTGCAAAAAGGTGCATATTTTTATATCACAGATAGGTTAACAATCAGTCTTTTTTATATGAAGTTAACAATGAAAGGTTGAAATAACAATATAAGTTATAAATCGCATAACAATGAGTTTAAAAAGATCGCGTTAAAATTTGTATAAATATTCGCATTGACATAAAAAATGAATATATAAAAGATCGCAATAACATTATGAATATCGTAGTTATTATCACAGCATAGTTACTTAAAGTACATAACAATTACAATTGTTTAACAATCTTTTAAGATTTATTTATGGTTTCTTTGACTAGAAGTCTTTGTTACAGTAAGAACTGTTAATACTATTAGTTTTTTTAGTCTATAAATCCTTTAGGATTTACATAAGATTTTTCCTTAGAGGATTCGCAAAAAATGCTTTATTGCAGCAAAAACTGTTAATGTTTGTTAGCTATTTATTGCTATTATTGATTAATTCACTTAAAGGTGCAGTGAAATAGGAACTTTTTATACAATTGCGCTATACGCAAAAAATGGTACGCACGGAACAAGTTTAGTGCTTGTTGCGGATTGCATTAAGGTACTTGAGTATATTTACATATTGTGCACTTATAGTGCTTTACTTTCAAGTATGAGCGCAGTTATGTACTACATTAGATTCACTGTGAAATATTACAAAAGATTTACATATTGCAGAATTTTTTGTGCATTAGTTATTGCAGTCAAATGCACTATAAAGTTACAGATTATGCTTGTGTGTGTGTACAACTCACTAAATTATAATTTGTTGACAAGAGTGGTTGATGCATTGCAATTTTTTAGTTGTCAAGATAATTATTACTTATTAGGTTAAGTAGCATCAATTTATTATAATACAAATTGCTTATTTGGCGTATGCTAAGTTGCATGAATCAAAAGTAAGAGTTGAGTGTACAAAATGCAAAATGCAGAGTGCATATTATGATTAAGTAATTAAGATTTTAAGTAGTGCACTTGACTGTTTTAAAAAAGAAATTATTATATACGTGAGTTTACTTTGCTTTACTTTAACGGCAATGCGTTGACTAGAACGCAATTTATTGCAAGAATATGACTCTGAGTAAAAAAAAATAGAAAAAAGGAATGAACAGAGTACAAAAAATATAAAAAGTGAAGTGAAATGAAAAAAAATAAACCGGTTAATTAACTATGGCACAATTACAAGGGTGTTAGTAAAAGGTACGCGGGTTTGGACCGCTATGGATCTAGTTGTAAAAGACCCAAACTTCAAAACGCTCGTAATGTGAAGACCCAGATGTTATGGGATTCTTCTGCGTGACGTAGGCGCCGAGGTTGATGAGCTGCCTACGCATGGTGTCACGCATGCAGATCTTGCAGTTGAGCGCTAGGAAGTTGAATGAGGGCACCCTGGTGATGACGTCCATAATAAAGCGTGGGCTAAACGCTCTGTTGCCTTTGTTATTCTTCCCCAAGGTGTTGGTAATAGTGACGTCACGTACTTGGAGGGAAGAGAGAGACTCCAAGGTGTCCTCAATGCCACGATGGTAAGGCAGTTTCAGCGTGGTCAGATGTTGAAGACCTGAGAAATTCAATCTTCGCTGGGGAATGTCCAAACCCGTGTAATCGACCACACGAAGCACTGGAGCATGGTTTAAAAAATTTTGCAAGTGCTGCTCGGTGAATCTACTGCCTTTAAGGCTCAACTCCATTAAAGAAGGAAGAGTATGGAGGTCTGGCTGATGAATAAAGTCCAGTGGTTCGGCGGTCGTGGTGTTATACTCCATGCGGAAGGTGCTCAAGGAGTTAAGCTCAGTGAACACCCATACAGGGAGCTGCCACATCTGCAACATTGGGTCGATGTTGGAACAATCCACCAGGCTAAGCTCAGAAATTTTATCATTGTCCTTAAGAAACTCGATTAAAAATTTCAGACGCAACTGTGGACACTGTACGAACCTTAAAGAAGTGAGCATACAAGTAGCCTGGCGGTTGAACCATGGGATCCAATTGCGCTTGTCGGAGTTATCCTCCTCGCGCTTTTTTTCCCAAGCAAGACGAACCATCGGGTTATCATGGACGGCAAGATGCTTGACACCTTCAAGGCTAACCCGATTCTCGAAAATCCCGGTAGTTTTTCCAATAATCAATCCTTCAATGGTGGAGAATCGGGATAGCATCTCCAGTGCCGTAGGCGTTACCACAACGCCGCGCAAATCAACGCCCATTAGATGTATCCGCTCCTCCCGACCCGACGGGTTAACTAAATTAATATCCAACAATTTTTGGAGCTCGGACACATCTATGGGCCACCACTCGCAGATGGTGATGCTAGAAAAATAAAATCGGTGCGCATCTTCAAGCATTCTTTGCCATCCATTTTCCGTCCGGTATCGCTTGCTACCCGAATCAAAGTGCAGGTGGCCTAATTTGTAATGAACCTCGCGCCATCCTTCAAATGCAGTGACTAGTGCCAACTTGGAGTCATTGTCCAAGTGTTTAACAATGCATCTAACAATAGGATCAAGACGCAGGGCTGCAAGGCAGGCAGAAGTAGGGTCTTGAGAGACCTGTACCACCGGTTGTGAGTCGGTGGTTGTCAAAAAATTCCTAGCTGGACATACCTTTACGTATCTCCTGCATACCTTGCCCCCACGTTCCTTTTCAAAAAAGAGTTTATTTAAAAGGGCGTCGCACTGCATTCTAGTTGACGATGCGAGGTTATCGCAGGTCACCCGCGCACTACACCTCGAACCCTTGACAAAAATCGCGTTGATCTTAAAGTCCTTCTGTCCACGCGCGATCAGCATGTCGCCCAAAACCTTCTTAGAAACCTTGTACATGTTATACACTAACAGGGTACATACATGCTGACCGCCTATGAACAAGATAGGAAGGCGACGATCATAGGTAGGTGGAGTGCACGGGTAAGTGCGTAGGGAGGCACGAACGGCGGTGTTCATGGTCTCGGTTAAAATTCGCAGGTATTCTTCTTTGAACTCCGAGAGATAGAGCTCCGCCATACGAAGATGGTGTCTCGTAGGAGAGCCCTCTGGTGTTTCCACGATGGTATTGAGAAGACTCTCATGTAGACGGAGGATCTCTGTGGAGACATCCTGTGTTCTGACCCAACCGCTATGGGAAGACATGTCTTCTAGCAAGCTGGACCAGCAGGAGCTAGAGAACAGACGAAAAGGCATTTTGATTAGTTATACTTAGATATTTAGTAAGGAGGCATTTAATGTCCTCCAGTTCTCTAGCAGCGTTTCGCTTGCATTTTTTATACAATTTAGGAAATGAGTGCGAGGCTTTACATATGTATTTAACCGAGATTTGATCGCCAAATCTAACTTTTCTATCTACCTCCCTATTTTCTATTGAATTAATTTTATTTCTTTTAAGGATGTTGGGAATGAATTTTTTCTTTTTAGGTAAGGAGGGAGTTGCTTGTGGATGAGTGACAGAGGAAGGATTGTCTTTATTGAGAGTGGAAGTTTCTGAGGCTTCTATGCACTCTGGTGCATCAAAAATTTGATTACTATGAGTTATTTCCGAAGGCGCGCTTTCATCTATTATCCTATCACTAGACGCTTGAATGTCGCTGCTAACGCCGCGATCACCCCCCGGTGACAACTCGTCCATGTCATCATCCCTATAACAAGAACTTCGTGTGTGATAACAGGAGGCTTGGCAACGGAATCTGATTTACCGACGCGAGATGGCTCTTGGCCATTTGTTTCAGTTGTCCTACCCTCCGTGCTATTATCACAGTCTTCATTTATTGACTGCTGTGTCAAAAAATTATCTAATTCGCAGTTATCATCCTGCACTTTATTTTCATCTACAACGGAGGGAGGAAGTCGCGAAGCCTCACTCTCTGCGTTATCGACGAGTTTGCGCACCGTGGCGCTTGTAGGTAAGTTAAAATTCGGAGATAAAAACTGTTGCAGGGACCTTCCATATGCATTGATGTCAGAATTAGAATTTATATTTGCATCTACGTCGTTACATTCTTCGGTTAAAAAGTACGCTGGTTTAAGACGTTCTAAATTTATAATGACATGTTTACCGTTTTTCTCTAAGGTGAAGGTGCGCCCATCTTGATGACGCGAGACAACCTTATACGGACCGGTGTATGGTCGTGTAAGTGGCGGTTTTACGGCTCTCACTCTTTCGAACACGTGAGTGGAGGTGTTGAGATCTTTAAAGACGAAAGGTTTGGCGGAAGTTTTATGTAATTCCGGAACTGGTTTCATTTGCGCGATATAATCCCGAAATTCCGATAAAAAGATGTTATCGTTAAGGCCGCGGGTGTCGCGAAACTGCAAGATATCGCCCGGAATGGTTAATTTTGTGCCATACACAAACTCTGCTGGACTAGCATCCGTATCTAGGCGTATTCTAGTACGCAATCCCAATAAAACACTTGAAAGAACTTTGGTCCATTCATGAGTCTGTGCAAGGCACATTAATGCAGCTTTTAATTGTTTATGCCATCTTTCAATCATGCCGTTTGCCTGCGGATGGTAAGCAGTCGTACGCGTCCGATTACAACCTATCAGTTCTAAGAGTGAGATAAAAAGCTGAGATTCAAATTGCCGCCCCTGATCCGTAGTTATTGTTACGGGTGCACCGTAAACAAAAATGCGCGCGCAACCACCGGCGCCGTAATATCGTGTAGAGGTACCGCCTCTGGCCAGCGCGAGAATCTATCTATCATCGTGAACAGATACTTGTAGCCTTTACTCGAGGGTAAGGGATCTACAATATCGATGTGCATATGCGCAAATCTCGCGTCTGGTTCAACGAAGTGCAGTGGCAAAAACTTATTCTGGCGAGAAACTTTAGCGCGTTGACAATCTAAACAGTTTTTGCACTGCTTTTTTACCTCTTTAGCCATGTTAGGCCACACATAATGCTGTCTTACTAACCTATCGGTTACACGGCCCGAAAGGTGCGCGTTGTTAATATGAAAGATTTTAAATACTTCACGTCTGAGTATCTTGGGTATAAATGGTCGAAAGGTTTGCGCGTCGAAGTTGCAATAGATGGCTGTTCGATTGGGTCCCCAGCGTAGCTTAGTTAATTTTAGAAAGTGATTCGAATCCGCAATTATCTCTTTTAATTCGTCATCGCGTTCCTGCTCTTGTGAAATTTCTTCAAGAGTAAAAAATGTCGGAAAGTTGAATGTCGTGATACTTGCGAGGGTCTTTTTTACAAAGGGTTCTCCAGTTGATGCCTCATTGTTCCAGTCAAAAGAGGCTGGCGCAATGGAGGGATCAATACGCGAAAGCGAGTCTGCGACCACATTGTCTTCGCCCCGCAAGTAACAAATTTCCGTATTGAACTGCGATATAAACGACAGTTTACGCGTGCGCAATGGTGTACACGTGTCTAAGTTTTGCGCGAGCGCGTAGATTAGCGGTTTATGATCAGAAAAAACTTTTAAATTACGACCCTCCAAAAAATAGCTAAAATACTTTAAAGCCTCATGAATTGCCATTAATTCGCGATCGTAAGCGCTGTACTTTGATTGCGCGGGAGTGAACTTCCTGGAGAACTCCCTGCTAGTGGCTGCCAACTGCCGTTTACATATTGCTCCAAGGAAGCACCCATGGCGAAATTTGAGGCATCCGTAGTTACGCGTATTTCTGCGTCTGCGCACGGATAAGCTAAGCTGGTAATGTTAGTTATATCTGTCTTTGTCTTTTCGAAAGCCTCTAGTGCGTCTGGGGTCCAAATTATCGGTGTTTCATCTTTCTTTTTGTTAGTTTTTATGAGCGCGTGCAGATGGCGCTGTGTTTCTGCCGCTTGAGGGGTTGCCTTTCTACAAAAGTTAACTAAACTGAGGAATCTACGTAATTCATCTACGGTTCGCGGTTGTGGAAAATTTTTGATTGAATCGACCAGCTTTGGGTCAGGCTTAAGGCCTTCTTTATCGATCGTATGCCCGAGAAAAACTAAACTTTCGGCTCCGAAGATGCATTTTTTCAAATTTAGATGCAAATGAAAGTTCTGCAATCTTTCAAGCACTATATTTAAGTGCTTTTCATGTTCCTCGGGTGAGGCGGACGCCACTAGGATATCGTCGATGTAAGCAAAGACGAAATCTAAGTCTCCCAGCGCAAGGTTGACGTACCTTTAAAACGTTTGCGACGCGTTTCTAAAACCGAAAGTCATGACGAGAAATTCGTACAGACCAAACGGTGTAATTACTGCCGTTTTGGGGATGTCATCTGGAAAGATGGGTATCTGTAAGAACGCGCTTTCCAGGTCTAAGGCGGAGAAAATAGTTTTACCGTGTAAATTACTCGAAAAATCATGTAAATTCGGTATGGGGTATCTATCCGGTACCGTTACCTCATTTAATTTCCGATAGTCTCTACAGACTCGCCATTCCCCGTTTTTTTAGGCACTATGTGTATGTGTGTAGCCCAAGGACTTTTCGAGGGTCTATACACATACCTAACCTACACTCTTCAAACGCTGATTTAGCTACTTTAAGTTTTTCTGGGTGTAAGCGTCGCGGTTTCTGCTCACAAGGAGGACCTGTGGTCTTAATGTAATGATAGATGCCTCTCTTTTTTAGAGATTTTGGCCTATCAACGCCTATTACTGTAGGAAATTTGTTTAAAATGTGTGCATACTTGATTTTGGGGTCAATTAAAGAGATTTGTAAGTCAGGAACGGTTTTGTTAAATCCATTAATTGTTTCATTCGTACTTGCATTTATTAGTAATTTTTTCTTAAGATCTGGTAAAAGATGAAAATGATTTAAAACATCCCCTCCCAATATAGGATAAGGGACATCTGCGATAATAAAAAGCCATAGCAGTTCCTGATTGAACCCAAAATCAAGTTTTTTGTGTAATGTGCCATATGTGTTTATTTTAGTGTCGTTGGCTGCATATAAGTTTAAATTCGTCTTTTTTCCCGAAAAATTTTTTGGTCTAGGGATTACGGAAATTTCCGCGCCCGAGTCAATTAAAAACACCTCATTGGTGGTTTTATCTTTTACGTGGAGACGCACTGAATTAGTCCCGGCCACGCTGTTCTCCATGACGCGCCGAGTTTCTAGTTTAACGAATCTTCGACGTTTTCTTTGTTACCATCCGAGCTTGTTCTATCTTTATTTCTCGCGTTTTGTTGATCTGGTTTAATGGAGTTATCCACCCAGTCATACGGCTTAGTACATTTAAATGCGTTTTTACCGTATTTACTATGATGGTAACAATAATGTCTACGTTCTCTACTTTTGCTACGTCCGCGCCCTCCTGCTTTGTTGCCTTCGTGCCACGTTTTATCTTGTGAGCGTCTTTTAACTATATTACGTTGACTTACGAGCGCGTCGACTTTAGTCATCATTTCCGTTAAAATATGTTTTATTTTGTTTAATTTCATGAATCGCGTTATGATTTGCATGTAAGTCGGCATGTATTTGGTCAGCAAGCTCGACCGACGCCATTTCGTTTTCAGGTGTTACGTCTCCTCGTATAAACGGACGGATGTTGCCTGGTAGATTGGCTCTCCAAGCTTTAAGAATCGACGCGCGTGGCATTTGTTCTCCCGCAAGATTAATCAGCTCGTATAAATATTCCGATGGCTTTCTTGTTCCGATTTGACAGCCACGAAATAATGTCTGTAATTTAGAATCTTGCGATTGCGTATATTTTTTAATTAAAATGTCTTTAATCCCGGTGTAACGATGATTAGGTCTTAGCAATTTGGTGCTATTAGATATTTCATCAACGATACTATTGCTAAGGTTAGGCATGACGTTTACGAATTTAATATTATCGCCCGTTATGTTTTGTATCAATAGTTGATACTCGAACATTTCGAACCATGTTACCGGATCGTGTTGCCAGAAGGGCATTTTAATTGGTTTAAATTTAATATTAGCCGCGACCGACGGTTGAGTGTTATGATTCTGTGTGTTTATGTTGGGCGTATTTGTTGTGTACACGGGAAAGGTTACAGGATGGTTAGAATTCGAGAAAGTTCGGTTATTTGTTATTGTAGGTTGTGTTTCTTGTGTGTTTGGAATGTTTGATATTGAATTGAAGGTCGGGCTTTGTTCTGTAGGAAAAAGGTATGATGTTTGTTTATGTGTTGTTGTAGAGGCCGATGGAAGGTTATAATGACTTTGAGTGTTTCTTGTATTTTCGAAAAGTCTAGAATTTAAATTTTGCTGAGTCTCTAACGAATTTTCATTTCTCGCTTGATTTAATACAAGTGCTTTTAACGACTCTATTTGCTCTGTTAAATTATTAATTTGTTCGCTGTGCGAATTTTGCATTAGTTTAATTTTATTACTCAAAGTTTTTTCCATCCTTTCATAAGCCTCTCGTGGAACTGTTTTTTCGTTTGATATGTTATGAGAAGGTGGTGTAATTGATAAAAGCCTATTCTGATCGAAACTATGCGCGGTTCTTTGTCTATTCGTTAATAAGGATTTCTCAAACGTTTTTTGATTTTTATTAATAATTAAGTTTGTTAAATTTACATGAAACCTGGTGGGCGAACTGTCGGAAACAATTGGTCCTATAGCATTTTCTAGAGTTCCCAGGACGCCCTCATCACCCGAGTACATGCTCTCTGAAGGAGAGCTGTTCTGTTGCACACGTAACGCGTTTTCCGTGCGTTTCGTGTTGCCGGGCTCGCTGTTTTTAGGAGGTGTATGAACTACTTTGGGAGGCATTTTTGCGGACGAGCGGTCGCAAGAGAGGGAATAACGCTTTTTAAGTCGATGTAGTGACCAGTTCGAGAAAACTCTCTCCGAATATTATACGAAATATGATTTTATGTTTAAATAGATCAAAAGGAGGCGTCTTGTGTAATCGGGTTTTACCTCCACGTGCTCAGCGTGAGAGACCTCATGTGGTCGACGACTGATGCACAAAAAGGCTATCCGATGCACAAGCGCAAATAATTGATAATACGCGCACTCGCTGTGCTAGTGAAAAATCGGAGAGAATTTCCCACGTGGCGAACTACCGGACAAGAGCAATTGCGGCTTTCTCGTCTATTACCGCGTTAAAATAATATGGAAAAGGCTCTTGGCACTCGCACTACTCTCGATAGTCCCCGTTTAAGATCCGAAGGAATCGACGAAGGAGCTTTCTTAAGCAATGCCAGCGCCTCGAGTTAAGGTGAGATTTTCTCACAATAATAAAAAAAAGTATATATATTTTAGGATATCTTAACAGCAGGCCGGAGTAGAACCTGATACCGACCGAGTAACAATTGAGTTGTTTGTTATTTACTCAAGTATTAATCGGTGTATCTTCAAAATAAAGGTTGATCGCAATAGATATTATTATTATGAATATCTATGCACAAGAAAAAAAAAATCTACCGATTTGTTTTTGAGAAAAGTAAGGAACGCCGAAGTAAAAGATTATGTTTATAATATTTTCGCGTTCCTTACTTTTCTCAAAAACAAAGCGATAGATTTTTTTTTTCTTGTGCATAAATATTTGTAATAATAATATCTATTGCGCTTAACCTTCAATTTGCAGATACACCGATTAATACTTGAGTAAATAACAAAAATGTCAATTAGACAAGGACAGCGAATCCGGCCTGCTCTTAAAATTTTAGGACGAGAAATCCTCAACTGTGCATATGTTAAAAGATATATGTTTAAATATATGTATAAAAATAAAAAGTATATGTGTATATAGACAAAAATACAATTAAATAAATATATAAAAGGTTAAATACGACACAAACACATATGACTAGTTTTTTATATTGCACTTCAGCGAATCTTATAAGAAATTTTATACTAGATTAAATTATGCTAATTTGTCTAGAGTCGACTTTTCGTTATGTTTTACAATTAAATAACTCAAAATTTAAATACGAAAAACAAAGTTAATGCTAGCTAATTGACGCGAAAAACCGACTCCTCGCACTCCGCATTCGCTTAAAATTAAAAGATGTTCCACGATGACCTTGAGGTAGTTGTTTCGATATTAAATTTTGACCGTTTATACTAGTTAAAAGTACGCGTTTTTGCTAGACTTAAAACTGGCCGTTTCTTTGTCTTTAGAAGCAATATCGCGTGACTACCGGTCAAAAAAGAAATTAATATGCCAGACAAAGTGCGTACATAACCTATGTCGCGTGTCTTAGGGCATAAAAATTACTGTATGAAAATGATTTTTTTAGTTTCTAATAAAGCGAGATACGCGAGAAAAGAAATCTTCCAACGCCAGACGCAATGCGTACATAACCTATACGCGCGTCAACGGCGTACTTTTTCACAAATGTGATAGATAAATTTCACTCGCGATTTGCTCTACTATAACGGCCACAACACGCACTGCCGTGAACAAAGAAAATTTTCACGTAATTATGCGTGTCAAAAATTAATGGCGCCACGTGGCTAAAATTCTCTAGAGAAAGGTTTTTTGTGCGAATTTTCGCACTTTAACACTTTTATTCGCGCACTCGCGATTTTCTATTAAAGAAAAATAAAACATACAAAAGAGAGTGCACTTTAGCAACTCTCGCTACCTTAAGAAGAAGTACCTCGATGCTCCGGACAAAGACGTTGAGGCAGATGCCGCAGAAGAAACGTCTTCCACTTGGAGCTCGTAGGGGCCGTGCGATGCGTGCGTGCGATGTTCCGCCTTTCTAGTCCCAGCAGAGTGAAAGAGAAGACTCCTTGTGCGTGTGGATGAGCGACGAGAGCAGCAAAAAATTCGATGTTTGGCCAGCAAACAGAAAACCCAAGATGGCGGAATTTCGAGGCGTCCCTCTCGGTCCGTCGCCTGGTTGACAAAATGGCTGCCTGGTCGTCGCTGAATCCTTTAGTCGGGGTTACCAGATATAACGCCTTCGTAGCGATGTAGAAGTTAAGTGCAGAAGGAGACTAGGATCTGGAAATAAGTCAAAGACTATATGAGTTAGATGTGACTTTATTAGAGAGCCAATGCGACTAAGCGCAGTGGCTGGTGGAACAAGACTGAAGTTCAAGCAAGCAGTCTCGGAGCTGCTTCTTCCTCGTCTGATATGAGCCTGCGCAGAGGCGTTCTCATGTATACGCTGACATGTGTATTGGTGCGCTTACAGCGCCATACGCATACATACAAGTGTGAGTGTCCCCACACTACTATAGAACAGTAGTTCTTAGCTCAGCCGCTAGGCGGCAACCCCGAATGTCGTTATACACAACGGGAAAAATCAGGCCAAAGTATATAAGAGGCCGAGAAGCTAACCAGAGCAGAGCAGTGTAGACTACGGTCTCCTCTCTCTCTTTACCTGAGTGAGCACGCTTGGCTAAGAGAGAGCGGGACCAGTAGTAGCTGGTTGCCTTGGCTCGTGGAGCACCACAGCTCAGGCAAAGCTTCTCTCTCTTGCACATAGGGGTAGACCGAATGAGCACGCTAGTCTACACTTTAGTGCATATGCTGGCAGTCTTAGAGATACGTCGAGTGAGCACGCTGGCTTAAATCTATCTGCCTAGAGCACACTCGCAACCTTTTGCCGCCGCCGCAATGCCGAACTTGCGCCGTTGAATCTAAGGGTGACGTCCACCCAAAATATTATATTTCACATATCGCAACGGGCTTAATTAAGGGTCTTGTCCACCCATAGCTGTCGCGTCCGCCACTACGTGATTATAGAATATATTGAGGGTGTCGTCCACCCAATTACTTGTTTGATATTAGTTTAGAGGACTCCGTCCGACCGCGTGTAAATATTAGACTTTAGAATAAGTTAAGGGTGTCGTCCACCCAATACATTTTGTTTGTTAATTAAAGGACTCCGTCGTGTCGTAGTTATTAAGATATTAGAATAGGTTAAGGGTGTCGGCCACCCATTGTCTTTGCATCACTTAAAGGTCCCGCATGCCTATAGAGATTTGTAATTTAGATAATTAAGGGAGCCGGCTACCCACTATTATTATTACCGTAGGATTAAGTATTGCGTTATAAGGTGCCGTTACCTATTAGTATAATTATTTAATTATTAATCATTTGTCTCTTTTGTTTTGCACATTGTTGCAGGTAAAAGCCGCCGGTACAAATCAGACCGTCCAGGCCGTAGAATCTATTAGAAAAAAATAAACTATAATTCAGATTCTTTAAAGACTATTAATTGATTTTATCCATTTATTAAATTAGATTCACTTAAAGATTATTGATTGATTTGATTTATTTATTAAATAGCCGCCGAGTGGCCGATCTAAACAAAGAACTAATTACTTTTGTAATTTACACTTTTATTTAAGGTTAGGTTAGTTTATTTGCATTATATAAAAATATTAGGTGTAGTTTTGATTAATGCGTTATTATTATTTCATATTTGTAATCGTCGTTGTACATGAGTTTTATGAGTACAATAAAGCCAAGGTACTCCCTAGCATAACCAAACGTGTTAAACCCGGTTACTTTCCTTTACTTTCAACCATCCGATCCCTCCAACTCCTGCCGATCTTACCCTGGTAACTCACTGAAGCGTCTGGCAACAGGAGTTACACCTATTTCCCCCCCCTGAAAGGGAAAAACGTTACAATTTACATATATATATATATATATATATATATATATATATATATATAAATTAATTAATAAACAGTAACTTATATAATTTGAAATAGTAAATTTCATGCCAGTATTTAAAAAAAATGTATTAAAAAAAGGTTTTCTTTAAATGACTTTATAGGACAAATTATTTAATATTCAGATATGGGGAAGGAGATGTAAAATCTTAACTGTAAAATGCAAGTAATTGTGGACAAAATTATTCTACGTGACAAATAAAAAGAAAAAAGTTAATTGTAACAATTATAACAAGTATTTATTTTAAACAATCATATATTTACATGTTTTATTTAGTTAAGATTAAATAGTATATTAATAATCTAGGGAGGAAAAACAAAAAATGTCTGAAATCGTATGTAAAAAAATCGTATATTGAAGGTGACAAACATACGATTTAAGGCAGTTTTTATTCATTCCCGTTGTGAATATATGATTTTTTTACATAGGCAGCGTACAGTGGGTATTTCACTTTTCGCTGTGAGAGAGTAAAGTACCCACTGTACGCGCTCTGTGTAAAAATTGTACATTGTTAACTAAGGGGGCAAAATAGGCTTTTTTACCCGAGTTGGGTTTGGCGCTCGACCGAAACAAGAGCGGCAATAAAGACGAGAGCAAAAAAATTTTGCCTCCAAGGTTAACAATTTACTTTTTCACACAAAAGGCTTCAAATTCAATCTAATTATAATAATAAAAATACAAATATTAAACTAAAAATACAATTATTAAAATTCAAATTTAAAAATAGAAATATGAAAATAGAAATACAAATATAAAAATAGAAACGTTTTTTATTATAGATTTCTTGAAAAAAGGTTTTACATAAAAAACCAGAAACATTGGAAAGAAAATATTAAATTAATTTATTTCACAATTTATCCAAGTGCTGATGTTAATTTATTAAAGATTATCAACATACTTTGAGTGTTAATAAATTTCGATATTATTTTGAAATAAAAATAGAAAAATAAATATAAAAATTGAAATACAAATATATATATATATATATATATAAATAAAAATGCGAATATAAATATAAAATGTAATTATTAGATTAAGGCGACCTCGAAGTTTAGGTTAGGTGCCGTTTTTTAATTTATAAATCACGCTGTAATACATACGATATTTCAGATTTTTTAATTTTTTACCACTTTTTGAAACTTATAGAATGGCGGAAAACTTAAAAATCCAAAGAATTTTATAAACTAAAAGAGTGATTTGCTGTTAAACAAAACAAAACATAATACAAATATACATATATACAAAATTTACTTATGAAATAAAATCGAAAATATAAATATAAAGATAAGTAAGAATAAATTGTAGGTATTAATGTTTAATAAAAATAACGCGGAACGCGTGAAATCAACAACGAATGTGGTAAAAGTAAATTCTAAGTTTTTTGATTCTTTTGCCATCCCCTCTCCACGTAACGAATCAAACAACAAAGAATTTACTTTTAACGCATTCTTTGTTTATTTCACGAGTTCCGCGTTATTTTTATTAAATATTAATATCTACAATTTATTCTTATATAGAAATTTTCTTATCTTTATATTTATATTTTTGATTTTATTTCATAAACTAATAATAATTAAATTTTGTTAGATGTAATAATGTAAACTAAAGTTTGCATGAATATATCTAACGTGCAGTAGTTAAAAGTCGTTCACACAAGATGGGCAACAATAGTGAATTAAAAATTCTGTTAAGTTTTGATGTAAAATTATTTGTTATATAAAATATGTAATTAATGTTTAATAAATTGTCAAATGTAAATTAAATTTCATTTATTCATAGTCAGTTTATTCCTTTGTGGATGAGAGCAAAAGTAGCGTCTTTTGTGAAAATGGAATTATTTTGTTCCCTGACAATCGACATGAAAAATTCAATTTTGCTCCCTGAGTGTGAAAAAAATATTTTAAGGATTCGGATTGCTAATCTGCACCACATCTTTATTATTGATGTACACAACGTACACAAAAAAATATGCGAAATTTCGCCTTTATCCAAAGAATAGTTCATCGCAAGTACCATTTGAAAGTTGAGGAAAGAAATTTAATAAACAATTGAGGGAATATTTTAGTAACAATAAATAAATACATTATGAATGTATTTAAAATTATTCATCGTATTATTTTTCTTTCTTTACTCTATTAGAGTATATATAATGACATACATGAATCGTAGAAAAAAAATAATATGATTCATAATTTTAAATACATTCAAAATTTATTTGAACTATTGTTATATAAAATGTTTTTCTCTCAATTAATTATTTAATATTTTCCCTTAACGTCAAAAAGGTACTTGAAATGAATTATTGTTGAGATCAAGTTGAAATTTTACATGTTTCTTAGCGCAAATCAGCAATAAAATTATGGTGCAGATTTGCAATCAAAGTACTTGAAATATTTCATTTCCAATCGTTACTAAATAAAACACACATATATATCATTGTTTTAAATAAATATTTGTTAAACTAAATTTTTTTAAATTTTTACTCTAAACAATTTTGTGCCATAATTATCTACATTTCGTAGTTTAGATTATGTATCTCCTTTCCTATATCTGAATATCGAATAGTTCATCCCATGAAGTCATTTGAAGGAAGCTTTTTTTTCTTGAATTATACAGGGTACTTTTTATTAATTTTCATATACAATTAAATATACAAATAAAAAAAATTGATTTACTTAAGGAGATTTAAAGCGAACACTGCACCTGTACTCATAAATATTAACTGTTTTTCCATTTCATTGTTGAATTTCCAAAAAAGAAATGCATTAGCCTGTAGTATGTACCATAATAACTATTTAGTTAAATTTTGAAAATATATTCATTTATTAGTTTTTTAGATATTTAGATTTATAGTACAAAATTGAAAAATTTTAATGAATGTTAGATATGGCGCAGGGCGCTCAGTATATATGTAGAGATTGTATTTCATGTAACCATGAAATTTATCCCCTCCCTTCATTTGTCAGTCTTCGACGTTCAATTTGTCTCTGGTCTTTTTTCGTCAGTCCGTCGGAGTGCGCGCCTTCGTCCGTTCTGTTCAACAATTTAGATTTTTCTCTGTTAAAAGAATTTCTTTATTTTATTGTATCTTACTTAGAGCAGTGTGTTTTATTTTCGTTTCATTAACTAGATTAGAAAGCTGAATTACTTTGTATTAAACTCGACGGGTTATTCATATATAATAAACCATTTAATAATGTATTTTGTAAGTTTTGTATTATTTAGAAAATCACCCAAATAAATTTGCTTATTATTCAATAATAAATAATACTGGCACCCCAAATTCTCAATAACTAATGAGTGAATTTATTTAAAAATTTAACTGAATGATCATCATGGTACATACTATAAACTAATGCATTTCTCAGCTGAAAATTTTGCAATAAAATAGAAAGACAGTTAATATTTATGAGTACAGGGGTAGTGTCCATTTTACATCTCCTTAAAACCCAAAATAGTTATGAAAAGGGTAGGCATTTTTTGTTATTAAATTATATTTTCTTATGAATTTAAAAAATTTTTTGAAATAATTTTATTTTATGTTTATTTGAAATTTTCTCTCTGACATCGGTGCTGTAATGTTTAAATACGAGTGTGAGGACACACATAGTGTACGTATGAACACATAGTCGTCAATGGAGAAGCTTTCCAATGATTCAAGCACGACTGCTTGGTTATCTTTGGGAAAACTGTCCTTAGTTGTAACTGAAGAGTAGGTTTTTTTACTGGAAGTACCATTGAGATTTACACTAGAGCAGTTTGCATAGTTTCCTCCATGAGGAGCCATAGCGGCCATTTAATAAAAAAGAATTCCTTCTCTCGTAAGCAAGAGTTAGCATTTGCCTGTTGGTGAACCTTAAAGGCATTGACACGCCAGACTTTGCTTACACTCGCAGGACTATACAACAGACCGAACCAAAACACGTCCGCTCTCGACGAGAGACGGAATGAGACTCACTGTGTGTGTTTTTTAAATTCCGTCTCTGGCATTGCCCCTGTAATACTGTCTGAATACAAATACACGTGCGGCGAGCTCATACCAAGCGCGTGTAGAATGTCTAAGTAAAACAAAATTTATAATTCATCCGTTTGATAGCGTTTGTTAATTTAACTCTTCTTTCTCCTTTCTTATGTTTACTCTCGCGAACGCAGGGAGAGTTTTCAGTTTGGTATATAAGGGAAATACGAATTACAGATGACAACAAAATTGTAATGCGTGTGATAACCTGCGTTTTAATTTCTGCGATGACGATAACTACATGTAATGAATGTTTACTTATAAAGTTTATTTAAGCGATATTCTTAATCGTAAACTGAAAAACTTTTAGTAGATAGAACTATGATGAAAATACCGAAGCTCTAGCTACGAAGACTATCGTAGTTCTATGATTCGATATTTCTTATTTATTAACCTCGAAATTTCGTAGATTATGAGATATCAAATCAATATAACTAAATAACTACAACGTTTGAGGTCAAGAACTGCGAGTTTAGATGAAAAAAGATGTATAATATTATGTCTATTTTAATTCACACACGCACACACACACACACATATATATATATATATATATATATATATATATATATATATACATAAATAAATAAGATAAATAAGATTTACTAACCTTTTTTCAGCCAAACAATTCCCAAATACTCAGCTGGAGAATCAACTATGATTTGCGGCCGAATCCTTACCTGTTTTCCCAGCTGGGTTCACAGTTAAGTTCGGAGCTTGCTCACAGTTATTTGCAGTTATTCATAGTTGATAACAGTTATTTATAGTGATTTACAAACATTTACAAATATTAACATTTTTTTTATAGTTTTCACAATTTCTTACAATTATTCAGTTGTATTCATAATTATTTATGGTTAGACATTTTCAAAATTTTTTTAATTATTATAGTATATTTCAATACTAGTGCGTCAAAGTGATTTTTCCCTCATGTGGCGGTTTGTACCCGAGCAAAGCGAGGGTGAAAAGGTCATACGAGAAAGAAAATAATTCAATGTTATTTATAATTATTTACAACTAGCGTAAAATACCTCGCTCCTAACGTCAATCGGTTAAATTTCTTCATACACTTGGAACTTGCAATGTAAAATGATGGTAAATATAAATTTTCAGGATTCAACTTTAAAGATTACAATCTTAAGGATGCTTTTTCAATTTAATTGGATTACACAACGATAATTTAATGTCCTGAATATTAGGGTAGGAATTAACATTTGCTGTAGCAACATATTCAATTACATTTAAATATACCTAAAATAAATCAAATTAAATTAATTATAATTCTATTTTTTGCCTCTCATATTGTTTCCTTGCAAATGCGTCATAAGTTATCACGCACCTGCAAGATATTATTTCAATTGGGCTTATTACCTCTTTATTTCGTGTCCAAGTTTACAATAAGTGAAAAAACATTAAAAAATACTATCACTAAATTTTAAATCAAGATTTGAGAACAAAGTACTATTAGAATGCGAACGGGTAGGGAGTCACATTTTCGGTGAGCTCTTTTGCCGCTATGAGCATTAAAATAGCAATAACTGTACGACTGTACGCAGGATTCAGTTCGAAGATCTTCATTGACTCCCCACATAGCACCGAAGCTTCCAAGAAGCTTCCATAAAAGGTTCGAAAACTTCCCGGAAGCTTCCATGTAAGCTTCCTGGAAGCGTCAAATATCCCGCGCACTTTTCATTCAGAAAGATTCAATGGAAGCTTCCAGGAAGCTTCCGTGGAAGAAATCAGTAAGCTTTCATGGAAGCTAGCATAAAGGTCTTTTTGAATCTTACAAGAAGTTTCCAAGGAAGATTGCCGCAAGGTTCCAAAAGATCCGTAGGAGCCAAGAACTGTAGAAAAAGGTAGTTTCACTTTAATATATAATAACTACTTATTATATAGGAACCAATAAAAAAGGCAATTAATAAAATTATTTAAAAGATTTTCAATTTTCAATAATGGGTTTAACTGAGAAAGATAAATTAATTGTTAAAGGACAGGAATTTTATAGTAGAATTGCTTCCCTATTAACTGATATTTATATATTAGGATTTGATAATATTTTGAAAAAAGGTCACTGGATTTGTATGTATTGTAATAATAAAATAATTTATAAATATGACAGCTTAAATCTTAAATATCTACAAGATGAGTATAAGATTTATAAAAACAGATTATTTCCAAACAAATCAGAATTGGGCGTAGTTTCTGAAACAGTACAATTACAAACAAATAATCATGATTGCGACCTTATTGCAATTGCTTTTGCTGTTGCAATACTTTATAATTTATGTCCATGTTGTTTGAGATATGATATTTCTTATGAGCGATAACATTTATTAGGAATTTTTGAAACGCAACAAATGAGAATGTTTCCACTTTGACATAATTATAATAATACAAATATTAATTATGATAATCCATCGGACATAATAAGAAAAATTTTTTGTTATGAATCATGTTTCAATAGAATACCATTATATTTAGATATTGCACGGTGCTCCCGAGGAAGTTTAAATACAAATTTCATATAACTTCAAAATTTCATCTGAGAATGATTTCTAGGCCCTGTTACATATTTAAGGCATCATTTTAAAAATCGTTTTACATGACCGATTTGGAGAAAAATAGGTAAGAATGAAAGAAAAAATTCAAAACCAAACAATTTTATTTCATTTATAAAAAATATATATATATATATATATATAAATAAATATATATATATATATATATATAAATACACTAGGGGGGTACCCCCCTGCTTGCTCCGCTCGCCAACCTCCCCGAAACATGGTATATATACAACACAATAATAATTTTCAATTTTTTATTTTATGAAAAATATAAATAAGGTATTTTTT
Source organism: Anastatus disparis (assembly GCA_017163975.1). Lineage (NCBI taxonomy): Eukaryota > Metazoa > Arthropoda > Insecta > Hymenoptera > Eupelmidae > Anastatus > Anastatus disparis. The sequence continues at coordinate 3,097,428 of JAFFSR010000302.1, forward strand.
AAATTAATATATTTTTTGAATTTTATTACTTAATAAATATTATGAAATATTAGTATTAAAATTTATTAATTAAATTTTATTATAAAAAAAATTAATTAATACATCAATTATAATTATTTTTGTAGAAATAAGTATGAATGATAAAAGAGAAAAAAAATACCATTTTCATCAACAGAATATTTAAAAAATAAAATAATAATTGGTGATGAATCAGCGTAAGTTATAAAAATTATAATATTATATAGTAATTAAATATTCTAAATTAATTTTAACATTATTAAATATATAAATATATATTCATAATAATTAACAGCAAAGGATTTAGAATTCAATGTAATATATATAATAATAATATAGAAAAATTTAATGAATACATAAAAATTAATGAGGTAAATATGTAAATTTTATTACATAAATTATATTTAAAATAATAAATTTAAATTTTATTTTTTAGAAAATTTTATTAGAAAATGTAAACGTAACAAAATCAAATTACAACAAAGTTAATTCATTATATGAATTAACATTTCAATATTATTCTTTTATTATTATGTTAGGAGAATATAGTATATTAAAGAATTCGAAACCTATAAAAATAAATTTTCAAGATGTATGCTTAAGAAATAATTTAATTAGTAAGTTCATTAAAAAGTAAATATAATTATATTAATTTTAGAATATAGTTTATATATATATGGGACGTTTCATGTCAACTCGACTGACAAAAAAATAAAATTTGCTGAAAATCCATGAAGAGGTTCCATTTGATACCTGTTAATTGCTCAAAAATTTAAAGTTAAAAAAGTTAAATAAAAATAGAAATTCATAAATTAAAGGCTACTCTTATTTGGAAAAAAGAAAATTTTTTAACAGAACAAAGATAATTAAATAATTTCCGAATTAACATAAACAAAGAATAAATCAATAATATTAATGTCAAATAAATTAAATAATAAAATAGAAATAAAGAAATAGGTTTGTTAAATTTAAATAAGGAAAATTGGAAAATCAGTTGGAAATAATTTTATTAGACTCATTCACTTATACAGATATGATTCATACGTATACTCAAGGTCGCGAGGTAAGCACTAAGACGGCCCAAGATCGACTGACCCCGCGCGCTTTCTTGTCCTACGCCGAAACAACGAAGCCTTTGTTCTCTTGTGCGCGCGCCGCCCTCCCTCTTAACGCTGACCAATGACGCTCTTCGTACACAAGCTTTTCGGAAGCGCTTAGCCCGCCAATTTTATCTTCGTTACACTAAATTATGCTTGAACAAATAATCTTATATCAAAGTAAAAATTCTTATTTAGAATCTAAATTATGAATGTGTCTCATTTAATATTTTAATTATAAAATTTTATATAATTTTTATTCTAAATAAATCTAATAATTATCTTAATTATTTTACATTTAAATCTTGATATTTTTATTGAAATTAAACTTATGAATTTTTATATTGTAGTTCTGCACTCAATTGAATTTGTATGTTTTATTAAGAAAAACATAAATTAATGCAGAAATGTACATAAATTAGTTAATTTATCGTTATAATAAATTACATAATATAGCATTAATGAATCGGAAATAAATTGAAAAAGAATCGTTTTTTATATTTTAAAGCTATTAAAAAAAGATAAAATTAATGAAATCATAGAAAGTTTTAATTGAAAAATAAAAATATAAATATTACGCAAAAAACAAACAAATTTACTCCAGAACTTCAATATTATGTAAAATTCAAACGGCATTCTAAAAAATATAGCAAAGTAAATATCACCAAACATATATACAAAATTAAAAGATTTGAATTTAAAATAACAAAAATTAAACTTTCCCTTTTTATTTCTAAACTTCACTCTCTCTTTCTTTCTCAGCCTCGCCAAGTCCAGCATAGAGTGCAGTCTTGAGTCAACCCATCGGGTTTTCTCTCACTGCGTGACTTTCAATAACAGGAAATCATTCCCTAAACGAAGTCATAAGTGTAGCCTCAGGCTGATACAGTTATCAGCCCTATCTACGGTGCCTGAGTCGCCCTCAGGTCAATCATTATTGACCCTAGACGGGGGTTTGGCTGCTAAAGAAAGAAAGAATGAAATATCTTTCTTACGTTTACAAATGCTACAAAGATTAAACCCAACGAAAAATAGTAATTTTTATATTATATTTATTTGTAGCATTTAACATTAAAGTTTTTTTATTTTAAATTTAAACTGTTCATAATATAGCTTTGATACAAAATTACAAATGCAAAATTAACAATACCCAAAATATACAAAAAAATTTTTAGAGGTATAGGTCAAAGGGATTACGAGTAATAAATAATATAATATTGTGATTTTTCAAATTTTTTTGTGAAATTACCAACTTAATTATTTTTTTCCTCAAAAACTAAGGATTTTAGAAATTCACTTATGAATATATTGATTGTTGCAAATGATGAGAAGAATCTACACAATTTTGTTTAAATCTCAGAAATGCTGTCTTCTGATTGGTTTATTTTGTACTTTCATGTAATTTTGAATTTCTGGTATTCGGCCAGGTTGATTTCACTCAGGTTGCACTATGTTATGTCTTTTTATAATATCTCGAAGTGAGCTTTGTCTCATCTTAGGCATAGAACTGAGAGAAGAGCTATAGAACTTTGAATATTAAAAAATAAAATAGAATTTTCAATTTAAAACATATATACTGTGGATTTGGTTCTTCGATTATAGATAATGCAATATACGAACAAATGATTTTTAAATATTTTAAAAGAGATCTATTTCTTAATAATTCAAGTATTAATTTAGAATCTGAATTGAAATATCAACTGTTCATTATGTAGACATCCTCAAAATACCCTCGTAACCAAAACATATTTATGTGTTTCAATAAATTGTTATTATAATGATTTTAAATATGTGTTGAAAAATTATTTTGATACATATTATATATTTAGAATTAATATTTATATCATATATCTAGAAGTAAAAGAAATGAAGTAAAATAAATTCTATAGGCATGAAATTGATTTAATATAAAAATTTATTACGAATTCAAAGAATGTTTTATTTATAGATTGTGGAACTTTTGGCAAGTATTTTTTGATTTCATCCTCATTCTAGTGACATTTTAATTTTGCAAATAGACTATGAATTGAGAAAATTCAAAAATATATTAAGGAATTAATATTTATATCATATATCTGGAAATAAAAGAAATTAAATCAAATAAATTCAAGATGCATGAAATTTATTCATTATAAAATATTATAAAATGAAAAAATTTTTTATTTATGGATTGTCAAACTGTTGACAAGTACTTTTTCATTTTATTTCCATTCTAGTGACATTTTAATGTTTAAATACTTTTCAACTTAAAAAAAATAATTATAATAAATAAAAATATGATAGAGCGATGATTAGTTCTATTTTTACAATCATTACTCAAAATAAGAATATCAAAAGTCTTTTTCTTTTAGAAAAATGTTATTTAGTGATGATTATTATTATTTTTGTCATTAATTATACTATAATTAAAAATAAACAGATAGCAATGACTAATAGTATAAGGTAATTAAGAATGATAATGTCCAAATAATGAACAGTTGATAATTCAATTCAAATTTTAAATTTACACTTAAATTATTAATAAATAGATCTCTTTTAAGATATTTAAAAATCATTTGTTCGTATATTGCATTATCTATAATCGAAGAACCAAATCCACAGTATATATGTTTTAAATTGAAAATTCTATTTTATTTTTAATATTCAAGGTTCTATAGCTCTTCTCTCAGTTCTATGCCTAAGATGAGACAAAGCTCACTTCAAGATATTATAAAAAGATATAACATAGTGCAACCTGAGTGAAATCAACCTGGTCGAACACCAGAAATTCAAAATTACATGAAAGTACAAAATGAACCAATCAGAAGACAGCAATTCTGAGATTTAAAAAAAATTGTGTAGATTCTTCTTATCATTTGCAACAATAAATATATTCATAAGTGAATCTCTAAAATCCTTAGTTTTTGAGGAAAAAAATAATTAAGTTGGTAATTTCACAAAAAAATTTGAAAAATCACAATATTCTATTATTTATTACTCGTAATCCCTTTGGCCTATGCCTCTAAAAATTTTTTTGTATATTTTGGGTATCAAATAGAACCTCTTCACGGATTTTCAGCAAATTCTATTTTTTTGTCAGTCGAGTCGACATGAAACGTCCCACAAAATATATATATATATATATATATATATATATATATATATATATATATATTTATGGAATTCTTATATATGTATATATATTTATAGAAATAAAAGGACATTTAAAAACTTCTTTTGTTAATAAACACCAAAAAAATTAACACAAATTTTTTGGTTCAATAACTGATGGAAAATATAAATGAGATATATTATTCATTAAAAATGATTATGATATGATTAATTGGGAAAGAGGTTCTAAATTAGAAATAATTAGAAAAAATCAAGAAAATGGTATATTAATATTTTTTATTCTATTTAAAACATGATATTAATAATATAATAAAATATTTTTAGGATTATCATATATATTTAAAGTTAATAATGTTAAGTTTATAAAATTATTAAATGATGATAAAGTGGAATTGGAAGATTTGATATTAGGAAAACGAAACAATCGTTAACAAGGTAATTAATACTATTTTTATTGATAAAAATAACATTTTAATTTATATTATTTTGTTTATATATAAATTAATAATTAATATATATATATATATATATATATATATATATATATATATATATATATATACTTTACAGATAACAGATGAAGAAGTAACGTCATAATTTTGAAATAATTAAAGTAATTAAATTATAAATTTTTGTATATTTTTTAACAATATTTTATAAAAATATATATTTTCTTAACTGTCGCTAAAAAAAGCAAACATTTTCTAACTGTCATTGATACAAGAGTGATTTTTCAACTGTCCTTTTTTTTATTATTAATTAAAACATTTTTTTATCAACAATTAAAAAAATTACTAAAAATATGTCTGTTCTTTTTAACGACAATTAAAAAAATAATTTTGTTAGAAAAGACTATTTAAAAATAGATCTGCTAATAGCGACACTTAAAAATTACGTATCCATTTTTCAACGGTACTTTAATTATTTTTTTTTAGCGACAGTTGAAATATCGGTCTTTTATCAATGACAGTTAAAAAATGTTTGCTTTTTTTAGCGTCAGTTATTGTTTGTTCTTTTTAGCAACAATTAATAAAATTGATCTGCTACCAGCGACATTTCAAGTAATTTGTCTGATTTTTTTAGAAATTGTAAAACAAATTAGTCAGCTGAAAGCGACAATTATAAAAATTTTTCTTTTTTTTTATTATTAATTAAAACAATTTCTTTCTTAGCAACAATTAAAAAATTTATAAAAATGTCTGCTCTTTTTATCGACAATTAACAAAATAATTTTGTTAAAAAAGTCAAATAAAAAAACTATCTGCTAACAGCGATTGAAAAAATATACTACAAATTAATATAAGCTATAGTGGTTTCTAGGGCTTCTGGCAAGGGTTTCGAGATACCTCTATATTTCACACTTTTTACTTTTTCTTAATTCATTAAGTATGATTAAAAATTAATTAAATTTGATAATTAACATTTGTTAAATGAGTTAAATTCAATGTTATATAAAGTATTTATTATTGTTTGAAATATAAGTTGGTGTGGAAAGTCGTATGTCAACACTATTAGGCAGTTTGCTATGCAAGCTCGAAGCAGGTGGCGTTCTGAGCTCTAGCGCTGTCATGGCGGTCACACTACGCCAATCTTGCTGTGTTAACATGTATAAGTGCATTCATGAGTCTATCCGTGTGTATTCAATGACGTCACATCTGAAAGTATCGAGGGAAGCCCCTTCTCTAATAGCAGAGCGTTGCGCGTCGTTGCACGCACACAGCTACACGTATATGCTCATCCATGCACACATACGTGGAGTGTGCCGCCATGACAGCGCTAGAGCTCAGAACGCCACCTACTCTGAGCTTGCATAGCAAACTGCCTAATATACAGTGACTATATATCAATATACAAGACATATTAATAGATAAATCTTACTATTTTATAAAAGGACAGCGTTTGTTTGAATGTTCTCAATTATCTCAAAAACTACTGAACCGATCGTTTTCAAATTTTAAATTTAAATTCTTTATAATGTGACGAGTGTCATAGGCTATATAAATAATTACTTTTTTAATCAATAATTGCAATAAAATAATAATAGACCTAGATCTTAACGCGTAGGGAATAGGGACTACTTTTTTTCGGCGTTCTGCGGTCAACATGCTCTATCCTTGCTACTTTCCTTGGTTGCCCAATAGGTGGCGACCGATTTTGTCTTTCACTTTATTAAACTGGTACGGTAGAAATACTTATACACCTTTGATATTCCGTAACTTCAACACAATAAATTTTTATTGCATATTCTCTAATCACAGTAATATTACCTCGGATTATTTAATGAAATATTTTCCTATTCCATTAGGCAGAATAAAAAATTAGACAATTTTTTTATCTTTAGACAAAATTTTATATCTTATTCAAGGAAATTTTTTATTCTTCAAATATCTATTGGCTTTTAATCAAAATAAAATTTCTCATAGATTTTTCAAGAAATTTGATGTTTAGAAAACTTAACCATTTTTATACAAATAAATTTTTTTTCAACTTTTTTAATCATTAATAATGTGAAAAAAAATTTTTTTTCATTTATTAACACAATCGCAAATAACGTTGATTTTATCATCCTGTAAGAGTACGATTTAATAAATAATAGTTTTTGAGATTCTATTTCTATACCTACCGACTTCTGCCCAACTATTGCGCGAGCGAAGCCGAGACGGGGGATGCTAGTAATGTATAAAATTAATGAATACATAAACTTAAATTTCAAAAAATCGTACACAATGTATAGTGTTGAAAAATAATTTAAATTTCAAAAGTATTTTTGTTATTTAAGTTATTCTAGGAGAACTCAAAGAATAAACCCAAACTTTATGGAATTCTCTTCATCTTATTTCAGGTTATATTTTTACAAAATATCTCTTATAACTTAACTTTAATATTATTAAATAGATCGCTTGTTATATTAATAAAAAATAAGTTAAATAATGTATTTCTACCTACTCTTTTGCTTCTTTCTTTTATTCTTTCTTGACTTCTTTCTTCTCTAAAAGCATTTAATCATTGTTCCTTCTTTATCAGATCTGAAATCCCTATGATTTTATTCCTCATTTTATAAGACAAATGAATAATTGAAAAATATATCTAATTATTTAATAAAGAAACATTATGGCTTTCTCTTCATTTCAATTTAAGTTATATTTTTAGTAAATATCTAGATACCTCTATATTTCACACTTTTTACTTTTTCTTGATTTATTAAGTATAATTAAAATTTATTAAATTCGATAATTAACATTCGTTAAATGAGTTAAATTCAATGTCAAATAAAGTATTTATTATTGTTAGAAATGCAAGATGGTGTGGAAAGTCGTATGTCAACACTATGTACAGTGACTATATGTTTATATACAAGACATATTAATAGATAAATAATATATAAAATTAATGAATATATGAACTTAAATTATAAAAAACCAAGGAGCGTCCAGGGGGGGACCAGGGAGCGACCAAGGAGCGACCAAGGAGTGACCAAGGTGGAGCAACTTCATTCAAAAATAGCTAAATTTTGAACGAATTATATCGTTATTTAGGGAGGGGCCAGGGGGCGATCAAAAGGGATTAGATCTTAATTTTTCTTACAACTATATAGAGATAGATATATATACTAGGGGGGTACCCCCCTGCGCGCTCTGCTCGCCAACCCCCAATATTTAATTTAATTTACGTCGGGAAAGATTTATTCATGTTAAAATATATGTTACATGGTCCAGAGGCACTTTGTTATAATTTAAGAAATAGTAAATTAAAAAAAATTTTTCCAAATATATTTTGTAATTTAATTATTTTTGAAGATAATGGTTTCCCAAAATGCAAAAGAAAAAATAGTGAATCAAAAAACTATTATTATAATAAAAAATTGATGAACAACAAATAAAAGTTGATAAAGCAATGTTAGTACCATCTAATTCCAACATTATTTCAAAAATACAATTGTCATATAAATGTAGAATATTATACATCAATAATCAGTTTAAGATTTTATTAATGTCTATAGCAATAATAAATTATTTATCATTTACTTAAATCATTAAATCTATACATTTTTTCATTATAAATATATTTCTATATTTTTAAATACCGAGGTATATATGTAGGCGTGATTACTAATTCCAAATACGACGCGATTAATTATTCCAAAAACTATTCTTTACACTATTATTTTCATAATTTTAATAAATTAGAATTAAAATGTATGCATCAGTTAATATTTTATGAAAAATAACAACTTCTATTTAATTAAACTTTAAATTAACTATTCTTACTAGTATATGCAATCATAAATTTATACCATTGGTATTTATACAGGGTGTCCCATTTTAACTTGGACACGTCAATAACTCTGAAAATATAGACTTTTGAAAAAAATGTTTCAAATGAAAGTTGTAGGGTTTCAAGGGGGGCATCCAATGGTGACCTTGATCGTGACCTTGACCATGACCTTCAAGGTTATTTGAAGGTCAAGTCGGTTTTCTTAAATGGAAAGTCATAATTTTGATACCGAAAATGGAAAGAGCGGAAAATTTTACGTCCAAATATGACCTTGACCATGACCTTCAAGGTCATTAGAACGTCGAGTCGATTTTTTAAATGGAAACCCACGATCTTCAAGGTCATCTTAAGTTTAAGGCGAATTTTTAAGTGGAACCCTAGATTTTTGACTCCGCTATGAAAGGTACTGAAAATATTAAAGCTGAATAAGTCCTTGACCATTTACAAAATTTGACCTTCTAAGGTCATGATTGACGTTAAATAACTTATTAAATTTGATAATTAATTTCGGTAAGAAATAGCACGATACCAACTAGTAAGAGTAAGGACTAAGCGTTCCCAACCAGTTAAGGTCAGGAATAAGGTTCCCAACCAGTTAAGGTAAGGAATAAAGGTTCCCAACCAGTTAAGGTAAGAAATAAAGGTTCCTAACCAGTTAAGGTAAGGACTAAGCGTTCCCAACCAGTTAAGGTCAGGAATAAGGTTCCCAACCAGTTAAGGTAAGGAATAAAGGTTCCCAACCAGATAAGGTAAGGAATAAAGGTTCCCAACCAGTTAAGGTCAGGAATAAAGGTTCCCAACCAGTTAAGGTAAGGACTAAGCGTTCCCAACCAGTTAAGGTCAGGAATAAAGGTTCCCAACGCTTTTATGTACATTTGATAAAATAAATATTTATCTTACTTAATCGTCATTGGCGTTACCTCTTGGTATGAGGTGTTCAAAGTGTCCACCCTGATTTTCTAAACATAATGTTAGTCTCCTCCTAAAGTTACGCATAACACGTTGCAAAGTTTCTTGCGTTACCGATTGACAAGCTTCTATTATTCTCTGCATCATGTTTTTTCTCGTTGTTGGAGCTTCCTGGTAGACAGCATCTTTAGCAAATCCCCAAAAGTATGAGTCAAGAGGATTCAAGTCCGGAGATCTTGGAGGCCATGGCACTGGACCATTGCGGATGATAAGCCGTTCATGATATTGTTGCCGAAGATACGTTGTCACAATTCCAGCGTGGTAAGCAGGAGCGCCATCTTGTTGAAACCACATTCTTTGTCGAACATCTAATGGGATGTCTTCCAAATAACCAGGTAGATGATTTTGAAGAAAATCTAAATACATCATACCATTAATAGTTCTTTCAAAGAAATGTGGTCCAATCATAGATCCATTAACTATCCCTGCCCATACATGTAAACTCCATCGATGCTGATTTAATACCTCTCTATACCAGTGAGGATTAACTGGCGACCAATAGTGACTGTTATGGCGATTAAGGCTGCCGTTACTATGAAATGTGGCTTCATCACAGAAACAAATAGACCAGAAGAAATCTGGATCTTGATCTAATTCATTAAGTGCCCATGTGCAAAAGTTTACTCTTAATATACAATCATTGTCATTTAATTCTTGAACAAGAGTAATATGGTAAGGATGATATCTGACTAATTGGAGCAGTCGATGTGCTGTTGCTCTAGGAATACCCAATTCTCGTTCAATCTGACGGAGACTGATATGGGGATTTATATGAATCATACCCAATATAGCGAGTAGACGAGGGTCGTTATTGTTCAGGACTCGATTTTGTCGCCTATGACGATGTAGTGCATTTGAACGCGATCTTCTTTCAATGTTTATAATTTGTTGTGGTCCTGGATGTCGATGATCAGGATAACGTTGACGGTAAAGCTGAGAAGCATTTCTGTAATTTCTGTGACATTCCCCAAGAACTAAAAGAATATCAACCACATCATTTGCTAAATAATTAGCCATTTTTTATGAAACTTTTAAAACAACTTTCGATAATTTTCTAATTTTAAGAGAAATAATTTTAGAAGTAAAGCTGTAAACTAATAAGTATTTAGTAGTCTTATTATTGAATAAATTTTGGAATCACAGGCAAATCTACAGCGACAAAGTATCTCAATTCTGAGACGCAGAAAAATATCTGAAATGTATAATAATATCTGAAAGCTCAAATTTGTAGAAATGAACGATGTGACTTTTTTTTTAATTACTATTTTTTATTTATTTAGCACGTCGCCGCGACTACTGCACATCTCGCCTAAAATGCTGAGTTGCGGCTATCGCTGCTTCGTTCTTGTGCTTCGACTATGCGTGCGAAGCTATCACCCGTAACACATTTAATTTAATGGGTTTTTGAGGTTGCTTATTAAGAATTGGAAATGTTTCGCTTGGACAAGATTTTCAAAAAATCAAAAACTTACGGCCATGGTTGAGGCTGAAGTTAATTACCGTTAGATATTTTGAAAAAACCTTACAATTATTCTAGACACATTTATAATAATTTTTATTTAGTTATTCTACCGTTCCGATGTTCAAAGTGTAGGTTTCCATTAAAAATTTGACTTGACCTCAAGGTCACCTTAAAGGTCATGGTCAAGGTCATTGTCAACGTCATATGTGGATGTAAAATTTTCCGCACTTTCCATTTACGGGATCAAAATTATGGCTTTCCATTTAAGAAAATCGACTTGACCTTGAAATGACCTTGAAGGTCATAATAAAGATTATGGCCAAGGTCATATTTGGACGTAAAATTTTCCGCTCTTTCCATTTTCGGTATCAAAATTATGACTTTCCATTTGAGAAAACCGACTTGACCTTCAAATAACCTTGAAGGTCATGGTCAAGGTCACGATCAAGGTCACCATTGGATGCCCCCCTTGAAACCCTACAACTTTCATTTGAAACATTTTTTTCAAAAGTCTATATTTTCAGAGTTATTGACGTGTCCAAGTTAAAATGGGACACCCTGTATATCTCTTGAAATCGAATCATATTATCATGCTATTCGAAAATATATTTAGATTAGACCTATTTTAATAGAAGAATTTTGTCTTTGTTGCTAGAAGACTATGTGCTTAATTAAATAATTAATTCAAATTATTATTATAACTACTACTATTATATCAAAGTAAAGAATCATGACTTTTTTTTCTTACGTAAATATCTTTTGCATTATTGTCACATACATACATACACATACACACGTGCACCTTTAACATACACATACACACATACACACGCACACATACACACATACACATGCACACATACACATACACACATACACGAATCCCTCTCTTCGTCTCCGACTCTCGCTCACCGTCTCTCCAACTCCGTCTCTTCGTTCTCTGTCTCCGTCTGTCTTCGTCTCTTCGACTCCGTTTCTCTGTTTTCGTCTCTACGTCTCCGTTTCTCCATCTCCGTTTCTCCGTCTCCGTTTCTCCGTACAACATTACGACTTATATATATATATATATATATATATATATATTATTTCATTATATCAACGTAAAGAATTAATTATATCTTTCGCATTATTGTCACATACATACATACACATACACACGTGCACCTTTAACATAAACATACATACACATACACACGTACACATACATAAACATACACATACATACACATACACACATATATACATACTCATACATACACATACACATACACACATATACACATACACATACACATACACGAATATACAAATATACAAATACACAATATCCGTCACTCCGTTTCCGTCATTGTCTCTCCATCTCAGTATCTCCAACTCCATGTCTCCGTCTCCGTCTCCATTTTTTTGTCTCCATTTTTCCGTCTCCCTTTCTCCGTCCCCATTTCCGTCTCGGAAAGTGAAGAATTAAGACTTTTTTTTTCTTACGTATATATGTTTTGCATTATTGTCACATATATATCCATACACATACACACATATACACATACACAATGTCCGTCACTGCGCCTCCGTCATCGTTTCTGCGTCTCCGTCACCGTCTTTCCGTCTCCGTATCTTCGTCTCCGTTTCTTCGTCTTCTTCTCTCCGTAATTACATTACTACTTATATATATATATTATTATATTTCTTTCTATATTATAAAAGATTTTCGTCGCTGCCGCTGTCAGTCTCTGCGAATCCTCCCTCAACTCCTCCTTTTTACTGATAAATTTAGCTAATTTATGGTAAATTTTACCTAATTTATCGTAAATTTTAGTTAATTTATTGTGAATTTTAGCTAAAAATTTCATTTTTTAGCTAAGTTTAGCTAATTTATTGAGAATTTTGCCTAATTTATATTAATTTTAGCTAAAATTTCAATTTTTTAACTAATAAGTTTAGCAAGGTAATTAATACTATTTTTATTGATAAAAAATAACATTTTAATTTATATTATTTTGTTTATATATAAATTAATAATTAATATATATATACTTTACAGATGACAGATAAAGAAGTAACGTCATAATTTTGAAATAATTAAAGTAATTAAATTATAAATTTTTGTATATTTTTTAACAATATTTTATAAAAATATATATTTTCTTAACTGTCGCTAAAAAAAGCAAACATTTTCTAACTGTCATTGATACAAGAGTGATTTTTCAACTGTCCTTTTTTTTATTATTAATTAAAACATTTTTTTTATCAACAATTAAAAAAATTACTAAAAATATGTCTGTTCTTTTTAATAACAATTAAAAAAATAATTTTGTTAGAAAAGACTATTTAAAAATAGGTCTGCTAATAGCGACACTAAAATATTTTAAAATATATTTAAATTTAGAATCTAAAAAAATTGATATAAAAAAGATCAAAGATAATTAACAACTTCCTATAATGATTTATTAACTTATGAAAAAGTTAAATATAATCCTTTGAGAGAAACAGCTATGGCAATGGGATTAATCGAATGTCATGGAGAATTTTATAAAATTTTTTATGAAGCTTGTGAAATAATGATGCCGAAACAATTAAGACAAAATTTCGCACGGTATTTAATATCTGATAAAAATTGTTGCTTAGCATTAAATATTTGGAATAAATATAAAAAACATTTTTGTGAAGGATTTATGAATAATAATGAAAATAGAGTTTTAAATGAAATAAATAAGATTCTGAACATTGAAAATTTAAAATGTTCTGATTTTGAATTACAAAATCCAATTCCTATAGAAGATTTTGAAATAAAACTAAATATACAACTTAATAATGAAAAATTGAAAAATTTAATACCCTTATTAAATAATGATCAAAAACAAATTTTTGATTATATTATTGATAAAAATAAAAAAGAAAAATGTATTTTTATTAATGAACCTGGAGGTACTGGAAAAACGTTACTATACAATGTTTTAATATATTATTTTTTAAGTGAAAATAAAGAAATTTTAGCAATCACTTGGACAGGTATTGTATCTATTTTATTACCTGGTGGTGAAACAAGTCATAAGGTTTTTAAATTACTTTTAGATTCAAAAAGTACAGAAAGTTTATTTGTTAAATTAGATACTGATAAAAAAAACTTAAAGAATGTGATGTTATTTTACGGGATGAATCTTCTATGGTACCTAAAAAAGCACTAGAACTTGTTGATGAACTTATTCGAGATATTTGTAATACAGAAAATCACTTTTTCGGAAATAAAATACTCATTCTTGGAGGTGATTATATGCAAACACTCCCAGTAATTAGATATGGAACAAAACAAATTATCATAAACAAAACTTTAAAATTTTTAAAATTTTGGAAAAATTTAAAAATTTTTAAATTAACCAAAAATATGAGAAACAATGATAATAATTTTTCAAAATTTTTATTAAAATTTGGAAGTGGTTTAATTACATCATTAAACATTTCTGAAGATTGGAAAACAAAAGATGTATGTACAAAAATTTATGGTAACAATATAGAAGTAAACGAAGATTTATCTGATAAAATTATACTTTCTTCTCATAATGAAGATGTATATAATATTAATGACAAAATATTAAATAAAATTAATTCAAATGCATCGACATACTAAAGTATTGATTATGCCAAACATAAAGGTATTGATCAACGGAAATAGATATCGAATTAAAATTTCCAATTGATTATTTAAATTCATTAAGACTTCCAGGATTTCCAAAACACAAATTAATTCTTAAAAAAAAATTGCATTATAGGGTTATTAAGAAATTTATGTGTGAGTGAAGGACTTTGCAATGATACGAGATTATAAGTTATTGATTAATTCAAATTTAATGTGAAAGCTGAAATTATTACAAGTCATAAAAAAGGTTCTACTGTATTCAGACCGAGAATAACTTTAGATACAGGAGAAAATACTCCATTACCATTTATATTATATTGTAGACAATAGTGATGGGATTATTTTCAGATTTTTAAACTATTCGAATTATTCGAATAAACGGATGATACTATCCTGAAATACTATGATAAAATAATCGGGATAGTCAAAAAAAATTCGAATAATCAAAAAGTATTCGGATAATCGAGAAATATTCAGATAATAATTTTAATCGAATAATTCAATTGTGTGTGTGCGAGTGCGTGCGTGCGCGTGTGTGGTTGTGTAAGTGTGTGGTTGTGTGGATGTGTAGATGTGTGTACCCTTGATTCTTTAAAGTTTGAATTATGAGACTCGATTATTTATTATTCGAATAGTCATTATTTGAATATTGATTATTCGAATAAAAAATCCGAATAGTCACTATCCGGATTACGGATACCTTTCAAATAAAAGAATTCATTATTCTAATAATTTTTATTTGGATAGTCCTACCCCTAGTAGACAATTTCCAATTTGTTTAGCATTTGCAATGACCATTAATGAATCCCAAGGACAAAGTTTCGAAAAAGTAGGAATATATTCAAATAAACCTTTATTTTCACATGGTCAGTTATATGTCGCATTATCAAGATCAAAGAATTGTAAAAAAAATTTAATAGAAAATAATAATAAGAATGAAAATGATATAAAAAATATAGGATGAGAGGAAGTATTATAAAAACAAAATTTATTGTTAAAATTTATATCGATATTATATTTGTATGATTATATTTTTATGAATAATCATTTATATTATATGTTATATTTTATATTATGTGTGCATTATTAATTATTTAAATATGAAAAATGTATAAATGTATATAAGAATATGAAAATAAAATTATTTCAAGGAATAATATACATCATAAAATTACTATTATTACTATTATATTAAAGAAAAGAATTAACCCTTTTCTTTTTCTTACGTGAATATCTTTTAGTTTATGGTTTATGGGTTGATAGTTTATGGATTTAAGGTTCATGGGCTTATAGTTTATGGTTCAATAGTTTATGGGTTTATAGTTTTTGGGTTTATGCTTTATGGGTTTATGTTTATGGGTTTCTGGTTTATAGGTTTATGGTTTATGTGATTATGGTTTATGGGTTAATGATTTCTGGGTTTAAGATTTATGGGTTTATGCTTTATAAGTTTATGATTTATGGGTTTATAGTTTATAGGTTTATGGGTTAATGGTTTATGGGTTTATAATCTTATGGTTTATAGATTTATGGTTTATGGGTCTATGGTCGATGGGTTTATAGTTTATGGGTTTATGTTTCATGGGTTTCTGGTTTATAGGTTTATAGCTTATGGGTTCATAACTTATGGAATCATGGTATATGGTTTTCTGGTTATTGAGTTCATGGTTTACGGGTTTATAGTTAATGGATTTATGGTTTATGGATTAATGGTTTATGGATCAATGGTTTATGGGTTTACGGATTACAGGTCCATGGGTTATAGGTTTACGGTTTATGAGTTCACGGTTTATGGGTTGACTGTTTATGGGTTCATGGATTTATGGTTTATAGGTTTATGGTTCATAGGTTTATGATTTATGGGTTTATGGTTTATGGGTTGATGGTTTACTGGTTTATGGTTTATGAGTTTATGATTTATAGGTTTATGATCATATGGTTTATGGATTTATGGTTTATGGGTCTATGGTCGATGGGTTTATGGTTTATAGGATTATGTTCTATGAGTTTCTGGTTTATGGGTTTATAGTTTATGGGTTTATAACTTATGGGTTCATGGTATATAGGTTTCTGGTTATAAAGTTCATGGTTAATGGGTTTATAATTTATGGGTTTATAGTTTATGAGTTCATAGTTTTCGAGTTTATGGTTAATGGGTTTAAGGTGTATGAATTTACGGTTCATGGGTTTACGGATTATAGGTCCATGGTTTATCGGTTCACGGCGTATGGGTTTACGGTTTATAGGTTCACGGTTTATGAATTCACTGTTTATGAGTTCACGGGTTTATGGTTGATGGGTTTATGGGTTAATGGTTTACCGGATTATGGTTTATGAGTTTATGATTTATAGGTTTATGATCTTATAGTCTATGATCTTATAGTTTATGATCTTATAGTTTATGGGTCTATGGTCGATAAGTTTATGGTTTATGGAATTATGTCTTATGAGTTTCTGGTTTATGGGTTTATAGTTGATGGGTTTATTACTTATGGGTTCATGGTATATTGGTTTCTGGTTATTAGGTTCATGATTTATGGGTTTATAGTTTATGGGTTCATAGTTTTTGGGTTTATGGTTAATAGGTTTACGGCTCATGGGTTTACGGTTCATGGGTTTTCGGATTATAGGTCCATGGTTTATGGGTTTACGGCTTATGGGTTAACGGTTTATGGGTTCACGGTTTATGGATTCACTGTTTATGGGTTTATGGGTTTATGGTTTATGGTTTATGGTTTGATGGTTTACGGGATTATGGTTTACGGGATTATGGTTTATGACTTTATGATTTATAGGTTTATGATCTTATAGTTTATGATCTTATGGTTTATGGGTCTATGGTCGATAAGTTTATGGTTTATGGAATTATGTCTTATGAGCTTCTGGTTTATGGGTTTATAGTTTATGGGTTTATTACTTATGGGTTCATGGTATATTGGTTTCTGGTTATTAGGTTCATGATTTATGGGTTTATAGTTTATGGGTTCATAGTTTTTGGGTTTATGGTTAATAGGTTTACGGCTCATGGGTTTACGGTTCATGGGTTTTCGGATTATAGGTCCATGGTTTATGGGTTTACGGCTTATGGGTTAACGGTTTATGGGTTCACGGTTTATGGGTTCACGGTTTATGGATTCACTGTTTATGAGTTCATGGGTTTATGGTTTATGGGTTGATGGTCTACGGGATTATGGTTTATGAGTTTATGATTTATAGGTTTCTGATCTTATGGTTTATGGGTCTATGGTCGATGGGTTTATGGTTTATGAAATTATGTTATATAAGTTTCTGGTTAATGGGTTTATAGTTTATGTGTTCATAGTTTTGGAGTTTATGATATGGGTACACGGGTCATGGGTTAATGGATTATAGGTTCACGGTTCATGGGTTCACGATTTATAAGTTTACGGTGTATGGGTTCACGGTTTATGGGTTGACTGTTTATGGGTTTATGATTTATAAGTTTATGGTTGATGGGTTTATAGTTTATAGGTTTATTATTTATGGGACTATGATTTATAAGTTTATGGTTGATGGGTTTATAGTTTATAGGTTTATTGTTTATGGGTTTATGGTTATTGGGTTCTATATATTGTGGGTTTACAGTTAATGAATTCATAGTTTTTGGGTTTATGGTTAATGGGTTTACGGATCATAGGTTTACGGCTTATAGGTTAATGGTTTATGAGTTCACGGCTTATGGGCTTACGGTTTAAGGGTTCACGGTTTATGGGTTAACAGTTTGTAGGTTCATGGGTTCATGGTTTATGGGTTTATGATTTATGGGTTCATAGGTTCATCGTTGATAATTCATGGGCTTATGGATTATGGGTTACAGGTTCATTGGTTTATAATTTATGGGTCTATGGTTTATGGGTTCATGGTTTATGGGTTTATGGTTTATGGGTTTATGGTTTATGCGTTTAGGATTTATGAGCTCATAGTTTATAAGTTCATGGTTCATGAGTTCATGGTTTATGGGTTTATGGTTCATGGGTTTATGGGTTTATGGTTCATGAGTTTATGGGTTCATGGTTTATAGTTTATGAGTTAATGGTCTATAAGTTGATGGTTTATGGACTTATAGTTTATGGGTTTATGGTTTATGAGTTAATGGTTTATGGATTCATGGTTTATAAGTCTCTGGTCTATGGGTTTATGGTTCATGGGTTCATGGGTTCATCGTTGATAATTTATGGGCTTATGGATTATGGGTTAAAGGATTACTGGTTTATAATTTATGGGACTGTGGTTTATGGGTTCATGGTTTATGGGTTTACGGTTTACGGGTTCATGGTTTATGAGTTTATGGTTCACGAGTTTATGGTTTATGTGTTAATGGTTAATAGGTTTATGGGTTCATGGTTTATGGTTTATGGGTTTATGGGTCCATTGTTTATGGTTCATGGACTTGTAGTTTATAAGTTAATGATTTATGGGTTTATGGTTTATGAGCCTCTGGTCTATGGGTTTATGATTTATGGGTTCATAGGTTCATCGTTGATAATTTATGGGCTTATGGATTATGGGTTAAGGGTTCATTGGTTTATAATTTATGGGTCTATGGTTTATAAGTTCATGGTTTATGGGTTTATGGTTTATGCGTTTAGGATTTATGAGCTCATGGTTTATGAGTTCATGGTTCATGAGTTCATGGTTTATGGGTTTATGGTTCATGGGTTTATGGGTTCATGGTTTATGGATTCATGGTTTATAAGTCTCTGGTCTATGGGTTTATGGTTCATGGGTTCATGGGTTCATCGTTGATAATTTATGGGCTTATGGATTATGGGTTAAAGGATTGTTGGTTTATAATTTATGGGACTGTGGTTAACGGGTTCATGGTTTATGCGTTTGGGGTTTATGAGCTCATGGTTTATGAGTTCATGGTTCACGAGTTTATGGTTTATGGGTTTATGGTTTAAGGTTTATGGGTTTACGGGTTTATAGTTGATTAGTTTATGGTTAAGAGGAGGCCGTATAGCTCTGTCCTTGTCTGATCTAAATTTTCGTTATTATTAATAAATTAAATATTGTTATGCAAAAGTAAGGGTATAGCCCAATAGATTTTAGGACGAGCAAACGATCCTATTCTATGAAAAAATATGAAATTTTCATTAGTTTCCGAGTGAGGTCTGAAACGGAAAAACAATTGAATTTGATAGCTGTTATTCCGTTTCAGACCTCACTCGGAAACTAATGAAAATTTCATATTTTTTCATAGAATAGGATCGTTTGCTCGTCCTGAAATCTATTGGGCTATACCCTCACTTTCGTATAACAATATTTAATTTATTAATAATAACGAAAAATTAAATTAGACAAGGATGGAGCTATACGACCTCCTCTTAATGGGTTTGTTATTTATAGGTTTATCGTTTATAAGTTAATGATTAATGGGTTTATGGTTTATGAGCCTCTGGTCTATGGGTTTATGATTTATGGGTTCATAGGTTCATCGTTGATAATTTATAGGCTTATGGATTATGGGTTAAAGGTTCATTGGTTTATAATTTATGGGACTGTGGTTTATGGGTTCATGGTTTATGGGTTTATGGTTTACGGGTTCATGGTTTATGCGTTTAGGGTTTATGAGCTCATGGTTTATGAGTTTATGGTTCACGAGTTTATGGTTTATGTGTTAATGGTTAATAGGTTTATGGGTTCATGGTTTATGGTTTATGAGTCTAAGGTCTATAAGTCTATGGTTCATGGGTTTATGGTTTATGGGTTTATAGTTTGTTGGTTTATGGCTTATGGGTTCGTGATTTATAGGTTGATGGTTTATGAGTCAATTGTTTATAGGTTTATGGTTAATGGGTTTATGGGTTCAGCGCTGATAGTTTATGGTCCTATGGTTTATGAGTTAAAGGTTTATTGGTTTATACTTAATGGTTGTATGATTTATGGGCTTATGGTTTATAAGTTTATGGTTTATGGTTTATGAATCTATGGTTTATGCGTTTATGGTTTATGAGCTTATGGTTTATGGGTTTATGGTTCATGGGTTTATGGGTCCATTGTTTATGGCTCATGGACTTGTGGTTTATAGGTTTATGGTTTATGGGTTTATGGTTTATAAGTTCATAGTTCTGGTTTGATGGCTCATGGGGTTATAGTTCTTAAGTTCATTGTTTATGGGTTTATGATTTATGGGTTTTGAGTTTATGGTTCATGGGCTTATGGTCTATGAGTTTATAATTCATGGGTTTATGGTTTATGGGTTTATAGTTTATGGTTTTATAGTTTATGGGTTTATAGTTTATAGGTGTATGGTTTATGCGTTATGGGTTCATAGTTTATGGGTGAATGGCTTATGAGTTATGGGTTCATGGTTTATAGGTTTATGGTTTATGGGTTCATGGTTTATGGAGTATGGGTTGATGGTTAATGGGTTTATAGTTAATGGGTCTACAATTCAAGGGCTTATGGTTTATGGGTTTATGTCCTATGGGTTCATAATTAATGGGCTTATGGTTTATGGGTTTATAGTTTTTGGGCTTATGGTATATGAATTTATGGTTTATGGGTTAATAGTCTGTGGGTTTATAGTTTATGGGTTTATGGTTTATAGGTCAACGGTTTATGGGTTTGCAGTTTTTGGGTTTACGGTTTATAGGTTTACGGCTAATAGATTTGCGGTTGATGGGTTAAGTGTTTGTAGGTTAATAGGTTCATAGTTTATCGATGTATGATCTATGGTTTGTGGTTTTATG
Source organism: Anastatus disparis (assembly GCA_017163975.1). Classification (NCBI taxonomy): domain Eukaryota; kingdom Metazoa; phylum Arthropoda; class Insecta; order Hymenoptera; family Eupelmidae; genus Anastatus; species Anastatus disparis. The sequence continues at coordinate 3,118,710 of JAFFSR010000302.1, forward strand.
GTTCATGAGTCTATAGTTTTCTAGGTTCATGGTTCATGGTTCTTAGGTTCATGGTTTATGAATTTATGGGTTTTAGGTTCACGGGTTAATGGTTCATGGGTTAATGGTTTTTGGATTAATGGTTTATGGGTTAATGGTACATGGGTTTATGGTTTATGGGTTAATAATTTATGGGTTTATGGATAGTGGGTTAATTGTTTATAGGTTTGCGGTTTATGGGTCCACGGTTTACGGGTCTATGGTCTATGGGTTTACGGCTTATGGGTTTAGAGCCTATAGGTTTACGGCTTATGGGTTCACGGTTTATGTATTAGCGGTTTATGGGTTGACTGTTTATGGGTCAATGGGTTCATGATTTATTGGTTTATTGTTTGTGGGTTTAGGGGTTTATGGTTTTAAGGTTCATGGTTAATGGGTTCATAGTTTATGGGGTTTAGGTTTTTAGGTTTATGGCTAATGGGTTGTTAGGTTAATGGTTTATCGGTTTATGGTTCATGGGTTTATAGTTCATGGGTTCATAGTTTATTGGTTTATGGTTTATGGGTTCATGGTTTATGGGTTTATGGTTCATGGGTTTATAGTTTATTGGTTTGTGGTTTATGGGTTTATGATTCATGGGTTTATGGGTTTATGATTTATGGTTCATGAGATTATAGATTTTGGTTATTAGATTCATGGCTTATAGGTTAGTGGTTTATGGGTTTATATCTTATGGATTTATGGGTAATGGGTTTACGGTTTATGGGTTTACGGCTAATGGGTTCGCGATTCATGGGATCACGGGTTATGGGTTCATTGTTTATGGGTTTATGGTTTATTGGTTTATGGCTTATGGGATCATGGGTTCATTGTTCATGGGTTTATGTTTTTCTGGTTTATGGGTTTATTTTAAATATATTTATGGTTTGTATGTTTTTGGTTACTGGGCTTATGGTTTATAGTTCCTTGGTTTATGGTTTATGGTTTAATTCTTTCTGGGATTAAGGTTTATGGTTTGATGGTTTAGGGGTTCATGGATTATGGGTTAATAGGTTTATGGTTTATGGGTTCATGGGTTAATAGGTGTATTGGTTAATGGTTTATATTTCCTTTTTCTAATTTAATTACTTTAGAGGTTAAGCGAGTGTTAAGTAGTTCTCACTTTCAAATTTGATTATTCCAAATATTGACTGGGCGTTAAGTATTTTTCGGCAAATTCAATTATTTTAAATAGTGAGTGAAATTTAGGTATTTTCCCTCTGCTTATTCGATTACTGCAAATATCGAGAGGGCGTTAAGTACTTTTTTCCGCAAATCCGATCATTTCGAATATCGACCATGCATAAAGTACTTTTCCACTTTTAAATTTTGTTGCTTCGTCAGTGTTCATTTATCTTTGTCCCTCTGTTTTTTTCTTTGCCCCTTTGCCTATATCTCCTTTTCTTAGTCTACGTCCCTTTGTTTACATTCTTATGTTTTCGTTTTTTGAACTCCTCCTTTTTATCTTTTTGTCTTCGTTTTTTGTTCTTGTTTCTCTGTTCGGTGTCTTAATTTTTCGTATTTGTCTATTTGTCTGCGTGTCGATCTTTTTTTTTCCTTATTATGAAATCGTTTTATGACTTTAATGATGCAATTTACTCTGTTTCTTTGCTTTTGTGCATACACATGTACGTGTTTACATTAATGCTGATGTTTGAGTTTATGTTTATGATGTTGATCATCATGATATGTTTATGGTTTAATGAATTTTAAATATTACGTTTTGTCCTAGATCTATTCATAGGATCCATAGGTAAAGCTTTGTTAGGGAAGACAATCTAAATAAATCGCTATTATTATAGTTTATTTTGATTTTCAAAAAAATTTCCAGATTAATATTCCTGTTTTTGCACTTATATCTGTAATCAATTAGAAGCATTTCGAGAAATCAGCAACTTTTATTGAGCTTTTATTCAGGACGCATCAAGGCTTGATTGTATAATGATTATTCTTAATTACAATTTTCTGAATAATTTGATTTATTTATATTGTCTCCTTCATTATAACAAATCCAGCTTTAGACATTACTTTTGATAATAATTTCAGTTCTATTTTGCTTAGCACTGATATTAATATCCGCGTTCCTTCAAATACTCAGCACTTACTATAGCAGTTGTGTTAATTTTATTATACAACGTTTAGAATGAAAGTTTCGTTTTATCAATAACACCGTGCTCATATTGACGGTGGAGTTCCTTTAATTACATAGCTTCACAAAATAGGAACCGTGAATACTCATTTACAGAGCGCTTACAATTGCAGCCGCGTATTTTTAACCACACAGCGCTCAAAATAGCGGTCGCGAATTTGTAATACACAGCGCTCAAAATAGCAACTGTAAATTCTTAATTACACAGCGCCTACAATAGTAGCCACGTTTTTTTAACCACACAGTGCTCAAAATAGCAGCCGCGAATTTGTATTACAAATTTGTAATTTGTTCCTTTAATTACACAGCACTTAAAATAGCAACCATGAATTTTCAATTACACAGCGCTTACAATAGCAGCTGCAAATTTGTTATTACACAGCACTTACAATAGTTGTTGTGTTTTTTAACTACACAGAATTTACAATAGCAGTCGTGTTTCTTTAACTAGACAGCGCTCAAAATAGCTACCGTGAATTTTTAATTAAATATCGCTTACAGTGGTTGTTGCATTTATTATCTTTAGCTCTTAAAATAGTGGCTTCGTTTTTCAAACCAGATATTCTCTAAAAAGCAGTCGCGAATTCCTAATTACACAGCACTTATACTATATAGTTCTAGCTATAGTTCTAGTTACAGTTCTAGCGTTCTTCCCTATCACAGTATTTACAATAGCAGCCATGTTTTTTATAAATACACAGCATTTAAAAAAGCAATCGCGTTTTTTTTAATGGTACAGAACAAACAATAACAGCCGTGATTTTTAACCACACAGCGCTAAACTCTACATTGAAATTTTTAATTTTTTTATATTCAATGTTATATTAGAGTTTCAAATATGTTTGATTTTATTTTCTTATTCGTTATATTCAATTTTCCGTATTGTAGTTTTATAATATTTGTTTGTAAACGATTCTTTTAGTATAGACCATTTCATCTTTAATTTTTCTTGATTTTTCTGTTAATAATATTTTCAATTCTTCTTTATTAGTCGTTCTTGAAAGTGCCACGTATAACTGCCCATGACTAAAAATTGGTGTTGGTAAATACACTCCTACTTTTTTAAATGATTGTCCTTTCGACTTATTAATAGTCATTGCATGAGCAAGTTTAGCAGGAAATTGTTTTCTGGTCATCTGGAATGGCAGTTCATCATTTGCTGATGAGGTCATACGCGGTAAGGATATAGTGCTCCTTTTTTTACTTCCTGTTAATATTTGTGCAATAATAGTGAATTGTTTTAATGTCGTTATTACTAATTGGATTCCGTTACAAAGTCCTTTATTCAAATTAACATTTCTTAGAATCATTACTATAGCTCCTTTTTTAATTGTATTCTATGTGGAGGTAAACCGTTGAGCATTAAAGAATTTCAAAATTCTTTTGGCGAAATTGCGTCTAAACTTTTTTCATTTGCATCTTTTGCAAAGTCAGTGCTCAAGTACTCTATGGAATAGATTACTAGTTCATTTATTTTTGATAAAATTTTTTCATTTATTTCTGTTACATCTACGTTTTTCGGTGCTAATATAATATTTTCGTAATAGTCACATTTTTCAATATATATATTGTGCCCGTAAATTTCATCAATCAGGTTGCCATTTGATAATATTTCTTTTGGAATTTGTATAACTTCATTTCCATTTTCATATTTCAAATGAAAATTACCATTTCCTATATTTAGTAACCAATTTTTAAATTTATAATCTGATTCCGATAAACGTTTATTTTCTTTCAAAGACATACATTGAAAATGTTCCCATAAATAGCTTTTTATGACACAATTTTCTACTATTTGTGTTCTATTTCTATGTTTTACTATTAGTAATGTTTGTATAAAATCACCTGATATGATAAATGTTTTCTCTCCAAACGGATAATTATTATCACATACATCTTTAAGCATGCGATCGACGGCTTCAAAAGCGTATTTTGATGTCATTGTGATTTCATCCCAGATAATAATTGATACATTTTTCATTTTTTTACCTATTTCGCTGTTTGTACTAATATTACATATTGTTTCTTCAGATATGTTCAACGGTAATTTAAATGCTGTATGTACTGTTACACCATCTTGTAATAAATTAGCTGCTATACTTGTCCATGATACAACTAAATAGTTGAATTCCTGAATTTTTAGATAAGTTATAATTGTATTTAATAAGTAGCTTTTACCACCTCCACCTGGACCGTCTATATATATATATATATATATATATACTTTTCAGTGCAGTTTGTATTTAATGAATTTATTACTGTATTAAAACTAGCTATTTGAGCATTTGTTAGAGTATCAATGATTGTTCCAATATTATTAACATTATTTTCTGTACTATATTCAATTTAATTATTTTCAATATAGTATTCTGAAATATGTAAATTAAAGTCACTTAATGAGAATCCATTATTAGTTAAAATATCATTAATTATGCTTAATGCATATTTTTCACCTTTTTGTTCATTCATTTTTGGAGGATAAAAATAGATTTTATATTTTTCATATAATTCTCGAGCATTAATTGGATTGTGAAATGTACAAATGTAACCAAATAATTGACAAAGAGCTTTTGGAAATCGAGATTTACATAATTCTTCTAAACATTTATCCACAAATGGTATTTATCATACCATTCATTTATCCACATTGGTACAAATGTAACCAAATTATTGACAAAGAGCTTTTGGAAATCGAGATTTACATAATTCTTCTAAACATTTATCCACAAATGGTATTTATCATACCATTCATTTATCCACATTGGTACAAATGTAACCAAATTATTGACAAAGAGCTTTTGGAAATCGAGATTTACATAATTCTTCTAAACATTTATCCCATTCATCATCGATTTCAATTAAATTTTTTGCTGTTGCTGCTTCAAAGAATGTTGGGTATGTAATCCCATTGAAAATTTTTAAGTTTTTAAAAGATTTTGCAGCTTTCACGTAAAGCAGAAGTAATCTTAAAAAGAATCTTTCTCTTTGTTTTGGATTAACTAAGTACATTCTGGTTAGAACAGGTTTTATAGTCTTTTTTCTTTCCGTCCATGTTTTATGTATTCAATTAAAAAACATAGTGTTGCGGTATATCAGAATAAAAGTAATTATGTGCCTCTAGCTTACTTTTATTAAGTTCAAACTACGCTGTTAGTGTTGTATTTACGTTTTTCTCATTAATTTCGTGTTCAAACCTTTCTTTAAAATACGCATATTGTTCATTTTCATTATGAACGGCTAAACTATAAGTTGTATGTGAAAGTTCACTAATATCATATTCCAATATACGATGCATAGCTTCTGGCAAGCAAATGTATCTTGTGTTTATATATTGTTTAATTTCATCATAAAATATATCCAAATCATTCGTTTCATCCGTTTCACCATTAGTATTACTTTCAGTATTTATTTCATTTGCTTTCATTTCTATGAATGCACAATCATGTCCTTTGTAGCAGTATTTAAATAAGTATTTCATAACTTCTATTGTTGAACATAATTCAATATTAATATGATAATTAAACTTAAGTAATAAATACGAGTTATAAGGAACAACGAATCTATTGTCTGCCCACTTGTATTTTGTGTATAATATCTCATTTTTATCTTTCTTTTATCGATAAATAGGATGACCATTTGTTATTATTGTAGTTTTTTCATTGAATCGTTTGGGAAAATATGTACATTTTCCTGATTCTCTATAAATACGAGGAGAGTTTTTATTCTGATCTCCACAAGGACCATGGATCATAAATTGTTTAACTATTTATATAATCTGGGATTCTCATATTTATTTGGAATTTCAGCTACTATAAATTTATTAACGTCATCACTATTATACATTTCATCATCTTTACTTAAAAATATCAGCATATGTGCATGTGGTAATTCTCTCTTTTGAAATTCTACTACGTATGAATATGCAATGCGTTTTCCCAAAATATGTTTTTTAGTAATTTGCTCTATTGATATTTTTAATTTTTAATGAAATACTTTAACGACAATATCTGGTCCATCTATTACTTCCTCACTTTGTCCTATATTACTTGTGATTTCTTCCCATTTCGGATTGCATGTCATAGTAATAAAAAAATCTGGTTTTCCAATTCTTTATACTAATTTTATGGAATCAAGAAAATTTTGATGTAAGGAACGCGGACTTCCTGTAAAAGTAGATGGCAATATAAACATTTTTCCAATTTTTAAACTATCATTGATTTTTTTATTTTTATTTTTTAAGAAATCTATTACTCCTTGATAAAGTTCTGTTATTAAAAAATCTTGATTTTTCTTTATATAATCTGGAATTTTCTATTTTAACTCATGAATCAACAATATACTGTTGTGTTAATTTTTTTAAATTCAGAAATTGGCTAAACTTATTTCTGATGCTCATTTTATAAGAGTAAAAGCTAAGTGCTTATGTTTTTTTCCTCTCCTTTGATTTTATATTTGGCATCCATCCAAAACCACCATTCGGATAAATAAGTGGATATATCATGGAATCTACGTAATTACTTATACATGGGATTCTCATTGATTTTCCTGCTTTCGAATAAATACATATGTCTCTTTCAATTGGTAATTAATTCATTTCCTACAAAAACTACTGCTACTTCATTACATTTAGCTTCATTATATCGATGCTTATCAAAATTATTGTTTCGTCTTTTTAACATTTTAACATCCGTAGGTACAGCTCTATTTTTATGAAAACGATTATTTTTTTCAATTTCTACTTTGTGCATCATTTCATAAGCTGCTGCGTAAGGATTGTTTCTCCTAATTATAGAATATAATGTATTCAATAATTCAATAGAACAATTCAAATCGTTTTCTATGCGGTATTTATTTGCTTCTTCGTTATCAAATATGTATAATTGTCCATACTTTTTCGATTCATTTTCATTTGCGTGTAATGCATATGTATTACCGTATGTTTGTCCACAAATACGAATAACGTGAGAACCTTTTAAATAATTTATTAAATGTTGCACCAAAACTAGCAAATGCTGAGGCGTTATTATATGATCTTATGCATTTTTTAAAATCATTACTTATCATAGAATTTCCCGTTAGTAATTTCTTCTCTTTAGGATATTCTGGGTCTTCTTCTAATGTTATATTTCCTTGTTGACAACATGATGTAAATTTCTTATTCTTTGACATTTTGGATGCAAAATGTCTAGCACCACAAAAATCACAAATAAAATTCAAATCACTGATATTATTTTCCATGATATAATTTTCATTATTATTGGTCAATTGATCTTTAGCTATTTAGTAATAATTCACATCATTTTGATTTTGTTTTGTTTTTAATTTATCTTTGTTTTTTTTATGATAATTTTTATTTTTTTCTGAAGTAATTGAATTATCATCTTTTTTTTTAAATGTTTTTTCATATGATTCATTTAAACGTTTTAATATTTTTTGTTTGTTTTTCAAATAATATTGTTTTCTATTTTCCAAAACTTTATCTTTATTATATTTATAATATGACTTGTCATGAATGTGTCTATCATAGTTGCGATTTTGTTGATATGTTAAATTCTTATTTTTGCTTAAGGGTTTTTGATTGTTTTTTATAAATTCATTCTGGTTAAAAATTTGACTTTTTTGTTGTAATATATTGGTGATTTTTATTTTTTTAATTGCAACTTTTGTAAGTTTTTTTAATTTTTTATCCCTCTTGAAATTATTTTCATGTTTTGTAATTACATTAATGTTTTGAGAATTAATTTGATTTTCGTGTTTCGTTATACTTAAAGTTTTCAATTTCTCAATCGGAACTTTTGTTAATTTGAATAATTTTTTATCATCATTAAATTTATTTTAAAATGACAGAATTGGTTCTTGTTCGATATCATTTTCAGATTCTTCAATATTATTGTATTTAATTTTTTTACAATCACATTTTGAAATTTTTTCTTTGGTTAGTTTATATTTTCTTTAATTACCGTTTCGCGAAATTTTCTGTATATAATTTTTCGGTGTATAATTTGTTGCCTCGAAACATTTTATGTTATTTAATAAATTTAATTGTTGTTGTGCTAATTCTTGTAACTGATATTCTTCAAGATATTCAAAATTTATATTTTGAAAATTCAATTTCATCGTTGACAATTCCTTGTGATGTACAATTTGCTGATTTCTAGATATCGCTTCATAATTGATATTAGTACAATTGTTCTTTATTAATGGAAACATGACAATTGAATTTGTTTCATACATAGTTAACAAATGTCCACGCATTTTTTCGATGTCAAATTCTATTCCACAAGGACACAAATTATCAACTATAGCTGTAGCAAACGATTTTTAAAAAACGCCGCAATCAAAAGGATTAGTCTGAAATTGAACTTTTTCAAAACATATTTGTAAGTTTTCACGAATCGGAAATAGTTTATTAATGTAAATATTTTGTTTATCATATAACCCATTACTATTTAAATTATCATAAACATGAATTACATTTTGTGAATAATAGATACAAATCCAGTGACCAAAATGCTGATTTCCGGAAAAAAGTATTTGTATGTAATCTTGATTTAATGGAATTGGATTAATATTTTTGGGCTTTCGTAAAAACATTGTTGGTTGCATTGAAAAATTCGTATGATTATTCAAAATTCGATTAAATTTTCTAATGTGTTTATTTAATATACTCAATCGCCCAACATATCCATCTTCACCTATTATAATTAATTTTTCTTCTTTGGTAAAATTCAGTATATTAAAATAATAAATTATCGTTTACTTAATTTAGATTGTTTGATTAAAAATTTCAAATACTTTTGATAAAATATAAAAAATCCTGAAATAATAATTTTGAATATTATTTATATAGATAACAAAAAATTCAAATTTATAATTATTTATAAAATTTTAATTTATAATAACTTATGAAATAATGAAAAATGTATATTATTCATATATTTGAGTGAAAATTTTCTTTAATATTTTTTAACGATGCCAATGTATTTATTCAAACGATAGTTATTTTTATTATATTTTTTTAAATAATATTTAAATACTAACTCGATATAAATAAATATATCAATATTCTTTTAAACGCTTTTTTATATAAAATTTGATACTTATATGATCAATTAATGATAAAACATTTCACCAAAATCTTTTTCATGTCGAAATTTTATTTGTTTGTTTACAATTTTTTTTTAATATATTTTCTAAAAATAGCAATCAAGTTAATTTTAGCAAAATATTATAAATGTATTCGTGTGGTTACGTGTATATTTTTTTGTGTTCAAGTGTTCCTATATGTCAGTAAATATGTTGGTAGCAGAAGCAAAGTTTATATTTGTTAAGTAGATATTTAAAATTTAGTAGTATGTATGTTCGTTTAGATTCAAGTATTTGTGTATTTATCGGTACGTATGTGTGTTGATAAGTATGTGTATTGCGGTGAGTGTGTAAGTTTTTGATAAATCTATTAGAATATATGTGTCACCATATCACTTTGTGCTTTAGTAAGTTTTTCAGTCTGATCGTTTATATATGTATATTTATGTATGTGTCTGATGTGTGTTCAGTCGAACATTCATGTGTTGGTATAAGTGTGTATTTGTATGTAAGTGTGTGCATGTGTGTGTGTATATGTGTGTGTATGTGCGTGCGTGCGTGCGTGCGTGTGTGTATATGTGTATGCATGTGTGTGCATGTGTGTGTGTGTGTGTGTGTGTGTGTGTGTGTGTATGATGTAAGTAGATGCGTTTATGTCACTGCGTATGAATGTTAGTATGGGTATAAGTAGAAGTGATCATGTTAGTTATAAAGAGTGTACATTATAAATGACCTGCTGTATATATTCCTGTTTGTATAAATGGCTCATCAGTGTCAATAGGAATTTGTGTTGATGAGCGTGTGTAAGTAAAGTGAGCCTGTTAAATTGTATAATAATAAAAGTGTTATTGTATGCGAAATTGTCTTGTGATATATCGCTATTAGTGGGCGTGTGGTTAAGTTTATTTGTGTGTCGTGTGATTACGTATCAGCGTATGTAAACATTCACGTATTAAAAAAATTTCTAAAATTAATTGTAGATGATTGTTAAGAGGATATCGTAGTTATCCACTTCCAATAATATTTTTATTCAAAGTTTACGAGTAAACAGTGCGTCAAATCATATTCTTTCATTACAGCAAGAAAATCTATAAGACTAATCCTGAGTGTGGATAAGTCAAGAAATTTGTTAAAATATTACAAATAAAAAGTTATGAAAAAACTTTCAATGTATAGTATTTCGAGGTTAGGTTCATCGAGCTTGATATCTAATTTATATTCAAAGTTCATAAAAAAATAACAAGTATAAGTGATTTTTTTTCCCAACAAAAATGATTGATTTAATGGAGCTTTAGCGCGGACACGTCATTATATTTGTCTAAATTGTCAATTTAAAGAAATATCAATCAAATAAAAAAAGCAAGAATCGATTTGAACAACTCCAACATCCCGTTAATAACTGTGAATGAATGCGAATAATTGTAAATAGCTATAAATAAGTGTTAGAAAATGTCGGAATCAAGACATGAATAACAGTTATTTACAGTTATTTTCACTTATACAATTATTTACAATTATTCACGGTTATTTATGATGATTTATAGTTTTTTACACTTATTTCCTGTTATTTACATTTTCAAAAATTTTCGCATACATATAAAAAAATTGAATAAATTCAAATAACTGTAAATTATTGTAAAAAAACTATGAATAATTGTAAATAATTATAAATAATTGTAAATAACTGTAAAAAACTGTATATAATTGTAAATAACTATACATAACTATAAATAATTATTAATAACATTAAATTATTCACTAATTCATAAAATTTTTCAAAATGTAAATAACTGTAAATAACTATAAAATACAGTAAATAATTGTTAATAATTGTTAATAACTGTAAATAATAGTAAATAACTGTAAATAATTGTAAATAACTATTATTTATGTCTCAACTCTGACAGTTTTTAACATTTATTAACAATTATTTACTATCATTAACAATTTTTCACATAAATTATTTCCGTACGTGGCGTAAGTATGTCCGTATTTACGATTATTTAATTTTGAATATTTTTGTGCGTGCGTGCGTGTACGGGTGTGCTGGTGTGCGTGCGTGTGTGTATGTGTGTGTATGTGTGTGTGTGTATGTCTGTGCGCGGGCGCAATGAAAAATATATATTTAATTAATGGTTTTATATTTTTTCATATTGTTACATTTACCTATAATTTCACAGATCCTTATCGATGAGAATATATTTTTAAAAATTAATGTAAAATAAATTTAAATGAGAAGAATTATTATTAATCATAATTTTATACCAGTTTTTTAAGTGCTAACACATAACCAAATTTCATATTAAATATAATATTTCATATTTATACATACAATATGATTCGATAAAAGGGAATTTATTTTATATACATATAGATTATATTATTTTATCAGTTCTGTCCGTTGTACTAAATTTAACAAATGATGGTTAAATTTAGTACAACGAACAACATATTTATGATTTCAATTTTTAAAATACGTAAAAAAATTAAATACATATTTTATATTGAACTACTATTGTCAATGAAATTAGTGAATTTATATATACTAATATAATATATGAAAATGCAACCGAGCGACGTTAGAAGTGAGGTGAAATCTGCTAGTCTAACCAGGAGAGGCTATGAGCTTCGGGTCACAGATCTTGATGAAACTTTGGGATATGTTTTTAGGTACTAAAATATGAGTAAAGCTAGAGCGGTACGATCTAACGTTTCGAAAAACTGAAATTATAGACGTGTCTAGTCTTATTTTAAGAAAAATGTAAAAAAAAAGCTCCTAATTTAAGTATGAATAATCCAGTCTAAAAATGTCTTCAATAAATCAACAGGGACTAAAATAAAAGTACCGAAAGCAAGCCTTAATTTCCCGTTTTTAAAATTAAAAAATAATAATTAGAACCAGAGATATGTTTGTTCAAAGTTAAGAAGCAAGAAAGTACCAAAAATCATCTAAATTGTAAAGGACAGTGATTTTGTGATTTTTGGTACTTTCTTGCTTCTTAACTTTGAACAAACATATCTCTGGTTCTAATTATTATTTTTTAATTTTAAAAACGGGAAATTAAGGCTTGCTTTCGGTACTTTTATTTTAGTCCCTGTTGATTTATTGAAGACATTTTTAGACTGGATTATTCATACTTAAATTAGGAGCTTTTTTTTAGATTTTTCTTAAAATAAGACTAGAAACGTCTATAATTTCAGTTTTTCGAAGCGTTAGATCGTACCGCTCTAGCTTTACTCATATTTTAGTACCTAAAAATATATCCCAAAGTTTCATCAAGATCTGTGACCCGAAGCTCATAGCCTCTCCTGGTAAGTATTAAATTCAAAAGAGGGGTTGGCAAGCGAAGCGAGCAGGGGCGTACTCTCCTAGTATTATATTGAAGTGAAGAATTAAGACTTTTTTTCTTAGGTGAATATATTTTGCATTATTGTCACATACATACACATACACACGTACACCTTTAACATACACATACACATATTCACACCTATAATATACACAAATACACAATATCCGTCTCTCCGTCTCCGTTTCTCTGACTCCGTCCTTTCGTCTCCGTCTCCCCATAACCGTCTCTCCGTCTCTGTCTTTATTTCCATCTCCGTCTCTCTATCTCCGTCTCCGTCTCTCTATCTCCGTCTCCACCTCTCTATCTCCGTCTGTCCGTCTTCGTCTTTTCGTCATTGTCTGTCTGTCTCCGTTTCTTCGTCTCCGTTTCTCCGTCTTTATCTCTCCGTTTCCGTCTCTTCGTAATTTCAATTATATAAAAGTAAAGAATCAAAACTTTTTTCTTCCTAGAATATCTTTTGCATAATTGTCACATATATATATATATATATACATATATATTTATACACACACACATGCACCTACACATATACGTACATACGACTCCGTTTCTTCGCCTTTATCTCTTTGTCTTTGTCTCTTCATTTTCGTCTCCCGGTTCCTCTGTCTATGTCTCTTCGTCTCTCCGTTTTCGTCTTTCCGTCTATGTCTCTCTGTTTCCGTCTCTCTGTCTTCTTCTATCCATCTCTGTGTCTTTGTCTTTCTGTCTCCGTTCCTACATCTTCGGTTCTTTATCTCCGTCTCTCTGTCTGAAACACATGATTAAAAAGAATGAATTCCTATAATATTTTTTTATTAATTTAAATGGAATTCTGTAAAATAAATTTTTAATTTAACACTATGATATGGTTTGTATTTAAACAATTTTTATGCATATTGGAACTTTAATTAATTCTTTTTTTATTCAAGTATATAAACACTAAATTTTAAACAGAACTGCAATATAAAAATTTATAAATTTCGGCAATTTTTTTGACTTTTTAATTGGCAAATTTTTACATATTCATATAATATATGAAAATTTAACCTAGTGACGTTAGGGGCGAAGTAAATTAAGCTCGTAAATTATGAAAATCAAGTTTCTTTTATCAGTTAATCCAGTAATCTACCATATTGAAGATTAATAATTTTACTCTAATAAAATTTTAATTGTTATAGAAATCTTAATACTTCTATTAATAAATAACTCTATAAACATTTAAATCATTTAAGTGTAAACAAATACAAAAATATATTGTTAAAAGATTGATTTTAATAACAATAAAGACGATTCCTTGCCGTCAGATCATTGCATATTGGTGTACGGTGTGACATATAAATGATTCCTAATATTATAGACTAATTACTATAAGATATATTCAAATAAATATAGAAATACACTTTTATTACAAATAAATAAATATATGATTATATTTATTTTCTTATTGAATATTTATATATTTTTTCCATTAAGGATATAATAGAGATAGGATGAAAAATATATTACATTGCAAGGGATGAATATTATAAATTAAAATATGCAAGTCATTTATACATTACTTGATTATTAAAAAAAATTATTTAATCTTTGAATATAAATTGAATTTTTATTCTAATTGAAATCTATATTATTACCCTTCAGCTTCAGTAGCTTAAGTGATAGCATTTATTTACAAAAGTTAATAAATGAACTGATATTTTTTTTTTTTTAAATACATAAACTGATATTATTTTTTTTCATTTTAATGAAAATACTAGTCTAGACCTAATTAAGAGTTATGATTTAAGTTAATACGTCATTAACTAATTGTTTATTATCAATAAAATTATTTTATATTTGAATTTAAATTGAATTTTTATTCTAATTGACAAGGTAGCATTTGTTTCAAAAAATAATAGCTAAGTTCTAATTAATAGTTTTATGTAATGCATACTCTTTTTCATGCCAAAGAAATTTGTCATATCTTCTTTTCCCTTTTTTTCATATACATGGTGATTGGATAATATCGATACATATTTATATCATTGGATTCAGCGCAATACGCCGACTCCGAAAAAAATGATAAGAACGTATTTTAAATTTGACCAATATATTGCTATTATATTGGAGATATTAAAGAAAATTTTACCAACACGTTGCGAATATATTGGCAATATATTGGTAGAATTAAAAAAAATTTTATATTATTTATTTCGCGATCAGCTCATTGTGCTGAATCCAGCGATATATATATTTACCGATGTTATCCAATTACCCTGTATATAGATAAAACGTAAATAGTTCATTAATTTACTGTTTTTTATTAAAAAAATTATTGAATGTTTCAATATAAATTGAATTTTTATTATGATTTAATTCTATATGATTACCCTTTAGCTTCAGTAGCTTAGACAATAGCATTTATTTATAAAAGTTTATCAGTAAATAAACAGATAATAGTTTTTTTAATTTAATAAAAATGTTAGTCACGATTTAATTAAATGTCCTGATATAAGTTAATATGTTACTTAATTAATCGTCTCTACATATGATTTGAGGAATAAGGAGAATGAGCTAAGGAAGAGCTAAAACAACGTAAAATAACGTAAAATAATGTTAAAAAAACAGGGAAAAATTTGAGGATTTTCGATGGATTACCTGAGAAGGAGTTGAAATTACATAAAATAATGTAGAAATAACGGGAAAAAGTTGAGGATTTTTTAAGGATGAGTAAGGGAGGAGGAAATGAAGAGGCGAGGAGAAGAAAATGAAGACGAAATGAAGAAAAGAGGAAGAGAAAAAGAAAAGAAATGATAAAGACAAAAATAACGTGAAATAACGTAAAAAAAACGGAAAAAAATGAGGATCAAAATACGGCAAAGGGAAGGGAAAAAGAGAAAAGGAGGAGCGTGGTCGTAAAAATTTTCCTTACAACCATATAATATAGATATATATATATATATATATATATATATATATATATATATATATATATATATATATATATATTCCTGGAAGCTTTCAATGAAAGATTCCAGTGAAATATTTTGAAATATTCCGTGAAGACTTCCTAGAGTCTGCGTAGAAGGTTTTATTGAAATATTGCAGTGCAAGATTTCCAAATATTTTAGTGAAATCTTCCATGCTGTACGCGCTATATCTTTAAAACTAGGCAAGACTTCCTGATGCAATAAAGCTTAAATTAAAGTATTAAACTTATACTCTCTTTTATCTTTTTTATATTTTCCTGTGAGATTTTTAGTTTTTTTTCTTAGTCAAAATTTTATAAGTACTTTTTTTTCTATTTTTTCGAAAAATGGCTTTATTTTAGTCTCTGGGTTTATTAGACGAAAATAAAGAACCCGGGTTAATTTTTTTCATCGAAGAATTTGAACCTGACAAATGCATTGATTAGCATAGCAAATAGATATGATAGAAATGTATCGTGAATAGAAGAATTGAAATCTTGAAATGATCTAGATGGGAATTGACAATGATATTTCAGATACTATTTTTTTTAAACCAAATGATCATTTAATGGATTTCGATGATACCCACATAAATTATAACGATATTAAAATTAAGATTGATGAAATTAAATTAAATGAAGAAAAAAAAAGATTAAATAGAAAAATTCTCATTATGTGTAGAATTTAAAGAAGAATCAATATTTAAATTTAAATTGGCACATGTCCTGTTTTAATTATATTTATCAGAAGTATTTGAAAAAGAGCAAGAGCTTATCGCAAGGGAGCCATAGAGTCCTCATTTCTTATTTTTCAAGAGAGGGCGAGAGAGAAAGAGAGCGAGAGAGGGTGTGAAAGAGAGAGTGTGTTAAGAAAAAAAACGAGAGAGAGAGCGATAGAGAGCAAAAGAGGACGAGAGAAAGCGATAGAGAGCAAAAGAGGACCAGAGAGAACGAGAGAGGGAGGGAGGGTGAGAGAAAAAGATAGATAGATATTTAAATTTATTAACTGTACATTATGTTGTACAACAAAAATAATACAAATTCGTAAGTATATATATATATATATATATATATATATATATATATATATAAATTGAGATACTGAGTAAAAATATAATTAAATCAAAGACACAGTAATTAAAAGTAATTGAAGTCTAGCTCGGAGCAGAGGCTCATTCTCAAGGGAAAAGTAATGCGAGTATGTTGATGCCTTGAATAATGCCAATAATGAAGAATTTCTTTATGATGATGGTAGCATAATTGTTATTAGTACTATGATTGTGAATATGAGTGGTCAAATCAGGAATAAAGTCTGTGTTGGCCAAAAATGGAGCGTGAGGTGGTCTATAAACAACACCAACGAAAATGGGTGAAGCCAGATCAGATGAGTTGACCTCACATAAGAGATACTCAGGTAAACCAGGCTTACCACTCCAGCTTCCAGAGGATGAAGAGAGACGCACAGAAGTGAGAGAGCAGTGTACAAATAAAGCAACACCACCTCCCCTGGTGTTACGATCCTGTCTATGAAGCACATACCCATCAAGAGCAATCAAAGAATCACAAACTATCTGGCCCAGTTTGGTCTTAGTAACAGCTATTACGTGGAAATAAGGGCGAGAAACCAAAAAAAGTCTAATCATTTCAATGTGCGCTCTAATAGAGTTGGCATTGAAATGACAAACTCTGAGACCATCCTTAGTAGTGTAATAATCATGAATGACCGATGACATAGTATTGTTAGAAGGAAGAAGTGTGTTAGAGTGAGAAGAAAGAGAGAATGAGCTTACTCCAGTGTCAGATGTTAAGTGGCTGCATCGCTGTTGGCTGATACCAATGAGAGCTTCGCTAAAAAAGCATCCAAGTCGTCATCCGATGCAATACGAATGGCTACGAAAAAGATAGTACGAAAAAGAGCGTAGTACGAAATAGTACGAAAAAGTAATACGGAAAAGAGAGAAAGAGAGGGCGAGAGAGAAAAAGTGAGAGCAAGGTAGAGAAAGGGAGAGCGAAAGAGGGTGATAGAGGGCGAGAAAGGGCAAGAGATAAAGAGAGAGAGGGTGAGAGAGGAAGCAAGAGCAAGAGAGGGTGAGGGAGAGAGAGAGATAACAAAAGAGGGTGAGAGAGGGCGAAATGCATAAGGAAGTAGCTCTTTTACTTTGATAGAAAAATAATTTATAAATTCAAATGTTTCTTTTCTTAATGTTTCCAGAGTAGTTTGGAGATGATTAATTCACTGTTTAAAAGAGATTCAATTGATATAATTATCTTCAAAAACTGTAAATGAAATTTTTTGTAAATTATCAACTTCTGGACATTTCTTACATTTGTTAAAATGACATAAACTTGATGCTGATTTACATATTAAAAGATTAAAACAATCTGTGTATAGGCAAAATTAAAAAATTGACAAAATCAAGCCCAATATAAAGACATTTTTTCTTTATTTTTTTTTTCTAAAATGCTATTTTGGGTGTCCAGAATGAATAATGCGAAAATGTTCAACATGAATTTTAAAGATTTTTGAACGCATCATCTTTTTTCGATGTTTAAATTCCAAAAAAAAAAAATTTTTTTGCTACAAACTATTGCGTGAAACGAATATATGAGAGGTACTTTTAAATACATGTAATTTCGGTATATTTTCTCGCTATTTATCTTATTTTTTTCATTAATAACAATTAAACACATGCAAAAACAAATTAGTTTTGACATTTAATGCTTTATATCTCTTAATTTCAACCCTTTAAATTATTTGTAAATAGAAATATTCGAAGCGTGACACGAAGACATTTTTAGAAACCAAATTTTCCTCACTATTTTAAGCGAGTTTGATTCATTTTTTGCAAATTACCACTGGATTCCTTGATTAAAATCCTTCAAAAATCACTATGATATATTTTCCATAAGATACAGAAAAGCCTTCTTTTTTACCAAAAATAATAATGTTTGTGTACCGGAAACGTTATACAAAGACATTTTTGCTTGATTTTCTAGTTATTCTAGTCAAAATAAGTTACTTTATCGATGTTTCAATAAATGAAGATATTTTTTAGGATTGTTGAAGCCTTCCCAATACTTTCAGAAATGCATAAATTGTTTTTGAATTAGATTATCAACTGGATGTCGAAGTTGTTAGAATCGATTTTTGCTTTTTTTATCTGATTTATATCTCTTTAAATTGATTATTTAGACAAATATAATGACTTGTCCGCGCTAAAGCTACATTAATTCAATTATTTTAGTTAAAAAAAAAAACTAATTGAACTTGTTATTTTTTCATGAAATTTTGAATGAAAATTAGATATCAAACTCGATAAACCTAACCTTAAAATACTATACATTGAAAATTTGTTCATAACTTTTTATGTGTAGTATTTTAATAAATTTTTTGAGTTGTCCGCACTCAGGATTAAACTTATAAATTTTCTTTCTGTAGTGAAAGAATATGATTTGACGCACCGTTTACTAATGAACTTTAAATAAAAATATTATTAGGAGGAGAGAACTACGATATCCTCTTGTTACGTCACGTGATTTTTTAATAAATTTTTTATTATTTTTATTTTGATTTTATCTTTTTCTCAATTTTTTTATCCAAAAATATTTTCTTTTCTCACGCTTTCGCCCGGGCACGAAGTTATCAGAAACGGACGATAGTGATAATCTTAAGACCAAAGAAAAATATGAAAGCGAGGAAATGTTTTCAAAGCAATAAATGCAATTTGCTCGAATGCAATGGAAAACTTTGTATCTTTTGTCTCCAAAACATTTTCTCACAAATATTTTTTTTCTTAACGCTCCAAGTATACCTGGTACCAGGTGATATGTATACAGCGTACCGTACCTTTTTCTTAATGACACTATAATTGCATGCACGTATACACCAATGTTTTTCAACACCTTATCATAGTTCCCAGACAAGGTAAGTGTTTTCCTAAGAAATATAGGAAATTTGACGAACAATATCATAAACTGTCTCGACAATCATAAAAATTGTCTAGGCGCGCGTCGCCAACACAAAACCTATTTTACCTGAATTGAAATAATATTTTTATACTGAAAATTAATAATAAAGAAAACATTTATTTTTATTTTAGGAATAATTAATAATAAATGCGACTAAATGAATGATCAATTATTAAACAGACAAATACGGGTATATTCATTTGTTTCTTTTGAATAAAATGATTAAAAATATCAATTATTCAAAAATAATTTATCATTCATTAAAAACCTTACATAGATATAATTTTGCAACTTACTCTTAGTTTAAGAATTATTAATAATAATATTTAGAATAATTAGCACTTATTGATAAGCAATCTTCTATTAAAATTAATTGAACAAATAAAATATTATAATATTAATTCTTAGATTTAAATTTACGTTAAAATTAATTATAATTTCTATTAATTCTATAAAACTCGTATAAACAATGTAGTTTATAATATATATATATATATATATATATATATATATATATATATATATATATATATATATATATATATATATATTAAGAAAGAAAATACAATAATAAAATCAATTAGTATTACTTAAATAAACAATTCAATCCTTAGTAACAAAAATTATTACTAGACAAAAATCACCATAGCATCATTTTTCTTTTATACAACAAAACATTCTTTTTACACAAAAATAATAAATTTATCTTAAATAAAATTATATTAAAATAATGAACCATATTCATGACATAAAATTGCTATATCTAATTAACAAAAAAATTTATTAATTAAACCAAAAATTCACATAGCATCATTTTTTAGGCTAAGCATCATTATGCGCAAAACATATTATTTTCTATATATTATAATTACAAACAATGATTGATCTTTTTTTTAAATGTTGTCTTTTTTTACATTTCATAAAATTATTTAAGACTATTTTTTTTAGACTAGTATTATTAACAAAATTAATAAATAAAATATTAAAAATAAAAAAATACGAAACAAAGAGAGATCAATCATAAAAGAAATAAAAAAAAACAACATACTCATATTAAAATTAATTATGTAAGTCCTAAGTCGTCAAAGGAAAATAGACGAATATTATAAATAAAAATACAATAAATAAAAATTGTAGGACGTTCCCTTAAAATGAATAGAGAGAATGAAAAAGAAAGAGAGAAGTATACATTAAATAAGGACAGAAAACTGAGTACCTTGCCCTTCTTCTCGCCGACACACAAAATTTTGGGAGAAGTACCTGTCAGCTGATCAGAAGCCTTAAATACCGTCCCCTCTACTCACTCAGCAAGCAGTTTTTCACATACACTCAAGCAGTGTTCAACTCATCAATTTTCACATATACTCAAGCAGTGTTCAACTCATCAATTTTATACACACGCTTTACAAAGTTTTTCTCTCGCATACACTCAAACAGTGTTTTTACAAATTGTGTTTATTTCAATTTTATTTCCATTTTCAAATTGTGTTTATTTCAATTTTATTTCTATTTTCAAAGTGTTTATTTCAATTTTATTTCTATTTTCAAATTGTTTATTTCAATTTCTTTTCTATTTTACTTAAAAATTTGAAACGGTGTTTAAAATTTTTCTTACAATTTCTCACCAGCATTCAACCAGAAGCACATCACAGGTTATACTTCTCTCTTTCTGCAACCACAAAAGTTTCCAGAACATTCGTCTATTTTCAACGATTTACAAGGACAAGTAAGCATATTTTTCTATTTTTGTACGATCTTCTTTTTTTATTATTAAATAAACTTCCTTTTAAACTTAACTACAAATTGTTTTCCTTAATTATTTCAACATATTTCCATGAAAATTTTAATTTCCATAATTTTTCTTTTATAAATTTCTATTTTTATAATTATACTTATTTTCAATATTTATAATTTTTCAGTTTTTATAATTATTCTTATTGTAATTTTTCTATTTTTATAATTATATTTATTTTCAATATTTATAATTTTTTCTATGTTTACAATTTTCTCATATTAAATTTTTATAATTTTACAATTTTTATAATTTTATTCTTATATTTAAATTTTATAAATTTATTTTAAAATTTGTAATCATTTCTTTTTTTCATTTTATATATAATATTATTCTTTAGTAATTATTAATAACTAAAACATAAATATATTTAAAACCCACCTTTTCCGCCTGAATTCGTCTAATGTTCAGAATTCGAACAGTACTGGGGCCCAGATTCTCCGACAAGGTTACGAATCAACCAGTACTTAAATTCCTTCCGGTTTCTCACACCTTAACCCTTTGAGGGGCACATTTTTCTGTAAAAAAACGGGTTTTTTGAGATTAATTGTTTATAACAAATACTTCAATTAATGAATATTTGCAATTTCTCTATAAAATCTAATAAATCAGGTATTCAAGAGTTCAAAAAGTCTTATAGATGTCTTAAAAAGGCATATACGTTTTAGAAATACGGAAAAATCCAAAACCAAATAGGTGGGACAAATACGTACCACTGCCCCTCAAAGGGTTATACAATTAGTTTGACGATTGACGGACGAACTTACGCGTTAACATTTCTATTTATTGTCTTTCACAAGGGGTGGTTATTTGTGACAAATACGAGGCCACCTAACGAACAAAAAGTCACGGCGCATAATAGTGTAAAATACTTAAGATTTTTCACTGTGTGTTATGAAGGATTAACTCCCGATATAACACTCTTAAGCCTGGACACGTATTCTCAATTTTTTTAATTTCACCCATATGATGTTATTATATGATCTTCATTTTTTGTTGGGTTAGATAAATGTTAAATAGAAAAAAATAAGATATTAAAATTAAAACTTTGATTATCATCATCAGGATATATACAATATAATAAAATAAAAATACCTAACATCATCAATTTTACATTTTGGTGGTATAAACAGACGCACACACTGTGCGTTCCACTGCTTTCTGCTAATCTACAATATCGAGGGCGAAGTATGGTAAATTTGCGAAAGCCAATTTTATTTCCTGGATGTTCCAATTTAAAGAGCTAATACAATTTTTTTAAATTCAATAAAACCAGTCGTCTTTAAACTTTTCTTTAACCTATAAAGGGAATCCTCATACCGACATAGAGTTCTACGTTATCTACATCTGAATTATGCACTTTATCATGATCCAATAAAAATTTAACTGTTTGTGACTAACATTTGTGGCAGAGGCACATTTTTAACATTCCAAAGAATTCATTGCAATGTTGAAAGACAATGTAAGGGTAAAAATAAAGCCGAAAAGTGCTTAATACGATTAGCTATCCAATAAGGTCATAGATAATCGTATTATGCAGTTTTTGTTTTTATTTTTATACTTATTGTAAAACTTTTATGTATCAATATACATTAGAGGATACTCTGAACATATTCATTACTTATATTTATTTGTTTAACTGTTTATGTTGTCATGTAAAAGTTTGTTGTTCACTTTGAGATTGGTTATTGAAGAGTAAACATCTAATTCTGATTTTAAAATAAACGTTTTTATAAAATGTGAACTGTTTAAATATTATTGCCCTACAAATATCAGAAGTGAAGATGATAAAGATCAAGATAAATTCAATAAATTGTGAATTGAATTTTTTTTTGTTTTATCTGATTAAGTTCTGTGATTTCCTGTGTGCTGTTCGTTCTAATATTGACTAGAATTGATTATGGAAGTTTTGTTATTTGCTTTCTGCAATTGAATATAGTATTAAACAAAACTAACCATGGTTGAAACGAGTGAATTGACAGTGTCATAAATAAAAGAAATTTTGCGAAAGCAAGGCTTATTGACTACAGGAAATAAATCAGAATTGGTGTTACGAATAGAACAAGCAGATCCAGATGGAAATTGGGTTGAAGAGTATTGTGAACCAAATAATCCTTCATTGCAAGAAGCACGAAAGGAGTCAAGACGATTGGCACAAGAAATAGATGAAACGGCTAAAGAAATTGAAAATTTAAAACGAATGGTAGAGGCATTACAAAATCAAAAAAATATGAATGAGGTTGGTGAAAGTGTCAATAGTATTGGTGGTAATGATGGTGCTCAATGGCTTTAAACGATCTAAGACTAAAGATAAACTTAAATTATGTAAGCAATTTGAAAATCGCATATGGCAAAAACATGAAAATTTTTGTGAGTATGTTCATGATAAAATTATTCTTGCAAATGAAGTTCCTATTGATGAAAATGAAATTATTGATTATTTAATTGACGGAATGCCAGATGAGAGCTTAAGAGATCAAGCGCGAATGCAACGATTTTTGACACAAGAAGCTTTACTGAATGCGTTTGATAAAATTTCATTGAAAAATGAAAAATTCTCTTATTTAGAAAAATATAAAGAAAATCAAAATAAAAATACTAACTATTCATATAAATTTAATAAATCTGAAAAATTTGAGGTTGAATCGAAAAAAAGATTTTATGATTGTGGTGATTATTCACACTTATCTTTTGAATGTAAAAAAAAAATGAACAAAAGGTTCTTATTTTAAATGTTGTTCAGTTGAACATATTATTAAAGATTGTCCTCAAATGAATAAAAAGTCAGAGCAATCAGAGATTTCTGTTATTAATAGTAACTTGATAATTGAAAATGATTATAAAAAAAATATTGAACTTGAGTTTGAAAATAATGGTGATCTTTTTATTATATCGCTTGTAGCTCTTTTGGATAGTGGCAGTCCAATTACTTTTATTAAAGAAAAGTTGATTAATCCAGAATTGATTGAAAAAATTGATAATGAAAAATTAAAATATTGTGGCATAAATAATTCTAAATTAGAAATTGTTAGAAATGTTATTGTTAATTGTACTTTAAATAATATTAAAAAGATACTTTTTATGTATGTCGTAAAAAATAATACTATGAATTCAAATGCGGTATTAAGAAGAGATTTCTTTAATTTATTTGAATTAAAAATTGTTGAAAATGCAAATATTATTGAAAATAAATTAGAAATTTTTAATATTGCTATTAGTAACAATGATAATAAAATAATTGATGAAATGATTATTAACCCAAAAATTCAATTCGAAATACAAAATAATTTAAAAACAATTTTTCAATCTTATTATGTTGAACCAATAAGACCAGCAAAACCTAAAATAAATTTTGAGCTTGAGATTAAAATAAAAAGTGATCAATCATTTTTTTTCAAACCTCGTAGATTATCATATTCTGAAAAGAATGATGTAAAAAGTATTATCGATGATTTTTTACAAAGAGGTATTATAAGACAAAGTGAATCTGAATATTGTTCACCAATTGTGTTAACTAAAAATAAAAATGGACAAACTCGTATGTGTGTTGATTACAGATCTTTAAATAAAATAATAGAAAAAAATAATTATCCTTTGCCTTTAATAGAAGATCAAATTGATATACTTAATGGTAAAAAATATTTTAGCTTATTTGATTTGAAAGATGGATTTCATCATATAAAAATTAAAGAAGAATCAATTAAATATACATCATTTATAACACCTATTGGCCAATTCGAATACTTATGGATGCCTTTTGGTATTAAAACTGGTCCATCTATTTTTCAAAAATTTGTTAACACTGCTCTTAGTGATTTAATTGCATCTGGAGATATTGTAGTTCGCATGGATGATATCCTTGTAGCTACTAGAACAATTATCATCATGTAGAAGTTTTAAAAAAATTGTTTAAAATCATGGTTGAAAATAAATTAGAAATTAAAATTCAAAAATGTAAATTTTTATATGGTTTTCGAAAATGAAAGATAAAATTACAGAATATGTATTAAATTGCTGTAAATGCATTGCTTACAACCTATCTTCGAAAAAAGTAGAAGATTTAGTAAATACTATTCCGAAAGGAGATAAACCCTTTCAAATGGTACATATAGATCATTTATCTATCTTAGATTCTAGAGTACCAAATACAAAATACATTTCTGTTTTAATTGATTGTTTTCCTAAATTTACTAAATTGTATCCAACAAAATCTACCACTTCAGGCGAAGCAATTGCATATTTGAAAGATTATTTTAATTATTATAGTAAACCGCAATATATTGTATATAATCGAAGTCCTTGTTTCACATCGAAAGAATTTAATGATTCTATTACTGAATATGATATAAAACATATTAATATTGCGACTGGATCATCTCAAGCTAATGGGCAAGTTGAACGTCTGAATCGAACTATTGGTTTAATGATAGGTAAATCATCAGATTATGATGTTGGTAAAAAGTGGCCTAAAGTAATTACAGACGTTGACTTTGCTCTTAACAATAGTGTACATAAAACAACAGGAGAAAGTCCACGTATGATTTTGTTTGGTATTAATCAGAAGGGTAAAGTTCATGATAATATCAAAGAATTTTTAGATTCAAATATTAATGAAAATAAAAGAAATTTAGAAAATATTAGAAAGAAAGCAAAAAGTAAAATTGAAAAATCACAAGAAAATTATAAAAATTTGCCGATAAAAAACGTAAAGAGGCACATGTTTATGAGGAAGGTGATTTAGTTATTATAAAAAAATTTTGATTCAACTCCTGGTGTTTCAACAGAATTAATTCCAAGTTTTAAAGGTCCATATGAGATAGCTAAAGTTCTTAGAAATAATAGATATATTATTAAAGATATAGAATGTTTTCAACTATCTCAAAAAAAGTATGAAGGGGTTTGGGAAGCAGCAAATATGAAACTTTGGCGAACTAATAGACAAAAGTAATTTTTATTTTATCTATTTTTTTTAGTTTAAAATTGTCCGAGGTCAGACAAGTGTCAGGATTGGCCGAAACTGTAAGATATTTATATATCTATATACATTAGAGAATACTCTGAACATATTCATTACTTAAATTTATTTGTTTAACTGTTTATGTTGTCACGTAAAAGTTTGTTGCTCACTTCGAGATTGGTTATTGAAGAGTAAACATCTAATTCTGATTTTAAAATAAACGTTTTTATAAAATGTGATCTGTTTAAATATTATTGCCTTACACTTATACTGTCTTTTAGCATTGCAATAAATTCTTTAGGATGTTAAGAATGTGCCTCTATTATAAATTTTAACCATAAATAGTTAAATTTTTATCAAAAAGCATAATTCAAATGTAGAAAAGGTAGAGCTCTATGCCGATATGAGGACACCCCTTAAGTGGCAAACGTCCATGGTTGCAATGCTTAAGTTTGACATTATGTCATTCGTCCAATCGTCAATAGATTTTGATGAAACTTGGTTTCTATATGTTTTAGGGTATGCTCTTTCTAAAAATCAGCACGTTTTCATCTTTTTTAATTTTTCAAACGCACTTTATTTCATTTAAAAATGTTGATTAGAAAAAAAATATGGCGGTTTTTGTGTTGTAGTGTAATATAAAACTTCATGATTTTTTACACAAAAAATATCAACTATTGGGAAAAATTTTACAGAACGAAAAGGGCTTAAATTTAATCAAGCAACACGTGTGAATTTTTTCGGATTGATTTGGAAGATTTTGGAAAATTTGAAATTTCGAATTTTTTGAAAAATTAAAAAATAATTAATTTATTTCTGAAAATGTTTTTTGGCCAATCCAAAGTAAATTTATGTTAGGTAAGTATTTGAATTTTAAATCCAAAAATCTTGACTTAAATACTTTTTTGGAGTTTTTTTATTTTTTAAGTTTGATATTTTTATAAATGTTTTTGTTTGAAAGTCATTTCTTACGCAATTATTTATTTTTGTAAATTAACGAAGCACTGACTACAGTAATACTTTTTACACTCTTTGCATATATGAAATGTACAAGTAGCACATCCTTGTCCATTGCATGCCTTTTTTTTATAGTTAGGTTCAAATTATGCATTTTCAAATCACCTAATTTAGCTTTTTCGACATAACTTTCTACGATACTCATAGCGAACTTTTTTGCGCTTATTTTTTTCTTGCTCGAACAAGCATTATAGAGTTCGAATGCATTTGCAATAGCAGACTGGATTATTCGCATCGATATGGACCAAGTACATCTTTTACTCCTAATAATAGGTAATAAAGTACTACATTACTGCCCCCACAACATGGAAGATTTGGAATATTTCCGGAAAATTCCAAATCTTCCATGCTGTGTTGGTGATCATGCAAGTCAACACCTCCCATTAATAAATTGTAAAGTGAATACACAAGTGGCATAGAAATCTCAGTTTTCATTTTTTTCTTTGGAGTAGCGTTTCACTTCTTTTATTGGTGTCACACCAGCTTTTGTTGAAAATATTAAGACTTCTCTAAAATCTAAAACGGTCACAAAGTTCATTTCGCTGTTTTTTTCATGTTAAATTGTTTTTAATTTTTCGAAAAATTCAAATTTTTAAATTTCCTGAAATTTTCTAAATCGATCCGAGAAAATTCACACGTGTTCCTTGATTAATTTTGAGCTCTTTTTGTCCCATAAAATTTTTTCAAATAGTTGATATTTTTTGAGTAAAAAAATCATCAAATTTTATATTACACTACGATACAAAAACTGCCATATTTTTTTTTCTAATCAACATTTTTAAATAAGATGAAGTGCGTTTGAAAGATTATCGTCTAATGTCTCGAAAAAAATTGTTTAGAGAGTATACTTTAAAGTCCCTTTCTTTTTGACAGAGCGAATTTTGAAAAAAAATTTTTTTAAATTAAGACTTTTTGCAAAAAAATCGGTCACATATTTTTTTCTGTTCATTTTTTGAAAAAAAACGTGCTGATTTTTAGAAAAAACATACCCTAAAACATATGAAAACCAAGTTATATCAGAAATAGATTTACCTAAACAAAAAATATTTTATTAGTTTTAAAGTAGCATATTTAATATTTCAAATTTTAACTTTAATAAATTTAACATATTTATTAAAACACAATAACTTTAAACATACTAAATAATATAAAAAATTGAAATCATTTAATTAAAAATATGAACCTTTTTTATTATGAGGTGTTGACAAAATCCCTTGATCTTCAATAATATTTTGAACACATTTGATCATATGTTCAGAAACATCAAAATATGATGTTATATCAGTGTAACACCATGCGCTTGGCAAAACAGATAAAATTTAAAATTTTAAATTTTTTAAACTTAATGGATTATGAAAAATAAATTTTAGATTATTTAATAAATTAACAGAATGATTAATGGTTTTTTATGATAAGGCAATTGCTGCACAGGAATCATCTGTAATTATTTCATCTGAAATTTCATATAAATTCTGATTAAAATCATAGACGTGACTTAGGTCTGAATTTATAGTTGATGCTTAAACTCAATCTCAATTATAAACCTCATTCTGTCTTTGTTTCTCTCATGACGAAACCTCATTCTGTCTTTGTCTGCTTGAGTTTGAGCATCGACTATAAATTCGGGCCTTAGTATTGAGTTTAACTTGAAGTATCATCTGTCCTTTTTCTTATTATAAGAGAGACAAAGACAGATAATACTTCAAGTTATACTCAATGCTTAAGTAACGTATATGAATTCATGCCTTGGGCTTGAATTCATAGATTCAATTCAAGTAACGATTGTTACTCAAACCTCATTCTGTCTTTGTCTCTCACATAATAAGAAAAAATTTTAATGATATAACCATTATTTGAGTTACTTTTATAAATTCGAATCTTGGTGTACGACCTGGTAGATTATTATGTATATGTCTCACTCGTAACCTAAACCGTATTGACCTATCAGAAAGCTTCTTTAGAGCTATCGCATGTATTTTCACATATGCCAAAGTTGGAGAATATGGCCCCTGCCCTACTCATGAAATAGTCACATGATATGGTTCTTGCAAGAACTGAAACCAAGATCTCGTTAATTTCACGTTTTTTTCTATTTTCCTCAGGGATGTAAATTGTTTAAATATAATTTCTCTAACACGCAAATATGGAAATTGATTATGTTCAACTTTCGTGCAAGGATCTGTTCAATTAATTGCATATCTACTCATTAAGTACAATTATATACGTTGCTTTATACTCAACAGCTGGTATATAAATATGGTATTGTTTTTCTAGTACATCAATTTGCTATATTCAATAGTGTAAGTGAATCTTCAATTTTAATCAGTGGGTTCTGCTGACATTTTTGAGATTATCACTTTGACCTCAGCTTTTTTACAGATAAATTGTTCTATATGATTCGAAAGCTGTCAAGCTAAAGAGCTTGTTTGCTTTCTTTCACAGATTTCTGCTGTGAATTTAAACTTGAATGTTAAGTGTATTGTGAGTTCACAATTCAAACTAATTCTTTTATTTAATATTAATTAAATAGCAGTTGAGAATGCAACTGTGCAATCATTTAATAATTCTTAGTTCAGGGGGATTTGACTTTAAACTTATAAGTGGATTTTGATTATGCGAAGTGCAGTTATTAATTTAGCTTCATTCTGCATTAATTAATAGCATTTAAAATATAATTACTACTATTATATTAAAGTGAAAAATTAAGACTATTTTCTTACGCGAATATCTTTTGCATTATTGTCACATACATACACATACACACGTGCACCTTTAACATACAAATGCACACATACACATACATACACATACATACACACATACACATACATACACATACATACACACATACACATACACACATACACGCAAACACACATATTCACACATCCATATACATACACTTACTCATATACACATACACATATACACAATATCCGTCACTCCGTCTCCGTCTCTCCGTCTCTATGTCTCCGTCACTCCGTATCCGTTTCTCCATCAACGTCTCTCCGTCTCCGTCTGTCTATCTCCGTCTCTTCGTCTTTATCTCTCCATCTTCGTCTCTCCATCACCGTCTCTCCGTCTCCATCTCTCCGTTTCTCCATCTCTGTCTCTCCATAATTACAATTATATTAAAGTGAAGAATTTGAACTTCTTCCTCCCAAGAACATTTCTTGCATAATTGTCACATATATATATATATATATATATATATATACACACGTGCACCTACACATATACAGACTTACACATACATATATGCACATTTACATGCACACATACACACACGCATATATATATATGGAACGTTTCACGTCAACTCACCTAAAAAAAAAATAGAATTCGTCGAAAATCTGTGAAAATGTTCTATTTGATACCCAAAATATACAAAAAAAATTTTAGAGGTCCAGGTCAAAGGGGTCAGGATTCAAACGTGATGGAATTTTTCGAATTTTCCAAATTTTTTGCTAAATAAATATTTTAATGAATTTTTTCTTCAAAAACTATCAATTTTTCGTTAAAACTTAATAAAATACTTTTTCTTGGAAATTAGATGTAGAATTCATCTGAATTTTTGCAAATTATAATATACTGATTTTTATGCTTACTTGATCGATTTAAACATACTATTTAGTATATCTAAAAATCGAGCAAGTTAAATTGGCTTTTTAAAGTCTTATTTTTTTTGTTTTTTTATAAGGAAAAAATATACGAAGCCTCCAGTTGGGCAGCCTTCTCAAAGTTACTTAATTGTGTAAAAATGTCTGAAAAAATCGTCATTTTGGATCAATGATGAGATTCGTGATTTTTTTTCTGAAAAAGTATTGATTTTTGGGACAAATGTATAAAAATGTTTTTTATTGGAAATCATGTGTAGAATATGAAAATATTTTTACAAATTGTAATTTAAGACACTATGAACCATATATACTAAAAATTTAACAAAAAATAAATTTTAAAATTTCAAAATTTCATTTATAATTTATGATGTTTAGCAAATAATGGTTTACAAAAATTTACATACATTTTACATACAATTTCCAATAAAAAACATTTTTATACATTTGTCCCAAAAATCAATATTTTTTCAGAAAAAAAATCACGAATCTCATCATTGATCCGAAATATCGATTTATTCAGACTTTTTTGCGCAATTAAGAGGAGGTCACGTATCTCTGTCCTTTTCTAATCAAAGAATTTAGTTTTTTACAGAAACTAATAACTTTAGCAAAAAATGAAGAGAAAGCCGCATCTTGTAATAAAAAAAGCAATATTTTCTCTGATAAGAAAGAATTAATTTTATTGCTTCGTTTTCAAGAAAACCTTGAAAAACTTAAATCATAGAGGTTAGGGTGGACAATTTGGTTTTTCAAGGTTTTCTTGAGAACGAAGCAATAAAATTAATTTTCTCTTATCAAAGAAAATATTGCTTTTTTTGATACAAAATGCGGCTTTCTCTTCATTTTTTGATAAAGTTATTAGTTTTTGTGAAAAAATCATTTCTTTGATTAGAAAAGGACAGAGATACGTGACCTCCTCTTAAGTAACTTTGAGAAGGCTGCCCAACTGGAGGCTTCGTATGTTTTTTCTTCATAAAAAAACAAAAAAAATAGGACTTTAATAAGCCAATTTAACCTGCTCGATTTTTAGATATACTAAATAGTATGTTCGATCAAGTAAGCATAAAAATCAGTATATTATAATTTGCAAAAATTCAGGTGAATTCTACATCTAATTTCCAAGAAAAAGTATTCTATTAAGTTTTAACGGAAAATTGATAGTTTTTGAAGAAAAAATTCATTAAAATATTTATTTAGCAAAAAATTTGGAAAATTCGAAAAATTCCATCACGTTTGAATCCTGACCCCTTTGACCTGGACCTCTAAAATTTTTTTTGTATATTTTGGGTATCAAATAGAATATTTCACAGATTTTCGACGAATTCTATTTTTTTTTAGGTGAGTTGACGTGAAACGTCCCATATATATATATATATATATATATATATATATATATATATATATGTATGAGTGTTTGTGTTCATGTGTACGTGTGTATGTGACATGTATATGTGAAAATGTACACGGGATTATATATATATATATATATATATATATATATATATATATATTTTAAATTTAAAAATGAACGTTAATTGGTACAAAATGCTACAACCATAAATTTCAAGCTTAAGAACGAATCCTGGTGTGCTGTCCAATAACTGAAGCAAGACTGACTCGAGTGCCTGCAGTGTGGCTTTCTTTATAGCGGCGAGCTCCCGATGACCTCCGACGCTATGGGAAGAGAGAAAGAGAGAGTTTGCTCCAAGGCGGTGCGTGCGGAAAATTGGTGGTAAGACGTGCTTGGCCAAAGAAGAGAAAATGCGCAACATTCCGCCCACCTCGTCGAAGACGATCTGAAAAGAATATCGGCTGCCCGCCATGGCAGGATCAAGCGACATGGTCGCTTGGCTTGGCTTCAAAGGGAAGCTTGGTCATCTTTGTGATCGGATGTCTGTATGTACCGGAAGCAGTCTTGACAGTGTCTACACGGACGAGGCCGACCTTTTCAAGATGCACCAAGAGAATACGACCCAATGCCCAATAACCTTGTCAGAGCAGTGATGGATCGCGGAGAAGAACGATATCCTCAGGCCTAAAGTTTGGTTTGGTTTGATTTGGTTCCATCGCTTATGGGGCTAGAGCGTGTGGATGTACTCGCATCCCCAGCGAAGCCAGAACTGATCCTGGAGGGCCTGGACCAGACGGCAATGACTGCAGTCACCGGGCGCTTGAATCGGAAAGTCCATGGGCAGCTGTAACAGGCTTGAAAGCACCAGAAAATGGCCTGGGGTGAGGATCTGGAGATCATCCAATTTCCCAATGATCGGTGTCAAAGACCAGGAATTGAGACACATCTCTACTTGAGAGATGAATGTGTTGAGCTCCTCATATGTCAGCAGCTGGCCATGTAAGACTCTCTTGATATGACCTTTCGCTGACTTGACAGCAACTTCCCATAGTCCTCCGAAGTATGGGTCAGCGGGGGTAATAAATTTCCACTGGATTCCTTCGAAGGCGAGAGTCTCTTGGACTAGACTCCAGGTGATGTTCGCTTTTCGAAACAGAGACTGTAGTTCCGCATCTGCACTTCGGAAAGTAGTGGCATTGGCACTCCATAATTCTTTTGGGAGACTGCGACGGGCGATGAATCGTCGAAGGGCTGCCAGGAATGTGGGTGTGGTCAAGTCTTCCACCAGCTCCAAGTGGACGGCTTTGGTGCAGAGATAGATCAAGGCTAAAAGATAGCCTTTGGACACGTGGTGACCTCTGCCACAGGCTGACGTCACATAGACAGGACCAGCATAGTTCAAGCCAGTATGGGCGAATAGACAGGCATCTGTTACTCTCTCAGCAGGCAGCGACCCCATCAGTTGCGTGGAAGGAGCAGCTATGGCTTTCGCGCATGACGGATGAAAGCCTTGACCAGTACTCACCCTCTGATCAACCATATTCTCTTAATCACAAGAGATGACGCATAATAATCAATCGAGCGAGGTGACATGATCCAGATACAATGGCAGGGTGACGCTTATCGTAGGGCAGGGGTGACTCTTAAAGGCGACCGCCTACTCGCATGATCCTCTGATCATCGATGAACGATTTCAGTCGTGCAAGAAAGTGGTGCTTTCCAGAAGATTGTCTCTCATGCTGCAGAGCGCTCAACTCTTTGGCAAAGCTGCTTTGCGACCATCGTATACAGGCCAGCTCCGCGCGCTTCAGCTCATTAGCGGACATGGGCTGACTGAGGAGAGGGGAACTCCTCCCAACGGGATCTCGAAATGTCGGATTTGAAGACACCAAGCGATCACCCTAGTGACCCGATGAAGACTTTAGAATTCGGTAAACAGTCCAGGCTCTACTTGTAAAGTGTGACCATAGATCAGCGTCCTCTTGAGCTCCTTTCCTGTTACTGTGGTGGATCCTCTCAAGAAAGGTTGCGTTGGCCACTGTGTTTCCGATGATTCCAAACAAGATAGTCCACGCCACCATGGGTGCCGTGAGTCCTGGAAAGTGACTGCAGTGATTCCGCGAGATGCGATATTCGCTGGATTGTCAGTAGTCGGTACATATCGCCATTGTAAACTTGGATGTCCGCAACGCGGTTAGCGACAAAGGTGCTCCATCGAAAGGAATCCGCATCTATCCGACGAAGAATGGTTTGCGAGTCGGACCAAGCGAAGCGACCGACGCATTAGAGGTTCAGCACGAGCTCAGTTCACTGGATTAATCTGGCTCCCAAATGGGCGGCGCACAGCTCGAGTCGTGAGATCAAGAGGGTCTTTGCTGGAGAGACCTTGGTCTTTGCGATCAGAAGATGACAGTTGATCCCTCTATCTGGGCTGACGGTCCGGAGATAGACCGCGGCTGCATAAGTGTCTTCGCTTGCATCTGAGAACACGTACAGCTGAATGGATTGGGCAGAGGACACTTCTAACCAGCGTGGGAGCCGAATTCCTCCAAGGACCCGTAACGAGGCTGTGAAACTGCACCACAGTGACGACAAGGATGGTGGCAGCTCACCGTCCCAATCAAGATGAGCAGGCCAGAGATGATGCATAAAAATCTTTGCTTGAACGACGATGGGGCTGAGCCAACCCACGGGGTCGAAGAGTCTTGCAATGAGACCGAGGACTGATCTCTTAGTATTCCGGTGGCCTGAGAGTGATAGACTCCGGAAGCGAAACTCATCTGCAACCGGGTCCCAAAAGACTCTTAACGTCCGTACTGGTTGTTCCTCAGGAAGTCGGCGCCCCACGGATTGCCAGACAGTTTTTTGCCGGAAGATCCTTCAAGATCAACGGTTGGTTGGATGTGCACTTCCGTAGTTCAAAACGACTCTTACTGAGCATGATAGAGAGCTTTTCCTGAAGATCACAGACAGCTTCAAGGCTATCCGCACCTGTGAAGATGTGATCCACGTAGATCTCATGCAGGAGGACCTTCGCTGCTCTTCGTGTAGCGAGTCCTTTATCTAGAGCCAACTGGATCAGGAAATGAATTGCCAGGTAAGGAGCACATGCCGTGCCATACGTGACGGTCTCCAGATGAAAGTGCGTCTTCTAATTCTCTCTTGGCCGCCTCCAGATGATCCTCTGAAGATCTGTGTCGTCAGGGTTGACCTTGATCTGGCGATACATCATTCTGATTTCCGCCAAAATAACGAAACGGTGTCGACGCCACCGCATCAATACTGCTGGCAGGCTAAGCTGTAGACGAGTGTGCAGTACTTCATTTAGCATGATGGGGTATATAGTAGACACGCTCTGATTCGGAAGTCTTGCCCGAAGCTGGAAGCGGCGTTATGTGCCTCAGTTCTTTGTATTCAGTCATGAACCTCTCATACTGGGCTGCTGAACTAAGTCTCGTGACATTCGGGCACGCAGCCCATGAATGATGCCGGCGACTGCAGGTCGAGCACTTTTCTTTTAAAGGGCAGGTTTGACTACGGTGACTGGTTCGAAGGCAGTTGAAATATCGCTAAGAGCTGCGAACGACCTGAAGTCGGCCGTTTGGCTCGCAGTCCCCGAAGGCATCGCACTGGCTCAAATGATGCTCGGATGCACAGCAAGGGCAGGTGCCCTAACTGGAAGAGTTTGAGATTGCTAGAGTCTTGACTCGTTTGATCGATGGAGCCGGTCTGAATGTGTCGCGATCTTTCGAGGCCGAGGCACTGCTCGGTGGCCCCAGAGCCTTCTATGTCCGGATTTGGTTTGCCACGAACGTTGAGAATTGCAGAAAGGTTTCATTTTCTTCTGACTGGCTAAGCTTTTTCTCCCAATGTTGTAGCGTGACGTCATCCATGCCTCGGCTGCCGAAAAAAAGCGTCCAATCATCCGACTGTGCAGCCGAGGGTATGCAAAGCGTCACGATGTCGAGTGAGTTTATCGAAATTGCGTGGGAAAGTTTGCACATTCTCTAACTGGTCTGCTGTTATCGCGACGATGGCCTTGAGATGCTCTTGAGTACGGATCTTCTTGTTGTCGAAACGAGTCACCAGAAGATAACAAGTAGTCAGATAATTTGACTCCGTCAGTGGCAGTGATTCGATCGCTGACTTGGCCTCACTGAGGACAGCCGACCTTAAATAATAGAGTTTCTTGACTGTGGTCAGCCGAGGGTCACGATTGATCAGCGCCTGGAAAAGTCTCAAAAAGACCCCCAATCTCCTTAATGACCTATGAAACTTGGGATCGTGATTTTCGGTAGTTGGGCGCACAAGTTAGTGCTGCTTGGCTGCTCAATCGTGCTTCTTTGATCGAGGCTCTGGTGAACCGGCTCATCCAGTAGATAACCAAGCACGGCGAAGTATTCCACTTCCGTTGTCACGTAGACGTCTTCAGTGAAGTAAGCGTTCTCTTGAAAACTTTGATCGGCAAAAAGGACATCATGCTGGTGCTGGAACTTGCTCCAGTATCGGTCAAGCAAGCTTATGCATCCATTAAGCACTCCACATGTGAGCTTGTCTTCCCCAATATGCAGCGTGTTCCGCTTAAAGTTGACAATGAGAGTCCTCAACGCATAATTGACCCGTAAGAACGTCAATGATTGACGCCCGTGGTTGACTCAGCGACAATGGCTGCGATCGTCGCTGATCTGAAATAAGACGGACTAAGCTTGAGCAGTGCTCGAAGGTTGTCCTGACAGACGAGATCACAGATAGCAGAACCCAAGCCACGCTCGAAGGTTGCTCTTTCTCCAACAAAAATCACAGAAGGTGAACCCGAACCACGGTCGAAGGTTGCTCTTTCTCAAGCGAGAATCACAGGAGGTGAGCCCAAGCCACGGTCGAAGGCTGCTCCTTCTCAACGAGAATCACAAAAGCGAACCCAAGCCACGCTCGAACGTTGCCTTTTCAACGGCCGACTTCGAGAAATACTAATCCCCACACTACAAGTTGCGCGAAAGAAACAAAAAATCAGCGGATCCGCACTGCACAACAGAAACAATACACTGTACTTACACTGCCGTGTTAAGTAAAAACTTACATAAATGACATTTCGATGAAAAATAAATTTTTTCTATCAATAGATCCGATAAAAAAAATAGCCTATTAAATGAATAAAAGAAAGTTTTTTATTTTTCACTAAAATTTCTCGCTAAAAAATGAGGAAATAAAGACTACTTAAGTATTGAAAAATTAAAAATTGGATCAAACAAAATTGATATTATTTCATTTTATCACTTTTATTTATTTTACACTTCTGTAAGTTTTTACTTAACATGGCAGTACACTGCGCAGAACAAACCCAAAAAACACTATATTAACACTGCGCAAAGAGAAAACACTCGTATCCGCACTGTACAAAAGAAAAAACACTAGATTCACACTGCAGAAGAAAAACGCTGCCAAGTTCTTTGGCGCAATGCTTTCTCATAGAGCACATTGAGTTAGAGTAATTTGATTTTATTTTTTTAAATACGATTTTAATATAAATGTCCCTATCCTCTGTATTGAATGCTGTCTTAATACCTACGAAAAATATATGAATTTTATTCTTTCTTACTTTTGCCATTTAAATAATGTGATTTTATGATGCTCTAAAATTAAAAATGCGTTTATAAAATTAATTTTCCCAAGCTTGTCTTCTTAACACTATAACCAACAACTTGCATACAAATTTTGGAACATTTTCATCGAATAGTTTACAAAAAATACCAAATAATTGAAAAATGAACATTGTTTTAAAATTTTCAAAACGCTTTAACGTTACAACTGCGCTAAGAAAACCAGTTTTCAAAAGTTCATTTTATTTAGGCGATCGTAAATAATTTCTATACATAATTTTAAGCTACTTCATCGAGTAGTTTACGTAAAATACCAAAAAATAAGTAAAATTTTATTCAAAATTTTCAAAATGCTCTAAAATTAAAACTGCACTGAGAAAATAAGTTTTTCAAAGCTTGTTTTATTTAGGCCATGACAAATGATTTCCATAAAAACTTTCGAGCAAATCTATCGAATGTTTTTTGTGTAATAGAAAAAAAATGAAAAATAGAGATTTTTTCCAAAATTTTCAAAATACTCTAAAATTAAAACTACACTAAGAAAATAAGTGTTCCAAAGCTTGTTTTCTTTAGACAATAGCGAATAACTTGCATACAAAGGCTATAGGCGGATTACCATAGTGAAATTGCCCCCTCTTAGAATCCTCATGGCTCATGTACCATTTGATGGAGGTTGAAAAAAAACTCCCACACAACAATTTTCAGCCCTCTAACCCTTGCGCATGCGCAGTAAAGTCAGAATAAGTGTTTTTTCGACTTTATTTTATTTTGACGTCCCTTTACATGGAAGACTCTTGCAAGAATATATAAGGGTAGATTATTGTATGGCAATTAACCAAAAATTTTTGCAGATTACATAACCTTAAATATCAACCTTATAATTGATATTTAAGATTTAAATCGTTATTTTCACACCCTCGCTATTAAGGTGCCAGATTTGAAATTGATTTTTTAAATATATTTTTATCCTTTATTAACGATAGTTATACTAGCTTAAAAAAAAATGGTGCGCCACCCTGATTTTCTCAAAAAACCGATATTTTTGCACTTTTTTCGTATTTCCTATAGGTTATGTTACAATCTAAGAATCCAAACAAAGATTTTTAGTGTATTTTATTCCCCTCTTTACGACGGTACTATTAGTTTTAAGGATAAAAGGCATTTGACCCTTATTTTTTGCAAAAAATCAACTTTTTTGCACTTTTTCATATTTTGTATAGGTTATGTTATAAGTTAAGAGCTTGAATGACTTTTTTTGCGTATTTTTTGACCACCAAAAAAAAAAAAAAAGCTACCACTACTACTATTACTACTACTACTACTACTACTACTACTACTACTACTACTACTACTAATAATAATAATAATAATAATAATAATAAAAATAATAATAATAATAATGGGCAGTTGAATACCCTTACTTATAATAATTCTCGTAGAATCTGAAATCTAGAAAAATCCAAATTAATTTTATAGAAAGATAATTTTTCTGCATTTCGCTATCAAAAATAAATTTTAAAATGAACAATTTGTTACATCAATAATTCTCTTTCCAATAATGTTAATATTATTTCAATACTATCAAATGAGGTTGAATAATAAATTAAATAAGGTTCAGTAATAAATTAAAGATTTACTTCAAAGAAAATTAGTCTCTTTATTTATATAAATATATTATTTTCTATTTGAATTAGGATACACATCTGGATAGTTTTTTAAGCATAACAAATGTTCATAATAGGAACTTTTTTTACTCACTGTCTTCATTAATACATACTTGTATTTTATCATTAAGAAACATTTTAGAAAGAATTTCAGCTGGTATTATGATTTTTGATAAATATCTTCCATGTGAAAGATAATATACTATTGCAGCAACGTGCGCACAACATCCAACAGTGCGGTTACCATTGGGACAATCGCAACAATATCCGAGGATACTGGAATAACCAATACCATTTGGTTTATATTCAACGAAGCATTTGTATTGTTTTTTATTTACATGTCTTGATTGAACTTCGAATTTAAGAATATTTTTATGTTCTATGGAATATCCTAGTTTCAAATTATTATCTGAATCTAACATTTCTGCTAGGTATGATATGGTCTGTTTAAGTTGATATGATCCTGTAAAAAGAATTTTCAAATCTTTTTCTGTTAATTCAGGAAAATCTGGTAAATCAGTTGAAGTTATGATTTGAAATGGTAATTTACGACGACACCATCTTTTTTCTGCCACTAATTCTGCTAGTGTGTTTTCAATATTCCTTCTCGATTGCATGGTATTAAATATTTCATCTTGAATGTCATGATCAGAATCTAAGCGTTTGCCAAATAAATTATTTAAATAGCAAGCAATTCTGCAATACAATCCAGTATCCTTCACCATTTTATTGTCAAGTTTGTGATCTAATAATCTGAATTTTTTTTTTTAATTCCATGTACTGCTTCAATAGCCCACCTTATTTTTGTTACGAATCGTGTTTCATTTGATTCTTGTGCTGAAAATTGTGATTTTGAACCTTTGAGTTCAGGCATCAGAACAATATAACCCATATCTTCTAATTTCTTTTTAATATCTCGAAAGCCTCTGTCTAGAACAAAAATATCGCCTTTGCGGAGCAATTTCTGTAAAATTACTGGCATTGTTTCAAATATTTTCATTAAAATTGCAGCATCATTCATGTTAGCGAGATAAGGTCCTAACTGGTCAACAACATAGCCATTTGTTGAACATATTGTAAAGGGTTTATTGAGAGGAACTTTTTTTTGACCTGAATAGGATTTTCTCTGATACTCATTATTAGAGCTTTTCTCATGCCTTATATAAGTTCCATCACAAATCAAAATAAGTTGGTTGCCTGGATATAATTTTTTCGTCATTTGAGAAGTTTGGTTTCCAATCAAGTCATTTCTGTCTGCATTTTTTAATCCAAAATAATTTGGTGACACGTCTTTTTCAAAAGATGATAAGACTGAATGACAAAAACGAGATACTTGTTCGCTCACGATATCAAATATTGAAGAAATAACTTGATTAGAGTTCCCTGTACGCATTTTAAATAAAAATACTACGATGGCTTGAATCACTGTTCTTGTACAGGAATCATTAAGAGAAGTGAGTTGTAATTTAAGTTGGATGATCTGTGCCCAAGATAATCCTGTAAACACTTTTAATTTTTTTTCTGGTATAACAAACTCGGCTACTTTATTTAATAACCTTTCATCTGTTTTTGCAGATATTGTACTTAGTATTTTTGATAATTCATTAACATCTAATGTACTACTGGTGGAAAAAATCTTCATTTTATTCAATTCATCTTCATAAAATATTTTTTTAATTATATGATCAGAACAGCATCTATTGCCATTTGGAATAAATAAGTTAATTTTACTGAAAACTTGAATTCTTGCTTCAAAAGGCACTAACATTATATTTGTGCGTTTATTGTATCCACAAATAAAACAATACTTATGAGTTGCAATCGTTCTTTGCATTTGTAATTCTATGAATTCTGGTTCTTCTTTTTCATCAACTTTGTACGACGAATCTGTATTTGTCTGAGATGATGAACTGATACTTATTTCAGATAATGATTCCGAAATATTAGATTTTTGAGAGAAAACATTTTCTGCAGCATCATCAGATATTTCAATTTTAGAGCTTGACATTTTTTTTACCACTTGCTTTCTACACGGATCACACATTACATCATTAATGAAAATATCTTCTCTGCCAGATACTACTTTTGCATATTCTAGTTCTGTTTCGCATTGAATTTGTTTTTTTCGACCACTTGTTTTTCTTAAATAAATATTGCATATAGAACATTTTCGATCATCATATTTCATTTTTTTGTTAGCATTTCCTTTGCTATTAGATGCCATGTCTACTATTATCCAACAAAAAAATCACTTCTGAAAAAATAAAAAATAGACAAATGTTTTTAAAAATCTAAATAATTTTCATATCTATATAAATTTCATTATCCTTTGTTAAAAACTTGTTAATAGTTTTAACAAACTATTTAAAACAGTTATCATGAATAAATATAAAAATTAATAATGTCGCTAAGTACTTCAAAGATCCCAATTTTAACTTCGAGTTTTAGTTTTCAATCAAACAAACATTATATAATTTTTTATGATAAAGCTTAACCGCTCAAAGCTTCTCAGAGTAATTATCAATCATTCCACCGAAATCATGCAACACACATGAATAAAGCTATACACAAAAGGTTACAAATAAAATAAAAACAAATTGATAGAACAAAAAGCTTTAACTTTCACATAATCTTAAGATTTAATATCTAAATGTCAAATCTATGTTTCAAGCGTATACTTGCAAATAGAAAAATATTTTAAGAATTATATTGTTTTTCAATTTTTAAATCTAAAAAAGATAGAATAAATCTACACAAAAATCTAAAAAATTATCATATTTATATAAATAAATAATTTTATTATCCTTTGTTATTATTATTATAAAATGTAAAATGATATTGTAAAAAACTGCTATTAAGAATCAAAGAAAATTAGAAAATTACCATTTTGTAAACTACTATCAAAAACTTGTTAATTGTTTTAACAAACTATTTAAAACATTAATCATGAATAAATATAAAAATTAATAAAGTCGCTAAGTACTTCAAAGATCCTAATTTTAACTTAGAGTTTTAGTTTTCAATCACACAAATATTATATAATTTTTTATGATAAAGCTTAACCGCTCAAAGCTTCTCAGAGTAATTATTAATCATTCCTCCGAAATCATGCAACACACATGAATAAAGCTATATACAAAAAGTGACAAATAAAATAAAAACAAATTGATAAAACAAAAAGCTTTAACTTTCACATAATCTTAAGATTTAATATCTAAATGTCAAATCTATGTTTCAAGCGTATACTTGCAAATAGAAAAATATTTTAAAAATTATGTTTTTCAATTTTTAAATCTAAAAAAGATAGAATAAATCTACACAAAAATCTAAAAAATTATCATATTTATATAAATAAATAATTTCATTATCCTTTGTTATTATTATTATAAAATGTAATATAAAATTGTAAAAAACTACTATTAGAATTACATTAGCAAATTACCACTTTGTAAACTTATTGTCAAAAACTTGTTAATTGTTTCAACAAACTATTTAAAGCAATAATATAAGAGACAAGAGCAAAAACAAAACAGGACTCTTCTTAGCTTTTGTATTGACATTCTGACTTATAAAATATATATATATATATATATATATATATATATACATATATATATAACCTTATATCCAGGTACGCTGCTAATAAATATTATAATTTAACACTTTTGGATCAAAATAATATGAAGATACTACAAAAAGTGCACAGAAACTTGTGGCATACAATCTTTGCAGTTACTCACTTTATTATTCATTACATATAAATAAAAAAATTCATATGGAAATATAAGTTTGAATTTATAAACGTAACTCAATTAACGATTGTATTATCTGTCCTGTGGGCACTTACTCTATAGTACACATATATACACACACACATACTCCCTAGTAACGTATGGGTATACACCTAGGGGGGTTGCTCTCGAAAATTGCACAACTCTGTATCACAGAGACAGAAGATATGAAATCAATGTGCTGAACAAAGATAGCATATATCGATATACTAAGTTTATCGCTTCGGAGCAACCCCCCAGTAGTACGCGTGTAAGTACATTCACACTAGTAAACATATATAAGTGCCACGCGCAACTAGCGGTGCGCAGACCTAGCGCCGAATCGTGTGCTCTGGTCGCAGTGTACAAAGTCTGTCACTGTGTTCGCAACCTTTAGAAAGATAAGTTTTCTATCTTCTGATTCCAAGGTGACTGTATCGCTTATTGAATAAACCAAGCCTACAAATCTATTTTCTAGTGGTTCTTATTTCTACCTCGACTACCATCTCCGAGCACGAAGAATCCAAAGTTCTATTTCTTATCATGATAGAGACGAAGACAAAACGAGGTTTAAGTATCAATTGTGACTTGAGTTGGGTCTATGAATTCGAGCCATAGATCCAAAATTAGGCTTGAACTCATAGTCATGTCTTGAGTATTGAGTATCACTTAAAATTAAAGTATTGTTACTTGAGTATCAACTGTTACTTCAATTAAGTGTTAAATTGAGTGTTGTTTGAAGTAACAGTTGATGCTCAAGTAACGATACTTAAGTTTTAAGTCATACTTAATACTCAAGTTACGACTATGAATTTAAGCCTTACAGTCGATGTGTGTGCTCAAACTCAAACCTCATTCTGTTTTTGTTTCTCTCACAATGAAACCTCATTCTGTCTTTGTCTGCTTGAGTTTGAGCATCGACTATAAATTCAGGCCAGTTTTCAATGAGATCACTTAGATAAACAAAAACTATGACTCGCATTTAGAAATGTAACTTGAGTATCGGATGTTACTTCAACCTTATTCTGTCTTTTTCTCTCTTATGATAAGAAAAAAAGACATTTAAATACGTTTATTGATTCGAACCTATGTATATAAGATTAACCTAAATATATATATATATATATATATATATATATATATATATATATATATTATATATATGAAATCATCGAAAAAATGAAAAACAGAAAGTAAAATATAATTCCAACCCCTCAGAATATACTGCAACCTGATCATAACGTCAAACAATTGTAGAAATCAGATTGTTTGACAATATTTGAACGTATTATATTAAAAACCTTGATTAAACTGATACTACCAT
This sequence comes from Anastatus disparis, assembly GCA_017163975.1. Taxonomy (NCBI): domain Eukaryota; kingdom Metazoa; phylum Arthropoda; class Insecta; order Hymenoptera; family Eupelmidae; genus Anastatus; species Anastatus disparis. The sequence continues at coordinate 3,163,303 of JAFFSR010000302.1, forward strand.
GACAAGCAGAAAAAATTACACATAAAATCGTTATTTCAGCTCTCAACTTTTAGCACGAACTATAAAAAAATCGAGAAAATATCGGTTTTTCTCGATAATCAGGGTTGCAAACTACTTTTTCTTGAAAGTAATAGCACGATTATAACGAGCAAAAAACAAATACGCAAAAAAAATCATTCAAGCTCTTAACTTATAACATAACCTATAAAAAATATGAAAAAGTGCAAAAAAGTTGATTTATTGCAAAAAATAAGGGTCAAATGCCTTTTATCCTCAAAACTAATAGTACCGTCGTAAAGAGGGGAATAAAATACACCAAAAATCTTTGTTTGGATTCTTAGATTGTAACATAACCTATAGGAAATACGAAAAAAGTGCAAAAATATCGGTTTTTTGAGAAAATCAGGGTGGCGCACCATTTTTTTTTTTTAGCTAATATAACTATCGTTAATAAGGGGTAAAAATATATTTAAAAAATCAATTTCAAATCTGGCACCTTAATAGCGAGGGTGTGAAAATAACGATTTAAATCTTAAATATCAATTTTAAGGTTGACATTTAAGATTATGTAATCTGCAAAAATTTTTGGTTAATTGCCATACAATAACCTACCCTTATATATTTTTGCAAGAGTCTTCCATGTAAAGGGACGTCAAAATAAAATAAAGTCGAAAAAACACTTATTCTGACTTTACTGCGCATGCGCAAGGGTTAGGGGGCTGAAAATTGGTGTGTGGGAGTTTTTTTCAACCTCCATCAAATGGTACATGAGCCATGAGGATTCTAAGAGGGGGCAATTTCACTATGGTAACCCACCTATAGCCTTTAGGAGCGAATCTATCGAATGGTTGTCGTAAAATAAAAAATAGATAAAAAAAAAAATTTTTTTTCAAAATTTTCAAAATGCTCTAAAATCAAAAGTGCGCTAAGAAAATCAGTTGGTAAAAGTTTTTCTTCTTTTGGCAGTCGCAAATAATGTTCATACAAATTTTCAAGAAAATTCTTTGAGTAGTTTACGTAAAATATCAAAAAAATGAAAAATCAAAATTTTTTTAAAATTCATAAAATGGCTCTAAAAAAAACTGAGCTAAGAAGATCAATTTTCAATAGCTTCCCCCCCAGTTAGACAAAAAAATAAATTGCATGCGAAATTTGAAGTTAATCCATCTAGTAGTTCTCGAGATCTTATTGGCGTACTGAAATCATACACACACGCACGCACGCACGCACGCACGCACGCACGCACGCACGCACGCACGCACGCACACACACACACACACACACACACACACACTTTTTTCGACTCCCTGAGTCTAAATATGTACAAATTAATGAAAATATAGAAAAAAAATTTTTTTACCGATACAATGCTTTCTCTATGAGAAAGCAAAAACACTCGTATCCGCACTGTACAAAAGAAAAAACACTAGATTCACACTGCAAGAGAAAAACCACTCATATCCGCACAGTACGAAAGAGAAAATACTAGATTTACACTGCAAAAGAAAAAACACTCAAATCCGGCTCAAAGGACCAGAAATGTAACAAAACAAAGAAAGAAGATAGAACAAAAGAACTCAATTGATAACACAACTTTATTAAGAACTCATATTATGAAAACTGTATTTGAAAAAAAAACGTTAACTTGTACAAAATGCTACAACCATAAATTTCAAGCTTGAGAACGAATTCTGGTGTTCTATCCAATAGCTGAAGCAAGACTGACTTGAATGCCTGCGGTGTGGCTTCCTATATAGCGGCGAGCTCCCGATGGCGTCTGACGCCATGGGGAGAGAGAGAGAGTCTGCGCCAAGGTAATGTGCGCGGGAAATTAGCAGCAACACGTGCTCAGCCAAAGAAGAGAAAATGTGCAACATGGCGCATAATTGTCGAGGCAATAAATCAACTTTAGGTATGGATGGAATCAACTACGAGGTCCAACACAATATCCTAATAAAATATCATTTACGCTTACTTGATATTCCCAATGAATCATACCACGAAAATGTCTATGCAGATATTTAGAAAAACACCTACATCCATTCCGTAAAAAAACACAGTGGTACAGGTTTGAGGCCATTGGTCCTTACTTCATGCATATGCAAGGTCTTTGAATTAATGGTGTCCAACAGACTGCGATGGTGAGTTGAAATCAATGATATACTTCCAGATAATCAGAAGGGGTTTCGCGAGGACCTTTCATGTGCAGACAATCTTTTTTCATTAAAGTTAGAAGTCGAAGATGCATTAGTTAACAATGAACACGTACTCGCCACATTTCTTGGTGTAAGTGATGCATATAACGATGTTCATAGTGATATTCTGCTCACGAAATTGGCACATATACGATGCTCAAGTAAAATAATAAAATTCATAAAGTTTCTTACATACTCTAGACTAATACATACTAAGATAAACAAGAATCCTCCTTATTTTTGCTACAAAAGAATGCCTCAAGGGGGTGTGCTCAGCCCCATCTTGTATTTAATATATGTGGCGGATATTGTCAAGAATTTGCACAAGGATATAAACATTTTACAATTTACTGACGACATAGTGATGTTAATACGATCCAGTGATATAGATGGCTCAAAAATCACAATGGAAAAAGGAATCAAACACATTCCAAACAATCTCCTGAATATTAGTTTGGAAGTATCCCCTAAGAAAATCAAATTCATACACTTCAATAATGAGGAAAATCTACCAGGAGAGTTCCACATAATTATACATAATCAAACAGTCGCACCCGTACAAGCCACCAAATTTTTGGGCATTTATTTTGATTACCAACTAAATTTTGATAAACACATACGATACGTTTAGAAAAAAACTACTAAAGCCGTAAACATAATCAAATTTCTTAAAGGTGTTCGATGGAGCTCTCATCCTCTGACTCTTATAACGTTTCATAAAAGTTTTGTAAGATCTATCATAGACTATGGATGCTTTATATATTTTCCAACACAAAAAAGTAAAATTCTAAAATGACAAAAATACAATTTTTGGCTATTAGGATGGCCTTGGGGTTAAGGATGAGCACCCCAACCAACATACTCCTGGACGAAGCCAAAGTAATAACCGTCCAACATTGAACCAAAACATTATGTGAAAATTTCATGTCAAAACATCATGCAACGATATTTTTGGTTTTTACACGTTTCTAACCATTCTTAATCGAAAAAAATCGTTACATGATGTTTTGACATGATAAATCACCTGAGAAATCAGATGATTTGTCAGCTGATTTTTTTATCAGGGCTTGTAGCTAGAAATATTTTTGAAAATTAGAATTTCAAGATGGTGTAGATGCATACAAAATCTTGTCAGTTAATCAAGTCGGAATTATCACTCTTTGAATCACCTTCAGCACAGACAGTGATTAAAGGTTCTGAGTACAGTACGAACTGATATCTTCTCTTACCGATCAATCACCACTTGAATTTACCGTTCCTGGCAATACCGAGTCACGTACCGAGGCAATACCAATCTAGACTTAGTTCACACAATGTTAAGTGTAAGTGTGAGTATAACGTTAACTAGTTCTGAACTACCTAAAAAATCTTACGTTGGACCAATAAATAATCTTTTGCATTCGTTGTTCAATCAAGCCAACATGCTATTAAATCAGAAACCTGTTTCACCGCCAAAAAATGCTTATGCATACAGAACTTACATTGGAACATTACTTATTTATGGCCCAGCAGATAAAAAGTCTTATTTGAAGAGTGGTTCGTGGTACGATGATACAGCAGGAAAAATGGATGATACCACAGGTAGTAATGCAAATCTCTATCAAAATAAAGTGACTGTGATTGACAGGAAGATTGATTCACTTGGCCATTACATTGTGGTGTTTTTAATTAAGACAGTTTATTACTGGATCGTGTTAGGAGCGCGGTGGCGTAACGGATAGAGCTCTTGCCTTCAACGCGGTGGGCACGGGTCCGAATCCTGGCCAGGCACCTCTGACTTTTTTTCGAAAGAAAATTAGTGTATGTACTACCTATATCGCGACTCTTAAAAAATCCGACCTCATTGAGGATCGATTGATTGTTGGTCACAAAAGTGGCTGACCATCCATCGGTAGTCAAAGTTTTCGGTATGGTGGGTCTGACAGTTTAGTCTGATGTAATGTGTTAAACGGGTACCGGGCTGGACTCCCTCGACTTCACCATATAAAAAAGGTTAATCATGTAGAGGACAATACCCTTTATATATTAATCTTTTTTTTCTAAAAATAAAAAATTACTGGATTGTGTTGAAGTTAGAGTAAGACTTGTGCGTTTTCGTGGTGGCTTCTGTCTCATGGATCTCGCTGGTGCTTTCACAGTAAATATTACCGAGACTACACTTTGTGTGCGTCAAGTAAAATTAAATTTTTCACTTGTACTAGCTCACAAAAAACTAATCTCGTAGATTACTGCAAAATACACAACGACACGTGTAGAAGTAAATTCTGTTACGTTACATGATGGTGTGCACGGAGAAACAATCGACAATATCATATTAGGTCAACTGCAAAAAAGAATTATGCTCAGTTTTGTTAAAAAAAACGCTGCTAAGTGCTTTGTCACACTGCTTTCTCATTAAGCTCGTTTAGTTAGAGTAATTTGATCTTATTTTTTCAAATGTTATTTCAATTTAAAAAACAATTTCTATTTGAGGAAAATTAAGAAGAGACACGAGGGTCCTAAATCTACTTTAAATGAACCTAATTAGCACCTTCGATTTTCTTTGACGATTTGATTTTATAATTCTTATAGATGAGTTTTTTATCTTTTTTAAAATAATTCCCTTAGCTGTTCTATTGAAAAGGTTAATAAAATAAAAGTTTTAGCAAAACTACAATAAATAATTTATTTCAAAATAATTCTATGTAGATTTATCTATATCTTATTGAATACAGAGATAATTTTATTACATATATATCAAAATACACATCTTCAAATATAATTATATTTATATTGCATATAAATAACAATAGCATAATTTATTTCAAAATAACAATGTATAGATTTATTTATATTTTATTGAAAACAAAGAAATAATTTTATCAAATATATTATATCAAAATATACTTCTTCAAATTTGATTGTGTTATACATATGAATGCACTGATTCCATGGCCTGCTCGCTAAAATAGCCAAGTCCTTTTTGAGAATTTTCGTAATAAAAGGGCACACGATAAAAAACTGCATGCACCTTTGGAGTTATGCTAATTTCCAAATCAATATAACTTTTGCTGAAGTCTTCTATATATTTAGATAAATCAGGATTTAAATAATCTCCAAAATAAGATCTTACTGCATGTCCAAAGTCTCCAAAACATTTAACGAATTTAACACAACTAAGGTTTCCGAAGGATCGTAAAATATCTACCTTATTTAGCAGAGTTTTGCAAGCGTTTCCAGCAAACGTAGGTGTTCCATTAAATATATTGCGTGAAACGTTACATGCTTTTGCCTAATCTAAAGTTTGTTTTTCAAATCTTATCAACATATGTTTATATATATGATTTACAATGCCAATCAACAAATGAAGTTCAGGAGGAGTCATTATATCAATAGTAGGCTTGTCTAAATCTTGTGAGCAAATAGGAGGAGAAACGCAATTAAAATAATTTTTGGCATCTTGTTTCTTGCTTCCAGCATTCTTCCAGGTTTCATAATACTTCACACAATCCCTAAGTGTTCTGTATTGGCCACAGGATCCTGAATTATTTGTATTAACATTGCATTAGGTGTAGGGAAAGGTACTTGCATGAGACATCAATCCGGCGAAAATATTGGCGAGTTTTAAATCAGCCGCAATTGATGCTTTCTTAAACTGTCTTATACCTAAGAGTGACCACATCATCTCAATGACATCGTAATTTTCTTCGCTGCATTCAGCTAATCCAAGCAAAAATCTTTTTTTTTCCCAGAATCTTTGAATTTTTTAATAGTGACGCCTTCGTGATATTTCTGACGACGGTGATATTTAATTTCTTTGTGCAACTCAGTGGTTGATTGTATAGATAAATAAACTTTAAGAAATCCCTTACCACCGTCAACTCTGAATTAAAAATGAATAGTTTTTTCATTACATTGTCTCAACTCTGTTACATGGTCAATCGATCCCTTTATATGACAACAAAAATGAATCAAGAATATGACTTTTTGATATTAATTCATTTATTAAGCCGGCTTTAATTAATTTTCGATCACCAGTGGCATCGCGAAGGTCTGATGCAATACCGCGGATTTTTTTTGAAGATAAAGAATATTTCAATTCAATTCTTGTTATTTCTTCACAAGATATTTGCTTACGCTTTAAATTATTCTCAGGCTTTGCAGCAGTTGTACTAATTTTTAATGGCTTGCCGCGAATTTGAGAAAGCGCTATTTCATTTTTTGTTTAAACTTCATTATGTTTAACGTAGTTTATTAACTCACTTATTAAGTGTTCCTTATACTTTGGTGTTAATGATTTATTTTGTAACGGCTCATATCAATTTTAGGTATAATTATTTAATTTAATATAAATACGTCATAAGAATGACTATATTATTTAAAAGATAGAATAATTTTTGGTTATAAGAAATTTAAATTACATTAAAAGTATAAGTAGGACTCCATAGTTACCTACTGAGGTCGATAAGATAACTCAAATGATATATATATATATATATATATATATATATATATATATAGATATAGTAAAATGATTATAGAAATAGAATGTTCTATTTCTTTTAATAAAAAGTATTATCAATATTTAATTGTTAATAATAAAATATAACTTTCTAAAATAATTGTGTATATATAAATAGAACATTCAATTTATATAATATGTATGAAACTGATTACTCTATTTAAAGTTTAAAGATATAAATTTAAAAATTAGCTATTTTAATTAATAAATAATAAAATTAACTATAAAAAATAGTCTATTGAAATGTAAAGGAAATAGAATGTTTCTTTTACTAATACATTTATCTTAATTAAATGTTTCTTTTGTAAATATCTAAAATAAATGTTATGGAACATTCTATTTCCTAAAATATAATTCTTCAATAAGAAATAGAACCTCATAGAAGGTTTAAGAAATAATATAAAAGAGCGTGAACTCAAGCAAGCTCTCTCATTATCTTTTAGATGTTCGACCATGTAACATCTAACATGGATACTATATTCATTCAATCTTATACTGTCAGAAGTATAAGATTTAAGCATTCTGTCTTAAAATACTAAGTAACTTTTGAATCTTTGTAAAATATATATTTTCTTAATTTTTTAATAAAAAGATTAAGTATTTCAAATTTAAATGAGACTGTGTTTAAAAAGTTATTGATAAAAGTATAACTCATCTCATCTCATTAATCATTTTTCATATAAATACTAAACGAATTAATTATCGCACATTGAAGAGTATTGCACTTGGATATGTCGTCGATAATAATTTGTTTATTCATTTTGCATTAAATAGAAGTGTTATTTATCGCACATCTAAGAGTATTGCACTCAAAGATGTCGTCGATTTAAACACTTTTCTACATATCTCATATAATAAAAAAGTTGATTATCCCACTCTTTAGAGTATTGCACTCAACGGAGTCGTCGATAATAACTTTTATCATTCTACCCTCTCCTCCACACGTAAAGAAAATTATAAATTATCGCATCTCCAAGAGTGTTGCACTGGAGGAGATCGTCGATAAACATAATTTTCTTATACAATATTGTTGTATGCACCTTGTATATGCATGTAATTAATTAAAATAATGAAGTAAATTTAAATTCGGTAATTAAAATATTACCTGGCGACCGTGAATAAAGTCGGGAACGCTTCAATTTATATGCGCCTTAATATTATCGTAATTAGTTGAGAGATTGCAATTATGGTAAATGCCTTGGGACAGAACTGTTAAACATTTAGAGCAATATTTTTTCAAAACCTGTTTACTTTTCTTGCCAACCCGTGGTGCTTTCATGAAAATATAATCGTCTCGAGATCGAGCGTATTCACACAATGTACAAGTACAAATTTAATTAATTACTGATGATCTCGTTAGTTATGGAATTTTTCAGTTTGAATAATCAGGTGATTGTAAACTTTTTTCACATTCCTTATTATTATTCAAACTGTAAATTAAAATTTTGCAATCACTGCAAACAACATTTGGCATACGGTTATCTTTAATATTACACTTAACAAATATTTCAATTTTTTCTTTGAGTTTACCACTTATCTTTATCGTATTTTTTTTTCTTTTTTAAGCAAAATAAACATATTTTTTCACAATTTCCTGAGTGACTTTTCGCGTGATCCTTACAATGTAATCATGACGACTAATTTATAAAATATAAATATTCAGCACTGAAAATCAATTTTTATAATATTTGAATTGCAACTGTGTAGTACGTGCACGCGCATTTAATCGTTAACTTAAAATTAAAAACCGGTTAAAAAGTACAGAAAGCTTGTCAAACAAGAAATCGTATGCTGAATTGATAAGTGAAATTAAAAAAAAAATAAAGAAAGTAACTAAAATAATAGTAAAAGCTAAGGATGCTAATCAAAAAAACACAATTAATTTGCTAACAGATTGTTTAGTGAAAGAAAAAAATATACAAACAAAATTTATTCATAATAAAAATAATTGTAAATTCAAAATCAATTGTATGAATATTAAAAGTGTTTAAACAGTAGAAAAAGTGCTAACAAATAAATTAGATAACTGTGACATTAAAATTGAACAACAAAATAATCCTAGAATAAAAATTATTGGAATAGACAATGCTACAAACATGAATGAAGAAAACATGGAAATAGATATTAATAACAGAAACTTCAGCAATTTTAATAATGCAGATGAATTGCTACATATGCATTTTAATAAAAATAACAATACCATACGGTATTAATGGAAATGACAGCGGAAATATACAAGAACATAAGAGAAAATAATAATAGAGTTTTTGTTGGCCACCAATGCTGTAAGGCTTTTGATTTAATAAACATCACTCCTTGTTACAATTGTGGTATATATGGACATAGTGGAAAAAAATGTAAAAATGAAATAGTCTGGACAAAGTGTGCCGAAAAACCCAACGTCAGCGAGTGTAATAATGCCAAGATAGAATGTGTGAATTGTGTATATAATAATATAAAATATAAGACAAGTTTGCATTCGGATAATTTACTATCAGACAGAATTAAATGCACTATATTAAAAAATTAAATTAAAAAATACATACATTCAATTGATTATCAAATAGCACCTACCTTACCGACATGGGACGAGTCAAAAGAACTAAGAAAAATAATATACCAACAAACTAATAAAAAAGACAATACAAGAAAGATAAAGACAGTTAAAAGCTTGATTGATAAACTAAATGAATCAGACTCAAGGTGCGTTATTGTCTGTGCAGAGGTATGGAAACTTTATCATTATCAATATTATAAACTTAAGGATTATAAAATTTCTTATAATTATGGAGATATTAATAAAAATCATGAAGTAGTGGTCTATGTAAGGAATGATATTTTACACTCTGTTGAAACTGTAGAAATTGGAATACTTCAAATACTGAATACTATTATAAAACTAAATAATGGAAGCCAACTTGAAGTATCATCCTTATATAGATTACATAGTTTAAGTTGTACTGAATTTAATATAAATTTGAAATCATTTTCACAATTAAAATACAAATCGATTAATCATATAATAATTGGCGATTTTAATATAAATATACACGAACATAATTCATTAAGCGTAGACTTCTTAAATAATTTATTTGAAAAATAAATTATTTAAAGCTACTTGCCGGGATTTGTTAATATAACTATACCAAAAAATTTAAATACTGATAAAGGAACTTGTATAGACAATATGTTTATTAAAACTGAGACGTTAATAATAAAATCTCTCACATTAATGGTACCAATAACAGATCATTATCCACCATTTTCGGAATTGAAAAATAGTAAGAATATTAACAACAATAGAGATATAAATACCAATAATTACTTTTATAATTACAAAAAATTATTTAGTACAGCTAAGCAAAACGATTGGCAGAAATACAGGGGCCTTGAAGACAGTTAATTTAATGATAACAGAAATTCAATTTTGTATAGAAAATTCTAAATATATAAAAACAATAAAAAACAAAAAGCAAAAAAGAATATTCCAAGGAAAATCTGGATAACAAGCACAATAATAAACTCATGTAATAAAAAGGAAATTCTATACAATAAATTAAAACCAAATTCGAATAACAGGCAACTCAAAGATGAATACAAAAGATTTGTTAAGGTATTAGATAAGGTTATGAAAGCAGTAAAAATAGAATATAAAAAAAAAATCATAGAAAAGAATAATAACGACCCAAAAAAACTTTGGGCTTATATTAATACCAAAATTGGCAAGAACAATACTAAAAAGGAGAACAATATTAACCAAATAAAAATAGATAGTAACATAATAATTAGAAATCAAAAAGATATAGCCCATAATATGAATGCATATTACTGCAAACTAGGAGAAACACTAAGTAAAAGAATTGTAACACCAAGTCATAAAAAAATTGAATTATCTAAATGTAACTCGTAAACGTTTTTCATTAAACCTACAAATCAAAAAGAAGTACAAAATATAATTAATAACTTGAAATTAAAAAATGTCGGTTCGGATAAAATAAATGCAAGAGTTCTGAAAACTATAGCTGTACTTATATCGGATTCATTGGGAAGCATTTTTAATCTCTGTATTGAAACAGCTATATGGCCTGATGCGTTAAAAATAGCAGCAGTTATACAAAGTACCAATATATAGAGAATATATAGTACCAATATATAAAGTAGGGAAAAAAGACGAGATGAGTAATTATAGACTAATATCATTAATATCCAATATAGTTAAAATTTTTTAGAAAATTATGCACAATAGAATTCTAGACTTTATTAATAAATGTAAAATATTAAGTAGCAAACAGTTTGGTTTTATTAAAAATTTAGGAACTAAAGACGCATTAAATTTTATATCCAATGTAATATATGCAAATTTAGACAAAAGTTAACCTATCGCTATTGCTTTTTTGGATCTTGCTAAGGCTTTTGATACAGTCAATCATAAAATTTTATTGGATAAGTTGTACGCTTATGATATACGAGGAAAGGGACATAAACTTATCGCCAGCTATTCATCCAATAGGAAACAAACAGTAAGGGTAGGTCAAAACATTAGCGAAAACGAAAGATATATATATATATATATATATATATATATATATCTTTTGTGAAAATTATGATAAAAATTATATAAAGGAAAATTATCTGTTTCATAACAATTATAAGAAAAATTATTGATTTGAAAATATAAGTTTTCAGTTACAGTATGAAGTTGTGATTAAGCATATCTTTACAATGTAATTATGTTACGTACAATTTTTAAAATAATAATATATTTGCACAAGATTATTCCAAGCAAATATAAAGAAAATTTTAATTTATTCAACATATACATATACATGTGTGTATGTATAAATAATAATTATATCTAGGAATATATTTTTGAAAACATTAATCAAACATATGATTTACATTCTAAACATTTATTATTACTATTTTATAAAATACATATTCGCTTACATTGTTTATAGTTAATATTTACAAACGCATAGAAAATACAGAAGGCATCAGTTGGTATATTGCTTGTTAGTATAAGTTAATTACAATTCTTTCTCTATAGTCATAATTTGTGATCTTTGTGCCAATGTAAATATTGACTATTATTACTTTAGATATGTTTACAATAATAATTGTCTAGAAAATAGATTAACTGTTTCATTAGTTTTAAAAGATAAAATTTTGATATAAAAATATAAGTTTTCAGTTGTAAGTATTGTGACTGTGTACAAAAACATTTAATCTACATTTCATAAATGACATTTATAAAAATGAAAGTATATGAATAAACGCATTTGTTTTGTTAAATGTTATTTAAACATACAATTAATACTCTTTATTTATTATTCTATTGTATAAAAGAATGTGCTATTGGAATAATATTAAATATATATTAGTTTTTATCACTTACAATTATAAGTTAACCAATCGTAAAACCATTATATATACATATATTTAGTTTTTAATGTTGCAATTATAATTAAAAAAATTTCATAATGATTTTAAAAATAACTCCATTTTGCACAAATTAAATCTGTTGACTACATTCAGTGTTTTCACTAATACATATGTATATACATTGGGTCTATGAATTCGAGCCTCAATGATATTTATGATGTAAGCTAATTCTAGACAAATATTTTAAGTTATTTTATAATTATATGGTATACTTAAAAGAAATATTTTTTAATTTGTAACAGAATACGTTTGCTACATTTTTGTTTATACTATACTTTGTAAAGCGACGTACATAATGTATAAGTAAAAGATGTCAAAAATATAAGGCTTGATTCCAGTAGAACATCTATGGAACTGCAGACCACTAGTATATAAGGCCTTACAAATGCTAGTTGAGTCGAGTCTTGCTCCACGGTTGACAGGCTTCACTTTAACCAATCACTGGGTTATTGGACGCAGTGGTTGAAAGATGTGTTATGCCTCTCATCACCAGGGGATTGCTCGTGGTGATGAGCTGGTACGACTAGACCACTTCCTAGGGGGAGCTGTTGAGTTTCAACCACCGGTTAGGGGATTGCTCGTGGTCTGTGTGAGAAACGGTACAGTAAGGTTGAAGGTTGTAGCATGCGTGTTAAAACCCGAACCCCCCCCATTTCCTGCTTACCTGCCAACGACGATTGTACGAACCAGGGGATTGCTCGTGGTCGTATGATTGTCTGGGTAACATCCTAGTTATCCTGCATAGAGTTTGTACTCGGATTGCAGTCAGGTGATTGCGCATGACCGTAAAACGAGTCGGGATAGAAACCGTTGATTGCGCTCTGTGCCAGGGGATTGCTCAAGGTGCAGTGAGCAAGTATACGAAATGCACTCCTAGTCCTACGCATGCGCATTCGTGATTTGCTTGAACCAAGATAGAAATTAGCCAGATTATTGTAACTTGATCTGTAAAGAATAGAAACTAGCCCGATTATGGTGACTTGATTGATAAAGAACAGAAAGAAACATGTAAACTTGATGCGTAAATGCGTATTAAAGCCTGTTTAAGTGTAAAACTAAGAACAACGTTATTTTCCGTTTGTTTCAGACTGCCGAATCCTGATGAAGCAGTCAATTAAAGACTACTTTATTTATATTCAATATTAACTTCACTTTATCTTCTACTTTTGTTATTTTACTTAAGAATATATCAATTTGTTATCTTCATTACATGCTTTCTTTATTCCAATTACCCTTCGCCACGAATCCTGAAACGCTGAAGCTTCTGGCACCCTAACTGTAATTAGTAGCTTTGTTACAAATTAGAGCATCGATTTAATGCTTAATATTTTATAATTATGCTTTAAGGTTATGAAGTTTAAATCTTATTCTGTCTTTATCTCTCTTATAATAAAAATAGACCAATGAGACAATCATTACTTGCGTTACATTTATGAACACTAACCTAAAGGTTGAATTTATGGACCCAACTCAAGTAATGATTGTTACGTATCACATGCTTCATAACCAACGTAAACAATACGAAGAACCCCAACCCCGCTGATATCACTACATAGAAGATTGCATAAGTAAGATAGCTTTTTTTAATACGCGATGGGGCTTTCTCTTCATTTTTCGATAAAGTTATTTGTTTTTGCAAAAACTTAATTCTTCGATTAGAAAAGGACGGGGATACGTAACCTCCTCTTAAAGGTTGTAACTAATGTTTTTATTATTCTTCCCGGATTTCTTGTATTTTTATACTTTAGCAAACAAGTACCCACCAAGGAAGCAGAATCTGGGATTCAAAGTAATATGCTGTCTGTTATGGTCACAAGTAAAATAATAGTAATTTTGAAAGCACTTGATCTGCATCGAAATGCATCTCAAAACACATTTCGATGTGTACAAAACTATTTTTCGCCTACACAGTCACTGTTTTTTTCGGTCAAAAAACAGTGACTGTGACCCAAATATAGTGTAAAATGCAATAAAAATCGTTTTTTTCAACTTTTGAGTATGGCGCACCTTGAAATTCATAATTCTGATTCCGTCATTCGAAAGAGCGAAAAAATTACAAAAAAAAATAGTTTAAAAGTTTAGCCAAATAAGTTTACGAAATAGATCCGGAATAATGAAACATAAAACGAGGTCGTAAAAGCTCATTTTTTAATGAGGGAGTTTGAAAAAAATTAGGAATATTCGGAGTCTATAAAAACTCCCGCATGCAAATTTTCAGATCGTTTTAAGCAATATTGCGTCAAAAATAAAAAAAAATCGAAGAATCACGTTTTTGAGGTTATATAGTAAAAGGAGGGATCTAGAAGTCTAAAAATTTGGCTAAGGAGTTTTTTTTATATGACCTTTCGAGTGGAAAAGCCTGTTTATCAAAACCGCTGTGGGCAATTTTCACATGCTTATCCCCCTAGAGCCTTTTTGAAATTTTTTCTTTCTTTTAGCTATATAAATATAGTTTAAAAATAGATATTCTTAAATCAAACCATCAGCATTTGAAAGAGCTCTAAAAATTCTTTCAAACCCATCTTTTCAAAATTTTTTTATATGCTTTCCAACGGAACAGTAAAACTTTTTATATTTTACCTCAACTGATCATGGTGGGCACTTCGTGTAAGCGGAAGTGTACATCAAAATGTAAATGTAATTTGTCAAATCAACATAAGGAAATTTTTCCATATTACAGAGTAACTTGTGCTGCAGGTCTGACATGTCCAGCTAGACTTAGCAGTATGAAAAGAATGCTGTATGCAAGAGATAGAAATGCCTCTCCTGACGTAATGGTAACAGCAAGAGCAATGCTCGTTAGGTATTGGTAATAGGATCTTTCAGTATGTCATACAGGTTTCTATGTCAGAGTTTTGTAGTATAGGAAAAATATTGTGTTAAATTTTTGAAAATTTTACTAAATAATAGAATGTTATGAAATAGAATAAGTATTGTTTTGAATTGATTTTTTATTGATTTTTTGAATTGATTTTTTATTTAAAACAGAATAATAGAATGTTATGATAATTAAGATAATTTAATATTGTTAAATAAATCATTGTTAAACTGATGATGACATTGATACATAAATTATATGAATATATTTAATATGTTAGGTGATGTACTGTTTTTGGATGGTAATAGAAATAATTCAAACCAGGGTGAAAGTGTATGTGAGTGTGAGTGGGTGTGATGGGATGGAGTAGGGTGTTAGGAAGTCAGGATTCGTGCTGTCAGTCTGTATGAATGTAAGTTAGTGTGGTTGGTGGTTATAGGTGTATTATATACAGTGTAGCTAACCGACATTATATTAATCCAGACCTACAAACAGGAAATATGATTTTCCTTTGCAGGGTTGCGGTGTTTGAGTGTTTTGTTATGTAATAAAACTACTATGTAATAGCCTGTAACCGTTATATGTAACTCTGGAAATAAATAAACGTGAAGAAGAGGGCTGAGAATATATGAAAACCTTGGATATTCCCAGCGGCGCTCTTCGTAAGTGCTAAGTCAGATAAGTCCTATGCAGATATTCTCAGGAAGGTAATGGCAACAATACCTGAAAAGATTGCTAAGGACAGTATCGAGAAAGTGCGCAGAACAACAATGGGCATATTACTAATTGTGCTTAACCGGGAAGTGAAAGATAAGTTGCGATCCCTCCAGAAGGAAATAGAAGATGCGTTGGAAGATTAAGCTGACGTCATATGCAAAACGTACGAGGTAGACCTAGAGATCAAAGATATTTATATATATATATATATATATATATATATATATATATATATATATATATATACAAAATCTTTAATTAAATAAAAACTAATTAAAATAAAGTTTGTAAATCATTTAATTTATGAAAATATATATAATCCTTTTTCTTTTATAACTTAAATGTTTATATATATATATATATATATATATATATATATATATATATATAAACATTTAAGTTATAAAAGAAAAAGGATTATATATATTTTCATAAATTAAATGATTTACAAACTTTATTTTAATTAGTTTTTATTTAATTAAAGATTTTGTCTTATATCTTACTTTTAGGTTCTTATTCTAAATAATAGTCTAACAACAATTATCTTTATTTGTTATGAAGAAAAATAGTTATATGATCTTATATCAATTTCTAAGTATTAACTAAGATTATTTATATAATTTTACTATCCTTACTTGCTGATTTACGCTTTAATTTCTATTAGTTTAATTTATAAATTTCGTTGGTATAAATAACTCACAAAATTAGGAGAGAAAGAGAAGAAATTGACTCCAATTCGATAGTCCTGACGTTTCTATACTCAGACTCCTTAAACTACACGGTGAGAAAGTCCGTGGCAAGAATGATTGGTTCCTTCCTCAATTGCTTGAACACAGGTTATATTCTGGTCAGCGGCACAATTGTCTCTCAAGATATTTTATTTATAGAATTTGTGTTGAACGTATTTTCCTTTTTCTTTCAAGGTAAAGTTCCACAGATTTTGATATCACACAAGATTAATTATCTTAATATTATTAATAAATTAGGCTTCTAGGCTAATTATTAATATGGTTTAAATTTCTAAACCTTAAAAATTTATAACTTATTTTTCTAACACTGATTTTAATTACTCAGTGGACCAGCAGAGCCGACTATTGCGGGTGCTGTGTTATTATGACAAAAGGCCCCTTGCTAGACCTCCAGGTTGTTTTTATAACCTTGTGTCCGGGCAATTGGAGATGGATCGTCCAATCAAACTTCGACGTGTATTCGAATTCATCAAGAAAATCGTCAAGAAGTTCATTAGCCTGCTTGCTAATGAAATTCCTAATTTATTTCCTTCTCTGTCTCTCCTTCACACTTTCGTACAATTTGAGAGTTTTCGCAATAAAAATGTTGATAAGTGCTGACTCGGTACATCGCATGGAACTGATTTTGAATTAAAGCTTTGAAATAGTTGAAACTTAATTTTTTTATAATTTACTATCGTTGTTTTAAAAATAATAAAAAAAAATGTTTTAATAATTTCTAATTAAATTTAAGGGTAGTTCCATGGGATGTAACACATTCAAACGTTTTATTAGTAGACGTGGAAAATGTCGAGAAATATTCTCTGATAATGGAACCAATTTTATTGGTGCAAAAAACGAGTTGCATGCACTTGGAGAGTTAATAACTAATAAAACGCATCAAAATAAAATTATTGAGATCGCTGCTCAGGATTTTATAGATTGGAAATTTATTCCAGCTCACTCTCCTCGTATAGGTGGACTATGGGAAGCAGGAATAAAATCTGCTAAAACACATCTTAGAAAAATCATAGGAACAACTCCTCTATCTTTTGAAGAGCTTTATACAGTAATTGTTCAAATAGAAGGCATATTAAATTCAAGGCTACTTACACCAATTTCAGATGATCCAAACGATTTAAACGTTTTGACTCCTGGCCACTTTTTAATTGGTCAATCTCTTAATACTCTTTTAGAACCTGATTTATTAAAATTCCCAGTTAATAGACTTACACGATATCAACTTTTAATTCAAATGAAACAACAATTCTGGAAGCGATGGAGCAACGAATATATTTCACAACTTCAAGAACGTAATAAATGGAAAATAAAAAGGAAAAATTGTGAAATCGAAGTAGGTGCTATAGTATTATTAAAGGATGAAAATACGCTAAGTATGAAATGGCCTTTAGGTCGTGTTATTGATGTAAAGCGTGGCCGTGATAATTTAATTCGCATAGTAAATGTAAAAACTAGTACGGGTGTAACGTCTAGAGCGCTGTCGAAAATTTGTATCTTACCGATAAGTAAATGTTAAAAGGAGATAGATAAAATGCGAAATTTAAAATGACATAATTGTAATTGAATTGTACTGCGTCAATTTTTCCATTTGTTACTTTCATACTTAATTTAATATACATTGTATTATCATATTGAAAGACTTTAGTCTTCCAAAGGGGGGAGAATGTTCGATTTATTAAATTTTATTTGTCTTAATACGATCTCTTGCGATCGCGGTGCCACCTTGCGAAGAATTTTTATAAACGCTAATAACGTTGGTAGTTTGTTAACCAGATTTCATTTCGTCCTCATAGCGAACGGACGCATTTTTTGTATCGTGGCGTGCCTTCACAAGTATATGTAACATAATTATTTTTGTAAAATAAAGAAACATTTTTTTTCTTAAGGTGAAATACGATTAAAGTTTATTATTGCTTCACCAAAAATACCAATATTGCATCAGCAATAAACATCACATATACATACAGACATTTTCGAAAACTACTTTTTTTTTATTTCCTAGGTCCAAATATGAGTAAAAATTAATGGAAAAATAGAAAAAAAAAATTTTTACCATTACAATGCTTTTTCTCTGAGAAAACAATAAAGTTTATAATGAGATAAAAGTCTTGACCCGTTCAATTTCAAGAATTTCAATATAAATTTTTTTTGTCTGTATGTTGATGGAATGCAAGTCTCAGCGTAGTGCGCCATATACGTTGATAAGAATGGTACTGCTAGGCCACCACTAATTTACACAACATTATAAGAAATCTATGTTGAATCAACGACTCTCTTTACCTGCATATACCACCCGTTTTATGATTTTTTCATGAGAGAACTTTTGAATTGATGCCCAATGACGCTGAACCTAAAGGAGAAGAGGATGGTGGACCACCTAAAAAATGTGGCTGATACAGTCGATCATAAGTATTTAAACGTGTCACGTTTAAACGTTTAAACGTTTAAAAGATTTATAAAAATATAGATTAAAGAGTTATATATTTAAATACTGTTGCAAAATCTGTAGATTATATAATACAAGAAATGGTTACAAATATGAAAAACGTATTAGAAAATAAACAAGAATCTCAGTATAGGTACTATAATTCTAGTGATATAAAAAGTACAATGTCTAGTTCAAATGGTAATTTTCTAAATGATCTCATCAAAATATTGGAAAACAATAATTTAGTTCTAGGAAAAGAAGACTTGTTTACAATCATACACGAATTCATTATTCATCATATGTAATCACTAATTAACTGTATAAATGCTACGTTGTAATTATCGTTTTATTAATATAATAAATGTTCTTAAATTAAAAAACAGGAGTATTTCAACCACCTTATCTATTACCAATTCCCCATCTTTCATACACACAATAATGTTTACCAGTAAATTTTATATTTTCTGATTCAATAGAAAAATTTGTACTAAGTTGCAAATTTAAAATGTTTGCTAGCGAATTATATATTTTATAATTCAATATGAAATATTTAATTATTTTAATGATTGGAAATATCAGATTAAAGCTTTTTAAATCTATATTATTAATGATTTTAAAATATTGATTGAAATATTTTTTATTCCACTCTAAATTTTTAGGAGGAGTGAGTGACTTTCCAGTTGTTTGGGGTACTATGCATAACAAACCCCTACTTTACCTTCTTAGAGGTTATTGACCCACTGGTCAGTAACCTTTGGGGTGGTGAAATGGGGGTTTATTTTTACCGTCCATGATGCCTTAATAACTAGTAAACAGTTTACGAGATATTAGAACATCTGCATAATATCGTATTATTTAATATACGTATAATGCGTATGCGTATGTATAAGAACGTGCGTATATATGTATATGTATGTATGCATGTATATGTGCATATGTGTATATGTCAGTGTGTATGTGTATATGTGTATGCGTATGTGTACACGTGTATGTATACATGTATAGGTATATGTGTACACGTGTATGTATACATATATAGGTATATGTGTATATGCGTATAAGTATACGTATATGTATATATTTTTATGTCGCGGTAGGCCATGTTCAGTGGAATACCTATAGACCACGCTAAATTTGTATAGGCATTGCATACTTTCATGCTAATATCTCGACGATATTCTCTCTGTCAAAACTCCCTAAGGGAGTATTGACAGATCGAGATATCGCTTAATATGGCCATATATGACGCGAGTGACATCGATTAATAGGTTAGTAAAAACAAAAGAATATCGTTAGATATGTCGATGCTCATACAAATTCATATAAAATCTTAACTTTGAACAATGTTTTGTTTTAACAAATTTTCAAAGTTAAACTGTTAATAAGTAAAAAATATATATATAATTAATTTTTAAAAATCATTTTTAATGTTTCTCATACGGCCTACAACGACATAAACTTATCTACGTAACTTGGGAGTATGAAGGATTCGGAATCCAGGCTTAACTAAAGTAATTATTGCTTGAGTAGTAGTTACTCAACTACTACTCAAGTGACAAGCACTTTAGTCTCGCCTGTATTCATCCTTCATACTCCTAAGTTACGTATATAACTAGTATGTATATATGTGTAGGTATATGTGTAAATGCGTATGTGTGTATGTGTATGTATATATGAGCATGTGTATATGTGTATGTGGGTATATATATGTGTGCACGTGTATGTGTGTTTATGTACGTTTATGTGTGTATGTGCGTATCTGTATGTATAAGTGCGTATGTGTACATGGGTGTATACATGAGTTTGCATATGAATATGTGCATGGATAAGTGTCAGCATGTGCTCGTTTAGTTGTATATATGTATGTGTATGTGTGCGTGGGTGTGATGATAAGTAGGGACGAGTTGGATTTACCTTTGGCTATCAGCATTATCACTACTCAAAGTGCACCAACGAGGAGGAATCTAATCAGATTTTGCACGTTTTGAAAAAAAACACAAGAAAAGTAAGACTGTTAATAAAATTAACTTGGTTTTGCTGTCCATTAGCAATACCTTTTTTAGTTCTTTGCAGTATATTAGAAGGATTACGTACATTTTCTTAGCCTGTTGCAAAACCTCAAAACCACAGAACACTGGCTACATGAGCATATGTACCCAGAGTTAGAGTACTAAATTTGCATGTACAATATCACCCTTATTCTGGTAAGTGCTTATTAATATTCATACCTTCGTTGTTAATATTGGGAATATACACAATTCAAAGCTGATATTTTGTTCCTCTTCATTGCGAATACATTCTACCTCTTAATATTTTTGTCACGTATAAAAAAAAGTATAGTAAAAAAAAGAAGATAAATATGTATGCGTGTAGGAAACACGTTTTAACGTATGAACGAGTATAGCTATACACGTAATATTCGTGTGTTAATATGTGCATAATGGATACGTTAATACCCGCAAAAATGTGTGTCCTTATGAGGAGTTTTCATACATACGGCGCAGTAGTATACCTGTATATCGAGTATTGGTACATGTATACTGCGTTGTACTATACGTGTATACTGAGAATCGATACACGTATAGTGCGCTATTATACGTACATGATACACGTGTACCGTGCTGTTATACTTGCATGATACACGTATATTGCGCTGTTATACATATATGATACACGTTCACCGTGCTGTAACACATGCATGATACACGCATATCACGCTGTTATAAGTGTATTGATACACGTATACCATGCTGTTATATGTGCATGATACACTTATACCGTGTTGCTATTGGGTATGAGATTGTTTTCGAATTTTTCGGCTATTCGAATTATTCGAATAAACGATTAGTACTATTCGTGATAAACTAATTCAAATAATTTACAATTATCCGAATAATTCATATCTGTGTGTGAGTGTGTGTGGAGGGTGGGGCTATTATTATTTGAATAAAAAATTCGAATAATCAATATTCGAACTACAAATACCTTCCGAATAAAAGAATTTATTATTCGAATAGTCCCACCCCTAGTTGCTATACGTGCATGCTACACGTATATCGCGCTGTTATACGTGTATAGATACGCGTATAGCACGCTATTATACGTGCGTGATTCATGTGTACCGCGCTCACTATAGGTGTATAACGAGTATCGATACTTGTATACAGTGCTGTCTAAACATGCATAAACGCGTAAAACATACGCATATGATTGAGCGTGAATCTTGTATACTGACGCTTAAGCTTCGTTCAGCTGTACGTTAAATTTATAGGCTTGTATGAAATATATGGTTATGATGTACATGTGTCACGCTTATGTCACATATATGTTTAATGCGTTTGATACTCGTATCATTTTTAAAAACGTTATTCGTGCTCTTTTTGAATGTATAATATTTTTGCTTGTTTCGTTAAAGTGCGTCGTAATCATCGAGATAAAATAAATATCATTTACAATTTGACATACTGGGGTTAATGTTACTTCTATCAATGCATAATAGGTAAAATTTTAAATTACCGAGCTATCGTACTACTGTGTATGCACCGCTAGTTGAAGAAAAAAAAATAAGATTTTAAAGTGTGGTTTGAAAAAGTTTCAAAATATGGGAAAAGAAAGATATTTTTGTTAATTTTATGTATATAATTCAATCAAACATTTACTTAAACTTATCAAAATTTAAACACAGTTATTTTGTGAAAATATATAAATTACAGATTCTGAGCATCAGATAAGATTTTTTAAAACTATTTATGGACTAAGGTCTTGTATTGAATATATATTCAAGGTAAGAAAAAGTTTTATCGCTAGATATTATAAGAATAAAATTTATAATTACATTTTAGTTCGATTTTTTTCAGGCTCAAACTTAGTGCTGATACCTTAACCAATTTTCGAGATATAAACTTTTTATTCCATAGTGACGATACATAGATTAATATGTTTTATTATGTAAACTTGAAAAATATTATTTGAAAAATCACATTTGATTACTATTAAAATTTATTCTTCTTTAATTTTAGGAGCTTACCAACCAAGCAATGAGTTAATGTTGAAATTTTATAGTTATTATAAACAAGCTACTGAAGGCCCTTGTCTTAGTCCAAAACCAGCTTTTTGGGAATTAATAAAAAAAGCTAAATGGATTTCTTGGACCCGTTTGGGGGATATGAGCCGTATTGAAGCTATGGATAATTATGTTGAAGAATTAAGAAAGGTAATGTAAATTTGTTCTAAATTTTATATAATTATCACTACAAAACAGAATTTACATCTTTAGTGTTATTTTATTAGTTTAGGAATTTAAAGAAACTTAATATCTCTTATGTAAAAAAGAAATTTCCATTATGCGAAAAAATATATATGTCTTAGATGTTACTTACTGTTTCATCATAAAAAATTGGCTATGAATTAGAAAAAGAATATAAATTGAAATTCTAACCTAATTAATAGATTCTAAAGGGTCTAGCTGGGTAAGGTAAATGATTTGGCCCTGGTCGTAAAGAGAAAAAGTGATATGGCCATTATCTCCTGTATAGAAAAGTATACCTTGTGCAAATCTTCAACTTTCTAAACCTAATCTCAAAATGCATTTTTTCCATTTTTAAGTCTTTTCCGTCTCCATTAATTTTTTACCTAGAAAACTCTTTTTCATTATACATACGATTTTTGGAATCCTGCAAAATGGTTTTTGACAATTTTTTGTAAGCGCTAAATTCAAATTTCTAGAGACATTTAAAAATTTCTTCATAAGATATTTTGAAAACTAAGATAGACGACACCTTGGACAAAATATTGTTGAATCATGCTCCAAAAGTATGTAGAATTTTTTTCAGATTTTGAAAAGTTGTGGAAAAAAAAACGTTTCTTTGCGCATTTTTTGAGTATATACGACCTAACCCTCACATCCAACACTTTAGTATGCAATATTTTGAGAATTGATCTATGGAGGCACTTTAGGTTGTAACATATCGAGAATAAGTCAGAATTTCTCAATATTCACTCTCAAGCGCCATCAAAAACCTTATAAAACCCATTATACGTATAAATGTCACGCCAGGGGTGAAGCTTATCTCATAATCCATAAAACTACGCATATATTCTTCCACTGTTTGTATAAATGTTTATGTTATAGTAGGTCGTATTCGGTAGAATACCCATGGAGCTAGCTAAATGGGTATAATACCGGTATAGTCTTGTACTGTCCCGCTTGAAGCTTCAGTATATTCAGTCAGTAGTATACTACACAATCGTGTACAGCACTTTATAGTATGGAATATTCATGCATACATCACACTAGATTGAAGCGTATTGAAGAATTGACTATAGTCTTGTTGAATACTGTTTGGACAAGAAACTAAAATATGTTTTTAGATGGCTAGTAGAGTCAGCACGCTGCTATAAGTAGGCAAACCTTCTCCGCTCTGCTATAATCAAGACAAGAACAAATAAAGAAGAGCGCCTAGCCACACTTTTATAGTAAGACAAAGACAGATATAGAAGAGCGCCTATTCACACTGCTATAATCAAGACAAATACAGATAAAGAAGAGGGCAGTTAAAAGTAAACAAACAAGTTAAACTCTAAAGAGCTATAGTCCTTCGTCAGCGTCGTTCGTTCGTTTCTGTAGTTTGTCGTAGTCTCTCTTTGTCACATCTACAGGCAGAAGTATACCGGCGCCGCTCAGTTCTTTACTCATGAGAATTCATCAAATAAATAGTCTGAAAATTTATATTTTATAATAATGTTTTTTATCTGTATTTATTCTTTTTATAGCCCCTTATACGACCCACAATAACATAAAATCATTTATCCAACTTGGGCTAACGAAGCATACATATGACCTCAACTAATGTCTTATAGCTTGAACAGCAGTCAGTCAGTCTCGGACTAAAGCCCTTGACCGACTACTGCTCCAACCAAAAATATTAGTCTCACTCATATAAATCCTTCGTACGCCCAAGTTGAATATATAGCTAATACAATCTAATTCTATAAAAAGGAATATATAATCAATGTATTGTTTTGGGTTATCACTCGAACGCCGCCAGGAGCAATCAGCCTAATTCTTCCTAATACCCCCAAACTCATTTATACTGTAATTCTATTTACAGAAACAGACAGCAGATATAGGGTGAATTAGCCTGGTAGCTGGACATGCACCGGTACATGGACAGATCCATTTTAGAATAAGTTTTTTTAATTGAAATAATACTTACATCAAATATTTTTGATTGCTATCGTTAAAACATACACTATTTAATATTATAATAAATATACTCATATACAAAATTATTTTTTTGCTTTTGGCATGGTAATTTAGAGCGCCTCCTAGGAGTGCGATAAGCAGATTTCTTACACCCATTGTGCTAATTTTTCAGCCAAGAACATGACTATTTTCTCTTAAAGTATCTAAGTTAATATTTCATAATTTTAAAATATTAATTGACTACTAGCATGATTATTCTTCGCTCATAACGTCGCTCGGTTGCACTATCCATTTTATTTATAATTATTCTATCATTTTATTTTTTGACTTCAATTAATAAAATAATAATTATTAATGAAAAAATTAATTTGAATTAATCTTTGTATTATTTCTAAACTTATATGTCTGTATGTGTAGTAATTTCTATTATTTGATAAGTATTCATATCAACTAGATAAAACCTATAATACAAATAATACTATATAACCAATAATAAACATCGGTGGTGCAATATAAAAATAAAATTTATCGTAATATGCAGTAGACCCATTTAAAAATAAAACTCAATTACTTAAAGAACATAAAAAAATGAAAAAGGGGCAACGGTAAATAAACTAAGAAATAAGTCATACAAAAATATACTTTTAGATTTGTTAGCTAGAATTTATCTGAAACCAAGCTAAAAGTTAACTAAAATTTATATAAATTTGAAGCAATTTTAGGTATGTTTTGGTTTAATTTTAGCTGAATTTTAGCTGCATTTTAAATCTATTTATATTATATTCTCTTTATACTATTGAAAGTATATCGCCGCTGTCGTCGCTGTCATCGTCAGAATTGTGCCCCTCATTTTTGGACCAACATTACAGCGTTAAATTTAGCTGGATTTAAGCTTGTTATCAGCTAGAAAATAACTAAATAAAGCTAAATTTAAGCTTTAATAGCTGAATTATTTGAATTTAGTTGAATTTAAGCTTGTAGTGAACTTGGTAATAGCTAATTTTGAGCCTTGTATATAACGATATATCATAACATATAAGTTTAAGATTAATAATAGATTAAAAATAGGTTATAATTTTTTTTCACAATCAGCTAATTATCCTGTAATCACTGTGAAGTTTAATCATGTAAATAAGTATTAATTTTACGATTTTATTTAAATTATAGGTTTAAAAATATAATTTTAAAAAAGCTAAATTGAAGTTTAAAAATCAAATACTTAAATTTAAATTTTGTTAAATCAAAATCAAAATCAAACACTTAAATATAGTGTTACGGGTGGAATATTCTAGAAAATAATAAAACGTAGAAGTATAAGAAATAAATTAAACTAAATAAATAAGCAGTAAGAAAGCGCTGACTAGACGTCTGAAACCAGCTAGCAACAACTCGTGATCGAAAGAAATGACGAACTAGCCGACAAGTTAAGACCTGTAGAGAACGAACAAAGTAAAGCATGAAAAACCGAAGCCACGAGGTAGAAACTTCTAGAAGAATAAAGAAGTGGGAAACAACGACCCAGCAAGTATAAATACGACCGGGCGAACCACGCCGGGCCCTACTAGAACCCTACCAGAGCATAGAGAAGCACGAATCCACGATCAACGCAGCGAGGAGGTATCAGCGATTTTATACCAGTAGTATAGTAGACATTTCTCTCTCTCTCGCGATTAACGTAATAATAAATCAATCAGTTTATTTTAAATATCGTCTTATTAAATTAATTACCTTCACGCAAACTGACTACTTAGATTTACCAAGCTTAGTCGCGATAAAAAGATACCCACAATATAATAAATCAATAAAGTGTAAACGTAACAATAGTCTTTATAAATTTAATTTAATTTTTATTTAATTTTGTAAAAAAACACCGACATCACAGTTATCTAAATTTTTTATTCTCAATCCAAAAATGTTTCAAATATCTATTTATTACTGCGTTCCATTTTTACTAATAGAAAGTTTAACATAAAGAAATTTCTGGAAATTTTTCAATAAAGATTAAAAATTTGGAAATTATGTGTATAATATTTTATGTTTAGTATTTTGGTGAATTTCTTGAGTTGTCTGCGCTCGAGTTTAATCTTACAAATTTTTTTATCATAGCGAAAAAACTTGATTAAACGCACTGTTTACTCATAAATTAGGATTGGAAATATTATTAGAAAAGTGACAGTTTTGTCATGCTCTTAAAAATTGAAATAATTATAAAAATCTAATGATTTAATGATCGTGTAAATATTAATAATCATTATGTCACTTATTTTTTAATATTAAAGTGAAAACATTTCTAAATTTTAGTAAAACATTTTTTATATATCCTACAAAATAAAATGATAAGTCAAAAATATATCAAAAAGTTTTCCAAATTTTTAATTTTTAATTAAAGAATGTTTTAAATATCTATTTGTTACTGCATACCGTTTTTACTAATAGAAAGTTTAATATAAAGAAATTTCAGGAAATTTTTTAATAAAGATTACAAATTTGGAAAACTGCAATGTCGCTATGCATAAGTCATATACCTATGTATAAATCATATACCTTATTAAATCCCCTTAAGAGGATATCGTAGTTATCCCCTCCTAATAATATTTTTATTCAAAGTTTATGAGTAAACGGTGCGTCGAATCATATTCTTTCACTACAGAAAGAAAATTTATAAGATTAATCCTGAGTGCGGACAACTCAAGAAATTTATTGAAGTATTACACATAAAAAGTTATGAACAAACTTTCAATGTATAGTATTTTGAAGTTAAGTTTATCGAGCTTGATATCTAATTTTCATTCAAAGTTCATGAAAAAACAACAAGTCTAAGTGATTTTTTTTTATAACAAAAATGATTAAATTAATGTAGCTTTAGCGCGGACAAGTCATTATATTTGTCTAAATAGTCATTTTAAAAAGATATGAATCAGGTAAAAAAAGCAAAAATCGATTCTAACAACTACGACATCCCGTTGAATGATGTTTTTGATTGTGAAAATTTTATGACATAATTCACATGTATTATTAATTTTGTTATAAAAACAATTAATATTAATATGTATATCTAGAGACAAAAAGATTTAATCCTGTTTACAATGAAACGTCAATGAAAAAAAATTTTTAAATAAAAAAACATTAAAACATCGATAAAAAAAAAACAACGCTTGATTGATAGATCTATAGACTAATAGAACTATTTTTTAATTCATTATGTTACAGTCAATGTAGGTATTCTTTTTATTTAATTATATACGTATAAAAATAATAGTTATTTTTTCTGCAAACACATTTTTATAAATTTGTGTAGATGTGTTACGTCACGACCTTAGAGCATATACTACTGGAGGAAGCACGCCTGATCAAAAAGTGTAGACGATATTGAGAGAAAGAGAGAGAGAGAGAGAGAGAGAGAGAGAGAGAGAGAGAGAGAGATAGTTTGGGTAACCGTTTTCTCTTAGAAAGAAGTGGCGTCAATAAATCATGTGCCTGCACGAGAGAGATAGGTGGTACCCAAACTGCCTCTCTTTTTCTTGCTCGTTTGTCTACACTCTTTCCATAAACGTGCTTTCTCCAGTAGTATATGCTCTAAGGTCACGACGTATCTTTTATTTAAAATTTTTTATTCCAAAATATGCAGTTATTAATTAATCAGATAATGTGACATAGTAAGCAAATTGTAAAATTAAGTCATTTTTTAAGAAACAAAAGAAGGTGCAATGCGATTTACAAAATCAACAAAACAACAATGCGAATGCTACATAAATCAGATTTACCACGTAAACCATATTGTGACATCCCATGGAATCACATAATTTAAATTAATTCTAATAAATTATAAATAGTGACAACTATTTTTTATTATAAACTCCTTTATAGAAATTTAAGTGTTCCATGAGATGTCCCGAATTCAAACATTCAAAATTTTATCATACACATTGCGAAAATTAACAACTTTTATTTGTAAACGAGCGAAAGAAATAGAGAACGAATAAAAATTGATTAGTAAGCCGACTAATGAACCTGGTATTTCAAAACATTCTAAGTAGTGCTTCTGAAAATTTGGACTCTGCGTCAGCTATAACGAATTTTTTTTAATCCTTGATTGTTCACACGGAGACTTTAAAATTTTCAAGTCGCTCTACTTATTGCCTTTTGTCTAATTGAGACTGCAACCAGATAGTCGAGTGCGAGGACCACTGTAAATCAGTGCAAACATAAAAACAAAATTATAATTACAATAAAAAATAAAAAGAATTTATGAATAATTTAGAATAAAGTTAAGTGTAAAATACCTAATTTACTCTCGTACAATTATTCAAGTACAATTAATTATTTAAAGTGTAACGGGGAATATATTTAAATAAACAAATTAAATATATTTGTGGGTTTCACGTGTACTCTCTTTAAGTATACGTGCACTTACCGTTAAATAACTGACTTTCGGTTTATAGTTGATCAACATAATTCAATACCGCCGATCTACTTCGTCTATCTATGTTTGACAAAGAAAATCAGTTAACCAATATTTAATACTATTGCAGAACTTCGGTTTGAAGCTCTGCCTCCTGGACGTCTGGTACGACGAAACCCACGGCGTGTACCCGAGAACTCTATTAAATACCGTTGATTAAGAAAGAATGTATTCAATTTTATTTGTGACACGAGAATAAG
Organism: Anastatus disparis; assembly: GCA_017163975.1. Lineage (NCBI taxonomy): Eukaryota > Metazoa > Arthropoda > Insecta > Hymenoptera > Eupelmidae > Anastatus > Anastatus disparis. The sequence goes on from JAFFSR010000302.1 coordinate 3,193,020, forward strand.
ATGATATATAATTAGCAAGGAAATAAGATCATACTCTACTTAATAATTAAATTCAACCTTGATTCTACTTTAATTTATTTAATCAACTTATTAGAATTTAACACAATGAAAAGATATATAAAATAAATAATGACGTTTTAAAAGTAGAATAACACATTCTTGGTAAATAAAGAAAATAAGGCCTAACCTAACCTACAACGCAACGCGTCGACGCGGACGATAGTCTCTTACGCCGCAAGTTCGAAAAGCAATACAAAAAGAAAACTAAGACAAACAATTTAAATAATTAAATAAAAACAATTTCATAATAAATATCGTTAATATCTAAATTTCTTTATTTAAACGATCATCTTTGGTTAACGACCGCTGTGTCATCAAATATTTTTATAATGACCTGGATATCATTATTATACGCATTATTAAACAATTTATATTGGTAATTTATTCTTGATAATAACAGGTAACTTACATAATAGATAAATAAATTTCTATAAATAATATAAAAATATGAAATAAAGAAATTCATTATTCAAACACACAATATACTAATAAAACATTTTGTTTTAATTGTTCGGTCAACGACCATCTACAAGTCAAAAGTTAAGAGTCAGCAAAATCTTACTACTTGTGTGTCTCTTATCGTTTACCTTTAAATTAATAAAGTAAATTTTCGTTTCCTTTTTAATAGAACTTCGAAATCTTTTAAAACATTTAATTTAATGAATTTCATATTTTAATAATTAATAACTAATTATAATGTCTCTTTTCAATATAAACAAGAGTAAATCATAGATAATATTCATTTATCAGAAATTTTAGAATAAATAAACTATATTTTAATTCAATTAATATAACTTTAAGATTATTATACTCCAAAGCAACAAATTGTAGTAACCATAATTAAGATTTTAGTTTATGATAAATTACTATCCTGCAAATTTCGAACCTTGAGTAATAATATCACTTCGTCACTATAGTTAAAATCATTAAACAAAAGGAAATTTTGACGCAAATTGATATTTTAATTAAAAAATTTCAAAGGTTTTTATTATACAAATTAAAATTTTAGCTTTAGTACTTATTTAATTTTGTAAATATAAGTATGTAAGCTTCGTGCACATACTCAATACTGCTGGTAAGAAACCGTCTCGTGTCGGTCACTGTAGGTAGACGACACGAGCTTTAGAAGAGAAAGAGACACAGATAGAAGATGGAGCGTTGACTCTATAAGATAGAACTCTATACAAAATATTGTTAAACTAAGATAATCTAAGATAAGTGAATTAATTAAAGTTATCAGAATTGTTTATAACAATTCTGAAACTGTGAATTATTGTTAACCTTGTGATTGTTGAGAGATCCATTAAGCAATAGGCTTGAATGTTGATTCTCTTATTTTTAGGTTAGTTAACACGTGCTCCTTGTAACATTGTACATAATATATGTATTAAGAGGAGGCCGTATAGCTCTGTCCTTGTCTAATCTAAATTTTCGTTATTATTAATAAATTAGATATTTTTATACAAAAGTAAGGACATAGCCCAATAGATTTAAGGACGAGCAAACGATCCTATTCTATGAAAAAATATAAAATTTTCATTATTTTTCGAGTGAGGTCTGAAACGGAAAAACAGTTATCAAATTCAATTATTTTTCCGTTTCAGACCTCACTCGAAAAATAATGAAAATTTTATATTTTTCATAGAATAGGATCGTTTGCTCGTCCTTAAATCTATTGGGCTATGTCCTTACTTTTGTGTAAAAATATCTAATTTATTAATAATAACGAAAATTTAAATTAGACAAGGACAGAGCTATACGGCTGCCTCTTAATAATAAAACTCTTATTTTTAGACGAATCTAATCGCTTTGCTAAATCGAATCAATTCCTTATCTTACAAGTATTTTTATGAAAAGAGTTACAATTTACAAATAAATCTTAAGAAATTTTAAAAATTCCTAAATATCCTTTTTATTAAAATAGTAAATATTTCTCAAGATAGCTATTAGTTGAGTAACATATATAACAAAAATTACTTTTAAAACAAATAAACAGTTAAATATCTAATCTCTTTTATATATATATATAAGTATTTATAATTATAATAAATTATAACGCCAATAAATTATAAAAGTGTTCATTTCCATTAAAACTATAACCTTTTTTTTAGTACTTCAACCTAATTTTCCTTATGAAATTTATATTTTTATAAATCATTGCAGATAATATCAACCTACTTTAATCATCTTAATAAAAATTGTTAAAACTTGTTTATGGACATTAAAATGGCATATTTACTTATAATGAGATTGATAATAAATTTTATATATATATATATATATATATATATATATATATATATATATATATATATATATATATGTATATATATATACGTAATTATTATATTTTAATGTATTTGTTCTTTTATTAAAACTAATATAAATATGTAACACAGCTCAGTTATAGAAAAATTATACTTCCAATATTATAAACTGCTGAAATGCGACATTCAAAGGTGAATGAACTCGGTCATTAAAAGTGCCAAGTCAGCATTTCGCTGCTTACCAGATACATCAAGTTCAATTAACGCATTAAATAAGTTTTGATAATAATTCGTATCAAACTTTAATAAACAAATATTTTATAATAATAAACAATAATTTATACTAATATAGTTAACATAAGTAAGAAAAAGTAAGATAATTATATTTAATTCGACAAAGTTAATATTAAACGACACACTCTTTTATAAAAATAAATTATATAACTTTTATATAACTCTTAACTAAACAATCTATAAGTGGTGACGCTTATTTACCTAGGATTAACACCGCTCCTGAAATATTCTTAGACGAAGCGGTAGTGAAAAATAAATCAAGATCCTGTTACATAATGGCCATTAACACCCGCGAAGATAAAGTAGAAATTGAAATACCACCTCAGAATTTAGTACCATTTGAGTTCGACGAATCCGAAGATTTCTTCGATTCAGACGAAGAAGTACCCAACGAAAATCTAAAGAATGATAGAGTATAATTTATTATGAATAGAATGGCTCGTGAACATCATAATCAAGATGAACTAGCGCAAATGTGAGAAATCATAGACCTTTTTCCCCATTTATTTTATCTTCCAGGAGACAAACCCTCACGTACCACCTATATACGACACAGAATTAATACTAAAGATGACGTACCAGTCTATACAAAGCGTTATCGTTATCCTCCTGCATTACATGAAGAAGTAAGGAAGCAAATAACTAAGCTCTTCCAGGATGGTAGCATACAACATTCTGAACCTCCTTATAATTCTTCTCTCTGTATAGTTCCAAAGAAACCAGATTCACAGGGATAGAAACGTTATCGCTTAGTGATAGAGTACCAAAAACTGAATGGGAAAATTATACCAGATGCGTACCCTTTACCTTACATCAATGAAATATTACAACAGTTCGGAGGAGCGAAATATTTCTCCGTCTTTGACTTGGCCAATAGATTTCATCAGGTAGAAGTTTGTCCGGAAGATAGAAAAAAACAGCCTTCACTACTCCTATGGGCATTATAAATTCACGGTTATGCCTTTTGGATTATCTAACGCACCTTCAACCTTCCAAAGTCTCTTTGATCAAGTAATGTTAGAGCTACAAGAAACAGAAATTTTTGTCTACCTCGATGACATAATTGTTTATGCTAGAGACTTAAAAGAACATAAGCAAAAAATATTAAAAGTCTTTAACAGATTATCAAATGCAGGACTCAGGCTGCAAATTGACAAATGTGAATTCCTAAAACCGGAAGTTAGCCCTTCAACTAATGTGGAACCAACTGACACAATCATAGAAAAACCTAGCAGTACTGACAGTAAAAATATCACCACTGAATGTTCTGAAACAGAATACGAATTTACCACGGAATCTAAAATAATACCCATACCATTAAAGGATTGGTCAATTATGTCATCGCTTTTAGTAAATGAAACCAAACCTTCTAACACAGAAACAGATTCAGAAACTGAACAAGAGGAACAATGTCCGAGAGAAACTAATAAAGAAGCTAGCGTAATTAATTCTGAACAAGCCGAACCCACGGCTTCTTCGAATTTCCTGCCAATTAAGACAGTAATTGCTCAACATTCAATGGACACCTTATTCTCTTCGTCTGAGGATGAAATACTAAATCCTTGTTTCCAATCTACAATGAGTCACTCACCACAGATTTACATCAAGAAAATTCCATCAACATAGACAATGAATTACAAGCAACTGCTTTCAAACCGGAAGAAACAAAAAAATTTCTAGATGAATTAAAGGATTCCTATTTTTCGATGAATTCATATCTTAGAAATTTTGACGAAGGACTTGAGGGGGGAGGTTAAGAGACTAATCTTGAAGAATCTACGGAGGAAAATTCCCTCAACTGGGAAGGCGGACAAGGAAACGTCTTTCCTGATACACGAGAAATTAAATCACTGTCGAATGCCCCAAGTAACAGCAATAAAGGAAATGGAATTCCACAGGACTTATTAACAACATGGATAAATGAATCTATATTAGAAAAAGCTACATCCCTGCCAGCATACAAAACCCCCTCAACCTTGTCTCATAAATCACCAATAAGAGGTCCAAAAGGACGCTCAGCTTCTTTTACTCATCATTATTACATGCCAACCGATATATATCAACTTTCGACTATTAATCAAGCCAACAGCGATGAAGAACGTAAAACAACTGATTATATATTAAACCAACATAAAACTCCAATAAGGAAAATATATCCCTTACCTAAACATATAACTAACAAAATACAGCAAAAGGAAGTTACTCAAAACGATGACTCGCAAAGTTTGCAATCATTTAATAATTCCACACAATCGAAAAATAATTATACTAAAGGGATCAAAGCTCGTTCAACCTTCTTAACAATTATTTGTTAATCACTGATAAATGATATCATCTATATGTGTATATAATAAGTTTCCTTTTATCGAGTCATATTGTATGTATAAATATAAAATATTACATTTAATATATAATTTTGTTATGTGTTAGCACTTAAAAAACTGGTATTAAATTATAATTTATAATAATTGTTCTCATTTACATTTATTTTACATTTTTTTTAAATGTATATTTTTATTCATAAAGATCTGCAAAATTATAGGTAAATGTATGGATATGAGAAAAAAATTAAAGCAAACTATGGCTAAACCATTAATTAAATATAGATTTTGTATTCCACCCGCGCGCGCGCGCGCACACACACACACACACACACACACACACACACACACACACACACACACACACAAGCTTTTACGCAATTTACCAACATAAACTTCTTCACTGCAATGAACATATACTTACGGACACCGATAAATTCACAAACACAAAAATAACATACATATACTGACAATAATGAAAAAGGACTCACTTTTTAGCTGACACGAATATTTTCACTGAAACAAAATCGTACAGGCATACAATATATAGATACTCTTATCAAAATATATACTTATAGAAACAGACAAACCAACCAATACGCACACTAAAACATACACATCGACACGGAAACAATGACACACTTTTTAACTGATGTTATTATTTCACTAATACACATACACACCATACATACGCACACATATACACGCACAGACATACGCATACATACTATACATCCACACCACAAACTTACACACCCTTATATAATACATAAAAATATACACAAACTTACATAATACATACGCACATGAATGCACACATATACACACGCACACGAACGCACGTACATAAACACGCATGAACGCACAAATACACACACACACATACACACACACACACACACACACAATGTACATGCGCGGATATACAGACACATATATACATAAATATACATACACCGACAATTACACTGGAAATCTCACTAAAGCACAGGGAAATATACTGATACACACACACACACACATACACAAAAGACTCATGATAGAATTCACACACCTATCGTAATTCACATACTTATCAACACATACACACATACGTGATAATAATACAGTACTCACCAGCGATGCCAAAAGTGGCAGAGTCAGAGAGGGAAATTCAAAAATGTGTAAAAAAAAGTATTAAAATAAATAGTTTTCAAAATTTGATAATTAATAAATAATTCTAAAAAACAAAGTGTATATGTGTATGTGTATAAGAGTAAGTGTATATGTATGGATATTTGTATATGTTTGTATATGTATGTGTCTGTGTATGTGTGTATGTGTATGTGTAAGTGTGTCTGTGTATGTGTATGTGTGTCTGTGTATGTGTATGTGTGTATGTGTATGTATGTATGTGACAATAATGCAAAAGATATTCACGTAAGAAAAAAAAGTCTTCATTCTTCACTTGAATATAATGAAATAATAATAATATATATATATATATATATATATATATATATATATATATATATATATATATATATAAGTAGTAATGTAATTACGGAGAGACGGAGACGAAAAGACGGAGAAACAGAGACGGAGAAACGAAGATGGAAAAACGGAGATGATTGATTGATTGATTGATACTTTTTATTTAAGGTCGTGGGGTTCAACCCCGTATGACCCATTTGAGATACGTAGTATATACATAAAAATTACATTATAGAAGTAACAGTGATAATTTTGATAACAGTAGTTCATAATCTAATTTAAAAATAGAATTCTGTAATAGGCAAAACATTATATTATATTTAACAAAAGAAATTTGATTTCTAAATAATCAATTTGACCATAACCAACTTAAATTATAGCAAACATTGTAATTCCACAACAAATCAGTTCACGCAACCATACGAGGTCCACATTACATTTATCGTAGTAGAGTGCAGATTTCATAACAAAAAAGTATACACTTTAAGCTTTAAGTTGTACTCTGCCACTCGGTGCGCTCATCAGCCAAGAATTTATTGTACAAATTTGATTTAACAACCTGGGCTAACCCGGCACCAAAACATGAGAAAATGTCAACATTGTTGTTTAAAAACGTTGAGGCTGAATAAACAAAGGAATTTAGCATCACTGCTGTACAATCAACCGGACATACTAGGAGTCTAGGAGGCAATCTACTAGACGACCTTACAGCTGTGTCTATATTTGCACGATGGAATTTTGATAACAAGTATGGCGGATTTTGATAAGACCCAATTGAGTGAGATAACGACATCTTAAAGTATAACCGTCTATTTTTGACCGACATCCATCCCAACTCAAGACGATTGGGGGTTACCCTATCCCGCCAGCCAATATGACCAAAAACAAACCTTACGCACGCGTTAAGAGCGCGATAAAGCCTAATATTTAGAGACTGGGATAAATCATCGTAAATTACACAACAGTAGTCTAAAATCGGAAAGATAAGGGCCTCGACCAATTCCTTTCTTACCTGCCTGGCCAACGCATGTCTATGGAACTTGAGAGATTGGAAAGTACCGAATATCCGTCTAACAACCGAACTAACCTGCTTGTTCCAATTTAACGTACTGCTGATCCAGACTCTCAAGTTTTTAACAACACTAGTGTAAGGAACCGAGACATTGTTCACTTTAATTGAAGGGCAAGGCAAAAGATCAATCCTTGAAATATATTGTTCGCTACCTGAGAAGATAGCCTGCATTTTAACAGGATTTAAGGTGAACTCATTTTCCTTCGCCCATTTTACCACTGCAGCAACCTCAAAATTCATAAAGTCAATCTCACTTTCCAAATTTGAAGGTAGAAACGAATGATAAAGCTGAAGATCGTCAGCAAACAAAATATGTTTAGTATTCGTTAAAATCAAGGGAAGATCATTAATGTAAAGTGCAAATAACAGAGGATGTGTAAAACACTTCCCTGAGGTACTCGAGCTGAGCATGCAATCCATTCACCAACGTTATTGTCCAAATCAGGAACTGAGTAGATTATGCTTCTTAAATACGATGCAAACCATCGAATAACAGTGTCTAAGAAATTATAAGAACGAAGTTTACGAAGTAGCCGTAAATGAGACACAGTATCAAACGCCTTCAAAAAATCAAAAAGGAGCAAAATTGTCACCATCCTCTTATCAATCGCAAAGCGCGTATCTTCGAGCAGTTTCAATAGTGCTGTTTGAGTACTATTTTCCTTCCGAAAACCTGTCTGTAAAGCATCAAGAATAGCGTTAGATTCGACAAATGAGTAAAGCTGCGCATGCACAACCCTTTCTAAAACTTTAGACGCCTCACAAAGCTTGGCTATAGGACGAGTTTGTGAAGGTGAATCAATTTTGCTGGACTTTGCCAAAGGTGAAAGGAATGCCTTTTTCCAATAACTAGGAAAAATGCCAGCCGACAACGACATTCACGATGGAAGTCAGGTGCGGTGAAATGGCATCACACGTTGATTTCAGCATGTCTGTTGAGAGTTCATCAGGTCCCATTGCCTTAGAAGATGCAAGACTTATAAGCGACTTAACCTGCGAACAGTCAACAGTGGCACACTCAAAAATCGGACAATCACTACGAAGTGGTAATTCAAGCACTCCATCAATTTCATTATCAGTCAAAGCTACATTTGACGAAGAAACAGAAGTATAATGACCAAGAAGCGTCTTAGAAGAAAAGTATTGGAGTGGTGAAGGCAAAATTCTATTAGCAAGTCCAATTTTGTGGAGAGTCATCCACCGACTAGATGAGTTCGCCGAAGCAGAGATACGTTCAGAAATATACCTGTTTTTGGCTGTGTCAAGGGCATTTGAAACTTCTCCTCTGAGTCTTCTGTAACGGCCAGTATTGAGCCAGATCGAGCAGCTGTTCGATACGCTCTATCTCGCTCTTTCATTTTCGTTCGAATATCAGTAGAAACCCAGGGTTTTTTCTTAATAGCTAGATTACGTGATTTAAGTGGTGCACATTTATCAAAGGACGAAACAAGGACGGAAGACAAACCATAGACTGAATTATCAATGACTTCTAAAGGGGAACCCGTAGAAGAAGAAGAATGGCTCTCATGCGAAAGTTTAGAAAGATCTCGTGAAATTGACTGATTTAACATGGCATAATTGATTTTAGCAAAGTTTCTATAATAAAGTTTCTTCGTCGTATCAGTAGGTTTGAACGCTCTAAATGCAATCGTTATAAGGTCATGACCTGCAATGAACGGTGCTGATAACTTTTTATAAAAAACTAAGGAACTTTTATCGTTAATAATAAACTGGTCAATCCATGTGTGGGTAGAATACTCAGAAGTGAGAGTGTGATTTGTAGGACCTGAAGTAACAACATAGAGAGCGTAAGAAACCATTAATGAACGAAATAAATCGGCAGAATAATTATTAGATAATAAGTTTATGTTGAAATCACCTGTTAAAATTACATTTTTGTATGTTTGTAAAAAGGTAGATAGAGAATTAAAAAATCCATCGGAAAAAAGGGCTTAGGTCGCAAATATACGACGTCAAAAATCAATTTCTCATCATCAAGAGAAATCTCAGCGATGATATACTCAGCAGTATTGTCAAAAACTGGATCGGACTGAGACAAAACATTGACTCTGAGAAAGTCACGTGCATAAAAACCAACTCCACCACCGCTCTTACCCGTCCTATCTAACCTAAAGAAATTGTAATGGTTAATAGATATGACAGAGTAGTCGTCAAGCTCTGTCAAGAACGTTTCAGTAACTGCAAAAATGTCAGTCTTATTCAAAGTGATATAATTCTCAATAGTTGAGAAATGAGTTTTTATACGATTTACGTTAGCATGTGAGATAGTAATATTTTGAAAGGATTCCGATCCAGGAATTGAAAGAATATTATTATTGAAATTAGAATTTGAAATTGAATTTAAAGACGAAAAATTACACGAAGAAGAACACTCGGCGTTGGCATCAAAATTAGAAGCAACAGTTAAAAAAGAGCGAGTGCTTTGCGCATGAAAGCCATGAAGACCTCATTTCTTATCATCATATCAGGAGAAAACTAACCTCAAAATTGCTGGCAACCTAACCTCAAAAGAGCCGCACCCAAGAAATATTTTTGATGATGACTAATTGCAGAGCTCTTAAAAAATGATGTTTATTATATCACTAGAAGCTCTGTATAGTGTGCTTGCAGAAAACCTGTAACAAAACGTCCGTGGGCAGAAACTTACAGTAAACAAAGACACAAAATGCGGAGCTTAATAAAAGCAATGTTTGCCTACTCACAGAGAGAGAGATGGAGGGACGGAGACAGACAGTCGGAAACAGAGAAATGGAGACGAAGATGGAGTGACGGCGACGGAGAGATGAGGATGGAGAGACAGTGACGGAGATGCAGAGACAGAAAGACTTAGAAACAAAGACGGAGACATAGAGTTGGAGAAATGGAGTGACGGATATTGTGTATGTGTATATGTGTGTATGTATGTGTATGTGTGAATGTGTACGTATGTGTATGTGTGTGTGTGTGTGTGCGTGTGTGTTTATGTGTGTATATGCATGTGTGTAAGTGTGAGTGTGTGTGCATGTGAATGTGCGTATATGTATGTGTATGTGTGTATATGTGTATGTGCTTGTGCCTTTGTATGTATATATATGTGTCTGTGTGTGTGTGTGTGTGTGTGTGTGTGTGTGTGTGTGTGTGTGTGTGTGTGTGTGTGTGTGTGTGTGTGTGTGTGTGTGTGTGTGTGAGACAATTATGCAATAGATATTCTTGGGAGTAAAAAGTTTTAATTCTTTACTTTAATATAAATGTAATTACGGAGAGACAGAGATGGAGAGACAGAGACAGAAAAACGGAGACGGAGGGACGGAGGCGGAGCAACGGAGACAGAGAAACGGAGATGGAGAAACAGAGATAGAGAGACGGAGACGGAAATATGGAGACGGAGACAGAGTAACGGTGATGGAGAGACGGTGACGGAAAGACGAAGACGAAGAGACGGAGATGGAGAGACGGAGACGGAGAGATGGAGACGGAGAGACGGCGACTAAGACGAAGAGACAGAGACGAAAACGGAGAGACGAAGACAGAAACGGAGACGGAGAGTCGGAGATGGATAGATGGAGACGAAGATATGGAGACAGAGAGACAAAGACGAAGATGAAAAGATGGAGACGGAGACAAAGAGACGCAGAGAGGGAGACGAAGAAACCGAGACGATGACATAGAGACGCAGAGATGGAGACAGAGGAATGGAGAGAGAGGGATGAAGACGGAGTGACGGATATTGTATGTGTGTTTGTGTATGGATATGCGTATATTTGTGTATGTGTATATGAGTAAGTGTATGTGTATGGATATGTGTATATGGGTGTACGTGTATATGAGTTAGTGTATGTGTATGGATATGCTTATATGTGTTTATGTGTGTATGTGTGTATGTGTGTATGTGTATGTTAACGGTGCACGTGTGTATGTGTATGTATGTATGACAATAATTCAAAAGATATTTACGTAAGAAAAAAAAAGTCTTAATTCTCCACTTTAATATTATAGTTTCAATAGTAGTGACAGTAGTAATAGTAATGTAACTATGGAGAGACGAAGATGGAAAAACGGAGAAGGAGAAATTGAGACGGAGAAACGGGGACAGAGAAACGGAGAAGGCGAAACGGAGATGGAGGGACGGATTTGTGTATTTGTGTATGTGTATGGATATGTGTATATGTGTGTATGTGTATATGAGTAAGTATACGTTTATAGATATTTGTATATGTGTGTATGTGTATATAAGGAAGTGTATGTGTGTATGTGTATGTATGTGTATGTGTGCATGTGTTTGTTAAAGGCGCATGTGTGTATGTGTATATAAGGAAGTGTATGTGTGTATGTGTATGTATGTGTATGTGTGTATGTGTTTGTTAAAGGTGCATGTGCGTATGTGTATGCATGTATGTGACAATAATGCAAAAGATATTCACGTAAGAAAAAAAAGTCTTAATTCTTCACTTTAATATAATAGTAGTAATAATATAATAGTAGTAATTCTTTAAAATATAGACCCATAATAACAATGTCAGCAATGCACGGAAAAATCTTTTCTAATAATTTCTACACTGACCGTTAATCCGGTATGAAAAAAGAACGTTAACAAATTGTATTAGAAGCTTTCAATATAATTTTAGCGGATATTCATATTGCATTTTATAACGTTGTATCTTGTCTATCTCCTGATTGCTTTCTACAAGATGTGCATTACGATGTACCAGAGTCTTTGAAACCAATATTGAATACGATCATTTTTAAGCGGAAACAAAGTGGATCAAAATATTGTATAAAAGAAACTGCTATAGCTCATGTCATTATCGACTCGTCTAAAAGCTTTTGTTCATTCTCTTTTGCTAGTTATAGCTATTGCGCTAAATAAAAAATATGCATCTAAAGAATTGATTCAAATTTCAAATTCTTCAGGATTTCGTTCTTATGAAGAAATACAATTGTTTGAAGCATCGACATTAAATCATCCTAAGGTAGCAAAAATTTATAATTCATTTCTTCAATACGTATTTGATAACGCTGATTACAACGTTAATACGATTGATGGTCGAAATACTTTGCATTCGATGGGTGGAATTGAAATTGCAACACCTATGAATTTAGTCAAATCTAGCGAAAGAATGGAAAGGTTAAAAAAAATTATTTCAGCAGCTTATATTGGAAAATTTGGAGCAACTGATATTAAATCTTCATAAAAATCATGAAATTCTGCATGGGGAAATATTTTAGTCGAAAATTTAAAAACTCTGTATCTAATCATATTGAAACCAACGATGTCAGCAGCTGATTATTTGTGGATTAGCGGAAGAAAATTATATCCAGAATATTTTGTTGGATGGAACGGGTTTATGGAACAAATGACTAATCGCTTACCATATGAAAAAAACAGAATTAATTTTTCATTATTTGTAAATGCAATACCTAGTAATTATGACACTATATACACTGTTCTTTGGATGGCTAAATCTAAGTGCAAAGCAGCAGGAAAGAAACATGCTTTTGTTACGTTCGATCAACCTCCATATTTGAAAGCTCGAGAAATCGTAGTCTGCTGTAAAGAATTTTCTTATTCAATTATACGATCAGGTGGATTTCATACAATAATATCATTTTTCTGGCGCAATCGGATACATAATGGATGGAAGTAGCCTTCGAGAATGTTTTTGTGAATTTTGAATTGAATTCTGAAAATTCTGTGGAAAAAATTTTTAATGGACATGTATGTGCTAGAGCAGCTTGAGGTCATATGCTTACACATTTAGCTCTAAATCAAATATTTTTTTTTACTTTCTCTTTAGGAGACCACGAAAAACAGCTGATTGATGAATTTATCAATTTTGAAGTTGATCTATTAAAAATACTTAATGATAACAATTTCCAATCAATTTATAAAAAGTTTTCAAATCATATAGAACATCTAAGAAATAATGGTCCAACTGCAAAATTATGGATGCAATATTTTGATATGATAAACATAATGAAGCAATTTATCGAAGCTGAGAGGAGTGGCAATTGGAATGTACATTTAGAATGTGTACGTAGAATATTGCCATACTTTCATGCTAGCGGGCATTTTCTTTATGCAAAATCTTGTCAGATATATCTACAGGATATGTGTATTCTTGGATCCTCATGGATTTTTTAGAATTTGATAACTTTGTGAGAAAAGGTTACTTCACTGTGAGAAGATCGGACAAATATTAGTGTGGAATTTAAACAGACATGTGTATAGAATCGGTTTTAATGCGCTCGATGAAAACAAAAGGGATCACTGATTCTGTTTTAACAAAATGGACTTTCACATTGCCTGCTGCAGTCACTATATCTGATTTAATCTAAGATTCCTGTAATGTATCTTTTACTTCATCTGAACAACATATTGATGCACGAACTTAACGAATAGATCGAGATACAAATGATTTGAAGCTAATAATACACTTTTTTACTAAGTAGGATCTATTTGCGGTTTCAGATGTGATAGCATCCTTGACAACAGGCTTGATAGGTGATAAAAAAATTAATTGTCGCAATGCTCTTGAAATTGGTACCGAAATGTTGCAAAGCATTGTGAGACGAAAATTTAACGCATTAAAATTCAAAAGAAAAAATCGGGTATCACCTCTGAGTGTTTTAGCAGTATCCAAAAAAGTAAAAGACAAGGATATTATTATAGATCCCACGTTGATATTTCAAAGAATAACTATAACGATGCACAACAAACAGGCAGAATCAGAAGATTATTTAAAATATGAATTAGCCTTATCCACTGTCAATTTTCCAAGATAACCATTTACGAAAAACAGAAAAATCTAAGTTTTATGATAACTTTGTAGCTGTAACAGAAGTACCATCAGATGAAAATTGTGTTTATGTGATGGATGGAAGATTTTTATTGCACAAAGTTGTTTAGCCTCGGATAAAAGCATTTAAAAATATTTTTCAATGTTATATAGACTTTGTTAATAGGTATTATGCTTGGAATAGCTATATAATTTTTTATGGATATCCTGAAATTTTAAAGAACAGCACAAAATTGTCTTAGAGACGACGAAGACAAAGTAAGAAAGTTTACCCAGATATCGATTTTGAATCAGTGATGCAATGTACTGTTTTTGCAGAAAATTTTTTTTTTATGAAAATAGTAAAAAAAAAAATTATCAGTTTTTTACACGCTTTTATTGAGCTTACTTTCACGTCTGTCTGTCTGTAATCAAATTTTGCACACTCGATTTAAGGCACTTTTTGTCGATGAAAATTTCTGAAATTTCACACAGACCTTGGTTTCTGATGACAATGCAATAATCCGTTGTCAAGTTGGTGATAACGGATGTGCAAAGTTATCTCAAAGTTATCTCAAAGTTCAAGTGGGGAAGCATCTTTGGGCCAAGGCGAGTTGATAGTTGTAGAAAATGCATAGGGATAGGGAAATATTTAGGGGATAGGGAAATGTATAGGGAGAAATATAGAGGATAGGGGAATGTATTGGGGAATATATAGGGGATATGGGGATATGTAGGGGATATGGGAATATATATATAGGGGATGAAGGAATATATAGGGTATAGAGGAATATATATAGGGGATAAAGGAATATATGGGGGATAGGGGAATGTATAGGGAATAGTGGAATGTATAGAAAATATAATTGAATACAAGCTTTAAAAAAAATTTACTCATAGAAAATTCAAATTTAACTAAAAAGTAAAAAATAAATTAAAAAAAACATTTTAAAAACACGCTTTTATAATGGAGAAAATACACTAAAAAGTATTGAATAAATTAATTTACTTCCTTCAAATTACTTTTATACAGTTCATTGCAATAATTAAGAGAAAATTTTACAACAAAAATTTTCTCTTAATTATTGCAATGAACTGTATAAAAGTAATTTCAAGGAAGTAAATTAATTTATTTAATACTTTTTAGTGTATTTTCTCTATTATAAAAGCATGTTTTTAAAATGTTTCTTTAAAATTTTTTATCACGTTTAAAATTAGAAGTAGCAGGCTACAAAACTAAACAAGTTTTTGAAGATGCTGATTTATCAATAGTAGAAACAGCGATAGATGTAGTTTCAGAAAACAAACCTGTTATAATAATAGCAGAAGATATTGATATATAAAAAATGTATGACTGTAATTCTTCTGTAAGAAACTTTGATAGTCCATAAGCTCCGTCATTAAAATCTCTGGTCACTTTCATCCATGCTTTTACTGGCTGTGATACTATTTCCGCATTTTATTACCAAGTGAAAAGTAAAATTACAAAATTACTTGCTGCCAATGAGGATTTAAAAAGCGAAGCATTAATTTACAATATGCAAAATGCTTCGCGGGATATGATAATAAATATTGGTTTTAAAATAATTCCAGCTATTTATATGAGGAAAGCGAATGAAATTAGATTAAAGAAACTAGGTTTTCTATGTTTTAAAAAAGGCTGCATTATTTTTTATTTGTGAATTCTTCCACCCACCGAATCGGCAGCTGCACGACATTGCTTTCGAGTTTACTATCAAGTACAACAGTGGCTCAGAAACGACTTGGATCCAAAGAAATGGTGTTGGCAATTAGAAAAATTAGGGTTAGAACCTATTCAAATAATAAAATCATTGTTACCAGACCAACTGTTAAGAAACATAAGCTGCAGCTGGTTAAAAGATTGCACAAAATCATGTAGTTGTGTTAAGCATGGTTTAAAATGCACTGATTATTGTTCTAATTGTCATGTCCATGATTGCAAAAATGTTAAAAATAAAATACTTAGGATCGATATAGATACTGACCTAGGCATAGATGAAATCTAAGAAAACGATACAGGAGAACAAATCATAATTTCAAATGAAAATAATATAGAATTTGAAGATGAATATTTCGAAAATAAGAGCAATAATTTAATCTAGATTAAAATTTATGTTAAATAATATAAGCATGTTTTCTTTTATTTATTATATATAATAATAAATTTATTTATTTTTCACATCATATTTCTTCTTTTATATTATTCGTTTAAAATTCCTAATTTTCAAATAAACTTTTCACTTTCATAAGAAGAACTTCCTTAATTAATAAATTGATAATGTTTATAAAAAATTAATAAAAAGTACGGAACTCGCATTTAAATTATTATACACATTAACGATTAAAATGTTGATACTTTTAAAATTATTTAACATTTTTTCAATTTTTTTTACAATTTTTCAATTTTCTAATTTGTTTAAACAATATTAAAAATGAATATCAAATAAGCTCTCATCTAGTAGATGAAATTACATAAGATTGAGCCCTTTTTATGTAAAATAGACGAATAAATGTTCGAAACCAGGTGTGGCAGTTGCGGAACTGGCCAGCAAAAGTTAATACTTCTTTTGGTTTAGTGACAGTCTTTTCAGTTTTCCTTTGGGCCGTTTGAGTCTCCCGGGGTGGACGGATCGTACTTGGTCCTGCTTCAGCAGGGCATGGAGGTTATCCTTGGTTTATTTGTGAGACTGGCTAGAGCCTGTTTGTGGCTGGGCTACACACCTGAAAACTGGAGGAATTCAAGAGTAGTATTCATCCCGAAACCAGGAAGAAGTAGCTACTCCACGGTAAAGGATTCCAGACCAATTTGCCTGATGTCTTTTATGCTCAAGTCGATAGAGAGGCTCATCGACAGATACAAGGATACGGTTCTTACTTAGAATCCGCTATCATCGGAACAACACGCCTACACAGAAGGCAAATCTACCGAAACACTACTGCACAATGCAGTGTAGTTAATCGAATAAGAAATAGAAGCAGGAGAATTCGCTATAGAAGACCTCTTGGATGTAGAAAAGGCTTTCAACAATATCCCAACAGAGGCTATTTGTAAAGCAGCTGAGAACAAAGGAGTGCTGGCTATGATCACGGCCTGGATCCGTGATATGCTGAGTCACCGATTATTGAAAGTGACTAGAGGTGACACCACGGTCAGAGGTACAGTCGCAAATGGCTATCCTCAGGGTGGTGTGATCTCCTCCCTAGAATGAAACTTGGTGGCAGAGGGTGTCTTAACCTGTGTTAAAGAAATCGGGTGCCACATCATTGGATATGCCGACTATATAATGATAGTGGTCAGAGGGCGATTCTCGAATCGCCAGCAGATATATTATAGGTAGCCCCGGACAGACTTTGGAACTAGAGCGAAACCAACAAACTGTCTATCAATCCTAGCAAAACAGATGTGGTGGTCTTCACGAGAAAAAAAAGTGAAAACTGCACAAAACCTTCAAGCGAGGAGGTCAAGTATCAACAGTGAAATCCGAGGCCAAATACTTGGGGGTGATACTGGACAGCAAACTTCACTGAAAACCCTAGATAGAAGAGCGGTGCAGGAAGCTCACCAATATGCTCAGCAGGAAAACTATTGGAAGGAAATAGGGGCTCAAACCCTCCACCATTATTTGGATGTTCAAGAAAATTCTTATTTTTGGACTAATCTATGCAGCAGTGGTATGGTGGAAACGTACCAGCCAAACCGAAACTTCGAAGCTCCTAGACAGACTAAGGAGACTTGTCCTGAGCCTTGGGCTTCTTGATGAGAGTGGCACCCCTACAACTATATGTACAAGAGGCTGCTACAAGGTCTGCATGCAGGCTGGTTGCTCTTAATATGTGGACAGACAAAGGTGAACACACTGACCCTCCTTGTCTTTAACAGGATGTATTACTAAAGATGAGATCAGATCTAATAGTGACGAAATATCACTTTGACAATAAATTCGAGGTGATTATCCCAACCAGAGAAGACTGGCTATCAGAAGAAGAGAATAACAGAATACTGTACTCAGGCAATATCTGGTACACGGATGGATCAAAGTCCGCAACGGATACTGGAGCAGGCATCTATCGAAGGAGGCTTGGAAAGGCTACTATGATACCACTGGGCAAACAAGCTTTAATCTTTCAAGCAGAACTGATGGCCATACTGATCTATGCTCAGTTGGCACTGGATGCGAACAACCAGGACATAGTGAACATCTATTCAGATTGCAAAGGGGCGCTTATGGCCTTAAAAAGCTACAAAACTAAGTCTAGCTTGGTAGAAGAATGTATTAACTTACTAAATATTTTAGGGGAAAGATGCAGGAAACTCAAACTTCACTGGGTTCCTAGTCACGTGGGAATCAAAAGTAACAGGGTGGCAGATGACCTAGCAAAATTGTCCGTAAAAACACCACTAATTGGCCCTGAACCTGCGTTGGGGATTCAGATGAACCAAATTAAAGGAAGAATGTGTCACTGGCGAGAGACAAATCATAGGACAATCCAAGTAACACACCAGGTTGCAAACAAGCGAAATCTCTGTTCGGGGACGATCCTAATCACGCTTGGTTGGCACAGGGTCTAAACCTTAGCAGAGAAGACATGAACATAGTTCTCCCGCATGGAGATAGTGAGGGGTCGCTTTGGAGATGGCTTAGCAAATCCTCTGTAAGTATGAAGAATTAGTGAAAACTATTATGGAATATATAGGAATGGAGTACTCTGATATTAATAAAATTAAGGTACTTCCCTCAAATAAAGTGATCTTTTTATACAAAGAGATCACGAATAAATGCGTATCCAATTTTATCGAACCGCACATGCCCGGAACCCATCCATAAGGCTGTGGTAAGGGGTTGCTCGTGGGACTAAACCATAGGGTTGCAGAGGGCCTTTGGCCTAGGCAACATCAGGTAGCTCTATTCTTATAGAGCAACCTACCCGTTATCTTTAATAATGGATAATACTTCTTTTGGTTTATTGAAAATCTTGCTTCTCATAGAATGAACAATTTTCCGTCACGTTTTGCTCAAAACTATATTGTATATTAAATAAATATGTATACGCACAACGAATTATCAACTCGTGAAGTAGAATCATGGTAGTTTTGGGTAAGAAGAAGGGCCCCTAAATACATTTGCAACTTATTAAGCTACTAGAAGCATGCAGGAATTGTTTAAATAATAAGCATATAATAATAATAAATATAAAAATAATTAATTTATTAGACTTTTAAATGATTTGATAAAAAAACTTTATAAAAAATATTTACCCAATACAAATTTGTAACTCATGAAGTAGATGAGTGCGAGTTCTGAGGTAAGAGAAGGCTTCCTAAATATATTTGCAACTTATTTAGCGAAAGTTATGCAAAATAATTTATTTTAAAAAGTCATAAAGCTATATCTTATCATCTTATGAAAAATGGGAAATAAAGATTTACGTAATTAACAAAAATCTTTACTATTATAAAAAAATATGGTGAATCGATTATTAATGACAATTACAAATCTTTATAATATTGTCAAATTATAAGTTAAAAACATAAAGAACTCTTAACTATTTTATAAAGTACAATGAGTATCATATATCATACATATACTAAAAGGGTCAATTACTTGAAATAAGTAACAAATTTTCAAGTCGGCAAAAAACTTTTAATCAATAATCAAAATTATGACGTTGCAAAATAAGCATCTTTTATTGATTTCAACAAAATTTATTATTTTTATTATATTTGTACATCATAATATATTGTAAATATAAAAAGCTTAATTTGATCAATATAAAAAGCAGTAACGGAAATTAAAATAGATGAACATTTAACTAAATATTTAAAATAATCATAGTATATATAAAAACTTATAGTTGTATATGATAATTATTATATTTAATATGGGAACTGCATATTATAATTATCTTTTTTATGCAAATTTAAAACTTGACTCAATAATAGCCAAAAAGATAATTATTTTTTTTTTCATAATTTTTTTAAAAATATTTAAAAAATGTACAGTGCGTATGTGAATTATAATTACAGTTCTAAACTATAGTTTTAGTCGATGTTTTTCTTAAAACTCTGAATCGAGCACTAAATATAAATCATTTGAAAATTAATAATTTTACTGTAAGCATGTTAAAATATTAGAATTCAGCTTTTCAGTATATCTACCAGCAATTTCAATTACAGTTAACCCTGTGTCTTCACAGAGAGTAGACATGTTTACAGTGGCTCTCTGCGCTTAGTAAACAAAGCGTCTCATAGTTGGCTTAGCATACTGGGTTTCGGCCCCTTTAGCTCCATAGCGAGTATAATGAACCCAAAAATTCAACAAAATCGTTGAACAATCCAAAAAAACGATCAATTAACACAAAATGAGTTCGAAAAACCCAATCGTCGCAAAAAATGTTAGTTCAAACATGATAAGAGAAAATAATGATGGTGAAAAAAATGTAACAAGTGAAAAAAGTGAAAATCAAGTTAGTGTAAACCAGGTTAGTTATGCAAGGATCATACATCTCTTTCCAAAAAATGAGCAAGGCCTCATAATAGCTTGCGTAGAAGAGTTAAATCTAACCGACTACACTGTGGCTGTCGGCAAAATTGTTTGAGCACATAACGTTATTTATTCGTCGAGAATTTCTAGGAACCGCGTGAGAATATACTTAACAAGTAAACAACTAGTAGAGATATAACAGATAAATATAAGTTTCTAAATACCAACGATCTCAAAGTTCCAATAAGACCACTTGTTTAAAAATTAACTAGAATAATTTTGTCAAATGTCTGTCCCAGCATTCCTCATTACATCTTAGAAGACTATTTAGACAACAACAACATAAAGAGAGGTTCTCCCATAGTAACTTTAAAAGCAGCCATAACGGACGAAAAATATAAACATGTGTTGAGTGACCGAAAGCAAGTTTATGTAGAGCCTTCTAATGTACCTAAAATTCCGGAGTTGCTTAAAATAAATTATGAATGGGAAACATTCTTTATATTTCCTAGCACAGACACCATCTAATGCTTCCTCTGCAAAGAAGAGGGGCATATAGCAAAGACCTACCAACTTAACAGTCAAAACTCTGCCTCTCAAACCACAAGTGAAGAAATAAACACAGAAAAAGACGTAACGCAAACAAAAATTCCACGGACCAATCTAACGAAAAATCTAACCTGCTTTTCACCATAAATGCTACCGACAACACAGAATAAATAGTTAAGGAAATCAACAACAAGGAAACAGATAATAATAGTCAACAAAGTGCAACAAAAAATAACATCTTAATAGACAGTCTTACACCGGAAATCAATGACAACAACATGCAAATAGATAACCTGGCTTTTAAAAGACCATATCCTGAGTCTCTCGCTTCCTCTCAAACACAAAGCATCACCGAAGGACAAAGGACAAAGCCTTAAATGAATCGTTAAATATAGCTAAAAAATCAAAGAAAAAACTTTAAATTTCCAACTCTTTAACCACACCGCCTAACTTAGACAAATACCTTCAACCACTCGAAAAAATAATAAATGATTAACATCAGAACTTTCCAATAAGTTTTTTAAACTTCAAGAGATTCATCGACAAAACCTACACCAGCCAACACACAATCAAGATAGCTAAGGAACACACAACGAACCTAGTCGAACTAAAAAATATGCTCAAAACTCTTTACCCCTTTCTCGAAATCAAAGGTATAAAAATTAGATTCACTAAGATTATAAAAAAATTAAATCAAGAAATAGCTAAAGAACAATCTACAAACCAATAATAACTTCAACTATAAATCAACAACACAATAAAAGTAATAAAAAAATAATAATTCTTCAATGGAATGTCAACGGTTACTGTAGTCATTTGGAAAATCTACAAACATTAATATACGAAAGACACCCAGATATATTATGCCTTCAAGAGACCCATTTTAAGCTTGACAATCATGCCAATCTCAGAGGCTACAAACGCTTCCACACTAACAGACTGTCTAGCCAAGCAAGTAGAGGAGTTGCATCCTATATAAAGAACCACATTAACAGTAAAGAAATCCCTCTAGATACAAACTTGAAAGCTGTTGCAGTCGAATGTTATCTCCCTAACAGAATCTCCTTATGCAATGTCTACCTACCAAACAGCCAACAGCTAACATCTGATAGCTTAGCTAAGTTTAAATCAGAACTACCAACATTGTATATAATTATGGGAGACTTTAATGCTTACAATAAAAATTGGGGCTCAATAAGCACAGACAGAAGAGGTAAAATAGTATAAGAGTGGATTAAAGAAGCAAACCTAATCATAGTAAACCTGGGACTCCCCACCCACTTCAACTTCTCTAATAGTACTGAAAGTATCATAAATTTAACAATAGCTACCGCAGACATTACGAAAAATATTGATTGGGAAGTCTGTAACGACCTTCACAATAGCGACCATTATCCTATTCTTATACACATTTGCTCAAGTACGACTATCAGCCATCAAGAAAATAACTCATCTTACGAGCCATGGAATTTCAGGAAGGTGGATTGGAATCTATACAAATCTGAAGTTGATAATAACATCCAAAAGTTGAATGATTCTTCTCAACTCACCAACCCAAATATCGACGTATTAATCGACAAACTCGATAACATAATACTCTCAACTCCTGAAACTAGCATTTTAAAATACAGTATCAAACACAACAAAAACCAAACGACATGGTGGAATAAAGAAGGTTCCAACGCTTGCAGAGAGTCCAAATACGCCTTCAATAGATACAAAAAACACAAAACCACAGAAAACAAGATAGAACACAATAAAAAGACAGCTATATATAAAAAAAACTATAAATGAAACCAAAAGAAAATGCTGGCTAGAATTTGTCCAATCCCTCAATTCAAACTCACCCGTCTCACTCATATGGAAAAAAATACAAAGAGTACGAGGCAAATAAAAATCAACATTAATTTCTACTTTAATAGACAAAGACAACCAAATAATCCATTTAATAACAGATATCGCCAACAAGTTCGCTTTCACCTTTTCACAAAACTCCAAAAACAGCAACTATGACAAAGAATTTTTAGACTTCAAAAACAATTATAACTTTAATCAAGAAAAATACGATGCCATCCCGGATATTACTCTACTAAACTCTCCAATAAGTTTAAACGGAATAACTTAAGCACTCGACAACTGCAAAAACTCTAGTGCTGGTCAAGATTTTATCCACAATATCTTCCTAAAAAATCTTCCTCTTTAGGCTATTCAATATATCCACAAAATATTTAACATTATCTGGTTACACAATATATTTTTGACTCAGTGGAGACTAGCCACAATAATACCTATCAACAAACCTGGCAAAGATTCTGCATCTCCTAAAAATTACAGACCAATATCTCTGACTTGCAACATCTGCAAACTCATGAAAAAAATAGTAAACAAGAGACTAAAAACCTACCTCGAATCAGAAAATTACTTCTCTCAACTTCAAAGCGGCTTCAGACAAAACAAATCCACCATCGACTACCTCATTTTGTTAGAATCAAAAATCTGCAACGCATTCAGAAAAAACCTACACTTGGCAGCAGTATCGCTGGATTTGGAAAAGGCCTACGAAACCATATAGAAAGACCGAATGATCCACCTTCTTAAAAAACAAATAATCGGCCATATACTCGCATTTATAGAAAACTTCCTAAAGGACAGGCTCATAAAGTAAACGATGTATTTTCAGACAGATTACCTCAAGTAAACGGTGTTCCACAGGGATCGGTAATCAGTGTCACTCTTTTCCTGATAGCTATAAATGAGCTTACAACGTGCATCGAAGCCCCAACTAGATTCTGTATATTTTCCGATGATCTTACAATATACACAGAAAAGGAAAGGATTCTCTAATCACAGAAAACATTCTGCAGAACATACTAAATAATATCTTTTCGTGGTTTATAACTACTGGCTTCAAATTCTCACAAACTAAAATCAACTATATTATTTTCTTAACCAAACAAGATGATTCAAGATTACTCTCAATTTAAAAGATCAACAGATACAAGGAGTCAAAGAAATTAAAATACTAAGGCTCACCTTTGATAGAAAACTAACATGGAAAAACCATATTAAACATTTGAAATACGAAGCCCACAACAGACTAAAAATTATGAAAACCTTAGCAGCTAAAACTTGGGGAGCGGACCAATCCATTCTACTAAACACATACAAAGTCACAGTGATATCGAAAATAGATTACGGGTCTATAATCTACGGCTCTTCGAAACACGCAAACTTCCTGGAACCTATCCACAATAAAGGTATCAAGATCTCACTAGGAACTTATCATACCAGCCCTATTACCAGCTTACTGGCGGTGAGTAACATGACTCCACTAAGCTACAAAAAAATCAAATTGATGGCTTAGTACGCTCGCAAAATAGCCTCACTATCAGACAACTTAGCCTACTCCATCATATTCAAAAACGAAGACGTGGCCCTTCAAGACTTCATTAGTGGACCTATACCATTTACAAACAGACTTCACAATACCTTAATAGATGCCAACATAACTATTCCAGAAATCATCACACAAACATATAAACCACACCCGATAGACATACTACAAACCATTCACACAAATCAAAATAATGAAACAGAAGTAACTGGATTCAATCTTATCCATACCTGCTGTTACAATTCAAACAACATAATTGGTATCTTAATAATGTCTAAAAACAACAATATAAAGTTTTCTATTCCACATTCATACTCCATAGAATTCGCTAACTATTGGGCATTAATAAAAGCCATAGAAATAATAGAAAGCTCAGAAAACACTAATTGGAAAATATTAGCAAACTCGGTTCAGCTTATCAATAATATTAACAAGCTCTACTCCACCAACACCTTAGTAAACCAAATTCAAAACAAAATAATTTAACTAAGCAACAAACAAATAGTAATCTCAAGATACTCAACAGATGATAACAACATTTTCGCTCAGCAAATACTTCAAACAACCACCGAAACTATTCTGTCAAACACCCAGACACCAAACCTTCCATTACCATAAAAAATAGCAGCTAATATGATTTACAAATCAATAATTGACCTCTGGAACAACAGCTGGAAAAACAGCAAACACACACACCTTCACACTATAAGAGACAACATCTACACTTAAAGCCACACACATAATCTCAATAGAAAAGAACAAACAATAATCACAAGAATCCGCATAAGCCATAGCAAACTCACTCACTCTTACCTTCTTAACAAAGAACAAAAAAAATATGTAACCTTTGCAATATCCTCTTATCCATAGAACATCTAATCTGCATATGCCCAAACTTCACCACAGCAAGACAACATCATAACATAACCGGAAACATCAAGACATTACTCAACTCACAAGACAATGTAAAAAAAGTGTTGAAGTTTTTAAAGTCAATCAATATGTATAATTCAATTTAAGTGTTGAGATATTTTTATTCAAACGAACTCTCATTCTATACAACTAGTATGATGTATTATTGTACCATTTTATGTAATCAAACATATATATTTGTATAAAATTAAAATTATATTGTCGCTAATAACCTAGTTGTTGATGCAACATTAAATAAATAAATGAAGAAAAAAAAATCAATGACGGAAAATATTCATAAGACTATTCTACACTTTAAGTCTAAATAGCGTGACGACATGGCTTCTATTTGTAAACTTATTTGCGATTTACCTACGTTCCCCTACTGACAACTAACCTTAGTCTACCGTCAGAAATTTACCAGAAAAAAATTGAGATGAAAAGCGCTAAATTAAATAGTATAATCTCTAAATCTACTTGTAACACAGAAAAATAAAAAAAGAAAATTAAAGTGAATAAAATTTTATTCTATTTTCATCCTCTTTTAGAATTTGTAAAAATTTTAAATAAAAAAAAATTTGTAATCGTATATTTTTGAATAATTACTAAAAAATTCAAATAGAAATGAGAATTTAAAAAATTTAAAATTCAATTTTGATTTTTTTTTTTTCTGATGCTTTTCAATAAAGTTATAAACAATTGAAACATCAAAAGTGAACATTTTATTTACAATTACGTTTGACATATTATCATATATATTATCATCATTTACCTAGAAATAAATTTTAGTTTTTCGAAAAAATTTGAAAAAAAATCCTTCCTATATCATATTTAAGTAAAACCACTTTTTTCCGTTTCTCCGGTACTCTGGTTCTCCAGTTCTCCGGTTCTCCAGTTCTCCGCACTTTTTAAATAAGTCTAATCTTTTGGTAATAAGAGTAGCAATTTTTTATTGGGTTCTATATAATGAGTACTCATTAGTCATCAGCTTCTTTTTGGGACATCTTTTTTTGGGCCTTATATTATTTTGTGCTCTATATTTTTATACAATGCCCATTTGTTTGGGCCCTTCTTTTTTTTATCCTTATATTTTCTTGGGCACTTGATAGTTTTTAGCCTTATGTTTTTCGGTCTTATATTTTTTGGGTCCAATATTTTTTTGGTCTCTATATTTTTTTAAGCTTTATATTTTTTTGGGGTTCTTATTTTTTTGGGCCCAATATTTTTTTTTAAATTTATATTGTTTTGGGTTCCATAATTTTTTTTGGTCCTATATTTTTCTAGCTCTATATTTTTTTGGGGCTTATATTTTGCAGGCCCTACTTTTTTTCAAGTCCTATTTTCTTTGGGCCTCATATTTTTTGGGCCTCATTTTTTTTAACCTTATATTTTTTTGGATTCTATATTTTTCTGGGGTCTATATTTCCTTGGTCTCTATGTTTTTCTAGGCCTTATATTTTTCGGGCCCTTTTTTTCTGAGTCCTATTTTCTTTGGGCCTTATATTTTTTTGGGGCCAATACTTTTTTGTTTCTGATATTTCCTTTTTTTAGGCCCAATATTTTTTTGATTCTTATATTTTCTTGGGCTCTATATTTTTTGGGCCCAATATTTTTTATTCTTATATTTTTTTGGGCCCAATATTTTTTGAATTCTTATATTTTCTTGGGCTCTATATTTTTTTTGGTACAATATTTTTTTGAATTTTATATTTTCTTGGGCTCTATTTTTTTGATTCCTATATTTTCTGGGGCTTTATATTTTTTCTGGTCCAATATTTTTTGATTTTCATATTTCCTTGGGCTCTGTATTTTTTTGGCCCAATTTTTTTTCATATTCATATTTTTTTGGACCCAATATTTTTTTTATTCTTATATTTTTTGGGCCCAATATTTTTTGAATTCTTATATTTTCTTGGGCTCTATTTTTTTGATTCTTATATTTTCTTGGGCTCTATATTTTTTTTGGTCCAATATTTTTTTGATTTTCATATTTCTTTGGGCTCTGTATTTTTTTGGCCGAATTTTTTTTCATATTCATATTTTTTTGGACCCGATATTATTTTTATTCTTATATTTTCTTGGGCTCTATATTTTTTTGGGCCCAAAATTTTTTTGATTCTCATATTTTCTTAGGGGTCTATATTTTTTTGGGCCTAATATTTTTACGGTTTTTATATTTTCTTGGGCTTTATTTTTTTGTGTCCAATATTTTTTTGATTCTAATATTTATTTTGGGCTCAGTATATTTTTGACTCTTATATTTTCTTGGGTTATATATTTTTTTGGGCCCAATATTTTTTTTATCCTTATATTTTTGTGGGTTCTATATTTTTATGGGCGCAATATTTTTTGATTCTTATATTTTCTTGGGTTCTATATTTTTCGAGCTTTATATTTTTTTGGTTCTTAGATTTTTTTGTGTCATATTTTTTAACGTAGCGTTTCATCCAAGCCTGTATACTTTTACATTGGATTCTACTTTTGGATTAGATTCAGTGGAGTGTATTTC
This sequence comes from Anastatus disparis, assembly GCA_017163975.1. NCBI lineage: Eukaryota > Metazoa > Arthropoda > Insecta > Hymenoptera > Eupelmidae > Anastatus > Anastatus disparis. Next base: position 3,221,150 of record JAFFSR010000302.1, read on the forward strand.
TTATAATGTTTTACACAGACTGCGCTCTAGACGCTTTAATATATTTTATTTAATTTTAAATGCAATATGTTTGTGCATCTCACCTTGGCATTAGACATTACAAATCTAATAGCGCATCTCCATATGCAGCCGATCCAACAGCGCATCCCCATATGCAGTTGATTCAACAGATTATCCCAATATGCAACCGATTAAACAGCGCACCCCCATATCCAGTCTATTCAACAGCGCATCCCCTTATGCAGCCGATTTAACAGCGTATTTCTATATGCAGCCGATTTGATAGTGCATTCTCCTATGTAGTCGATTTGACAGCGCATCTCCATATACTGCCGATTAAACAGCGCATCCTCTTATGCAGCTGATTCAACACCATATCAAACTATTGATTTTGATAGCGGCAGTAAATATATATTTTAGTAAATGTTGTATAATTTAGTAAATATTATATTTTTTATTATATATTCAAGTTCAACTATTGCACAGTCTAAAACATAAATATATACAATATCTCTTCACATATTCTTTACAATATCTCTACATAAAGAATGTTTTTTGCATAAATTGGGTTCTGTTCATTTTTATTTTCTCCGTTGACAAAAGCGTTGTCGCCTAAAAATAATTTCAAATTATTTTTATATTTTGTTCTTGAAAGAGCAACATATAATTGTCCGTGACTGAAAACTTGTGACGGCAAATAAACACCAACCTTTTCATAAGATTGTTCTTGAGATTTATTAATAGTCATCGCAAAACCTAATCTTATAGGAAACTGTTTTCGTTGTTAAAAGGAATTTGTTCCGTAGATGGAGATAAACTTATTCTTGGAATAAAAACTAATTTACTTTTGTTTTGTCCAGTTGTTGATTTCGCTTGAATGGAATATTTGAGCAATTTTTTTATTATCAACTTTATCATTACAAAGTCCCTCATTGATATTTAAATTTCCTGAAAGTATTATGATAGCCCCTACTTTTAAATGTAATTTATGTGGTGGAAGTCCATTAGCAGTAAACTTATTTAAGAATTCTGTAGGTAACATAATATCTAAATTTTTTTTATTATTATCTTCAGCTGTATTAATATTTAAATATTCAACATGTTTTTCTTCCATTAAACTCAAAACATTATTATTGATTTCAGTAACATTATTTTTAGGAGCCAAAATAACTTTTTCCGTTAGATTCGTATTGTTTGTTTTTATTGCTTTTCCGAATATTTCTTCGACAAGATTTTCTTAAATGATAAAATTATCTGGTATAGCACTTAGTTCATTATCATCTCCAAAAATATTGCGGCGTTTTACTTTTCCGATATCTAATAACCATTATATAAGATTATTATCATTATCCGAAACTAGCAGATTTTCATTTAAATTTGTTTGCTTAAAATTCTGCCAGAATAAACTAATTTAACTGAATTTTCAATAAGGTTCATACGGCTTCCATGTCGAACTGTTGGTAATGTTCGCCTGAATTCTCCTGATACAATTACAGTTTAACCATCGAAGGGTTGGTTTACATTGCATAAATCTTGAAAAAGATGATCAACTGCTTCAAAAGCAAATTTTGAAGTCATGGATATTTCATCCCAAATAATTATTTGTTTTTCCTTTAATTGTTTGCCTTCTGCAGAATTAGGCTTAACATTACAAGTTGTACAATCTGTTATATTTAACGGTAGTTTAAATGTTGCATTTACTGTTTTTCCATTGACTAAAAAATTCGCTGTTATACCTGTCCAATCTACACATAAATAATGTATAGTATGATATTTAAAATGAGCTATAAAAACGTGAAGTGAATCACTTTTTCCACTTCTACCTGGTCCATCTATAAAGATATATTTTTCTTTACTTTGGCTTTTTAAACTTTTTATAATAGAGTCGAATATTCGTCTTCGTTTATCATTCAAAGAATTTATTTTCATTTCTAATTTATGAAAAATATTATTATTATAATTTAAAATTGTTTCATCATTATCTTCTTCTATAAATGTGTTTATGTTAAGTGCATTAAAATCGTTTAAAAAAAATCCATTGATTTGTAAATTATTTTTAATAAGATTCGATGCAAAATTTTTACCTATATTTTTTTCGTATTTAGGATGGTAAAACTTATCTTTATATTTTTTTTTATAAATCTCGTGCATTTATAGGATTATGAAAAACGCAAATGAAAGCAAATAATTGACAAAGAGCATAAGGGAATTTTGTTGAAGATGCTTCTTCCAAACATCTGTCCCATTCTTCATCTTCATTAATTAATTGTTTTGACTTAGCTGCCTCATAAAACGAATTATACATCACATCATCAACAGTACGCAAAGCTTTAAAAGATGTGGCTCCTTTAACATGTAATAGTAAAAACCTAATAAAATAACGTTCTCTATCTTCCGGACTTACCAAGGAAATTTTACTAAGTATTAGTTTCCTTTTTTTTCTTTTATTCCACTATTTCAGTTTTTCATCAGATGCATAAAAATTTAATATTTCTAAATACAAGTGATTTCGTGCTTCAAAATCTTCTTCATTCAATTTAAAATATGCTGTTAATGTTGTTTCCACATTTTTTTGCATGCTCATTTCTTCTCTTCCTTCTTTGAGAAATACATTTTTTTTATTTTCTTTATGAACGCTTAGATTTTTTATAGTATGTGGAATAACATGTAAAGGATATTCTAATAATCTGTGCATTGCTTTAGGTGGATATTAATATCGTGTATTAATGTATTTTTGGATTTCGTCATATTGATATTCAACATTTTCACGATTGTCATTTTAAAGAGTGTCTTTATTTTCTGATTGAAAATCGATATTTACTTGATGTATTTTAATGTGTGCACAATCATGACCTTTATAACAGTATTTGAATAAATATTTAATGCATTATACAGTGGAACATACTTCTACGTTTATGTGTGCATTAAATTTTAATAATAAGTAAGGATTATAAAGATCAATAAATCCATTATCTGCAACTCTTTCTGTGAATTTATTTTTGAAAATTATTTTGACGGCATCATTTTTACTGTTGTATAGTGGATATCCATTTAATTCAAATGTTATTATATTGTTTAATTTTTTCGGAAAATTTTTAGTACATTGTTTTGTATTTTTATCCATACACGGACAATTTATATTTTGCATACCAAAGGGACCGTACATCATAAATTGTTTAACAATACTACATAATTTTGGATAAATATCTCTTTTTGACATTTCTGTACTTATTATTTTATTAACTTTTTCGGAAATGTCAAATTTATTATTTTTATCTAAGAATAACAACATATGCATATGCGGTAATTCTTGTTTTTGAAATTTAAGTACATAACTATATGCAATACATTTTTCTAATATTCCCTTTTTTATTACTGAATTTTTTAATTCTTCTACTTTTTGATAAAATACTTTCATTTTAATATCTGGTCTGTCTATTGCATTTTCATAAATTTCCAAGTTTTCAGTTATTTCTTTCCAATATGGGTTACAGGTCATAGTTACAAAAAGGTCAGCTTTACCATGATAATTTACAAGTGTCATTGCGTCAATGTAATTTTGTTTTAAAAATCGTGGACTTCCTGTAAAGTTTGATGGTAATATGACCATTTTTCCAATTTTTGAAGAACCTTATTCTTTTTTTGTTATGTAAATAGTCCATAACACCTATGTATCAATCACTTCTTAATACCTTTTTGGTTTTTTCGTATGAAATATAATCTGGAGATTTCAACTTTTACGAACGCATCAACAATGAAACGTTGAGATAATTTTCCTAAATTAGGGTATGGATTAAATTCATTTCTAACACTAAATTTATAATTATAAAATTGCAAATTTGAAATATTAGATTTTCCAAATTTAGTTTTCATATTTGGTATCCATCCGAAACCACCATTAGGATGAATAAGCGGATATTTCATAGGATCTGTATGTTTACTTATTGTCGATATACCAATTGGTTTACCATACTTAGAATAAATGACAATATCACGTTCAATAGGAGAAAGATCGTCTTCCCTAACATATACTATTGCAACTTCATTACAGGTAGGTAGATTATATCTATTTTTATCCAAATTATTATTGCGGATAATAGACATAGTAACAGTTCTTGGAGAACAATTTATTTTTGCACATCGTTGTAGTTCTTCTTTTTCTACTTCATGCATCATTTTATAGGCTTTAGCATGAGGGCTAATGTCTCTTATGAAGTTATCTAAATGTTTTAATAATGTTAAATTTGTATTAAACTTATTTCGTTCAATCGTTGCCATTTCATTATCTAAAATATATAATTGTCCATATTTACGTGCTTTATCTTTATTAGGATGTAACGCATATACATTATGGTGAATTTGTCCAAAAATTAAGGAAAAATTGTCTGAAAAAAAAAGAAATGATAAAAAATGCTATGAATCAATTGTAATATGATGAAAGAATAATAATAAAATTTGTAAAAATAACAAAAAAAAAAAAAAAATATATATATAAATATAACAATAAAAAAATGGTTATTTTCGGCAATTATATATAATCATTTAGAAAAGTTTGTTGTAACAAGAACTAAGATAAAAATTATTTCGATTAATTTCTGATGATTGTATTATTCAATTTATTTACAGTTATTTATGGATATATGCAGTATCTACATTTAAAAAATGTATAAATAATAATAAACAATCATTATTTATCTCCAGACTAACGCTTCTTTTATTATTATTCACAGTTTTCAATATTTTCTTATCATCATTTATTTATTCACGGTATTATTCTACTTTTACAAAATAATTTTCATACAAGGTGATAAAATATTTTACTATAAGGTAATATATATATATATTTTTTTTTATATATATATATATATATATATATATATATATATATGTTGTATATCACAAAAAATTTTTAACATCAAAACTAATTCTCTAATGTATGGAATAAAAAATTTAATTGATAGAAATTTTGATATGGGAATACTTTTTATTATTAACTTTTTAATAACTTTGAATAATGGTATTTTATCATTCTAAAATATTTGAATTTAAAATTAACCAAAAATGTGTATTTTAATCTTATGGTTTTTTCTATTAAACTTTTTTATTTAATATTTATAAAATACATTTGTGAAGATATTTTTATAAGAAGTAAACACGAAATTATTTTTAAGCATATTTTACGTGAAAATTAATTTCATAATTCAAATTCACGGTCATATATTAAGGTCTGGAAATCATAGTTGTTACTCAGTCCCTAGTCTTCAGTTTATTTATATCAAATATCGTACTATCTTTGTTTTTCTTATGGAAGTAGAGTAAGAAATAGTCACTTGATGGAATAACTTATACGCTTTTTTACTTTAAGCACATGTGTACATATATTTTTATATTATGTTTAATGGAATTATTTTCAGTTTTATTCAGTACTCAAAATTATTTTATATTTTCATTTATTTTATTAAAATGTATAAATTAACCAATTTTCAAGTGAAAAAGTATTGCCTTAACTTCTGAATTATTATATTGCAGTTATATATTTTATTAAAATGTATAAATTAGCCAATTTGAAAGTGAAAAAGTATTGCCTCAACTTCTGAATTTTTATATTGCAGTTATAACTATATTAAATTCTTATATTTTTATAAAAAAGTATTGATTAAATATTTTTAGAAAAAAGTATTGATTAAATATTCTTATAAAAGTATTAATTAAATTTAAATTGACGTAAAAATTGTTTAAATAAAAATTATATCATCATGATACATTTAAAATCAGTTTACTGATTTCTATTCAAATCAATAAAAAAATATTATGTAAATCATTATTTTAAAAACATGTTTTAATCATTAACCATGAAATAAGCAAAAGCAGTATGCTGTATTCGATTTTATGGAAACTGACAACTGTGCAATTACATTCATTTTGGATTGAGAACTGAGTGCTGAGTGTTGAGTATTGACTGTAAATTTAAACATGCATAATTGATTCCATTTAAGCTATAGAAGATGATTTCAGTAAACATTGGATAACAAAATTTAAAACGTGTGACGACTTAGGTGTAACGTGTAATATCATTGGAGAATAGCTCTTAAGGCAGGAATACATAAATAAAAAATTACTATACCAAATAGCAAAATTGGCGATATTTATAATAAATGATAATAGAACTTTGGCAAAAATTACTACAGTTATACCAAATTATTCTATTCAGAAAAGTTATTTTTTTCATTTTGCAAGTTTGTCCCTCCTTTCCTATACAGTAAACCAAAATTTAATAGGATATTTCTCTCCGTGTAGCACTCAGAACTCAACCCTTAGATCTCAAAGTTTAATTGTTCCGTGTTTCCTATGAACGAAGACCTGCTTTATAGGGAACACGTAAAAATGAACTTTAAATCTGAGTGCTAAATGTTGAGTGTCAACTATGAATTCAAGCCTAATTTATTTGTATGATAAACAGCCAAAAAGGTTACAACTTATACCCAAATAATGATATTTGAGATTCAAATAATACTCAATACTCAAATTATGTTTTTGAAAACAAACTTTATAGAAGAATATCAATTATCATCTTATGAATTGTGAAGATTGTGAAGTTCCAATCTTAGGCTCGAATTTATAGTTGACACTCAACACTCAGCGCTCAGATCTCATAGTTTCATTATTTCATGTTCCCTATAAATATGTCATATGAAAAACATATAATCTTATAACTTATAACTTACGACTTATAACTTTTTAAATGAACATAAAAATAGATACTTCAAAATTTAAAAAATAAAAAAATAAAAAATGTTTCCTATAAATGTCACGAAAAAACCGAGCAACGTTAGGTACGAGATATTTCATGAACATACAAATATTAAATTTAGTACAAAACTAAAATAAAAAAATTATTAAAATGAGGCTATTCTTTTTTATTTAAAATTAGTCATCTATACATAATAATATAATAAAAGAAAATTCAACGGAGCGACGTTGGGAGCGAGAAACTTCAATATAATCAATACTTATTAACGTAAAACCCATTGAATTGTATAACAATTTTTAACAGTTGATAAATATAATGTAAATCATATAATATATATATATATATATATATATATATATATATATATATATATGGGACGTTTCACGTCAACTCACCTAACAAAAAAATAGAATTCGTCGAAAATCTGTGAAAATGTTCTATTTGATACCCAAAATATACAAAAAAAATTTTAGAGGTCCAGGTCAAAGGAGTCAGGATTTAAACGTGATGGAATTTTTCGAATTTTCCAAATTTTTTGCTAAATAAATATTTTAATGAATTTTTTCCTCAAAAACTATCAATTTTTCGTTAAAACTTAATAGAATACTTTTTCTTGGAAATTAGATGTAGAATTCACCTGAATTTTTGCAAATTATAATATACTGATTTTTATGCTTACTTGATCGATTTAAACATACTATTTAGTATATCTAAAAATCGAGCAGGTTAAATTGGCTTTTTAAAGTCTTATTTTTTTTGTTTTTTTATGAGGAAAAAATATACGAAGCCTCTAGTTGGGCAGCCTTCTCAAAGTTACTTAATTGTGCAAAAATGTCTGAAAAAATCGTTATTTTAGATCAATGATGAGATTCGTGATTTTTTTTCTGAAAAAGTATTGATTTTTGGGACACATGTATGAAAATGTTTTTTATTGGAAATCATGTGTAGAACATGAACATATTTTTACAAATTGTAATCTAAGACATTATGAACCATATATACTAAAAATTTAACAAAAAATAAATTTAAAAACTTCAAAATTTCATTTATAATTTGTGATGTTTAGCAAATAATGGTTTACAAAAATTTACATACATTTTACATACAATTTCCAATAAAAAACATTTATATACATTTGTCCCAAAAATCAATACTTTTTCAGAAAAAAAATCACGAATCTCATCATTGATCCAAAATAACGATTTATTCAGACTTTTTTGCACAATGAAGTAACTTTGAGAAAGCTGCCCAACTGGAAGCTTCGTATATTTTTTCCTCATAAAAAAACGAAAAAAATAAGACTTTAAACAGCCAATTTAACCTGCTCGATTTTTAGATATACTAAATAGTATGTTTAAATCGATCAAGTAAGCATAAAAATCAGTATATTATAATTTGCAAAAATTCAGGTGAATTCTACATCTAATTTTCAAGAAAAAGTATTCTATTAAGTTTTAACGAAAAATTGATAGTTTTTGAGGAAAAAATTCATTAAAATATTTATTTAGCAAAAAATTTGGAAAATTCGAAAAATTCCATCATCTTCAAATCCTGACCCCTTTGACCTGGACCTCTAAAATTTTTTTTGTATATTTTGGGTATCAAATAGAACATTTTCACAGATTTTCGACAGATTCTATTTTTTTGTTAGGTGAGTTGACGTGAAATGTCCCATATATATATATATATATATATATATATATATATATATATATATAAATTTTAAATTACTAATAATTAATTTGAAACTCAAAAGTAACTATTTCAAAACGGAATATGGAAGATAAACATGTATTGTTTTACTCCTTAAATATCACGAATTAGAATATTAATTATTAGTAATTTAAAAGTGTTATATATTATATAAATAATTCTATATTTAATAATTTTTAATTTAAGTAACAGGAAAAGCCGCACGAAAAGAGATTAACAATCACATTTTCTGCGAAATATTGCCCTTGAATCAAGTAGGTGAAATATCAGTCTTAGTACAAAAAACAGACACTAAGCATCGCAAATTTATGCTCTTACTCCATAATATAATAGTACCAACATTAGTCTCTAAAGTTCAAGCTATAGTACAAATCGAAATTATACCGTCGCTTTTTTTCAAATACCTTAGTACATAAATAAGATATACTAGATTTAGAACCTATTTTAACTATACTTTCCTTTCTCTGTGCAGTTGTTAGTTCTTGTAAACATCAAATACTGTTTTCGATTATTTCATGGTTTGTGATTGAAACACGTGATTAAAAAGAATGAATTGCTATCATATTTTTTCATTGATTCAAATGCAATTTAGTAGAAAAAATTCTTAATTCATCATGGTATAATTTGTATTCAAAAAATTTAATGCATATTGTAACTTTAATTAATCTTTTTTATAAAAATATAAAAATTTGATTTAGTACAAAACTACAATATCAAAATTCATAAGTTGCGATCCTTTTTTATTTTGAAATTGGCTAATTTATGCATAATAATATAATATATGAAAATTCAACCGAGCGACGTTAGGAGCGAGGTATTTTTTGCTAGTATTTGAATTATTTAAATAATTTTGATTTGAATTTGATTGTTTACATGCTTAACAATATATACGATCACTTGTAACTTTATTGAAAAATCTCGTAACAGAAAAAACATCTGTGATGAATATCAGATTTTTGAAAATCCTTTCGACTTCCGTTTGAATTTCTTCCTAATGATTAATTTAAAAAAATAAATAAATAAAAAGTTAGTATTTTGTATCTAACTCAATTTGTTTTTATGATATTTGTTGTGCGACTATCAGAGACAATACTGTTTGAAGGGGCGCTATGTATACATAATAATATATATGTATATATAGCGCTCATACATAATACAAACATACAGGAAGTTTTTAATAATTAACTCATTAGAATGAAAATCATTTCGTGGCCGTTACAGATGTATCTGCGTATGAGTGCGCGCTTTATACATACTAAACGCTTATTTGGTAACCCACTACCCAAACAGCAATTTCACAACGATTTGTACGATGATTTGTCGATGAGCCTTCTTTCTCCCCACCTATGTTTAGCTTGTGTAGTGCGTATTCGCTTGCTATATTCTCTCTCTCTTTCTCTCTCTCTTTAATCCAGGCTGCGTGGTATGGTATAGTATTCCCCCTCTCTTTTATTCTTATAACTTAGTTGTGTATGCGCGCACAGATAAGGTCACACGCACACAACACGTATTAAAATTTAACGTGACGGCAACTTGGATTTTTATGCCCAGCAAATTTTCAAGTCGCGCCAAAAGAAGTATCAACTTCAAAAATTACGAGATACAGACATTATTATATGGGTCAAAGCTTTAATGATAGCAAAAAAGCTTTAGAAATCGTTAAGAGGAGGTCACGTATCTCTGTCCTTTTCTAATCAAAGAAATGATTTTTTTACAAAAACTACTAACTTTAGCAAAAAATGAAGAGAAAGCCGCATCTTGTATCAAAAAAAGCAATATTTTCTTCGATGAGAAAGAATTAATTTTATTGCTTCGTTCTCAAGAAAACCTTGAAAAACGAAATTGTCCACCCTAACCTCTATGATTTAAGTTTTTCAAGGTTTTCTTTAAAACGAAGCAATAAAATTAATTCTTTCTTATCAAAGAAAATATTGCTTTTTTTGATATGAGATGCGGCTTTCTCTTTATTTTTTGCTAAAGCTATTAGTTTCTGTGAAAATCTTGATTCTTTAATTAGAAAAGGACAGAGATACGTGACCTCCTCTTAATAAAACTTCGCAAGATCTATGTTGTAACAATTTACCATTTGGTGATAAATTAGTAGTTTAAGGAGGTGATTTTCGACAAATACTTTCTGTTATAGAAAATATTTTTAAAGACGTAATAGTAGAAAATAGTTTTAAATATTTTTCTTATGGCCTTTATTCGGAATTGAAAAATTAAATAAAAAAATCCGTTGCAAAAATAAATTATTTTATTCTTCATTACTACAATAGAAGAAGGTCAAATTGAATCATTTCAAATTCCCGAGAAATAGAAAACTACAAAAATTTACAAAAATATTAATGATAATGACAATATAAATCGATTAATATTAGCAGCTTATAATGATGACATAAATAATTCAAATAAAAAAATATTAAAAGTACTTAACGTTGGATTAACTCACTATAGCGTAGATTATACTACTCATAAGAGAGTTGATCAAAGTGATGATAATATCGAATTGAATTATCCAAAAGGAACCCTTAATAAAAAGAAAGAAGGTTTATCACCACACATATTGAAATTAAAAGTTAAGAGGAGGTCACGTATCTCTGTCCTTTTCTAATCAAAGAAATGATTTTTTTACAAAAACTAATAACTTTAGACAAAAATGAAAAGAAAGCCGCATCTTGTATCAAAAAAAGCAATATTTTCTTTGATAAAAAAAATTAATTTTATTGCTTCGTTCTCAAGAAAACCTTAAAAAACCAAATTGTCCACCCTAACCTCTATAATTCTTTCTTATCAGATAAAATATTGCTTTTTTTATTACGAGATGCGGCTTTTCCTTCATTTTTTGCTAATGTTATTAGTTTATGTAAGATACTCAATTCTTTGATTAGAAAAGGACAGAGATACGTGACCTCCTCTTAAGGCCATAGTTGTATTAATGAGAAATTCAATTATCTCTAAATATTTATGTAATAGAACAAGATTAAAAATTATAAAATTTTATAAATATAATCTTGAAGCTGAAATCATTACTGGAGAAAAATTGGGAATAAAGTTTTTATCTCAAGAATAACATTGAATACTGATGAATCATCATCTCAATCTTTTATTTTTTATAGGAAACAATTTCCTTTAACGCTAACTTTTGCTATAATTATTAACAAATCTTAAGGTCAAAGTTTTGATAGGATTGGGTTATTTATTAAAAGACCTTTATTTTTGCATGGACAGCTTCATGTTGCACTATCCAGATGCAAAAATTCTAACAGAATATACATATAAAATGAATCCGAAAATAAATATGAAATATTAAATATTATTTGGAAAGAAATTTTTAATTATTAATTCAATCTAGAAAATATTTAAGAAATAAATATAATTTATAGAAAAATAAATATAAAATAAATTACTATTTAATTAATATGAAATAAATTTATATACTAGATAAACATGGACAATTACATGGAAAACAATCAAGAAATTAATATGGAAAATAATATGAAAAATCAAACAGAAAATAGCATAGATAATAACATTAATAATATTGAGAATAATAAAATGAATTAGCAAATTATGGAATTGGATCCAATAATATGTATGTTAAACCATATAACGGTCATGGGGATCAGGTGAGCGCACTTATAATAATTAGCTGAATGAGAAAAAATAATACACTAGAAGGGAATATAGCTTTCAAACGTCATACGATTTATTAAGACTCACAACTTTAAACTACATTCAGTTTTAGGGCGCCAGTCACGTTACCGCACGTGACTTCGATATATCTAACCTAAAGGGAAATTGGAAGGAAGTGGAAAAACACACAAAAAAAGAGCTACAGGGGATCTAGCTAACGGCACGCTACAGTTTACGCACAAAGACACAAAATTCGCACACGCGGTCGCCTGAAACACAATTGCACGCAGCACAAGAAATGTTAGATAAGGAGGTGCGACGCACTCCTTAATCTTCAGGCGTCCGGCATTTCAGAATGTCCAAAAGTGATACTTGAGAAAAATTTTCCATACAAAAAGTTCCCAATGGACTACCAATGTGGGCCGACCTTAAAGTGATGCCGATCGGCATCACCCCGACTGCCTGTAGGTTAATTACGCAAATACGTAATAAAAAAAACAAAGCTGTAATAAAGAATCAAACAGATTCAATGACACTTATTCTTTTCAAACACATTCACAGCAAGTTAAGAAATTATAAGATCAGCAATAGCACGCTCGAATTATTTTTAGATAACCTTTCGTTACGGTGGTGACAGAAGGAATGAGGCGGCAATGGCTGCTTTTTCTTCTTCTTGCTGGCCGCAATCTTCTTTAGTACGCGCTGCGCGCGCAACTAAAGGCCCCAGCTCGACTACTAGAGTCGTAGAATATACTTTGTACGTGTAAGATAGAGACTTAGCTGAGCCTTGCGCGCGTGTGAGTGCCGAGTTAATGTTGAAAGTTATTTGAATTTGGTCATTTTATGCTTGCTTTTTATATGTTGCTTCTTTCTGTCGCACTTGGCGCTAAATATTAAGATTTTTTAAATATAAGTAATATGGCACAAATTGCCATGTTACAACCAATATCTGATAAAGAATTAAAAGAATTATGTAATTTCAATGCCAAAATTGATGTATATGAAGAAATGGAAAATATTCAAGAATTAGAAGATGAAGAAAAATATTATCAATATATAAAAGAACAAAAATGATCTACAGTACCGCTCAAAAGTTCAGAAACATTTTATTTTTCAAAGACTCAAATTCAAATCGTGATATCTCAGAAACGCTTCGATAAATTTAAAAAATTCAAACGACGTTTGAAAGATCAGACAAAATATGATCCTTTTATAAGCTGTAGAATATTCTAAACTCTTTTTTAACTTAATTTTTTTGTGATTGAAATTTTTGAATTTTTACGAATTTCAATTAATTAACTGTAACATTTTTAAGAATTTATGAAATTAAAAATTTTAAAATTGATTGCAAAGTAGAGAAAATTTCCTAAAAGATTGTCTTTAATCAATTTTTAATATCTATTCCGTGTGCAGAGTTATAAGCGTGCGAAAATGGAGCAAATAAAAAAATAATTTTTCAGGTGCAATAAAATATTCCATATTTTTTACACGCTTTTATTGAGCTTACTTCCACGTCTGTCTGTCTGTCTGTAATCAAATCTTGCACGCTCGATTTGAGGCACTTTTTGTCGATAAAAATTTCTGAAATTTTACACAGACCTTGGTCTCCGATGACGGTGCAATAATCTGTTGTCAGGCCGGTGATGACGGGTGAACAAAGTCATCTCCAAAGAAGTTTAAGTGGGAAGACATCTTTGGGGCGAGGCGAATTGATAGAACATTGATGAGTTGATAGTTGTAAAAAAATTCATAGAGATCGAGGAATGTATAGGGAGAAATATAGAGGATAGGGGAATGTATATAGGATGGGGAATATATAGGGATAGAGGAATATATATAGGGAACAGAGGAATGTATAGGGGATAGGGGAATGTATAGAAGATGTAATTAAATATAAGCTTTTAAAAAAAAATTACTCATAGAAAATTCAAATTGAACTAAAAAGTAGAAAATAAGAAATGAAAAAAAAACATTTTAGAAACACGCTTTTATAATGGAGGAGATACACTAAAAGGTATTGAATAAATTAATTTACTTCCTTGAAATTACTTTTATACAGTTCATTGCAATAATTAAGGGCACAAAACACCTTTTCCCCCTGCTAGTAAAAAAGATATGTATTGATTAGATTTAATTAAATTCTTTGTAAATGGAAATAATATTTGAAAGTAGACTAAAATACCTTTATTTTAAGCTTTTATAAGCTCATTCTGCTTAAACTGTAGTCCTATAATCATTCGATGAATTCTTGTTCTTATAATGGCTCCACCGTAAGATTTGAGCTGAACCGCTGGATGGATCTGACTTTTCCAAACTGATTTAACTTAGTATTAGCATCATTCTCGTATGAATGAGGGAATTCCTGAAACACAAAAAATTTTTTACTTTTCAACAAAAAATATTAATTAATTAAATAAATTTTTATTTTTTTACCTTATTTTTGGATTTTTTAACAACTTCTTGTCATTCGATTTCAAAATCCTTCATTTACGCGAGAATGATGCTAATACTGAAGTTAAATCAATTTGGAAAAGTCAAATCCATCCAGCAGTTCAGCTCAAATCTTACGGGGCAACACCTAAAATTTTAAAAATTCAATATTTGAGAAAAACAGCTTTAAAGATTTTAATTATTATATCTTAAAATTATCAATGCTATACTTATCTTTCATAAAATAATTCTTTCCTGGTATTTTTTATTTATATTAGCTAACAATATAAAAAAGAGATACCAGACAAGAGAACCTTGTTATCGACTGGATAAAGCTGAAATGCAAAAAGATATGTTATTAAAATAATCAATAAAAAGAATCTTCCTTATTATAAGATATTTTGTCAGTACTCACCCTTATTCACCAATGAAACTATGTATTTGTTGTAAGAATCAACAAATACAGAGTTACTTGTTACTCTGATGGTTGTTAGAATCACTCGTTCTAACCTCGAATCAGCTGAAAACTAATAGATAATATTTAATATGGAGTAATCATTTTATATTTTATAATTCAAAATTAAGAAATAAAATTTAGATTTAAAATTTATATTTTGATTAATATTAAAATTTATAAATAGAATTTATATCTAAATATGTAATAATAATTAGAATTATACACTTACATGAATTTAATATGCATCCAGTGTATAGAAATCCATCACACCTATTCGTACTTTTCTTTTCAGAGTATGTGCTTCTTTCGAATGAGACTAACTTGATCACTCTACATTGAATTATCTTCTATCATTCAAAGTCCTGACCCACTCGACAGATACATTTCCAAGTTCGATGTTCAATTTCTCCAACATCTTGAGAAAGTTATATCAAGATCAGCACTATTTGGGGAAGTCGATTCAAGTTATTTTTTAACAGCTTTAGATGTAGAACCTTTTGCCACTTGTTCCTATACTTTTGTTATTTAACAACTTATAGCATTGAACTCTGACTGAGCAACTGGCTTTGATAAATCTATTAAACTACAAAAACTAGACGAACTTGCAAGTCCATGGTCAAGTACACGAACAGCAAGAACATTATATCTGTTAACTTTATACGTATTGTCCATAGCACTTTCTCTCTTGTTAGAGTTTACAGTTGCTCATTCGTCACAAAAATCACAAATCATATTAATTTTGAATCCTTATCCTCCAAAAGAAGTTTCAATAAATTTCATCTTATGATAGCACACACTGCAATACAATTTTTTTAACATAGAAGATAGAACGTTGGTATCAACATTTCTATTTTTTGCCCTGGAACTTGAAAATTCTATTCTTTTCAGTTTAGAAAAAGAAGTAGAGGGTCTACTTCTCTTAGCTTCAGGAGAATTTTTTCCACTCTTACTAAGAAATTTCCTTGGTCTCTTTTTAGATCTTCCTGTAGCTCGTTTTCTATCTTGATGTTGGTTATGAAATCTGCCTCTTGTATCTCTTTCATTATTTGACATTTTTGAGGTTCGTATTCTTAATGTTAATTAAAGCTTTTTACACTTCAAATACACTTTCTATTTGAATAAACGTAGAATTTCAGGCGCACATAAAAAAATATGAAATAGCTCGCGAACGTGTAATTTATTAAAAATTAATAATTTTACGTAAATTAAACCACGAAACCTACTAATAATTTTTTAAATGCACTTCAAGTAAACAAACTTACTGCAAACTGACCAAATAATCAGCTGAGACTGACTGTCATGTAGCGAAATGATACGAGCAGAAAGCGTGAACGCGCGAAATTCAAATTGATAAAAAATTACACGAATAACTATGTGCCACTCGTTTCCTTACAAAATCATAACGGAATAAAATATGGATGTAAAACTTTTTAGAACTTAAATCAAGATAAATATTTTGTTAAAATTAAAAAAATAAACTCTTTTTTTTCATTCAAACGTAAAAAAAATCAATAAAAATAAAAAAAATTCAATTGAAACTAATTCTTAACATTTTTTTAATTTGTAAAAATTATATCATTATAGACTTAATAAATAAAAACAAAATTAAATCTCTTAAAAAAAACTTTTTGGAGATTAATTAATGATTTATGAATTATTGAATCAAGTAGTAAAAAAATAAGTTCTCATAGTGTTTTAATAAGATTTGCTAAAAATTTGAGAAAAATCTCAAAATAGCAAAATTAACAAAAAAAAATCAATTAAAAGTTTATTCTACTAATTTCTTTATAAAAACGAAACTAAATGAGATAGGGTAAAAAAACTTGTTGGAGCTTATTCTACAGCAAATTTCCTATAAAAAAAAGCAATAAACCCAAATTGGATAGTGGGACCGAGAAAAAGGTGTTTTGTGCCCTTAAGAGAAAATTTTTGTTGTAAAATTTTCTCTTAATTATTGCAATGAACTGTATAAAAGTAATTTGAAGGAAGTAAATTAATTAAGCGTACTAACTAGGAGAGTGTCACACCTCCGGATCACAGATTTTGCTCAAACTTCGGGATAAGTTTTTAGATTATAAAATATGGAAAAAGTTGAAGTTGTAGTCATAAATACTCAATATTTCCCTAGTTACAGGCAATTAAAGAAAATCACTAAAAAAGTTACTAGATTTTTAAACGCATATAGTTCTTTAGCGTCGATAGCTACAAGCTTGAAACTGTTTTTAAATGAAAGTTGAGCTCAAATCTTTTCGAATTAGTAGTTATAGCATGTCAAAATATTATTTTTTCCCAAAGTTAGAGCATGATAAACATTTAAGCAAAATCCGTGATCCGGAGGTGTGACACTCTCCTAGTAAGCCATCAATTTAATTCTTCTGTAGCTTAGTGGAGTCATGTTACTCGCCACCAGTAAGCTGGTGGTAGGGCTGGTATGATAAGTTCCTAGTGAGATCTTGATACCTTTATTGTGGATAGGTTCCAGGGAGTTTGTGTGTTTTGAAGAGCCGTAGATGATACACCCGTATCTATTTTCGATATCACTGTGGCTTTGAATGTGTTTAGTAGAATGGATTGGTCCGCTCCCCAGGTTTTAGCTGCTAAGGTTTTCATTATTTTTAGTCTGTTGTGGGCTTCGTATTACAAATGTTTAATGTGATTTTTCCATGTTAGTTTTCTATCAAAGATGAGCCTTAATGTTTTAATTTCTTCGACTTTTTGTATCTGTTGCTAGTTTAAATTAAGAGTAATCTTGAATCATCTTGTTTGGTTAAGAAAATAATATAGTTGATTTTAGTTTGTGAGAATTTGAAGCCGGTAGTTATAAACCACGAAAAGATATTATTTAGTGTGTTCTGAAGAATGTTTTCTGTGATTAAAGAATCCCTTCCTGTTCTGTGTATATTGTGAGATCATCGGCAAATATACAGAATCTAGTTGGGGCTTCGATGCACGTTGTAAGCTCATTTATAGCTATCAGGAAAAGAGTGACACTGATTATCGATCCCTGTGGAGCTCCGTTTTCTTGAGGTAATCTGTCTGAAAATACATCGTTTACTTTAACCTGAATGAGCCTGTCCTTTAGGAAGTTTTTTATGAATGCGAGTATATGGCCGATTATATTTTTTTTTGAGGAGGTGGATCACTCGTCTTTGTATATGGTTTCGTAGGACTTTTCCAAATCCAGTGACACTGCTGCCAAGTGTGGGTTTTTCTGAATACGTTGCAGATTTCTAATTCTAACAAAATGAGATGGTCGATGGTGGATTTGTTTTGTCTTAAGCCGCTTTGAAGTTGAGAGAAGTAATTTTTTGATTTAATGTAGGTTTTTAGTCTCTTGTTTACTATTTTTTCCATGAGTTTGCAGATGTTGCAAATAAAAGATATTGGTCTGTAATTTAATTTAAAGGAATGCAGCCAGGGAGACTTAAACGGCCCAAAGGAAAACTGAAAAGACTGTCACCATACCAAAGGAAGTATTAACTTCTGCCGGCCAGTCCTTGCGACTGCCACACCTGGTTATATTATTTTTTTCTAAAATAAAAGAATTCAAAAGTCAAGTTTAAAAAGTTGATAAAAATACATATTTTAGTGGATTTTATATAAGTAATGGAATTTAAGTTATTTAATAAATTGTATCTCCAGAACTACTCGATGGATTTGCTTCTTATTTTGCATGGAATTTAGTTTTTTGACTGACTTGCTGGGAGGCTATTGATAATTGGTTCTTCTAGCGTAGTTTTTATTTTAGAGTTTAAAAAAAAAAATTTGGATTTTTCGTTTCTTGGTTTTTTTTTTTACTACTCGATAAATTTGTTTCAAAATTTGCACGGAAATTATTTGTGATTGCCCGGATAAAATAAATTTTTAAAAACTGATTTTCTTAGGACAATTTTAATTGTAGAGCATTTTAAAATTAAAAAAAAAAATGTTTCTATTTATTAAGCCAATAAAATTTTAAAAACCACTTGTTGGATTTTATTCAAATTTTCCATACAATTCAATTTTTTGATCAACTGGTGCGGAAGCTATTGAGAATTGGTTTTCTTAGCGTAGTTTTTTTTTAGAATCATTTTACAAATTTTAAAAAAATTTCGATCTTTCATTTTTTTTGTATTTTACGTAAACTACTCGAAGAATTTGTTCGAAAATTTGTATGGAACTTAATTACGACTGCCAAAAGTATAATAAATTTTGTAAACCAATTTTCTTTGTGCACTTTTGATTTTAGAGCATTTTTTAAATTTTTTAAAAAATTTTTATTTTTAATTTTTTTCTATTTTACGAAAACCATTTGATAGATTTGCTCCAAAATTTGTATGCAATTTATTCGCTACTGTCTGAAGAAAACAAGCTTTGGAAAACTAATTTTCTTAGTGCGGTTTTAATTTTAGAGCACTTTGAAAATTTTCAAAAAAATTTTTATTTTTTATTTATTTTTTATTTTGCGTAAACTATACTATAAATTTTCTCCGAAATTTTTATACAATTAATTCGCTGTTGTCTGAAAAAAATAAGCTTTTGAAAACTAACTTTCTTAGTGTGGTTACAATTTTAGAGAATTTTAAAGATTTAAAAAAAAATTTCGATTCTTCTTTTCTTATTTTTTTTTATTTTACGTAAAGTACTCGATAGATTTGTTCTAAAAATTGCAGGGAAATTATTTGCGACTGCCAAAAGAAGGGAAATTTTCAAAAATTGATTTTCATAGTGTAGTTTTAATTTTAGAGCATTTTTAAAATTTTTAAAAAGAAATTTCAAAAAGAAAATGTTATTTATTTAACCAGTTAGATCTCGAAAATTACTCGATGGATTCGCTTCGAATTCCGCATACTATCTATGTTTTTGTATTACTAGACGGGAAGCTATTGAAGATTGGTTATTCATAGTGTAGTTTTTTTATAGAGCCATAAACATGAACTGTATTTATATATAAATATGATTGCATTTTATAAAGTTTAGAAATTTCGTTGTCATCATTCTTTTTATTACTATATTATATCATTTTTTCAATAGAACAAATTCTTTTGTATTACTTGATGATTTAAAATAAATTATAAATGTTGAAAAAGCAAACAGCTAGCATATATGTTCGAAATTTATAAAGTACAATATGAGTAAATATTAATGTTAGACAATTTTTTAATATTAAAATCACATTTAAATAAATATAAAAAAATTAATGAAACTCAAAGAGCTCTATGAGAAAGCATTCCGCCAAAGCACTTGGCAGCGTTTTTTTTAATCACTATAATAAATGTGAATTCAAATCATGTATTTTTATTTAATATAAAATATAAAATATAATCTAAAATTAAGAAAGAAATTATGCAAATCAAAAGAGTTTAGTCTGCTTGAATTTTGCTAATTAAATAAAAATTAATCAATTACTTAAAAATTGTATTTTTTAATGTCTTCTTCTTTTGGGCATCTTGTAAACGCTTTTTAGCTTGCTTCAGCCAAGTTTTACAAGAGTTCTTGACACCACGCACTGAATATTTGCGATGATTAGGATCTACTGCAATTTCTGAAAAATTTAATATGCGTTATTTATATTATTAAGAAAATTCATTTATTGTATTATTAGGCAAATCGATATTAGTAGATAGCAAAACAAATTAAATTTTGAATTCCTTTTTTTTTTAATTTTCTCTATATTCATTATTAATTTCCTTAAATATAGTATACTATAATACTTTACCTAATATCAAATCATTTTTTTTTTTTTTTTTTTTTTTTTTTTTTAAGCTTTATTAATACCTTTACATAATGAAGGTTATTTAGCTACAAAAAAGAATATAAAGAAAAGACAAAATACACAGAAAAGGGCCCTCTTTTGAGGGTTACAGTTAAATCATGTACAGTGTTTTATTATAGTATCACTACAATTAGTATTCACACTTTTATTTCACATTTCTTGAGAAACTTGATGATGTACTGCATTACGGTAATATTTGGTTTGATGAGGAAACTCTTAATATCATATGGAGAAAAATGTTTTAGTTTAATTAAATCTTGTAGAAGTCCAGTTCGTTGTCGTTGGTAGAGTGGGCATTCCCATAGCATGTGGTTTAAATCTTGCGTGTAATACCCACAAGTGCATGCCGTGCTACTAACTACTTTAATCTTAGCCAGTGACTCGTTGAGGCTGATGTGTCCACTACGGCATCTACATATGGTAACGACAGTTTCTCTATTTAAGTTTCGTTTTTTAAACCATGGTTGAGGGGAGGTTGAATAGAAGTTCTGGTAATAGTGTTGGCCCTTATGGTTTCCTTGCTCGATTAAAGTAGCTTCAAATTTAGTATAGGATAATTTACGGTAGTAGGATCTCATATCGGTTTGTGTTATTTGACTTATGGTTGGTTCTTGTTGAGTGGCAGCTTTGGCATAGTGATCAGCTAATTCGTTACCTTGTATACCCTTGTGTGCAGGTATCCAATGTATAGTGATTTTCGTTCCATAGTGATTATCCTTAGAGAATTCGATGTATTTCTTCCTTATTTCGTATATATGTTTATTGTTAGAGTTTGAAGGGTTTTCTATAGCCTGCACAACACTTAAGGAATCTGTGAAAAGGTTGTAGCTTGTTTGCTTGTTCAGTAGTGTTATATCCAAGGCAGTAGAGAGGGCGATGGATTCGGCTGTAAATATGGAAGCATTTGGATTAATACTTATGGTTTTAACAGTATTTAGTTCGGGGCAGACTACAGAGGATCCCACAGATGCACCTAGTTCAGTTTTACTACCGTCGGTGTATATTTTGACTGATCCATCGTTATTGAACAAGGAGTTGAAAGTATGATTTGCTCGATCGGAAGTTTTTAGAATGTGTGCTGCTTCATAGTTGACATTGATGGTATCAATGGTTACTTCGTAATCGTATTCGTAAATTAGAGGTGCCTCGTTAATTATTAATTCGTGTTTTTTGCCTATTAATCTCTTGATGCAAGAGTGCAATAGTTTAACTTTTTTCAAAGTGTTACTGATAATGGATGGAATGAATTTGTTTATCGTTTTATTCGTGATTGATTGCGTTCTAGTAAATGTCTTTAACAGGAAATTATTACATAGTATTTCAATTCTTAGTGTTATCGTCAAGAGTTTAGATTCACCCAGTAGTACGTTGGTAGGAGTGCTCATTCTTAGACCCAGAGCCATTCTAATAGCGGAGAACTGTACTCTTTCGATTTTGGTGATAATAGTTTTCTTAGTTGGTAAGTATATGAATCCTCCGTATTCAATAATGGGTCTGACATATGATTTGTAAAATGTTAGTAAAGTTTCTGGGGAGGCTCCCCAGTAGACACCTCTAAGAAATCTTAAGATATTTAATGCTCTATTGGCTCTTTCAAGAACATATGTTACATGCTTCTCAAAATCGAGACGATAGTCAAAGTACACACCAAGGAATTTGACGTGGGCTGAGGACTTGACTGTGTTGTTTTGGATCATTATGTCGTTTTCACCAGGTAAGACAAGATTTTCGTTGAAGTCCACGAACTCAGTTTTGGTGGGGGAAACATTTAGACCTAATTCTTGTAGTCTATTGGCGATAGTCTCTACTGCTGCTTGAAGATTAGCTTTTTCTTCATCCGGCTTATCAGTTTTAATATAAATTACGATGTCGTCTGCATATTGAAGCGTTTTTATGTTTTCATGAAGATTATTTGTGTCCTTGCTTTTTGTACTCAATTAAGTCTTTCAGTTCGTTGGAAAATTCCCATCTTTTGAAGGCAGCTTGTCTTCTCCTTTTCATTCGATGACAGTCAGAATCCCACCAGGGAACAGGATTCCTGTGTTTATTTTTTTTAGTTTTTTTCTTAGATGGTGTAGATTCCTTCAAAGCTCTAGTAATGGTGTCGACGTAGAAATCGTATTTTTCTGTAGAAGTTAAAACCTCGTACTCAGAGCTCATGAAATTTAAGTATTCTTCATTAAGAATTTCTTTCAATTGCGTCCAGTCAGTCCTTTTAGTTTGTATCCTGTAGGTGTGTTTAATATAATAATATTTTTCTACATCAATGGTGATCTTGATGGGAAAATGATCTGATCCAAGCGCGTCATTTTCTACGGTGACATCAACATAGGGGGCAGCGTCAGCTGTGGACAGGATCAAATCAATGTTGGATTTTTTGGCTTCTTGAATATCAATGCGAGTATAGGTGTCGCTATTGTGTATAATAAGGTTGTGCTTGTTTATTTGATTCGAAAGTTTTATTCCACTATCGTCTGTATCTTTGCAATTCCACAGCTGGTTGTGTGCATTGAAATCGCCAACTAATAGACATCTTTTGTGTATTGAGGTGTTGCCAATTATTACCTCCCAGTCATTTTCACTTAGGTGTATATTTGGGGGTCTATAGCATGCTAGTATCACCGTAGGTTCGGTAATATTTAAAATCTTAATAGCATATAAATCCATTAATGGGTTTGGAGAATCGACATTAATAACCTCAGTGTAATTAAAAATTTTGCGAACCAGTATAACTATTCCTCCACCAGTAGCATGCAGCCGATCCTTTCTGTACACATTAAAGCCAGAAAATTCAAATTTAATATGATCTTTAAGCCAGGACTCAACAGCAACAAAGACGTCGTAATATAGTATGAGTTTTTCAATTTCCTCCTTTTTATTTACTACACTGCGTGCGTTCCAGTAAAGTATTCTTAATTTGGTATGATTTTTATCAGCCATTGCTCTTTGCTTGTTTATTTGATATTAATTTTCGATGTCGTGTGAATATAGAATAAATTATTTTACTGCAGTAGATTATATTATTTTCCGTATGCATAAAAAAGATTAAGATTCGTCGAAATTACTTTCCTCTGATGAGGAAGGAGGATCTAGTATTTGGGAGAGAGAATCGTCATTGAGTTTGTTTTTTAATAGGATATTTGATAATCTTGTAACTCTTTTTTTAACAGACGTGATGGTAATGTGTTGATTTATGTGCTGAAGCATTTCAGCAATTCCTTGATAATTTGTTGAGTATTTAGCGGCAACTGTGTGTGTCTGTTCGTATTTATGTTCGTATGTTTCGCAAACAAAATCGTAGCATTTAGATACATTAATAGGAAAGGTAGCAGCGACTGTGCTTGAAATGTTAATCTGTGCTGTATCGAATTGAAGTTTTAGATTAGGTGGGGGTACTTTAGTAGCACGAGCGCTCTTCTGCTTTTTGTTTTTTGGCTTGGTGTCGGTGTTGGCCTCTGCTTTATCGGTGGTTGTTAACTTATCATCATTACTTGTAGACGTGCTAACGGATAGCGCTCGTTTAGTGGGTAAAGCAGGAGCGGTCGGAGCAGAGAAGAGTTTAGTACCCATGAAACTAAGATGAGTCTGATTATCACTTGGCTTTGACTGTGTTGCCGCTTTTGAATTCTCAACCGTTTCTGTATTCGATTTGATGATACCGCTGTCAATGGAATTTATCACATGCGGCGATGTTATTGTTTGGGTAGGAAAACTACCGTCAGTTTGGTGCTCCTTTGTCCCTTCACTGCTTTGTAACGATGAAACTATGTCTGTTTGTACATTGGAAGGTTGCATTTCTTTACAATATTTTGATGTGTGGCCTACCTTTTGACAAAGAAAGCAAGTAATTTAATCTGTTGAAACATATATATGATGGATGGTGTCGTCGCAGTTAAGCGTAAAATCGGTTGGTAATTTTTCGACGTCGTTAGGTTCGATAAATACTTGTCTCCGGAAGCTTAATATGTGAGAGAGGGCTGGATGGTCGAAGCCTGCTCGGATATGACTTATACTTGACTTTACCTTTACCCCACAGTCGTTTAATTTGTCAAGAATTGCACTGTTTGGTATACACATGTGTACGTTTGAAAATATTACCCGCTTAGATTTTTCGATAAAAGGTCTAATTTTGACCCGCTGATCGCGTATAGTTATGATATTATTATTCACTGCTGATAATTCTTCAACTAAAGCATCACTGTTTAAATAGCAGCAAAATCGGTTTTGTGAGATTCTGGAAGCAACTATAATGTTCGTGGGACTTGTCTTTTTAATCAGTTCCATTAAATACTCACAATTTTCAGCACCATCAACTATATCCATCACAATAGACTGAGTGACCTTTGGTACGACGCCGTTCATCACCATCCTGGAGAAGGTCTGTGGTTTGCTAGTTTGAGTTGAGTTCACCATGTTTTGTGTATTACTGTTGTTTTGAGAGTTAATTTGAGACATGTTTAATCAATTTTAACTTTATCGTTTGTATACTTTGCTTGATAATTCAAACAAAGAACTACACAATTTAAGCAGAAACAAAGCTCAGCGGCAAGCCGCTGTGCCGGCGGTAGCACGCTCCAACCCATCAACTCGGACACGAAAACGTCCCACTCGCGCGACGGTCAGCCGAACACTCAATATCAAATCATATATTCGTAGATCCTTAAATGCAATTTTGCCTTGTTGCCCACAGAAATTGAACTTCAAGGTTATATCATTAGTCATTAATTGATCTAACATGGTTCTTACGTGGTCATGTTTGGTAGATCCGCCCAGTGAATGTAAATATTGTTTCTGAATAAAATTATGTTATATTTTAGTAAGTTATCTATAGATATATATTATAATGCTGTTTCTTAGCATTATACTTTAATAATTAAATGAAGAAACTAATGTTATTAAAATATTTTGTATAGCATCAATAAATTAATTACCTACATAGCACGTAAGCTTCCTGTACAAAAAAGATTAAAAATGTCTACTTTACCGACATTTCCTTTTCCGTTCCGAGAAATATCCCATAACATGTTGTTGAAAAGTAACATATACCTTTCTTGGAATCTAACTGGAAGCTTTTTGTGTTACCTAACTGATGAACCTTACAAGAAGCTTACAGGTATGCTATATGCAAGATTTAATTAACGTTTTGTGGAATATTTCTCAAACGTTTACATGATGCTTTCACGAAAGCTTCCCGAAAGTGTTCTTAGTTAGCTTACTAGTGAATTTTTTAGGAATCTTACAGCAATCTTTCTAGTTAGTTCACTTAAAACCTTCGCTAATCCATTTATTAAGACTTTTGCGTAAGGTTACAGGAAGATAGCAAAAAGATTCTACGGAAT
Source organism: Anastatus disparis (assembly GCA_017163975.1). Taxonomy (NCBI): domain Eukaryota; kingdom Metazoa; phylum Arthropoda; class Insecta; order Hymenoptera; family Eupelmidae; genus Anastatus; species Anastatus disparis. The sequence continues at coordinate 3,247,228 of JAFFSR010000302.1, forward strand.
ATTACATGTAAGTATTTAGGAAGCATTTTTTGGACTTATATTATGCTTACTGTAAGCTTATGTTAATTTTCGAAAAGGTGAATGGAAGCTTCTGAAAGCACTGGAATATTATATAAAAGTTTCATGGAAAGCTTCCTTGTAAGCTTTTTTGCTATGTGGGTAGTCTTTACATGAATTTTTAATGAAAGGTTCCATTAATATTTCATGAAAAATTACGTGAAAGCTTTTATTAACCTTTCTCGGAAGATTTCCGAAAGCTTTCGACGTAACCTTACTAATGAATCTTTCAGTAAGCTTGCAGTTATCTTCTATGAAAGATTCTATTTAAAGTAAGCGAAATATTCCATGAAAGAAGGCATGAATCTTTTTAGAAAGCTTCCTGAAAGCTTCCACGATTACCTAACTGATGAATTTTTCGGAAAGCTTACAGTAATCTTTTTCAATTTCTTTCATGTAACCCTTGCGACTACATCTATGGAAGGTTTTCTGTAAGGTCAATGTAAGATTCCATTAAGATTTTAGGGAATATTGCACGTTAGCATTCAGTAAACTTCTTTTCAGATTACATTGAGCTTACTGTAAGCTTTCATGGAATCTTTCAGTTGAGTTTTTCCGTAACATTTATTGAAAAAGTTTTTATTAACAGTTGTTAAATATCTTTCAGGAATTTTCCATCGATTCTTACATCAATTTTTAATGAAAGGTTTCATTGATGTTCCATAAAAGATTACGTGAAAGCATTTATTAACCTTTATCGTAAGATGACCGAAAGCTTTCGACATAACCTTACTAATGAATCTTTCAATAAGCTTGCAATTATCTTTTATGAAATATTCTATTTAAGGTTAGCGGAATATTCTATTAAAGAAAGCATAAATCTTTTTAGAAAGCTTCCTGTAGGCTTCCACGATTACCTAACTGATGACTCTTTCAGAAAGCTTACAGTAATCTTTCTCAATATCTTCCATGTAACATTTGCGTATTTATCCATGGAAGCTTTTCTGTAAGGTTACTATAAGATTGCAAAAAGATTTAAGGAAACATTGCACGTAAGCTTTTATTATTTATTTATTCATGCCAATTCTTAGTTTACTTTTAGATTACATGAAATATTACAATGAAATATTAATGAAATATACAGTAAGCTTTTAGAGAGGTTAATGGAAGCTTCCTCTGGAATATTACGTGAACGTTTCACGGAAAGCTTCCTTGGAAGCTTTCGTGCTATGTGGGCGATAAAATCAGTTCTTTATCATCGAATAATATATTCCTTTTTTCAACACGGGATGGGGCTTTCTCTTTTGTTTGTCGAAATTAATAGTTTAAAAAAAATCAATCCTCTGATTACAAAAGAACAGATAATATGACTTGTTTCTAATAGTTGTAGAAATTCTTCAAGTAATCTTCCATCGCTACATACATTAATTTTCTTTGGAAGTTCTTTTTATGTTCCGTAAAAGGATACGCGAAAGCTTTTATTAATCTCTTTTGAAAAATTTCCGAAGGCTTCTGGCGAAAGCTTATTAATGAAACTTTTGGGAAGCTTGCAGTCATCTTTCACGAAAGATTGTATTAAACGTTAGCGGAATATTCTATGAAAAATGACACGAATCTTTTCAGTAAGCTTCCTGTAAGCCTTCACGATTACCTAACCGATGAATCTTTCGGGAAGCTTACAGTAATCTTTCTTACTATCTTATATGTAACCTTTCTGAATACATTCATGGAAGATTTGCTGAAAGGTTACTGTAAGATTGTAAAAATATTTTAAGGAATCTTGCACGTAATTATTTAGTAATCTTTTTTCTAGATTACATTTAGTTAACTGTAAACTTTCATGAAATTTTCCAGTGGAATCTGCCTGTAAGGCTTTCGAGAAAGCTTACACTTACGGTGGTAAAAATTCTTTCTGTAATCTTCCATCTTTATTCACATTAATCTTTCACTAAATCTTCCATTTATGTTTCCTAAAAGATTAAAAATCTAAGAATTTGAGAGTTCCAGCCTTTCAACGCATACCAAAACTTTCATGAAGATAGAATTTTCCAGTACAAAAGTATTTGTATTTCGCGCACGCAATTTCAAGTAAACGATGCGAATAGAAAATGGAGTTTATTCAAAGTTTATTCAAAGTTGGGCTTTTTTCTGATTTTTACGATTTTGGACACTTTTTAATTATTTCTAGCTCCACGAATAAGCATTTTTTGCTTCATGTTTATTATTATTTTTTTAGAAAGTTTCTGAATTAAAAAAAAATATTCATAAAGTTGTAAAATCACATTAGAAGTTAAATATGTCGAATCCAAATCTTAAAATCTAAGAATTTGAGAATTCGGTTCTTCCAACGCACGCCGAAAATTTCATGAAGATAGAATTTTTTAGTACAAAAATATTTCTATGTGTCCCAGAACAGTAATCAAGCCCTACTTCCAACTAAAAAATAAAGTAGTAATCAAATTAAGCTATAAATCACATAAAATGACGATATGACCCGTATAATAATGTTTTGAGCAACTCGAATCATCACCAAAAAATTGATAGCAATACATTTTTTCAGTACAAAAGTACCTACTCAAATCTTAGAATGGTTGTTGATTTTTACTTTTTGCTAATAGTCAGAATACCATTCAAATTATACCAAGTCATAAATTGATCATTTAGCTTTTCCAAATGACAATGTTTTATCTTAGAGTCAGAGATTTAAATCAAGATTCATGAATATACATTCTTAGTAAATGGAACAAATGATCTGTAAAGAGCCTAGCGATGATTCATATAGAAGAATTATTTAATTCTTTAATGACACAAAACTAGTTCATCGACAATTGATTAAATTTACCTTTTACGCTATAACAAAAAATTATGAAAATGAAATATAATACTAACCGAATTATGACTATGTAAACATAAAATATATGTAATATACACTAAAACATTAGCATTTAATCAAAAATAGTTCATTGGACTAACATTGACTACTTTATTTGTTTCACATCCTTTGAACGAGTTGTACCAAATAACTTGTCAATTTTCATTTCTGATCTGCATCCAAGCCTAAGTAATTTTTTTAATGCTATACACTTTCATTATTTTAATCTGGTAATCATACAAAAATGATCATAAAGTATACAGTTTTTATTCCCTAAATGTCTTAGTATTAACTTAAAAAAAACATATGTTCATCTAATGTTCGACAAATCCCAAATTACAAACACACAATTATTACCAATTCCAAACACAAAGTATTCACCAGGAATTATCCAATATATCAGACAATATATTACTTGCAACTATTATAAAACAATCATTCCTTATCTTTAGTTTATTAGACATAAATATAATTTTGCATTTAAAACTTTACCAACTGGCTAATATATCAATCAAATCAAAAAGTTTTATATTCCAAAAGATTAAAAAGATTGGATTAAGTTTATAATTTTAGTTTTATATATATCGTATCAAACTTTAGTAATTTTTTTTGTCGGAAGATGGAGGATGTCCTTTATCAATTTTTTTTTCAGCAACATGTTCAATTTCTTTATCATTTGACATTTTATAATAATGATAATGATTTTAAAAAAAAGAACAATTACTATAAGAGATTAGCAAACACTTACGAGTAAATAAACTATCTCTGTCTCTTTTTACACTCGTATCTACTTTCTTATAAGACTTTGATTACATGTCATGAAATGTACATGCGGGATAGAAGTTGCGTCGTATGACAATCGTAACTTGAGTTGGGTCTATGAATTCAAGATATAGAACTATGAATTTCCGCAAGATATTATGTATCTCATAATCACAACCTAATAGCGAAGCCCCAGCTGTATAGTATAATTATTACCTGTAACATCTATGAATGAATTAAAAATTGCTTGATATTATATTTTCGAGAAATTAAGTACATCCATTGAAATCATTGAATCACCTAGTTTCAAAAACAATTTCATTTGAATTATTTTGTATGATAGAAAATATGATAAAGGAAATTAGTAAAGCGTTAAATGCAAAATTATATATACATATATATGTGTGTGTTATAGACTAAAGATAAGAAATTATTGTTTAATAATAGTTGAAAGTGATATGTTATCTGAAATTACAACCAATTATGTGCTTGTATTTGGAATTAACTGTACTTTATCATACTCAATATCGTGCAAGTGCGTTTTCATTATTTTTCACAATAACTTTAATTCGAATCATTTTGTATTATGAAAAATATCATGGAATGTTAAGTGCATAATAACATTTATACGTCTTATTAACTAAAGATGAGCGATTCCAGATTCCTGGTGAATACTTTGTGTCTGGAATTACTAATAATTGTGTGTAATTTGGAATTCGTTGAACATTAGATGAACATATGTTTTTTTTAAGTTAATATTAAGACATTTAGAAAATAAAAACTCTATACTTTATGATCATTTTTGTATGATTATCAGGTTAAAAATATGAAAGTATATAGCATTAAAAAAATTATTTAGGATTGGATGCAGATCAGAAATGAAAATTGACAAGTTATTTGGTACAACTCGTTCAAAGGATGTGAAACAAATGAAGTAGTCAATGTTAGTCCAATGAATTATTTTTGATTAAATGTTAATGTTTTAGTGTATATAACATATATTTTATGTTTACATATTCATAATTCGGTTAGTATTATATTTCATTTTCATAATTTTTTGTTATAGCGTAAAAGTTAAATTTAATCAATGGTGGATGTACTAGGGTCATTAAAGAATTAAATAATTCTTCTACATGAATCAACGCTAGGCTTTTTACAGATCATTTGTTCCATTTACTAAGAATGTATATTCATGAATCTTGATTTAAATCTCTGACTCTAAGATAAAACATTGTCATTTGGAAAAGCTAAATCAATTTATGACTTGGTATGATTCGAATGGTATTCTTACTTTCAGCAGAAAGTAAAAATTAACAGCCATTCTAAGATTTGAGTAAGTACTTTTGTACTGAAAAAATGTATTGCTATCAATTTTCTGGCGATGATTCAAGTGGCTGAAAACATTATATAGGTCATATTGTCGTTTTATTTGATTTATAGCTTAATTTGATTACTACTTTATTTTTTAGCTGAAAATAGGGCTTGGTTACTGTTCTGGGACACATACAAATATTTTTGTACTAAAAAATTCTATCTTCATGAAATTTTTGGCGTGCGTTGGACGAATCGAATTCTCAAATTCTTAGATTTTAAAATTTGGATTCGACATATTTAACTTCTAATGTGATTTTACAACTTTATGAATATTTTTTTTTTTAATTCAGAAACTTTCTAAAAAAATAATATTAATAAACATGAAGCAAAAAATGCTTATTCATAGAGCTGGAAATAATTAAAAAGTGTCAAAAATCGTAAAAATCAGAAAAAAGCCCAACTTTGAATACACTTTGAATAAACTCCATTTTCTATTCGCATCGTTTACTTGAAATTGCGTGCGTGAAATTCTCGTTTTGCCCGTTAATGAGTTAAAGTATATTCAACGCACACATCTACTTTAGGTAACGTGTGTATACATGCATATCTCTAAGCGGTATAACGTTTAAGGGAAAAAGAGAGAAAGAAAGAGAGGAGCTTGGTAGCGCAGGGGCTAAGGGTCTTGGCTCGCGCTCTAGTAGACCGGGGTTCGATTCCCGGAACAATTTCAGAAAAAATTTTTTACAATTTTTCTACGGGTAATAGAATCCGGAGATCACGAAAAACTTGTTTAAAAAGTCCCACTGGGCAAAAAAACTTGAATATAAAAATCTAAAGAAAGACGTCTGAACTCGGTTTTACATACTTCTCAAAGACATCAAACAAACAACTACAGGCGTATTATGATGATACGATGAGGGAAAATCAAAAGCAGTGGAATTTATGAATAAACTCAAATGTAGACGATCTACAGCTAGGTATCCCAGGCATCGAAGATTGGCTAGATGTCATTACAAATTACACAGTAAGTATAAATTTGTTTTAAAAATCAGATTTTGTAATTGTTTGTGCAAAAGAAAAAATAAAAATAAATGGCAGCGAGAAGAGATAGATAAGCGCATGTATCACGCCCCTCTACCTTTTTGCGCACACGCACTTTACGCGATCAGTGCATACATTGTAATTAAATAATATAAGTAATGTTTAGCGTGGAAGATTATTACACATGAGCAATGATCATATCTGTATCAAATGTAATATGTAACCCCTTCTCCACAGCGGCGCTAAGAGAAGAGGGGTCCAACAGCGGCGGTAGCTCGAACAGTGGACAGTAGTCTGTGTAAAATTTTTGTACTTACTCTTTGGCTTGCCTTGAATAAAGTTTGATTAAAATACAATTAATTGTTTAGAGTATTTTCTTATCAATTTCCAAGTACGGTGAGGGAATCGACAATAAGTCTGATTTCTGTATTGCAAATTGATAAGTAAATAAAATTAAAGTGCAATCAAAGCGTTAATTTAAAAATTGTGTCTTTTTTCTATAAAATAAAGCAGAAGAAAATTAAAAAAAAAACTTGTGATTCTTAAGATTCACATAGATTAATTGTTGTATTAAAATCATTCGATTTTATTAACATTTAAAATTAAATTGGAAGAACCAGCTCTTAAAGGTTTTAAGTAGATGCACACTAACTGTCTCTTTTCTATTAACAATCTTTTCCTTATAAATGAATTTTAACATTAACTAAAAAGGTTCGAGCAACTTGGCAAGGTGTCTGGGTTGTGATAGGCTTCCTTGATAATGTGTTATAAAAACAAAAAATATAAGTATTATAATAAAGCCATACGCTTTCTTATAATTAAAACGAGCTTAATTTATCTCGCTCCTATCGTCGCTCGGTTAAATTTTTATATATTATATTATTATGTATAAATTAGCTGGTTTTAAAGTAAAAAAAAATTGCCTTAATTTTTAAATTTTTTTATTGCAGTTCTGTTTAAACTTAAGTTTTTATATACTTAAAAAAAAAAATTGATTAAAGTTTCAATATGCATAAAAATTGTTTAAATACAAATCATATTTTCATGATAAATTTAAAATTTGTTTTACTCAATTTTATTTAAATTAATAAAAAAATATGATAGGAATTCATTCTTTTTAATCATGTGTTTTGACAGAGAGACGGAGGTGAAAAAACAGAGACGTAAGAACAGAAAAGTAGAAACATAGACACGAAAACGGTGATGGAGAGACAGAGAGACATAGATGGAAAGATGGAGACGAAGAGATGGAGACAAAGAGACGGAGATAGAGAAACGGAGACAGAGAGACGAAGAGAAAGAAAAAAAGACAGAGAGACGGAGTGACGGAGATGGAGAGACGGAGAGATGGAGACAAAAAGATTGAGATGGAGAGACAAATGTTTTGTACGTGTATGTGCATATATGTATACGTGTATGTGTGTATGTGTATGTGTGTAAGTGTATGTGTGTATGTATGCATATAAATGTGCGTATGTGTATGTGTATGTGTGCATATGTGTAGGTGCATGTGTGTGAGTGTATATATATATATATATATATATATATATATATATATATATATATATAAACGATATTATATTATGCAAACGATATTCCCGGGAGAAAAAAAGGCTTAATTGTTCACATTAATATAATGATAGTAATATGATATAAGATTATATATAAGTAATAACAGAGACGGAGAGACGAAGACGGAGAAACGGAGACAAAGAGAAAGAAACAGAGACAGAGAGACGGAGAGATGGAGGCAAAAAAATGGAGATGGAGAGGCAAATGTTTTGTTTGTGTATGTGCATATATGTATATGTGTATGTGTATATGTTTATGTGTTTATGTGTATGTGTGTATGTGTATGTGTGTAAGTGTATGTGTGTAAGTGTATGTGTGTATGTATGCATAGAAATGTGCGTATGTGTGCATATGTGTAGGTGCAAGTGTGTAAGTGTATATAGATATATGTGACAATTATGCAAACGATATTCCCGGGAGAAAAAAGGCTTGTTCACATTAATATAATGATAGTAATATGATATAAGATTATATATAAGTAATAACAGGGACAGAGAGACGGAGACGAAAAGTCGGAGATGGAGAAACGGAGACAGAGAGACAGAGCAACAGAGATAGAGAGATGGAAAGACGAAGACAAAGAGATTGAGATGGAGAGGCAAATTTTCTGTATGTGTACGTGCATATGTGTATGTGTATGTGTGTATGTGTTTATGTGTGTGATTGTATGTGTGTATGTGTTTATGTGACATGTATATGTGAAAATATACATGGGAATATATATATATATATATATATATATATATATATATATATATATATATGTGATAATTATGCAAACGATATTCCCGGGAGAAAAAAAGGCTTAATTAATCACATTAATACAATGATAGTAATATAATAAAGTAATAACAGAGATGGAGAGATGGAGATAAAGAGACGGAGATGGAGTGACAAATATTGTGTATGCGCGTTAATAGTTATAGGGGCACCATGGACCAACAAAACAAACCCCTACTTCATCACCCCAAAGGTTACTGACCACTAGGTCGATGACCTCTGAGAAGGTGAAGTAGGGGGTTTTTTAGGCATGGTACCCGAACAACTGGAGGGTCACTTACCCCCACCTACGAAATTTAATGTGGGGATGAAAAATATTTTAATCGATATTTCAAAATGATTAATTTAAAATTTGTAATATAATCCTTTTTAATCATCGGAATAATAAAAACTTGAATTATGAAATATGAATTTAAAAGATTTTTAATTTTTTAATTATTATAAATTTTTATGTTGAATCAGAAAATATAAAATTTATATATAACTTATTGTGTGTAATAAGGATGAGGACGTTGGTAACAGACAATGTGATTGAAATACTCATGTTCTAAAGTTTAAAAACATTTATTAAGAATAAATTAAAGATAAATTACAACGTAGCATTCATAAATCTCATTACTGTGTACACATGATAAATAATGAATTCATATATGATTATGAATAAGTCTTGTTTTCCTAAAATTAGATTTTTATTTTTTAATGATTCATCGAGATCATTTACAAAATTATCATTTATACTAGACATTGTACTTTTTATATTGCTAGAATGATAGTATTTATATTGAGATTCTTTTTGTCGTTTCAATACATTTTTCATATGAATTACCATTTCTTGTAATATATAATCTACAGATTTTGCAACAATATTCAAATATGGAATTCTATAATCTATACATATCGATAATTTTTTCAGATGTTTAAATGTTACACGTTTAAATACTAACGATCAACTATATCGGCCATGTTTTTTCGGTGGTCCACCACTCTCTACTGCTTTTGGTTGAGCATCATTGAGTACCAATTCAAAAGCTTTCTCGTCAAAACTGATCATGAAGCGGATAGTGTATCCAGGTATAGAGAGTCGCTGATCCAACATAGATTCTTCATTATAACAAGTAAAAAATTCGTCAATTTTAACAAACTCCCGCTTCAAGGTCTCCCAACAGCCAACTGACAGAGGTAGACCTTGAAAATGGGATCCGTAGAAGCACACTACAGGAACAAACTCCATTTTTTCTTCTCCTATATTCTCCAAGCCTACCTGGATAATTTTCCCAAAAGAGCTGATTAGTCCGTAGACCATCGGTAGAAGCTGCTGCCAATAATTTTTCTTGCTATTCTGTTTTATTAAATATTCCAAGTCGTTACCAAAGAATTGCTCTAGGCTTCTCTTTTGACCAGCCATCTTGGTTAGATTTGTTGCTTGTTACTGCTGTCACCGTCGATCACACACAACTGTGGCTAGACCGAGTGGATACCTCTTCTTTTATACTGTAAAAATTGGTGGGAATGTTGTGAAAAGGTGGCGTGTAACTAATCAGAGACAGCCAAGTATCAAATTACGCATAGCAAATTTTTCTACAAAATTCTTGACTATAGCATCATTTTTTTGCAAATTCTGCGAGAAATTTTCCAAGAATTTCTTGAAACCCAATCCGGTAGACATATTATACAGAAACATGATACAATAATGACCAAAAACGTTGGAATATTCGCTTTGTAAACGTTTATTATTCCATCTAAATTTTTTACAATTTTGCTGAATACGTCGTAAATGTTGTGGAATTTGTGGTGGCTTGCCAAGACTATCAAAGTACACACCTGTGCCATATTTATCAACGTATATGGCAACCCAGTGCGCACCACGCTGGTTATAATTTTGCGTATTAAGCACAAATGCACAAGGTTCCACCCACATCAGAGGAATCCGATCCGCTGGATAAACGCCTACTGCGTGAAACTTTATCCGTATCAGATATCGTACAATCTCTTTTGAATTCATTGCGGAGAATTTCGAAAAATTCTTCCACAATCAGCGATTTTACGCTGGGTTTGAGTTTTAGTAGCCAATGTTTCAGATTAGCAACGTTATTTAGTGTACACACGTAATTTGAATAAGGTGATTTTATGTAATGATGCATGCACTGTACACTGCTGAAATTTAAATTTCTAAAAGCTGGACAATCTTGTTATTCTAAATTTTCAATCTCACAGGTGGTGAGCTTGGAAAGTAGTTCAACCTTTTCTTGTCCTCGCACGAAAATTACACGACAATGCTTACAAATATCTTCCAAACTTTTGTATAATCTTTTTATCGATATATCACCTTCGTACCACTCCAGACCATGATGATTCAGTGTCACCCAATTGTTCTGTCTCAAAGCATTTTTAGGTAAGCGTCTTAAATTACAAGGAGGCGCCACAATCCAATGAGCGATAAAGTTTTTATGAATAGCAACTACAGCCACCTCCTTTGTAATCAAACGGTTTTTGTTGTCCTTTAAAAACTAGCCGTCAATCACCACGTCCATACTGTTTGCAATGAAAGTTGCTCGCTGACTGAGATAATGAGGATGGCTTTGCTCCACTTAAATAGCGAGAAATGTGTCCCCACCACCACTACTACTTAACAGCTATAATCCACGATAACCTGTCTTGACGAGTCAATTTCAAGCAAATTGTCGTATTCAGCATAAATTATACAATTTACAGCGCCCTCTAGTGGGTCGTCGAATCTAACATCAACTTGTACATTACCATTCTTTATCAAATTCCAATGACTACCATCACTCGCCAATAAATCAAAAGCGAATAGGCAGTGACCGTTTGGATAGTCTTTACGGGTAATCAAGTTGCCTGAATTCATAAAGTGAATACCAATGCCAGAAAAAAGTGTATGATAAGCATCAACGTACATTTTGCTTTTTTTGAAATCTGGCTGTAAGGGTTTCGATGGCACTTGCATTCCATCAACGTACAGACACAAAAAATTTATATTAAAATTCTTGAAATTAAACGGACTAAGACTTTTATCTCCGTTGTAAGCTTTATTCTCAACAAAATCGAGTATAATTCTTTTTGGCAGTTGACCTAATATGACATTGTCGATTGTTTCTCCATGCACACCATTATTTAATGTAACAACCTTAACTTCTACACGTGTCAGTGGGTATTTTTCAGTAGTCTGTGACAATAGTTTTTTGTGTGCTGGTACAAGTGAAGGATTTAATCTTACTCGACGCACAAAAAGCGTAGCCTCGGTAATATTCACTGTAAAAGCACCAGCGGAATCCATGAGACAGAAATCATCACGAGAACACACAAGCCTTACTCTAACTTTAACACCACCCAGTAATAATTTGTCTTGATTAAAAACATCACAATGTAAATGGCCGAATAATCAATCTTTCTGTCAACCATAAGCGCTTGACGCTGCTCAGACTTGTATTACCACCTGTGGTATCGTCCATTTCCCCTACTGTATCATCGTACCTCAATCTACTCGTTAAGTGAGACTTTTCAGCTGTTGGGCCATAATTCAGTAATGTTTTAATATAAGCTCTGTATGCATAAGCATTGTTTGGCGGTAAAACAGGTTTCTGATTGGATAGCACGTCGAATTGATTGAACAACGAATGCATTATTTATTGGTCCAACGTTCGGATCTTTAGGTGGTTCAGCACTAGTGCATGTTACACTTACACTCACACTTAACATTATGTGAGTCAAGTCTAGATACTCAGTGTTGCCTGGGATGGTAAATTCAATTGGTGATTGGTCGTTGAGAGGAGATATCGGTTTGTACTGAACCCAGTAAGAGCCTTCAATTGCAGTCTGTGTCGAGGGTAGTTTCAAAAGTGATAATTCCAACTTGATCGACCAACAAGATTCTGTATGCAACAACGCCATCTTGAAATTTTAATTTTTAAAAATATCTCTAGCTATACGTGCTTTCTTACTTTGCTTCTTCTTCTTTTTTCACAACTTTACCACTTTTCTAGCGTTTAGACGGTGAGGTGTTTGTAGTACCAGGTGCACTCGACGACTGAGTTGACGATGTCTCGTTCTTCTTTTTATATTCTGATTTCTCCCTCTCTTTCGCACTTGACTCACCCAAGAGTAATTTGTCCAGAACAACGTCAGCTTTTCTTTTGAGATTTTTACTACTTTCGCAAATGCGCCGTTTGGTCGCCTCTTTGACCGATCTACCACCTAGAGTAACATCATCTAGGATATTTTTACCTGTTCGGAGAGCCTCCTTACCGACTACTTTTGCACCTTGTTTGATCTTCGGTATAGCTGCTCGGAAGAGACCTTTCAAAAAACTATCTACTCCTGCATCCGACTGGTGATAACTAGAACAAGGTTTACCAACTGTCACACATTTACCCCCACCACCAATCATTTGGTTATTGAAAAAATTTTCAAACACAGACATTTTATCGGATGCGCTTAAAGTGAAGCGTTACAGTCAGCGTACCGTAGTCGAATGGAATGGGAAATCCGTGTTCGTCTCTTATATCTATTTCTATCGACTGAAACGCTAAAGACAGCAGTGGTAGGTACATGGATGTTGAAAAGTTTTTAATTTCAACACCTTTGTAAACGTAATCACGCAAATGAAGCGAGAATATACGTAGTAAGCTCGTGCGTATGTCACCTGTTACATAAGGCTGGAAAATGTTGCTGTAAACCATGAGCACGGTTGGTAATCCGTTTACAAGATTTGCTGGACGATTACCGGCAATGTAGTGTCCTTTATTACCTTTTCACAAGAAAATTGGTACATTTTCTAAACCTAAAATTCTAAGCTATTTTTCCGATAGTGTAAACGTGTGCATATAAGTTGTACAATCTTCACCACATCGACATCTAACCTGTACATAGCCACCAGCTTGGATTTCAAAATATAAATGATTTTTCACATTCTCGAGATTATTTATTTCTTATAAGAGACTTTCAATGTCACGATAAATACCAGGTTTAACTCGGGAAAACACCATGGCCTTCTGTTGAGTCTCCTCTGTTTCTCGCAAAATATTCGCTACTTCACTATTGGATGTTTTAACAGAAATCACCCCCTCCCGTTCTACCATTGATATATGCTGAAATGTGAGAGGTATTTGAAATTCTGTGAGTCCTACACACCAGTCGCCATGAAGATAAAAATTTTGTGATAATTGTGTTGTAAAATGTGTTGCCACGTCGTGTGGAAAGACAAACTTGCTGCTGTTGCTCGGTAAACCATGTAAAATTGATCGTTCATTGTAAATTTTTTGAATCTTTAGCTGCTATCCAAGAATTGAATTTTTCTGGATACCCCCTCCAACTGACCAAATATTGTTTTTTCGATCCCCTACCTTTGCTGTTCAAAACCTCATCAACCTCAAACGCTTCGCTATCTAAATCTTTGCGCATTTTGCTCAACTGTTCTTTGTAAAAATATCCGTCAATTTTTTCTCCATCAAGATCTGTCAAAATATAGACGGGTAGTTGTTGCCTTGTGTCGACTCTTATAATTTTAAACAGCTTTAGAGTCCAGCCACCCTCGTATGCTTTTCTGAAGGCTGTCTTGGCACGACTGACACGAACCAGATCGCCAAAGCTGTATTTAGCTATTCGAAACAGCTGTTTTTCGCTGTAAGGCAACGTTAAATTTTGACGTACCACGTAAGCATTATATAAGTTGACCTTGGAAGGGGGCATTTTTATGGCACTGTGCCACGACTCGTTGTAACACGTCACAATTTTTTGCAAAACATCTATGTAACGTCTTGTGCGCAAATGAGTAAAGTATCGCCAGATACGACCTTTGAGAGTTCGAATAAAGCGTTCGGCAATGGCTGCCTTTATATCAGGGTCTCTGACGACTCCATAGGTAATATGTTTCTTTTTTAGCACTCCTTGCACCTCTCGACTGATAAACTCTTTACCTTTATCAGTCTGTAGGTAAATAGGATGTTTATCATTACATCGTGATGAAATTTTGTCTAATGACACAGCGACGCTTTGGCTGGTTTTGTCGAGAAGAGGCTCGGCTCAGGCAAACTTTGAAAGTGCATCAATGACAATGACAATATAGCTGTACCCATCATTGTAGGTTTTAAGTGTTCTAAAATCTGCCAAGACAGCTTCCCACACTTCAAAGGGGCTGAAAACGTTCTAATGTCGACGAGGAAAACGATGTCTCACGAGTTTGTGTAAAGTATGTGCATTCTGACTCTCCAACCATTTGGCAATGGTATTGTTATCAAATTTTTTGGGTTTTGCGTGTTTCAGTAGATGAGCACCAGTGTACGCTGAGGGTGCAGAAAGATTATAGTAATAATGCTCAAGATCATCCGGCTTTGTCGCCTTCTTCTTCTTTTTCTCCTTCTTTTTCATTGCTCCTCCTCCTCCCCCTCTTACAAACTAGCTTTTTCTCTCTTTTGCTGTCTTTTAAATGTATTTTTCATGCGTTTCAAAAATTTATCAAACACAATTTTTCTGATCATGCACAAAACACTAATACCAGCTGCAGTCTTTTTATTACCATCTGCAGTCTCCGAGAGCATGCGTGAAAATGCTCGTTCAGCTAGCAGTCTGTCGGCTTTTATATGATTCATTATTTTTTTATTTGAATATGAAATATCGTGCTCTAGACAGGCATTGTCAAGAGGATTTTTTACTCTCTGGCCACGTCTAAGACGCTCTTCGAGATGCGTGCAAGGGCCGAGAAACTGGTAGCCTGGTGGATGCATTTCAAAGGGTACAACTGAAATCAATCGGTCTATAAAAGTACCAGTTTTCTCTCCCTCCTCCCCCTCCATCACTTCCTTCCATGCTTTCACATACGGTTTCATTTTAGCTGTTCGAGACGACTCTTTTTTGCAGGGGTTGATGGCGTAGCTGCAAACTCGCTACCAACTTTTTTACGTTTTTTAGCACTCTCAACTTCTTTCTCCTTTACACTCGTTTGACCAGTAGCTGTTGAAGAATAATAACCTTCGTTTTCTGACGACTACGATGATGGCGGTGAATTAGGGCTATGAGATGCAATCGTACGCCGCAGTCGATCGTTATTAATGAATTCTCGAGGTATACTAACTTGTCGCAAGACGCGTGCAAACTGTTTGTATCCGCGCGGTGGCGGTCTTTTTCTACTTCTCATAGCCTCGTTCATTAAATCGACAATATAAGCACCCTTGACAACAGCGTCATCGAGCTTGATTATACCACGACTATCCCACTCTATATTACCAGCTAGCTGCAAATATCTAATTAGATGTCTAGCACTGCTTCGAAATCTCTGCGATACCAAATCGACAAGCTGTTCGTCGTTGATTTCGTCATTATTGTCTGTACCCATCGTCGTTTCCGTTTCTAATAATGTTGTCTCGTTTGGACGTATTATACCCCTACTCTTATCCTTCTCCTCCTCTTTTAGATGCAAGTAACGCTGCAAGATTTGTTGATATTGCAGAGATTTTTGGCGCTCATAACCCACAAAATGTAAAATTTTACTCATTTCCTGGTCAAGGCGTGTCGTGGCTGTACCATGTGCTGACACGGGATGGTGGTGGTGTTGTATGATTGGTAGTTGGTACGTCGTGCTGCTGCAGCCGCTGTTGCTCTAAGCACTCTTGCGGTACTAAAATGATTTTTCTTGCGTATTCCATGCCGATAAAACAGGTTTCACAATCAGCCACAGTAAATATGCTGATTTTACCACCAATTTTCTTTTTACCTCTAAACTACTCGGTTTAACGAGTTTTTGCAACAGTTACGACTTTTCGCAATTGTTTCTTATAACGCTTGCTGAGTGGAATATTTCTACGTAAAATGTTCAAAGCACACTCGCAAATGTACGTTATAAGTTTGGAATTCGCTTCGCGTAATATGGCCTTGAGTTGAGAAAGTTCGATTTTACACAAAACATATAATTGAGTCCAGTACTTTTCTGGAATTGGTCTGCTACGACTACGTGTTACCGACTCCATTACAATCGCATGACTAATGGATTATTCGAGCGCGCACCAGCTTTTATGGGCTTGCAACGAGGCACATAAACGTACTGATGTTTGTCGAACGGAAATATACAAGTACGAAATCTCACGTTTTCAGGCGTACCCTGTTTCAGATCTATGAACGAATAGCCGTGTGGCTGTGCTGTGGCATCGAGATATGCCTCTTGCAAAAAACGAGGCTCTTCGGGGCAGACTTGGCGCACCAGATGATTCATTTGCGCTCGATCGCGCAGATTTTCAAATACCACGATGTAATTAGAGTTTAAAGAAATTTTTCGCTGACCTTGATGAAAGAGATTTTGCGAGATAAAGATGACGCTCAAGTTATTGTGATGACTACCTTTGGTGAAGAGATTGACTACAGCTCTGTTGGACGATTCTCTCATAAGATTGTCGAGAATCAAGAGTTTTTCTCGTGGATCATTGGCATAGTCTTCGCTCTTTGGTAAACCCTCGTGAAATTCGATTCCCTCGGTTAACTCCTTGTAAATTGGCTGCCACTCGGTATAGTACGAGAATATACGCTCGAATTTCGTATCACTCATGCGATCAATGTGATGCAAAAATTTCTTCACAAATACTGTTTTACCACACGAACTGGGTCCACAAATTATCAAAGTCCACGGATGCACCCACCTGCAAACGTCCATGTTACCGCTGCTGCTAAATTTCTATTACTAACCTCATCAAATTCTCTAATCATTCTACATATACGATCATTAAGAGTGATGAGCAAGAGTGGGGGGGCGGCGGCGCGCACGTGTGCAAGCAGTATCGTGCTGGCGCTAGCCAATCGTTTAGCTGATTAGCTATATAGCTGGCTAACGCTAGTATTATTTTGCTTTTCAGCCATCTGGCCGGAAGAGCCAAATAAGTATTAACCCTTTACATATAATTAATACCCCCCACCCCCCACCATCACCACCACCATTCATAGTATAAAATTAAAAAGTGTTGGTAAACAGTCAGTGTTGGTTAGTGTTAAATAATTAATAAATGCAGAGCACAATTTATATTAAATAAAAAGTCTTTATTTGATCTATACAAAATGAATTAATTTAAATGATCTCTCTATAATAATGAAATACAAGTTCTGGCTTTAACAGACAAACTTGAACTGAACTGAACGACGACGAGACGCAACTTGATTCTCTTCAACTGTCTACTAAATATTCTCAATAGGTGGCGACACCTAGTATGAGTGTGTATATTTACAACACTCCCTCCCACACTCATACATATTTTAATTAAAAGAGTTGTAACATCTCTCTCGTTCTTATTGTTTCTGTTCTGATCGTGCATTTAGTTCCTGTAATATAGAGAAAAAATTTGTTAATAACTTAACTAAAATACATATCAGAAATATAATCAGTCAATGTTATCAGTCGTTAAATATTTGTTTGGCCAGTCGTTCATGTTATTCAAATGACAAAGGTTTTGTGAATACATCAGTTATCTGACTTTTAGAGGAAATTCAACTGACATTAATTAAACCTCTAGTTACACATTCCTTTACATAATGTTCTTTTATTTCGGTCATATGTCTTAATTTGTTTTCACCTCCAGTCTTAACGCTTGCTTCTGCTGCCTTGTTATCACACCATAATAGAATTGGTGCTAATTCTTGTTTTAACAATCTTAAAATTTGATATAAGGATATCAATTCTTGAGTGCATTCGTTTATAGAAACATTTCTGTCTGTGAGTTCTTCAGGATGTTGTGTCTTCGAAAAACTTGATCACATAGCTACTGGTCGTAAGAGAATTTTTGCAGTCGTCAAAACTTGCATCTGAAAATCCTTATAAACAGTCCTTTATATCTAAGTTCAAAGTCTTTTGTTCTTCTTAATTATTCAAATACTCTTTCAATCTTCTACCAGTCATTTTTCAGTAAAGTTGATTTGGTGTCTGCATAGAGTATTTACCTCATATGCAATTTCTGGCCTGCTTGCATTGGTTTCTTCTTTTTTTGACGCTGTCTTTTCTTCTTATTGGCTACCTGATTGATTACCATAAGTGTTCGTTGGGCGAGTGATTGATCCAAACCAAACTTCTTTAGCATTTTGTTTATTTATTGTTCTTGCTTAATGCTCAGTATCCTTTTTTTCTGTCTTGTTTTATTTCTGAGCCTAAAGAACTTTTAGTCTCACCAGTTTCTGTCATTTTAAATTTTTTTCTTTACATTTGTTACAAACTAGCAGAATGTCATCTGCATACTAAATCAAGATAAGAAATCCGTCTTTTTCTTGCTGAGTAAATAGACAAGACTCATTTTTGAATGATCTAAGTCCACATTTCTTTACTGTCTTTTTAAATCTTTCATTCCAACAGTTTAAACTGACTTTCAAATTGTATAAAGCATTTTTCAATATACACATTTTGTTTTGTTTGATCCTTTCATAAGCAGTCATCCCTTCAGGTATTTCCATGTATATCTTACTGTTTCAATATTCATTTAGAAAAGCTGTCTTCACGTCCATCTGACATATTTTTAAATCCAATTTGTTTGCCGTTGCCAGTATAGATCTGATTCAATGTAATCGTGAATCCGGTGCATATGTTTCTTGCATGTCATACTCATTCCTGTCTTTAAAACTACGAATTATCAGTCTCGCTTTATATCTTATTTTACTGTCTTCTTTCTTTTAAATACCCATCTTGAATGTATAATGTTTGATCTTTTTCTGTCATTCATTACTATTGAACTGTCAACTAATTTTCATACATCATTCTTATACATACATTCTAATTCTTCAATAATAGTTTTGGTCCATTTTTTTTTTGTTTTTTGTTTATGTTTTGACTTGATGGCTTCCAAGTTTGTACTCAGGTCATTATTTATTTCTGCTAATAAAACATGAGTTTCGTCATCTATCTTATTTTCTGTACTTGTTTGTGTTTCCATTGGTAATTAAATCTGTCGTTTTGTTTTCTCTCCCTCCGATTTTTGCACTTCATATTCAGTATTTTTCTTAACTTTTGTCGGTCGTTCTACTAATTTTATTTTCTCTCCCTCCAATCCTTGTTACTTTTTATCAGTCTTATTATTTTCGTTTCTTGGTCGTCTAACTGATCTTTAGACTTTCTCTCCCTCCGGTTTTTGTATTAGTGTTTCATTTTCTCTGTCTTCTAATACAAAATTAACAAACCATGTATCTTTATCTTTTCATCAATTTGTTTCCAGTCTTGTATATCAGTTGCTGCATATCTGTCCTTGTAGACTAATTTTTTGTTGAATCGTACATCTCTGCTTTCGTATAAACCCATTGTGTCTGAATTCATTATTTGCAAAGGTTCAATTGTTCTATGCTTGACTGTCTTAAATGGCAATTTGTTAAACTTTGCAATCATACACACTTCACAGTCTTTCAACGTATCATCAAATACAGCCTGTTTTAAAGTTTTGATATTAGGAAATTTTAATTGTAATTCTCTTAAATAATCAACTGATGCATGACCCATTCGAAAATGCCACAACATAGCGTAGTTGTTTGTATTTATTTTCTCCGTCGCTTTTGTATTTTCAATCTCACATTGAAATTCTTCACTGACTTTAATCTGATGTGATTTATAAATATTTCTGTCTGCAATCTAAATATTTATCTTCTTTGACTGTCTGAGTTTTTTTTTTCTTTTTATTAAATTGATTATTTTCTTCAATATTCTGTTCTTCGTTCATTCTACTTGTCGTTACATATACTAGAACCTGTCTTTGTTTTAAATTATTTTTTGTCGCATCTCATTCAAATTCAATCAACCAATATTGCTGATTATATATTGGTAAGGATGAAAAATCTTCATTTAAGTCTTCCATGCAGATTACTCTGTCTAAAATAATAAATTTTCCATCAGTCGTATTTGTTTGCACGCTTCCTTCTCCCTTAGATTTAAGATTCGCGCTGCAGTCTTTATTTGCGCATTAGACTCCGTCCTGTTGTTTAATAAATGTCTTGAAATCAACTTTGAATTTGTCGAACGTTCTGTCGCACCACTGTCAACACTCGGTTCATTAGTCTTTTTGTTTCTAGATTCTAATTGGTTTAAAACTGCCTCCTTTTTGATATTTTCCTCTGTTATATTTTACATAATTTTCTTGTCTCCTTTTATTGACAGATTTTGCTCGTATTTAATTGACATTATTAATTAGATTAGCTATCTTACTTGTAAATGCTGTCCGACCTGTACTTTCTTTACTTTTATTATTATAATATTTTGATTCATACCTTTTTCTGTTTTTCTGTCTCGAGTGTCCCTGACACTTTGGACATGTTGAGATCACATGGTCACGGGTAAATCTCTGACAAAAGTAACACTTCTTTATGCTATTTCCCTGTCGTGGGCAGTCGCTGGCACAGTACCCATAACTGTCGCATTCAAAACATCGCACTTTCTGTATCGCTCTTGATTTGACCGTCATAGCTGTCGTTTAATGGCTTTCAACCTGTATAATAAGTGACTTTAGTTTATTATAAGATAACCCTTTCACCATAAAAATTTCTGTCATAAAATTTATTCCTTCTACTTGATGTACTTTGCTTATGATAGCATTATAAAAGAAATCTCTTTCGTCTTCTTCAGGCAACGATTTAACTTTTGGCATGTTATTATAACTTCTTACTATTTCTTCAAATCTGTCTATAAAATTAACTTCCTTTTCTTTCGCTGGATTATACTGTATGTTGTATTTTTTTTTTTTTTTTTAATATTAGATGAAGTTACATTTACCTCGCTTCAATTTAATTATTTCGCTTTAATTTCTTTAATTCTGTTCAACAATTCAACTAAATCTTTAATTTTCATAACTCTAACATGATAGTCTTTATCTATTCTATTTATTAAAATGTCACGAACTTTCATTTGCTACAATAGTACTATCTACAACATACAATAAGTCCAGCGAACTTAATTCAGACATAAAATAATCCAAAGTTTTCAAATGTGATTTGAGTCGTTAATTTATAATAGCGATTTACTGGTCCGTCTTTTCTAGTTAGTCCGGTTTTAATAATTTCTGTCGATTGTTTAAAAACGTCTAAAATACTGTCATTTTCTTTATTAAGTCTTTTATCAACCTTTATTTGTATTAAACTCGATATTTTCAATTTATTTACCAGTCCTAAGTATTCTTCCAAGACTGTCGAGTTCCCGGAACCTTTTGCGTTAAGTGTATAATTTTCAAAATCATTGTTTACCTTATATGTCGTTTTGCTGTCTTTAGATTTATCTGTTCTTTCTGACTCGTTACCTGTAGTA
The DNA here is from genome assembly GCA_017163975.1 of Anastatus disparis. Classification (NCBI taxonomy): domain Eukaryota; kingdom Metazoa; phylum Arthropoda; class Insecta; order Hymenoptera; family Eupelmidae; genus Anastatus; species Anastatus disparis. The sequence goes on from JAFFSR010000302.1 coordinate 3,268,824, forward strand.
ATCCTCCTTTCCCTGTTCAAATTTCTCCCTCATTGCGTTCAGAGCCTGGCCGTCAAAGACCCACATGGCGCTTCTCTCCTTCACCATCAAAGCCATCAAATCGTCATCTCCTTTCTGCTCTATTCTTCTTTTCTTCGCCTCTCTTGCTCTTTGCCATTTCTGCCTTAACTGTATTGAGTTTATCCATTACCTTGTCCAATTTGTCAGATAGGTCTGCCAATTTTGCTTCAGTCATTTCATTGATTCTGTTTTCTGTCTCCGTCTTTATTTCTGCTGTTTCAGTCGTATTGTAATGCTTATCTGTCTCTTCTCTGTCTTTAGCTCCGTCTTCGTTCTTGTTTTCATCTGTTTTTCCGTCGTATACATATTTTTTCAATACATCATTCAATTTTGTTGTCAAACCTTTGATTTGTTTTTGTCTTTCCTTAACTGTCGCTATTTGACCTCCTGCAGTTACTTTAACTACAGTTTTCACAGAGCCGTCTTCAAAACCGTCACTTTATTCTACTTTCTGTTTTGTCTCGTTATATAGCCTCTCCGTCTTCTCAGTCTCATTGCTGTCGTTAATTCTGTCTTTTCTCTCTTTCTTATCAGTCATAGTGTGGCTACCTGTCGTACAATAGGGCATATATAATCTGTCTTCACTCTGTCTTCATCTCTGTGACTGTCCTTATCACCAGGTCAAATTCTTCATTCGTAACGTACTTGTCAACTATATAGGAATAGTAAACCAATATAAATAAAATTCATATAATTTTGCCGAACACAAGCAAAACTAGATAATTTACGTTAGAGTTAATTATATATATATATATATACATATATTATGAGCTTAATAGACCGAACACAAGCCCTTCAAGCTCAATATATCTATCAAAATAAAGTGAACTAACCTAGTATGCCGAACACAAGCAATATTAGGTAATTCATATTTATGACAATTTAAGAGAATCAATCTAACATGCCGAACACAAGCAATGTTAAATCAATCAAATTTGCCAGTTATTTATGTATATTTTTATATTTATAATAATACATATGTGCTATTATTCCCATACACAATATACTGAACACAAGTATTATTATGTATGTGAAAGCAGTAACTATGATCGATCAATATTATTTTTAAATTATTTTTAAAAACCATGGATATATTTATTAAAAAAATATTTTTATATACGTACGTTCAAGCTTAATAAAATAAAATTTTTAATTTGAAATAGTCATTATTCATTATCTAATTTGTATTCAATCTGTCATAATTTTGAATACAATGCTGCCTTCAACAACTGTCATATACAGATTCTCATGAGGATGTTTTGTGAAGTTGCAATAAACTTCTTTCCTCTATATAATGATAATTTTAATTAATTAAACATTCTCAAATATATTTTTCTTAAAGTCGTTCTTTTCTGTTTTTTTTTTTTTTTTATAATCGGTCTTTTGTATACATTTACGTAAACTTTATTTAGTTCGTTTGATTTAGTTCGTTTCGCTTCATTAATTCTGTCTCTTTCTTGATCTATCATTTTTATCGCGACGACGCGCACATTCCTATACATATACGATCACACTTATATGCTGTCTCTTTTCTTTATGCTATAACCATGTTATACGTACATATGTACATGTATATACCTGCGAGTTTATTCTCGCCTTTTAGCAGTCACCGTCTTCCTGTCTTTTTCTAATTGCGCGCGCACGTCTTCACGGTCTTTTTATTGTACACGGCGTCGACATCTTTTCATCAACTCGACTTGGGGCTATGGCCGCTATGTTTGTGTGCATTATTATATTTCAATTTTTAGAAGTCAGGCCAATGCCTTTCTTTCTTCAAGCAATTATACTTAGTATTTCAACATAAAAACGCGTCCGTTTTTAATTATAGCGAAATTTAACCAAATTCAAGCGGCACTTTTTGCAAATATTATTTTTTAACCAGTTTTCATTTATTTCTGTCTATACCGTCATAAATCTGTTCAGACCTCGCGCGTGCATCTACTATACATACATATATATATATATATATATATATATATATATATATATATATACATATACACACATACACATACATAAAAACCTTCTTCACTACGTATTGTCGTTTATTCAGTCTATCAATTTTATTTTGTGCGTGCATGGTCTTTTCTCTCGTTCTAGATACATACACACACACGCACACACAAAGCATACAAAAATAATTTTTCTCGTGCACGCATGAATCTGTCATACTCAAACACATTGCGTCATTTTACCCAACATGGCGACTCATTTTATTTCTCTCTCACTCTCTCTCTATAGACTAGCGCACGACGCTATCTATTCTCTGTCCTTTTCTCTCTTTCTATAAGCGTGCATGCGACGCCATTACTGTCTTATAGAATTGAGAGAGAATAAAGACAAATTCTTACCCGGAGTCAACTCTTTTTTCTTTTTCTTTCTTTCTCCTTTTTCTCCCTCAGCTGTCCTTCGTTCTGTCTTTTCGTTCCATGACTCGCCATCTCTGACGCTTTCACCAGGGGATAAAGTACAATACAACAATTCACTAAACAGACTGACGCACGCTCCAAACTACACAAATCCCTTTCTTAATTTTATTAAATAAAACGCGCAGCTAAAAGCACTTTGGGCGCATAACCTGTTAATATTATAATAAATGCAGAGCACAATTTATATTAAATAAAAAGTCTTTATTTGATCTATACAAAATGAATTAATTTAAATGATCTCTCTATAATAATAAAATACAAGTTCTGGCTTTAACAGACGGACTTGAACTGAACTGAACGACGACGAGACGCAACTTGATTCTCTTCAACTGTCTACTAAATATTCTCAATAGGTGGCGACACCTAGTATGAGTGTGTATATTTTCAACAGTTAGTCTTGAACAAGTGCTGCTATCGTGAGCAATAGCCAAGAAATTGAAAAAGATAATAAATTTTCATCAAAGAATTAATCAGATTTAAATTATTGATTCTTAACAATTTTATAGAAAAGAGAGTCTACGAAAAGTACAGTGAACGATGAATCAAACAAAACAAGTGCATTTCAAAGAGGGTAAGCCGGAAATTCATGTGATACGCGTGTGGGACTATGCAAGTCGTACAGCGCGACGTGGAGAGTGGGGGCAAGTGGCTCGTGATAGAGAAAGATTCAGAATGAGGGTGGAAAGGATGCAGATTATTCTGGAACCTGTGCTTTTAAAAAAAATTGATGACTACTTAATTAATAGAAAATAAATTTAGTTTTTCGTTTTACATTTTTATAAAATATAAAAATTTATTACAAAATAGTTTGTGTTTTAATTCTCTTTATCCTATATCATATATTCGCTTTAGTGATAGTATATTTACAATAATTTATTTTTAATTAGATTTATAACCGTATGGATAGCTAATCTCGTTATTCATGAATCGTCTCTTTGAGTACACAGGCTCGCATATTTTACATTCAGGTCGTGTTACAACATCGTGAAACCGTGTGCGTCTAATAGCGTCATAGTTTGCAAAAAGTGGCGGTATTTCACCAGTAATAAGATTTCGTATAGAATCAGAGTTTATTTTCTGACTCACCGACGAATTAAGTCTTATACCCTTAATTTTGCAAACATATCCTTCAACGCTATCTGGTGTCAAATATTCATATCCGTGAAATTTGGGTCCTCCAGAGACGAATGATGTGATGCTTGTGCCAAGACCATAACAGGCCAATTCGTTCGTCAAGTCACCCAAGAACGGCCCTGTTTTCGCATCGTACTCACCCATGCGACTTACGTACACAATAGAATCAGTATCGTAATACAATACACGTTCACCCAGCGGTTGCAATTCTTCGTAGAGTTCTAAACACGCCAAGGTTGTGGTATAAGCGGCTACGACAACGTTACATAATGGTGATGGCTCAACAGCCGATTCTTTGTTGTGCCAACTTACATAAATTGTCGTCTCATTGATCGGTAAAATTGAGTCGATCTCGGTCTTGACACAGAGTAATATATTACTCTGTGTGTTATAACCCATCTGAACAGCTTTTTTCAACTCGTCAGCAACCCACGTACCGATAAAAACTGGATCATTAGGATTTTCATGGTCACAATCTGCGATATACATTGATTCAGCACATGTTCGACACAGTGGAAACAAAAGCTTATTATGCATTTTAATGGGTAGTACAGCATGATATATATTTCGCGGTGGCAATACTTCGCATTAAATGAGATTTTCAACGTGACTTATATTATTTGTTTGATCCACCAGAGAGCGACACTCATCTTCACCTACGTAAAGAGTTGGATGACCATCGGGATATCGACCGTATTTACAGATATATGGATATAATGAACACACGTCTACGTATTTTATTTTCTCACCCTCTTTTGAATCGTAAATTTTGACTGTATTACCCGTACGACCACTGAAAATGCTTGTTGAGGATTTAACGGTTCATGTCAATTTCGCCTCTTATTATCGATATACATCTTCATGCTTTCGTTCTGTGAGTACTCATGATCAAAATCACATTCCCACTTTTCTATTAGATGATAACCGTAGCTTCTTATCTTTTCGGATATTCGCGCGGTCCTCTCGAAACGTTCGTCCATATTTTCACCGTTTACGAGGTGTGAGTCACGGTTCACTGTATAACACCATACACAGCCATGCCGATAAAACCCGTGGAATTGTAAAACAATTTTCGTACCGTTTTCAAGTTCGCAGTATCCATCCACTAGAGGGCCCTCGGGAAGTCTCTTTTCTCGAGCTCGGACAGTATACCGAATTTGATGATTCAGCACATTTTCCATCCAACACAGCCACCGCGTCGCCTTCATAGACTGCTTGTTTGGTTGTATATAACCACCCTGAGGTATGATTCCTATAGTGTCTTTTTGTAAAAAATTTTTGCTATATACACGCATATTTTGATTTTGATAGTTGATTTTTATTGGTCATCAGCTTCTAGGCTATTTCAGCCATTCCACAATTTCAGTCCATCAATGATCCTCAGGAATCCCTCGATGATTTTTATTTTCACATCTATTTCATCTATTTCATCTAAATTTTTCCAGTATCTCTTTATTATTCATCTTCATCGCCCAGTGGGACTTTTAAACATCTTCATCGCCCAGTGGGAATTTTTTACTACACATTCATTTTAGTCCCGAGAGGCTTTCTAAAAGCGGTTTCGTGGTCTCCGTGTTCTATTTCTCGGAGAAAAATCAGAAAAAATTTTTCCGAAATTTTCCCGAGGAATCGAACCCCGGTCCACTAGAGCGCGAGCCAAGAGCCTTAGCCCCTGCGCTACTGCCGCTTCTTATTTACGCATACAAGATGATGCAATGGTGGCGAACTCTACGAATGGATCTGTATTACCACATTCTATGAAGGTTTTGCGAAAGACCAAACATGCTTATCGTAAAATTTTTACACCTTGTCGACAGTATTTTATAATCTTATTTTTAAAATTAAATATATAATTTTCATTTTTTTTTCATTATACCACTGTATAAATTCTCGTCGCTCATCGACCTTCATCAAATCTGGTGAAAAAGACCACTCAGGTGGCATTTCCCCGACGTAATTTTGATTCTCTGGTGTGTTAAATAAATGAGGAAACGTACCTTTCTCGATATTAGCAGGACTGTAAGCTTTTCGTAGTGCAGCTAGACTCATGTGTAAGTAATTTAAGCTGTCTATGAATTTAACGGTCGAAATTTTCATTATGACTATTTTTGACCCGTTTAAAATTACATCTGGCTTATCTCTAAGATCTGTACGTTCTGTCAAATGCTTGAGAATAAATTGCGCATCAAAACCCTGTGCATTGTGGGCTATACAAATAATTTGCTTGAAACTTTTTCTTATTGCTAAGGCCAAATCAACTAGCTGTTTTACAGGGCCGATTTTAAACACGTATTCGCGTATACCACATATCCCGCAAGAATTTATTATATTTTCATCATCCAAACAATAATTACATACTTTTTGTATAACACACAAATTTGGTACATGCAAACTTATTTTTTCACCATCAGTACCAGAGATAATTTCCGATTGTTGAGTCTCAAAATCATAAAATAAATAAAGAATATTATTTTTATTGGTTGCAAATCCTTTTTTGCTGATAAAGGGTTGCATGTAAGTGTTCTATCGGCATTTTACCATTACATATTTTGCAAAATATCGTATTACAATTATGTGGATTTTTATTGCACATTCGAACTGTTTTACTGCACAAACGACAAATTTTTATGCTCTTGCATACCGACCGAAAATTATCGAAAGATTTTAAGATTTTATGATTTTCCAGACAAACATTACCGTAAAAATCTCTAGTGCATTTAATACATTTTATTTTTTCCTGATTTATATCGCAAGGGGGACTCTTAAAACATTTACAACAATTTTGTGGGCATTTATGATTTTTCTGATGACTAAACTTTTTATTATAAGGTATACAGTAGCCACGGCTGCCAGCTGATGCGAGTAAATTCGAAATTGGTTGGTAATGATTAGAATTTTCATAATAGATTATATTTAAGGTATGTCTAACTACATTACCAACATCGTGTACAAAACGTGCACCATCGTAAAGTGGTTTATAGCCTCGAGCAAAGTTTTGAAAAGAATAAACAACTATTGCAACTCCGAAAAGCGCATAATATTCTTGAAATAATTTTATTTCTTCGATACCACAACCAGTTTCGGGTATCGTAACTCTCGCAGCTTTGACAAGTTTCAACGCTTGCACTTTCTGATATTGTGCTGTGTGGTGTCTTATTCTATTCCACCTGTCATGGTGAATACCACTGCGCATCTGACTACGTATAGAATATTTAGAATGGATTTCTTGAAAACTGATTCGTTAGTGAGTGATGCCCGACCGCGTTCCTCTGGTTTAGAAACAATGCTGACTTTTACGTTTAAAACATCATCGATTTCAAAATTGTCATTATTCTGCGCTGCACTAGCTGATAACTCGAGTAGATCTGTCGGTGAAAAATCACGAACCAGTCTAAAAGAAATCCATAAAGAACCGTGAACAAATCGGTCAGAGTTTATAGTTATGCCGATATAATCTGAAGATCGCGCATTTTCAGACACATGACGATATAAATCATTTATTGCTGCCTCAAACCTCGTATACACATTCGCATTAGGCGGTGAAAGTAATATTGACACTCATAATTGTCAACCTTGCAACTTAAATTGTCGATAATATAGCGATGATTCTTCATGAATCGTAATGTGGTTCTGAGTTGTAGTACCATCTCCCTGTTAAATATATTTATCTACAATATGATATACCAAAATTACGTGAAAATGTGATTTATAAATTTACGCTTAAGAAGATGTAAAACGGACACCACCCCTATATTCATGAATTTAACTCATCTTTTCATTATATAGCAAAACTTGAAGGAAAGAAATGCTTTAGCTTATAGTATTTACCATAAAGATTATTCAGTTAAATTTTCAAATAAATTTATTCATTAGTTTTTCAAAATTTTAGGGTTTCAATATTTATATATTAAAATTTTTAGATTTTGTACAAGAAATCTAAAATTCTGAGAAACTAATAAATGAATTTATTTAAAAATTTAGTTGAATAATCTTTATGGTACATATTACAAACTAAAGCATTTATTTTCTTAAAATTTTGCAATGAAATAAAAATATAGTAAATATTTATGAGTATAGGTACAGTGTCCATTTTACATCTCCTTAAATCAACCTGTATTCTCTGTACCTGGTGATTCAGACCAAATAATCGTATTAAGCGTTTTCTGCTCGTTATTATTGATCGCCATTGATGACTGTCTCCCATCATCACCCCACCAAGAGCAACCAGGCATTGGTTCAAAAGGTAGTGGCGCTGCTGTATTATTATTTACCCCCTCCACCGCAAAGTTTGGGGTAGTTTCAGAGACATTTATGACTTCTCTTACCTCTTTGGGAGGTGGTAGTAGCACAAGATCTCTCGAATCAGATACATCTTCTTCAGACAGAAGCCTTATCAACAGTTCATCCCCACTACTGTCCTCCATCATATTTTGCAGGTCTGTAAAATTCATGTAAAATCTGCTTAGTTGCACTATTTTTAACAAAAAAGTCTTGTCCCGTGAAATTCCGTGATCATAAACAAAAAATTTATTGGTTATTGATCATTGATCCGAAACTGATATTTTCTTGCAAATCATGTTTTCAGATTCATTATTTTATTCACAACAAAAAAGTATTTTATAGCGAAATTCTACGATAGTAAAGAAAAAAGATACAAGCTTTTAAATGGTAACAGAAATTATAAATAACTTACCTTTAATAGCACGGTGATGTAACATAAGAAGCCTGACTTATGACACATCTTGCATCCCTCTACTTTTAATACAACGACCAGCAATGTCAATTATTTCATTATCATTAAAAATACCTCGCTTAAACATATAAGCTAAGGTACGTAATCCGCAAAGTCGTAAGATAAATTTAATTTTTTTCAATAATTCATTATTAGAGCAAATGTTTAGACTTTTGCGCCATGAATAATTGCAAAATAATTTTATTCGTGGCTCCCGAACTAATGCTATATTTACAATATTTATCAAGACTTTAAGTAAATTTTTTCTAACCATCTTACTTCGTGTTGATCTTCTCTGGAACGTTGAACTTTAACTGTTAATCAGACCTGTCAATCTTTGCGTATTTATAGCACGATTTAGACATGAATTTAAAAGTAGGGATGAGGGGTGACGAAGGGGTAGTATGTGCGCAACATTTAACATTTCAAGAGTCATCTTAATTTGATATTTAAATCCGCCAACACATGTAAAATAATGTCAGTTTAGCGCGAATCATGGACCGGTGTGCATGTAAGGACGTAAATTAATTTAATCATAGTATAAATCAGAATGCATATAATTCACCATTATTTCGCTTACCAGTAGGCGGGAATTTTTTCATGTAACGCGATCACACTTGGGCGTGTTCTATATCGTCCACCTAGCTAGTGTGTGTCATGAGTAAAGAGGCGTTAATTGCTCAACCTACATAATCGTAGTGAAATAATTTGTATGTATTTACATATATTCTGCATATAATTACTACTTATTTGCATATATGTATATATTTACATACATTCAGTATAAGTAGAATAACTACATAACATTTTATTTAAATTATAATAATAATATATATAGTTATTGTAAAAGATATGAATATTATGCTCTTCTGTTTTCTGCTATCCTGATACTTTTTATTATTTTTTCGTAATAATCTCTTGTATTTTACATAAAAAATTTGAATTTCAATGCATTTATCATTTGCATGTTATTTGCATACAAACATTGTGTAAGTAATACACTTACTCATTAATATGTATACTTTTATGACATTGTAGACCATATTCAGCTTAATATCCTGAGGTCTTATTAAATTTCTATATATATAAATATATATATATATATATATATATATATATATATATATATATATATATTTATATATATATATATATATATATATATATATATATATATATATATATATATATATATATATGTAGTTGTTCTTAGTTATATACGCAACTTGGGCGTATTAACAATGAATGTCAAAAATAACTAATCGCAAGAGGTAGAATAGCTTTTATAATAGCCTGATACTTTTTCTTATTTTTATCATGAATTGTCGATATTTATTGCGTGATGATTGATAATTTATGAATAATAATTTTTAAATAATAAATATCTTTCAATATAATATATTTGATTTTGATAAATATTTATATTTACATATGATTTACATATGTATGAAAATATATATATATATATATATATATATATATATATATATATACAGTTGTTCTTACAAGGAGAGTGTTTCACCTTCGGGTCATCGATTTTGCTCAAATTTTGGGAATGTTTCCTGGATGCCGAAACATCAAGAAAGCCAATATTTTAGAGGCCAACGCTCAATAATTCCCTAGTTACAGGCTATTGAGGAAAATCACTAAAAAAGTTACTAGATTATCAAACGCTCATAGTTTCTCAGCATTGTTAGCTAGAAGCTTATACCTTTTTTTAAATGAAAGCTGAGCTCAAATCCTTTCAAAATAGCACTTATAGCATCTAAAAATATTATTTTTTCCCAAAGTTTGAGCGTAATGAAGGTTGGACCTGAATTTTCTGTTTGAAACATTAATTAATAATAAAAGCTGAAATTGAGTCCAATCTTTAGTACGCTATCAATTTGGGAAAAAATAATATTTCGACATGCTATGTCTACTATTTCAAAAGGATTTTAGCTCAGCTTTCTTTAAAAAAAAGGTTTAAGCTTCTAGCTAATAATGCTGAGGAACTATAAGCGTTTGAAAATCTAGTAACTTTTTTAGTGATTTTTTTCAATTGCCTGTAACTAGAGAAATATTGAGCGTTGGCCTCTAAAATTTTAGCTTTCTTCATATTTCTACATTCAGAAAACATTCCCAAAATTTGAGCAAAATCGGTGACCCGAAGGTGAAACACTCTCCTTGTTAGTTATATACGCAACTTGGGCGTATTAACAATAAATGTCAAAAACAACTAATCGCAAGAGGTAGAATAATTATACTTCTTCTTATGTTTTGGGCTCCTGATACTTTTTATCATTTTTGTATCACTAATTCTCTATATTTATTGATTCGATACCTTGGTAATGTAATGGAAATAAATATATATTATATTTAAAATATAATAACCAATTTTAATGCATGGCTTATTTATCCATCATTTGCATATCATCTGCATATGATTTGTATATGGGACGTTTCACGTCAACTCACCTAACAAAAAAATAGAATTCGTCGAAAATCTGTGAAAATGCTCTATTTGATACCCAAAATATACAAAAAAAATTTTAGAGGTCCAGGTCAAAGGGGTCAGGATTCAAACGTGATGGAATTTTTCGAATTTTCCAAATTTTTTGCTAAATAAATATTTTAATGAATTTTTTCCTCAAAAACTATCAATTTTTCGTTAAAACTTAATAGAATACTTTTTCTTGGAAATTAGATGTAGAATTCACCTGAATTTTTGCAAATTATAATATACTGATTTTTATGCTTACTTGATCGATTTAAACATACTATTTAGTATATCTAAAAATCGAGCAGGTTAAATTGGCTTTTTAAAGTCTTATTTTTTTTGTTTTTTCATAAGGAAAAAATATACGAAGCCTCCAGTTGGGTAGCCTTCTCGAAGTTACTTAATTGTGCGAAAATGTCTGAAAAAATCGTTATTTTGGATCAATGATGAGATTCGTGATTTTTTTTCTGAAAAAGTATTGATTTTTAGGACAAATGTATGAAGATGTTTTTTATTGGAAATCATTTGTAGAATATGAACATATTTTTACAAATTGTAATTTAAGATATTATGAACCATATATACTAAAAATTTAACAAAAAATAAATTTTAAAATTTCAAAATTTCATTTATGATTTGTGATGTTTAGCAAATAATGGTTTACAAAAATTTACATATATTTTACATACAATTTCCAATAAAAAACATTTTTATACATTTGTCCCAAAAATCAATACTTTTTCAGAAAAAAAATCACGAATCTCATCATTGATCCAAAATATCGATTTATTCAGACTTTTTTGCGCAATTAAGTAACTTTGAGAGGGCTGCTTAACTGAAGGCTCCGTATATTTTTTCTTCATAAAAAAACAAAAAAAATAAGACTTTAAAAAGCCAATTTTACCTGCTAGATTTTTAGATATACTAAATAGTATGTTTAAATCGATCAAGTAAGCATAAAAATCAGTATATTATAATTTGCAAAAATTCAGGTGAATTCTACATCTAATTTCCAAGAAAAAGTATTCTATTAAGTTTTAACGAAAAATTGATAGTTTTTGAGGAAAAAATTCATTAAAATATTTATTTAGCAAAAAATTTGGAAAATTCGAGAAATTCCATCTCGTTTAAATCCTGATCCCTTTGACCTGGACCTCTAAAATTTTTTTTGTATATTTTGGGTATCAAATAGAACATTTTCACAGATTTTCGACGAATTCTATTTTTTTGTTAGGTGAGTTGGCGTGAAACGTCCCATATATAATATATATATATATATATATATATATATATATATATATATATATATATATATATATATATATATATATATATATATATATATATATATATATATATATATATATATATATATATATATATAAATGAGAATGTATATATTTTACACAGATTTTTGTGTACACGTGTATATATTATGTATGTATGTATAGACATACATATTAGAAAAATAGAAAGAGAGAGAAAGAGAGAAAGAGAGAGAGGCTTATATATACGCATCTTTTTTATTTATTTTATAAAAATGAAATAGGGTAAAAAGAGAAAGAAAGAGAGAGAGAAGGGAGAGGGGGGAGTTAGGCTATTAAGGGGTAAAGATTCGGCTTCACTAACAGTCTTCATCGAAACTCCAGGGCAGAAAGGTTGTTTTGCAATGTGGGCCTACGTCGGGATGTGCTTCCAACAGTAATCAGCTGGTATAAAATTTTTAAATTTCAAATATTGTGTATTTATTTTTGTGTATGTGTATGTGTATGTGTGTGTGTGCGTGTGTGTGTGTGTGTGTGTGTGCGTGCGTGCGTGCGTGTGTGTGAATGTGTGCGTGTGCGCGTGTGAGTGTGTGTGTGTGCACGTGTGCGTGTGCGTGTGTGAGCGTGCATTTATTTCTTGGGGCACCAATGTTCCGTCTCAACAACTCCTACTTCTTCTTCTCAGAGGTCATTGACCTAGTGGTCAGTAACCTTTGGGGTGGTGGAGTAGGAGTTTGTTTTAACGGTCCATGGTGCCCCTATAACTACTCGCGTATGTGTATATGAGTAAGTGCATGTATATGGATACGTGTATATGTGTCTGTATATGCATGTGCATGTACGTCTCTGTATGTGTGTATGTATGTATGTGACAATAATGCAAAAGATATTCACTTAAGAAAAAAAAGTCTTAATTCTTCACTTTAATATAGTAGTAATTATTATATTTTCGTTATTTTGTGAACTTTTCTTCCTAAGGTGATGTTGAAATCCAGGTTTCTTCGCTCCTCGTGCGCCACTGGTTCACCTTCATGACGCCATGCATGAGAAGTTTTCTGTCTAGCGAGAGCAGACTTATTAGAGTAAAAGGACTACAATGTCACCAATCAAACGCAATGCCGAAAGGTTCATTGCAGAGCACTTCTATTCTCATATAATTATCTAATGTTAGTAATTGTTAAATGTTGGTGTTAATTAAATAAGACAATGAAATATAGTTGAATTCTGTATTCATTTAAAATAATAAGTTTCTTACAGAAAGAATGAGACTCTATGGAATAGAAAGGAGGGAGGTCAGTTTATCAGCCACATTGCCTTCTGGATTTTCCTCGGGGCGATGTGCTGTTTCCTGCCTAGAAGGCTAGATCAAGTTAGGTTCGATCTGAGACACACCCAAGTTTTGCTCAAAATCGGAAGAGAGAAAATACATACAAGAAAGAGAGCAAAGAATATACATACAAGCATCAACCGTAGTATATTCAACGTGCATCTACTTTAGTGTATATAGACGCTCATTTCTAAACAGAGTAGGGCTTAAAAGAAAAGGAGCGAGAAAGTGAGAAAGAGTGGGTACAGAATATAAGTATGCGCCCTTTGACCAGACTGTCTGTAGTAAACTGGAAGTAGAGTGGGGGGTCATTTTCATTTTATAACTTCATGTCGGTTTTTATAAGCGAAACCCTGCTGACCAAACCTAACATAAAAAGCATAGCTTTAAAAAGAAAGCTACTTTAATCCACTGGAGAAGAGTTTATTTGTTCATACAGAAACAGTAATTTAACAAATTACAACAATAAGTGAGTTTAAATAATTAAAGTTGAATGATAGTTTCTTTCAACATTAAAATCATTTGTTTTCGTGTAAAACAAAGAAGTATAAATTTTTTCTTCTATCCAAAGAAGAACAACGTAAGTTAGTTCTTTTATAGCAGCAAATATAATGATAGCTTAACTCTGCATAAATTAAAGCTAAGCAACTTATTATTATTACATGTAACTCCTCGCATATAAAAGCAGCTTACACGATATTAAAGCGAATTCTTCTCGATACTTCTATATAAAAACTTCATTGCACTGGTCGCTTCTAGCAATTTTTTTAGTTGGTCTAATTTTGCCTATCTTTTGAGTTTTACGCCATTCCGTTCGGTTAAAAATTGAGTATAGAGAACCTTTGAGTAACAAGTATTCTTGAGAGTGAATTGCAATTATTCCTTAACATTTAAAAATAAAATAAAGAAGATTTTCATCTTCTATTTGGTTTATTGAGAAAGCAGAAGGATTTAAAGAAAATTTATATTGCTTTTATTTAATTTGGAGAAGCATTAACATCATTACGGTTAGTCCTACATCTTATTTTTTGTTGGAGAAAACTAGTGTCAGTGCACATCGTGGAATTCCAACTTTTACGGTTATTGATGGAATAATCGATAAAAAATTTTTAATTTCCTCGTATTTGGTACAGCTGCCCTTTAAGGGGATAGAATACCTTTTTTACCCGAAAGTAGAAAAGTAATTTATTAATTATATTGAACCTTCAAGAAGAATTTTCAAGAATTATTTGGCCTCTTGATCAGTAGAGAACGATCCTAGGCCATATATTGAACCTAATTTTTTGAAAATGAAAGTAACCATAATCCCATAATTATTCGATGAATTATTGTTCTTAACATTGTTCTACAGTAAGGTTTAAGTTGAACTGCTGGATAAAAACAACTTTTTTAAACAGCTGAAGCTTCAGTATTCTTGCCATTCTGCAAAATAAGCAATATTAATAATTTATCTTTTTATATGCTATTTTGTTAGTATTCATCCTTTTTCACCAATAAAACTATGTATTTGTTGTAAGAGTCTTAACTGCAACTGTCACACTGATAGTTTTTTAAATCACTCGTTCTCACCTTTAATTAGCTGAAAACTAAAATACAATATTTAATATAGAGTAAACATTTTATATTTTGTTATATAATTTAAATTCAAAATTAAGAAATACAATTTGCATTCAAAATTTATATTTTAATTGACACTAAAATTTGTAAATAGAATTTACATCTATGCATGTAATAATAAATAAAATTATACACTCACGTGAATTTAATATGCACCCAGTGCATAGAAATCCTTCATACCTATTCAAATATTTCTCTTAAGAGTATGTGCTTCTTTCGAATAAGATCTCTCTACATTAAATTATCTTCTGTCATCTGAAGTCTTGACCCTCTCGACAAATACATTTTTAATTTCGCTGTAAAATTTCTCCATGATCTTGGTACAGCCACATAAAGACCAGCACTACTTGACAAAGTTGAATCAAGTTATTTCTTAACAGCTTCAGACATAAATTCTTCTGGCACTTGCTCATATACTTTTGTTTTTTAACCGTTGATAGCATTGGACGCTGACTGAGTAACTAGCTTGAATAAACCTATTAGACTGCAAAAATTGGATAAACTTGCAATTTCATGGCCAGTGCATGAGCATCAAGAATATTATATCAGCTAACTGTACGCACTGTCCATAGAACTTTTTCTCTTGCAGAGTTTACAGCTGGTTGTTAACCACAAATATCATAATTCAAATTAATTTTAAATTCTAATTCTCAAAAAGAGGATTCAATAAATTTTATAATGGCGCACACTGCAATACATAATTTTTTTAACCCAGGAGATTTGTGATGTTTTCTAAAAAAATTTTTTCTCAGTTTTAAAGTAGTAGCGGAGAACCTATTTTTAATAGATTCAGGAGAATCCTTTTATACTTTCACCAAGGAACACAAAAATCTGCCTTCTCTTTTATAATTTGACACTTTTGAAGTTGTTAAACTTAGTATCAATTTAAACTTTTTACACTTTTAATTTTCTATATGTTTATAAAAAGTCAGAATTTTAAGCGTGCATAAAAAAAATATGGAATAATTCATGAATGCGTAAATTATTCAAAATTAAGTATTTTATATAAAATTAAGTCACAAAAACTACTAATATTTTTTGAAATGCAATGTAAATAAACAAAGTAACCGCATACTGGTCGCCTGTGAATACTATTTAGTGAGGCCAACAGTAACAGAACAAAACGGTACAAACTACCACTGAAGCGCGGGGATGCGAATTCAAATTTAGAAAAAGTTACATAAATAACTAGCAAAAGTACCCCTTCTCCGGAAAACGGATTTGGCTGAAACTGCAAGATATAATTTTTTGATGAACAAAAATAAGCCTGTTTTTTCTTTTCATCAAATAGGCCCCCTGGATAAGAATATAGACATTTTTTCAAAAATATAGTAAAAACGAGCATTTATGAGAACTTGAATAATCAAAGAACAGAGACTCTTACAAAAAAATATATGAAAAATTAAATGAAGTAAAAATTGAATACTCTTAAGTAGACTTTGTTGCAACAGAAAAGCTTTAGTAGTTTAAAAGTTATGTTCAATCGAAAATTACTACATGTTTGTTAATTTTTTTAGCGTGTATCACATGCTCGATTTTTTACTCCATTTCATTAGCACATTTCAATCGCGTGTAACTTCTGAACCACAACAGCTTATTTGATGCAACAAAGTTTAAATTAGAGCATTTGATTTCTGCATCATTTTATCTTTTATGCATTTTTTTATAAGAGTCTTAGTTGTTTAGTTATTCAAGTTCTTATAAAGACTCCTTTTTACTATATTTTCAAAAATATGTCCATATCCTTGTCTAGAAGGCCTACTCGATGAAGAAAAAAAATACGGGTTCATTTTTTCACATAAAAAGATCATATCCTTCAGTTTCAGCCAAATTCGTTTTCTGGAGATCGGGTGCTCTTCTTGGAAGAGCTACTAGTTTTCTTATAAAATCAAAACGGAATAGATTATTGATATAAAACTTTTTAAAACTTAAATTAAGATAATTATTTTATCAGAATGAAAATGAAAATAAACTTTTTTTAATTCATATTAAAAAAAATTAATAAAGATTAATAAAAATTCAATTCGAAACATCTTAAAATTTTTAAAATTTGTAATAAGTACATCATTAGCACTTAACAAATAAAAAAAATAAATAAATCTCGTTAAGAAACTTTTTGGAGATTATCAACGATATATTGATTATTGAATCAAGAAATAAAAAGAATGATTTTATACATTGTATCAACTATTTTAACTCTAAATTTGAGAAGAATTGCGAAATAGTAACATTAAGAAAAATCAATTAAAAGTTTATTTTAAAATTTCCTCATATGAAAAAAAATAAATAAGACAGAGTAAAAAGATTTGTTACAGCTTATTCTACAGTAAATTTTATATAGAAAAAAACAATAAAACCAAATTTGATGGTCGAACTAAAAAACGTGATTTATGCCCTTATCAATTATAAAAAATTAAAATGAATATTATATTACAAATAAATGAATTCGTATCTAAAGGTCTCAAAAATTAAGTTGAAAAGACAAGAAAGTATTTAACTCTTTAATAAAAATTGTTATGACAAAATATGCTTCAGAGTGGGTCGGAGCAGTTTTAATTACCGACCAAGAAATAAAAATTTTATTTTATCATAAATTAAATAACACAGGCCCACAAAATGAAAAAAAATGTCTGAACTTTTGACCGGACATACATATTCCCATGTATTTTTCGACGCTGAATCCGAATCTGTAATAAAAATATAGGGTTTTCCTACCTTTTCTCAGAGTTTTATTGAAAAAACCTCATTTTTTACGGTTTTTTTGCGGTTTTTCGAGTCTAGAAAAAACAAATCATGAGATACGGTTAATTGGACTTCAAAATCGAATTCTACGGGAAAAAATACACGGGAAACCATACCTTCAAATTTTTTTAACGCGATTCTAGTCCTCTGTATGGGGCTGAAAAGATGAGGAAATCGGTAAAAGTCGAAATTTTGCCTAAAATGGATTTAAACAATATTAAAATTTAATCATGCGTCTTTTGAAGAGTCGATAAACATTGGAAATACTATCCTGGGGGTTTTTCAGATTGCTGATCATGAATTTGAAGTCAGATTGTGTAAAAACTACTTCTAGAGGGCGGTGACAAGAACTGTATATGGTAAATTTATCGATTTTTTAAAAATTTTACGTCTGAAATACTAATTTTAGAGTCTTTCACAGCATTGACTGTAAATTCAAGATATTAACTTAGCCTATTGTGTACGTTAAACTTAACATTTTGTCTATGTTTGTCTCTCTCTCTCTCTCTCTCTCTCTCTCTCTCCCGATGTTTTTTTAAATTGGCTTACGCTTACGTACACGTTTCTCTTCGAATGACCGATGTAGTGGATTTCTGACACGTTTTTGTCCTTTTTTCGCAGCTGTTTCTCTTTTTATCATCCAGCAGTAATCTGCTAACATGTTGATACCCCAGTTTCCTTGAAATCTACGTTCAAACTCCTTTAAATCTTGGTGAAATCGTTCACCATGCTCTTCACTAAAGTCTCCGTTATTTTCAGGAAACTGATCAACGTGTGAATCAAGAAAATGAAGTTTTAAGTTCATTAGACAACCCAATTTTTCAAAATTACGTACCATTCTTTTCACAATAGCTTTATAATTCGTGTCTTTGGCATTACCCAAAAATTTCGTCGATACCTCTTTAAAACTTAACCATGCTGCCTTTTCAACATCAGTCATGCTTTGTTCAAAGTTTTCGTCTCTAAATAAAGTTCGGATTTCAGGACCATCAAAAATACCTTCATTTAATTTAGCATCAGATTTATGGGGAAATACTTTGCTTATATATTGGAAGCATTGACCGTCCTTGTCCAAAGCTTTAACTAATTGCTTTATCAATCCAAGCTTTATATGCAGAGGCGGTATCAAAATTTTCGAAGGATTAACGAGTGGATCTTTTATAACATTCTGTTTTCCAGGTTCAAACGATTCTCTTGATGGCCAAATTTTCTTTTTATAGTGTTTTTCTCTATCTCTGCTATCAAACATGCATAAATAACATGGGTACTTCGTAAATCCAGATTGTTGTCCAAGTATCATAGATAAAATCTTTAAATCGCCACATATTTGCCATTTATGTTCTCTATATTTTATTTTCGTTAAAAGTAGTTCAAGATTGGAATACTCTTCTTTAAGTACTGTTGAATGTGCTAATGGTATAGGAGCATATTTATTTGTGATATTGAGGAGTACTGCTTTAAGGCTGCGCTTTGATGAATCAATGAATAGTCGCCGATTTTCAGGTTTGTATATGTTGGGTTTCAATTCATCAATAAGACCTTTCACGTCCGTGCAATAAACCATATTAGAATCATTCTTGAAATAATTTCTAAAATCGATAAATTTACCATATACAGTTCTTGTCACCGCCCTCTAGAAGTAGTTTTTACACAATCTGACTTCAAATTCATGATCAGCAATCTGAAAAACCCCCAGGATAGTATTTCCAATGTTTATCGACTCTTCAAAAGACGCATGATTAAATTTTAATATTGTTTAAATCCATTTTAGGCAAAATTTCGACTTTTACCGATTTCCTCATCTTTTCAGCCCCATACAGAGGACTAGAATCGCGTTAAAAAAATTTGAAGGTTTCCCGTGTATTTTTTCCCGTAGAATTCGATTTTGAAGTCCAATTAACCGTATCTCATGATTTGTTTTTTCTAGACACGAAAAACCGCAAAAAAACCGTAAAAAATGAGGTTTTTCCAATAAAACTCTGAGAAAAGGTAGGAAAACCCTATATTTTTATTACAGATTCGGATTTAGCGTCGAAAAATACATGGGAATATGTATGTCCGGTCAAAAGTTCAGACATTTTTTTTCATTTTGTGGGCCTGTGTAATTATACTGTTTTCAAAAAAAATTGATATCAAGCGCAATTTTTTATACATACATGATTGTATAATAGATGTTTTTTTCATAAAATTCACCATATTTTAAACAAAAAGTAAGTAACAGTACTTAGAGTTTAAGAGGAGGTCACGTATCTCTGTCCTTTTCTAATCAAAGCATTGAGTTTTTTACAAAAACTAATAACTTTAGCAAAAAATGAAGAGAAAGCCGCATCTCGTATCAAAAAAAGCAATATTTTCTTTGATGAGAAAGAATTAATTTTATCGCTTCGTTTTCAAGAAAACCTTGAAAAACTTAAATCATATAGGTTATGTTGAACAATTTGGTTTTTCAAGGTTTTCTTGAGAATGAAGCAACAAAATTAATTTTTTCTCATCAAAGAAAATATTGCTTTTTTTGATACAAGATGCGGCTTTCTCTTCATTTTTTGCTAAAGTTATTAGTTTTTGTAAAAAAATAATTTCTTTGATTAGAAAAGGACAGAGATACGTGACCTCCTGTTAATAAGCAGCGGTAGTATAAAATTTTAAATTTTTTAAAATTTTCTTAAATTATTTTTGACGAGCGCTATAGAGAAATAAATTTCGTGAATGTTTTTAAAATTTTAATGCATTCCATTACCTAAAGTAAGAGAAAATTAAACAACGGATTTTTGATTGTCGGTCCGTATCGAATCTGCTCCTGCCTTCTCTTAAGTGATAATCAGAAAGTAAATTTGATTGCAAGAAGTTTATCAATCATATAAGTAATGTTTCCTTTAAAAAGACATCAAATTGAACTCAATCACTGATTATCAATGAATGATTTTTAAATAAATAATGGCCGTAGCAATAATAACACAGCCTCACGGGAAAAAAAAGTTATGTGTGTGAAAGACAAGTCCATGATATCTATACGTTTTCGAGGATGCTGAATCCGATTCCGAGGTCCACTTGATCCAGTTAGCTCGGGTTTAAGGTCAAATCAAGGTCAAATTTAGAGAAAGTATTGCAAATAAAATATACCAGTATATTTACATGTTTTTAAGGTCGCTGAATCCGAATCCGAGGTCCGTTTGACCGGGTCAGGTCAGGGTCAAGGTCAGGGTCAAGGTCAGGTCAAGGTCAAAATCATAAAATGCATACAGACAAAATAAAAAAAGTATCTCTACACGTTTTCGAGGTCACTGAATCCGAATTTGAGGTCCGTTTGACCGGGTCTGGTCAGGGTCAAGGTCAGGTCAAGGTCAAAATCATAAAATGCATTACAGACAAAGTGAAAAAGTATCTTCATACTTTTATCTTCACTGGTTTAGGGACTACGGGTTCATGGATTCAAGGTTTATGGGTTTAGTGTCTATAGGTTTGTGCTATATGGTTTCAGGCTTCATGGGTTTTGGGTTAATATGGCTTTTAATTCGAGGGTTAAGGGTCTACGGGTTCAAGGTTTGTGGAGTTAGGTTTTACGGGTTCGGGGTTTATGGATCAAGGATTCATAAGGTTGAAGTACATGGGTTCGGGGTTCCTAAACTTAAGGTTAAGGAACTTTGGGGTCCATTGGAAGGGCTCATAGTTCATAGGTCGCAGAAGTTTGGGACTTGGAACAACTGGTTCTGAATAAACAAGCCCCAGTATCAGATGTAAGATGTAGGAAACTATGGGATCGACTGCCGTCAAAACAACCCTCGTTTGAATTTCCTCAGATTTTTCCTAAGGTTACCTCTCTACCTGACCTCCAAATGACCTTAAACCTTGTATAATGAAGGTTGACCAACTTTGTATTTGAACTCGGTGACCTATAAAATGTATGTGTAAATTTGTTCGAATTTTTATACGGTTCCTCGTGATTAAACTTGTAAGAAAACCTTAACTTAACCTTGAAATGACCGTGAATGACCTTTGGAAGTCCAAATAAGGTTAAAAAAACTACGGGGTCGTATTCAGCGAACCAGAAAATCTATGTATAAATTTTTTTAGATCTTTCCTAAGGTTATTTCTATACTTGACCTTCAAATAACCTTGAACCTGATGTGATACAGGTGTAATATCTACCATTTTTTCAATTAAATTTATCTTTAAAAATTTATGAAAATTATAATTCTAATATACTATTTAAAATGAATTCCTTAATGAAAGATTTAATTTTAATTTCTTTTTCTTTTAATAATATTTTTTTAATATTTTTATTTTAAACATACATGTCTTTACACAAAAGTGCATTAAAAGGTTTAAAGCTCGCACGAAAAGACCGATAAGCGTTCCATAGAAACAGAGATTAAATTTAATAACTCATAAAAAATATAATAAAAATAAAAATATTAATTAGGACCTTACATTACTTTCTATTCTTCTTTTTCTTTTTAGTATATTTACAAAATTACTTCTTAAAATTATCGAAATACATGAAAACTATATTTTAGTTAATTATAAACAATAACTTATGAATTTTTAATTATTTTTTTTTTAAATCTATGATTTTAAGAGCTGTGACGAGGTACGTCCCAACAAAAATTTTTTTTGTTAATTAAAAATTTATTGTACGTTGTTTAATTCACATACACGTTTCCACGACACGTCACAACGATTATTAATTTGTAAATCACCAGGGCACTACAACACACCACCGGCTTACTCACCGACCCGGGCGTAATTTATTGAATAAGAATAAATAATTAATCAAACGAACTCTTTTTTTTTTTGTTTGTTTACCGGTACACGAGGAGCACGACTAGCAGACGCGCGCGGCAGCCATTACTTACACACTCATAGCCCATGTGTGTGAGCGCTAGTGCTGCTTACACAGACCGTAGGTAGGGAATCTCTATTACCACTACATAGCAACGACCGCGCGTGCGCTAGGAGTGGCGCACGACGAAGAAGATGTAGAAAGAGAGGGAACACAAGAGAGAAGAAAGAAAGAGATGGAAAGATTCCTATTCGATGGGAGCAAATTAAGAGTGATGGCGCGCCTCTTTCTCGCGCAGTGAAGAAAAAGGGAGAAGCTAGATGATGAAAAGAGACCGAGAGAGCATGGAGAAGGGAGAGTATTCTTGCTCTTGCTTAAGTACAGCTGCACTGAGTAGCTTACATGTATGTACATATATATGTATATAGGTATATATAGATAGATATATCCATGCTTGTGATGATTCTCTCTCTCTCTAATGGATAAAGACGGATAAAAAGAGAACGTAGATAAAAAGAAGGCTAAAAAGAAGAATAAAAAGAAGAAATTAGATTAAAATTACTACAGAAAAGGTGGCGCGCAGGTTGCAGACTTGCGTTCGAGGACTGGAAGGCAAATTTCACGAATAGCAATCAACTATTTGGACAACTGATTAGTTATTGGAGGAATTAAAAATTAAAAAGAGATAGACAATAAGGAAGAGGGAGAAATAGACCGAAGAAGAAGGAAGTGAGCATCAAAGGAGACATTCGATTACTGTCCTCGTGCCGTATCGGAGCGTTAACTCGAAAAACCCTCATTTTCCTTTCAAGTTGTCAATTAGAGATTTCGTGCGCTTTCGTGATAGCTGTGTAGAAACTGCAGAGTGGATAGACTGGGAAGCAGCCGAGCAACCAGAGTTCCCGCAGGAGTTTGTTGCCCTGATCCGTCGACCAGCTAAATTTCCGCAGCCGGCGCCGACTAGTTGCTTGTGCAGAGAGAGGAAGAGAGAGAGAGAGAGATATACGACCTGAGGCCATCACCGTCATCCGTGACCAAATTCGTCGCCATCGCCGACCAGATTCTTGTGTCAACGAGAACTTCAAAACCGGTGAGTGGACTGTAGTCCGAATCGACTAATAATTTTTTTGTAAACTAGCGGCTCTCGCCGACTAGGTGTAAATTCAGTGCGGGCGTAAGATTTTAAATTCAAAGTGATTGTGACAACGTAGCAGTGCGAATTAAAAATTTCTTTTGTAGCGAAACGAAATTAAAGTGCGAAAATTTGATTGTAAAAATAAATTTGTAATTGAGAAAGTAAAATTAAAGTTCGACCACGTGTTCAACGATTTCGTTGACCGGGTGAATTCGTTGTATTTAATTATATTAAATAAGAATTAAAAAATAAATTACACTTGATTGACCGGAATAATAATAATAAAATTTGAGATCGGTGGACATCGTGGTGAGTGTGTATGACGTAATACAGTTCATGACGCGGGCCTTAGCAGCCATTTTGTAAAGAAAAATTTTTGGATATTCTGCGTGACTATCAAATTAAATTAACCGAAAATAAATTTGTAAACCAGAAGAGATAGTAATTAAATATAAAAAATTTCTTTCTTCAAGTATATTAAATTTCGAGAGTGCGGGAGTGAAAATCCGACCACGTGTCTAACGATTTCGTTGACCGGGTAATTTAATTAAATTAAAAATTAAATTGGTATTTTGCACGAAAGTTCAACGAATTATTAGTTTTTTTTTGTATTTTTGACCGGTGATTAAACAAATTGGTAGACACGTGGGATTAGTGTGTGTGAGAGAGAGAGAGAGATAAGTGTGCGGGCTCTTGGTAGCCATATTGTTGAACGAAGGAAGAGCGAGGTCGCTTACGTCGACCAGGCCGTAAATTAAAATTTTTTTTTATTTGCTACGAGTAGAACATTAGTTTATTATTTCAATAAAGTGAATTAAGTAAAATTTATATTGACCGGGATGTATGGGTGATGAGTGTGCGCGAGTAATAGAGTTAATAAATTTATTAGAAAAGAAATTAAAGTCAGAGACCGAGCGTTAATAAGTTTAAATTTAATTTTTGTTGTGATATACATTTTTTTGTTTGTTGAATAAATTAATTCAAGTGTTAGAAATTGAACCAGTAATATTAAAATTTTTCCTTTGGGTAATACCTCTCCCAACTTCAACTAATAAAATTTGACACCAGAGGTCGCCCACCTCCCAGCCAAGACAGCCCGAGATTCATGCTGCCGACGAGTAAGCCGGTGGCCTGTCTGGCGCTCTTAATAAATTAAAGATTCTTTCTTTTCGACAGGCCAAACTTTGTATGCGGGGACGGGCAAGGTTATATTAACTTATTTGATAATTTTGTTTATTGAAATTTAAATATAACTAAATTCTCACATCGCAGAGCATTAATTTGATTCTTTTAGAAAATGATTTAAATTTCAATATTGTAAATTGAAACAATATAAACTTGTTCAAATTATTTCTAAATCAAATTTTAATTAATCAAAATAAATCATTTTATATTTTAGTATTTCATTTCTAATATTTCTAATTTTACAATATTATAATAGTGGATCTCGTTCGAATTTGTTCAAATACTTATTAGATTCTATTTAGTAAATTCATAATAAATAAAACGTATTCTTAAATGATAAAGAAACTAAATTTATAATTTGAACTTGCTTGATAGGGCTTTGAGTTCGGAAGACGGTATTATGTATCAAATACCATACCAATCATATAAAAACAATAGGAAGCATACACTGAAAAACTTTGAGAGTTGCCCTCACTCCCTATCGGCGTAAATACAACTCTTAGTAGGGGAGTAGCGGGGTAAGAGTTACATTAACTCTACACTGGAGGGTAGGAGATACTCCCCAACTTTTAAAGTCTGATTTACTTGAAATCCGCGATGTGAACACACTTATTTCAGCTTAGAAAAGTTTGTGAGACGTAACACTGCAAGCAGAATCTTTATTTAAGACTATTAATTAAATTGTACTACACAAAATTTTGCGTGATTAATAAATCCTAACCTTAGATTTCAGGGGCTTATATTAAAAATAACAACCTATAAGCAAACAATATGTTGCTCGTTTCTAGCTTACTTTTTGAAATTATTTCTTAATAAAGTTTTATAACTACATCAAATACAATTTTCGCTCGAAAACTTACATTTCGTATAATTTTCTAACCTAAGATACTTGTGTTTACATCGCTAATCGCAACTAAATCATACTTTGAAAGTTAGGGAGTATCTCCTACTCTCCAAGGCAGCGTTACTGTGACTCCTACCCCTCTGCTCTCCTACTAAGAGTAGGATTTACGCCGACAGGGAGTGAGTGCAACTCTCAAAGTTTTTCCGTGTAAAATTTTAAAAATTTTACTCTTGTCAAACTCGTCATTAATCTTTTAATCAAGCAACCAACACTCCAAAGTTTTTTTTAAATCATTTTTTATCATTTTTACAAAAGTTTTACATCTTTTTATTGATTAATTTTTTCTTCACGATCGTTACTATAATACATAAACTCTTATTTATTTTATTTCAAAGAAAAGAATATTTAAACAAACTTTCATTATTTACTCATAAAGTTTAACTGCGAAAAGATATTATTTTATTAAAAACAATTTGATTTACAATTTGTATTTTTTAAATAAATAAAAGTAAAGGAATAAATCTTGGAATAAATAAAAAGTAAGTACCAAATATTTGTTATTATTATGTGTTTCACCTTCTTTTTATTTTATATTTAATATTATAAATTCATATTACTGTATTGGTATTTCTTCTACAAATTCACCTGACCACCCAGGAGGTAGTAAGCGTCGGTGAAATTTGTTACAGAACGCTTTATTAAATAATTTGATTGTCATCATCTTCAAAACACTTAAAGAGCTATTGGATAGAGATATCCAGATTCATCAAAATAACTCATTACGCTAAGCAGACATCACACAGATCAACAGACCTCGTATTTGAAATCAGCGATACCAAAAACCCTAAGATTCTCCATTAAGATCAAAAAGATGACTAGAGAACAGAAATATGACTTTTAGAGCTTTTGACCGTCAGATGACCCCTATGGATCATTTAAGATCATGAAAAAAATTTTCTAAAATCATACCTGAACGTAGAATCTTCCGCTCTTCCTGATTCTTAAGTCAGAAAATTGATATCTATTGAATTAACAAATTTTACTTCAAAATGACCTTCAAGGTCAAAACCAAGGTCACTAATCGATTTCACAGAATAAAACCTATATGTTTAATCAAAGGTATTTTCTCCAAATTTTGCAATTTAGACGAGTTCTATCAGACTAGAGAATAAAAATATGATTTTTAAAGCTTTTGACCTTCAGATAATCCCTAAGGGTCATTTGAGGTCATGAAAAAATTTTTCTAAAATCATGCCTGAACGTAAAATTTTCCGCTCTTTCTCATTCTGAAGTCAACAAATTGATATCTCTTGATTTAACATATTTGATCTTCAAATAATCTTAAATCTGACGTGATGGAGGCTAATCGACCCTCTCATCGTAATCAGCAACCTTAAAAACTTTGGTTATGACAGACCATGTTTGGTGTTCCAGCGTAGATCAAATGTTGATTGATGCTAATCTTGTATGAAAAGTCTGAAATATTATAGTAAAACGAAAAATGCAGTGCGAGATGAAGCTGACTTGATCATATGTATTCATCATTCTTTAGTATTACTTTCTCTTTCGGACTAAAGAAAAACGCACATGTTTACATCGGCTTTATCACGCGCAGCATTTTTCATTTTACAAAAAATATTTTAGACTTTTTAAACAAGATTAGCATCAATAATTATTCTGCATATATATGACTAGAGTTATTGACAACATTAGAAGTATATTATTGTCGTAGTTAATTGTAAATCTGCGTATAAAAAATATTTAATCTTTTTCTCTCATCTACAGCACCACCAAGCGCCAAATAGTTCCAACTGCCTCTTAAGGAAAAATTCAGTCATAGAAATGATTAAACATTTTTAAATCTGTATATCTTCAACAGTAAAATTTATAGTTAGATACGCATACATGAATAGTTGCACGCATATATGAATAGTTGCTTGATCTTAGAATCGGAGGGAGAGTTATGATACAAGATTCAGCTGATCTATATAAATCGATTGGAGAATGCAATTGGTATTATATTATTACCTAAGAATTTCTCATCGCTGCGAGCTTACAGATTAATTAAACATTGAGAATAATTAAACATTGATGCTCCTGTATGTTTAAGGATCGTAAAGAAAGTTGAATTAATGAAAAATTTGTAAACAAAGAAGTTGGATATCAAGTTAAATTTGATGTGTGAAAAATTTATATCTAAATAGACTCAAACATATGAATCTAATGAATATCAATACAATTTTTTCTCTATGAATAACAGATATTTTTATAAAAATTTTAAATAATTTATTTAATTTTATAAATTTCTAATTTAGTGGGAGAAATGAAATTTGTGGTATACAAGTATTTTTCTCTTGCAAATTAGCAGAAGAAAAGTTTTTATGTAACGCTCGATTTTAGACGTAAAATATGGGTTTCTTACTTTTCTAATTAATAAAGTGGCCATTTCTGTTGAGGTAAGAATAAAATATATTCTATTTTTCGAACTTTTTTTTTTCTTCCGAAGATATATTTTTATTCCTACCTCAGCAGAAATAGGCCACCTTATTAACTCGAAAAGCGAGCCGAAAGAAAGATATTTCTAACTTCTAAAATTTCGCGAGAGAAATAATTATTTATTCCGCTAAATTTAAAACTTCTTATATTATATTAAAGAGAAACCACTTTTTTCTCCGGTTCTCCACATTTTTTGAATGTGTCTTTCTTGGGCTTTATATTTTCTTGGGCCTTATATTTTATTGGGTCTTTTATTTTCTTGGGCCTTTTATTTTCTTGGGCCTTATAATTTTTTGGACTCAATATTTTTTTGGGCCCAATATTTTTTCGGTCTCTATATTTTTTGGGTCTTATATTTTATTGAGCCTAATACTTTCTTGGGCCTTAAATTTTTTGGGCCTTATAATTTTTTGGACTTAATATTTCTTTGGGCCCAATATTTTTTCGGTCTCTATATTTTTTGGGCCTTATATTTTATTGAGCCTTATACTTTCTTGGGCCTTATATTTTTTTGGGCCTTATAATTTTTTGGACTCAATATTTTTTTGGGCCCAATATTTTTTCGGTCTCTATATTTTTTGGGCCTTATATTTTATTGAGCCTAATACTTTCTTGGGCCTTATATTTTTTTGGGCCTTATAATTTTTTAGACTTAATATTTTTTTGGGCCGAATATTTTTTCGGTCTCTATATTTTTTGGGTTTTATATTTTATTGAGCCTTATACTTTCTTGGGCCTTATAATTTTTTGGACTCAATATTTTTTTGGGCCCAATATTTTTTCGGTCTCTATATTTTTTGGGCCTTATATTTTCTTGGTCCTTAATTTTTTTTGAGACTTTTATTTTATCGAGCCTAATACTTTCTTGGGCCTTATATTTTTTTGGGCCTTATAATTTTTGGGACTCAATATTTTTTGGGCCCAATATTTTTTCGGTCTCTATATTTTTTGGGCCTTATATTTTCTTGGGCCCAATATTTTTTCGGTCTCTATATTTTTTGGGCCTCAATTTTTTTTAGGCCTTACATTTTATCGAGCCTAATACTTTCTTGGGCCTTATATTTTTTTAGGCCTTATAATTTTTGGGACTTGATATTTTTTTGGGCCTGATATTTTTTTGGTCCGTATATTTTTTGGGCCTTATATTTTCTTGGGCTTTATATTTTCTTGGGCTTTATATTTTTTTGATTCCTACATTTTTTTGGTCAATATGTTTTCTAACGTAGCTTTTCATCCAAGCCTGTATACTTTTACATTGGATTCTTTGGTGGAGCGTATTTTTATAATGTTTTATACAGGCTCAGCTCCAGATGCTATAATATTTTTTTCATTTTAAATGCAATGTTTTAACGTCTCATTCTTACACTAGACATTGCAAATCTAATAGCGCATCTCCATATGCAGCCGATTAAACAAAGCGTTCCAATATGCAGCCATTTAAACAGCGCATCCCCATATGCAGCCGATTTAACAGCGCATCTTAATATGCAGCTGATTCAACAGCGCATCCCAATATGCAGCCGATTCAACAGCGCATCCCAATATGCAGCCGATTCAACAGCGCATCCCAATATCCAGCCGATTCAACAGCGCATCCGAATATGCAGCCGATTCAACAGCGCATCCCCATATGCAGCCGATTCTACAGCGCATCCCTATTTGCAGCCGATTCAACAGCGCATTCCCTAATGTAGTCGATTTAATAGTGTATCCGCGTATGCAGTCGATTCAACAGCACGTTTCCTTATGTAGCCGATTTAACAGCGCGTTCTTTATACAGCTGATTCAACATCATATTAAACTATTTTGAAAGCGTCAGTTGATATTTATTTTTATTAAATATCATATATTTTATTATATTTCGTGTTCAACTATTAACACAATCTAAAACAAATATTAAATACATATTGACATATTCTTTATAATATCTCTTTATAAACAATGTTTTTGTATATATTATGTTCTGATCATTTTTATGTTCTCCGTTGACAATAGCGTAGTCACCTAAATATAATTTTTAATTGTTTTTAAATTTCGTCCTTAGAAGAGCAACATATAATTGCCCATGACTGAAAACTGGTGACGGCAAATAAACACCAACTTTTTCATAAGATTGTCGTTGTAATTTATTAATAGTCATTGCAAATCCTAATCTAATGGGAAACTGTTTTCGTTGCATATTGAATGGAATTTCTTCCGTAGATGGAGATAAATTTATTCTTGGAATGAAAACTAATTTACCTTTGTTTTGACCAGTTGCTAATTCCGCTTGAATATAATATTTAAGCATTTTTTTTACTATCAACCTTAATCCATTACAAAGTCCCTTATTGGCATTTAAATTTCTCAAAAGTATAATGATAGCCCCTACTTTTAAATGATATTTATGTGGTGGAAGTTCATTAGGAGTTAACTTATTTAAAAATTCTGTAGGTAACATAATATCTAAATTTTATTTGTTATCATCTTCAGCAGTATCAATACTCAAATATTCGACATGGTTTCCTTCCGTTAAATTCAAAACATTATTATTGATTTCAGTTACATCATTATTTTTAGGAGCCAAAATAACTTTTTTCGTTATATTCGTATTGTCTATTTTTATTGTTTTTCCGAATATTTCTTCGACAAGATTTTCTTTAATGATAAAATTATCTGGTATAGCACTTACTTCATTATCATCTTCAAAAACATCGCGGCGTTTTCCTTCTCCGATGTCTAATAACCATTATTTAAAATTATTATCATTATCCGAAACTCGCAGATTTTCATTTAACTTCATTTGCTTAAAATTTTGCGATAATAAACTAAATTTAACTGAATTTTCAATAATGTTCATACGGCTTCCATGTCGTACAATTGGTAATGTTTACTTTAAATCTCCTGATATAATTACAGTTTTACCACCGAAGGGTTGGTTTACATTGCATAAATCTTGAAAAAGACGATTAACCGCTTCAAAAGCAAATTTTGAAGTCATGGATATTTCATTCCAAATAATTATTTGTGTTTTCTTTAATTGTTTGCCTTCTGCAGAATTAGGCTTAACATTACAAGTTGTACAATTTGTTATATTTAACGGTAGTTTAAATGTTGTATGCACGGTACTTCCATCGGCTAATGAATTCGCTGCTATACCTATCAAAGCTACACATAAATAATGTATGGTATGATATTTAAAATAAGCCATTAAAACGTTCAGAAAATAACTTTTTCCACTTCCACCCGGTCCATCTATGAAAATATATTTTTCTTTACTTTGGTTGTTTAAACTTTTTAGTGTAGAGTCGAATATTTGCCTTTGTTTATTATTTAAAGAATTTATTTTCATTTCTAATTCATTAAGAATATAATTATTATGATTTAAAATTGTTTCATTATTATCTTCTTCTATAAATGTGCTTATGTTAGGTAAATTGAAATCGTTTAATGAAAATCCATTGACTCGTAAATTATTTTCAATTACTTTTAATGCAAGATTTTCACCTACATTTTTTTCGTATTTAGGGTGGTAAAATTTATCTTTTCATTTTTCATATAAATCTCGTGCACTTATAGGATTATGAAAAACGCAAATAAAAGCAAATAATTCACAAAGAGCATGAGGAAATTCTGTTGAAGATGCTCCATCCAAGCATCTATCCCATTCTTTATCTTTATTATTTAATTGTTTTGCCATAGCTGCCTCATAAAACGAAATGTACATCACATCATCAACAGTACGCAAAGCTTCAAAAGACGTGGCTCCTTTAACATGTAATAGTAATAACCTAATAAAATAACGTTCTCTATCTTTCGGACTTACTAAGTACATTCTACTGAGTATTGGTTTTCTTTTATTTTTCTCTTATTCCACTTTTTCAGTTTTTCATCAAATATATAAAAATTTGGTATTTCTGAATATAAGTAATTTCGTGCTTCGAAATCTTCTCTATTCAATCCAAAATATGCTGTTAATGTTGTTCCAACATTTTTTTTCATGATCATTTCTTCTTTTCCTTCTTCAAAAAATACGTTTTGTTGATTCTCTTCATGAACGCTTAGACGTTTTATAGTATGTGGAATAACATGTAAAAGATATTCTAATAATCTGTGCATTGCTTCAGGTGGACATAAATATCGTGTATTAATGTATTGTTTGATTTCGTCATATTCATATTCA
This sequence comes from Anastatus disparis, assembly GCA_017163975.1. Lineage (NCBI taxonomy): Eukaryota > Metazoa > Arthropoda > Insecta > Hymenoptera > Eupelmidae > Anastatus > Anastatus disparis. Next base: position 3,301,211 of record JAFFSR010000302.1, read on the forward strand.
ACATTTTCACTATTGTCGTTTTCAAAAGTGTCTTAATTTTCTATTCTAAAATCAATATTTACTTGATGTATTTCAATGTATGCACAATCATGACCTTTATAACAGTATTTGAATAAATATTTGATGCATTGTACAGTGGAACAAACTTCTACGTTTATGTGTGCATTAAATTTCAATAATAAGTAAGGATTATAAGGAACAACGAATCCATTATCTGCAATTCTTTCTGTAGATTTATTTTTAAAAATAATTTCGACGCCATCATTTTTGCGTTTGTATAGTGGATACCTATTTGATTTAATTGTTGTTGTAATATTAAATTTTTTTGGAAAATTTTTCGTACATTGTTTCGTATTTTTATCCATACACGGACAATTTATATTTTGCATACCACAGGGACCGTGTATCATAAATTGTTTAACAATACTATATAATTTTGGATAAATATCTCTATTTGGGATTTCTGCACTTATTATTTTATCAACTTTTTCGGGAATGTCCAATTTATCATTTTTATCTAAGAATAACAACATATGCATATGTGGTAATCCTCGTTTTTGAAATTCAATTACATAACTATATGCAATACATTTTCCTAATATTCCCTTTTTTATTACTAAATTTTTGAATTCTTCTACTTTTTGATAAAATACTCTTGTTATAATATCTGGTCTATCTATTGCATTTTTATAAATTTCCAAGTTTTCAGTTATTTCTTTCCAATGTGGGTCACAGGTCATAGTGACATGAAGGTCAGGTTTACCATGATAATTTACAAGTGTTATTGAATCAATGTAATTTTGTTTTGAAAATCGTGGACTATCGGGTTCAATTTTTAATCGTTTACACTTAACATTCTCTAATTTTTCTTCATATTTTTTTGATTGTTTTTCTTTAATTTTTATATAAGCTTCTTTCTTACGTAAAGCCTCATTCGCACGTATTTGTTCAAATTTATCAGTACTCATTGTTTCCTTGAATTGCTATTTTGTTATCTTAGTATTTTCTAATTTCTGTTTATATTTATTTGGTTGTCCTTTTTTCATTTTCATATAAGCTTTTGTCTTACGTAAAGTTTCTTAAACACGTCTTAGTTCTAATTTATCATTACTTTTTTGTTTCTCGCATTTCCATAATAATGTCTTTTTCTGAAATTTTTTTATATTTATGTGATTCTTCTGTTACCATTTTCTTATTAACGGGATGTCGGAGCTGCATCACTTGAGTTTTGCTTTTTTTATTATATAAGTATCTTTTTAAATTAATAAATTAAACAAATATAATGACTTGTCCGTACTAAAGCTATATTACTACAATGATTTTTGTCAAAATAAAAAATCATTTAGACTTGTTATTTTTTTATGAGCTTGGATTGGAAATTAGATATCAAACTTGATAGACCTAACTTTAAAATACGATACATTGAAAGTTTTTATTATAACTTTATATGTCTAATATTTTGGTGGATTTCTTGAGTTGTCCGCACTGGAGTATAATCTTACAAATTTTTACTTTGGAGCAAAAAAAATTGATTAAACGCATCGTTTATTCATAAGTTAGGATTGGAAATATTATTAGAAGGGGGCCGCTTCGACAAGCTCTTAAGTTCTGTTACAAATAAAGTTTTTTTTTCATCTATTTCTTTTGATTCTTTTTTTTCTTTATTTTATTTAATCTCAACTGTCCCAATTTTATTATCGTTATAATTCAAGTGAATGTCATCGATCCCCATTACATCATTATCTGGTTTTTAAAAATTTCTATCTGAAATGTCATTGTCAATTTCCATCAAAATTGTTTCATGATTCAAATTCTTTTGTTTACGATACATTTCCATGATCTCTTTTTGTTCTGGCAATAAATGCATTTGTGAATTTTTTTTATAATATTTCCAGCTTGGCAAAATCTAAATTTAATGGTGTTTGATTAAGACCTTGCTCATGACAAAAACTCCTTTTTATCATATCCGGTGGATTATCGTAATTAATTTTTGCATTATTATAATTTTGTAAAACTGGAAACATTTTTATTTTTTGCGTTTTAAAAATTCTTTATAAACGTAATCGCATTTGAGAAACATTATATCTTACACAACATGGACCTAAATTATAAAGTACTGCAACAGCAAAAACCATTGCAAAAACGCTACAATCATAAATATTCGTTTGTAATTGTACTGTTTCGAATACTGTGCTTGATTCTGATTTGTTTGGAAATAATCTGTTTATATAAATCTTATACTCATCTTGTAAATATATAAGATTCAAATTGTCTATATATATATATATATATATGAATTACCTTATTATTATAATACACACGAATCCGGTGACTCTTTACTAAATTTCCGGTAAATAATAACTGTATAAATTCTCCATCAATCAGTACTGAATGAACATATTGTGGTCTGTGAATTAGTGAAGTCAATTGCATGTAGAATGAGGTATACTGGTTCAAATGTTATTAAATTCTAATATATGAATATCAGTTAACATGAAAGCAATTCCACTATACAATCCCTGTCTTTTAACAATCAATTTATCTTCCTCAGTCGAAACCATTATTGAAAAAGAAAATTCTCTTAAGAATTTTCATTCATTTTTAATGAACTTTTTCCAAAGATATTCACAAAAGAATTGCTTTTATATTAACTAATTTAATTTACTGCCTTTTTACTTAAAAAGCTGAAAAATTAAAGAAATTATGAAAAATGCTATGAATTAATTGTAATATAATAAATAAATAATAATGAAATTTGTAAAAATAATATTATGATAAAAATGATTATTTTCGGCAATTATATATATATATATATATATATATATATATATATATATATATATATATATGGGTCAATCCACGTCAAACGGATAATGGCTCTGTCCAAAATTGTAGATCACCAAAAAAATCGTATATAAGCTCAAAATTTTCGTCTTACACTCTACTTTCTTTTGCAATGTGGTGATTTTAAAAAATTCAAAATGGCGGCTCCAATATGGCGGCTCAAACCTGGAGATATCATAAAAAATTTTCAAAAATTAATTTTAATTTATTCAAATCAGATCCTACATATTTTTTACATCAGAAATCAATTTAGCGTTCAATTTTACATAGGAATATAGTATTGCACTCGAGGTGAAAAAAATTTATAATGTCATTAGAAGGTCATATCGGGAAATAATAGTTATTTCTCAAATTATTCATTGATCAATGTTGATTAGTGAGAGAATGAAGATACTGATAGATAACTCGAGTTACTGAATTTAAATCTGATGTCCGCTTAACCCTACAAGATCTGTATGAAAGTCATTGGAAGGTCAAATCGCGAATATCTATTATTATTTGATAACATTAGGACACCTTCAAGTTTTACGTGTCGCTGAATCCGAAACCGGGGTCTGTTGGAGTGTCAAACGACGTAATTACGTAAAAATTAATCAAATATTGACTAAAAGAAAATTTTTGTCCTCCAAGAAACCACAGTTTAAAACGAATTTTTCTGTAATTACGTCGTTCGACACTTCAGCAGGTCTCGGATTCAGATCCAGCATCACGTAAAACTTATAGGTGTCTTAATCTTATCAAATTTGACCTTTAAATGACCTTGATGGAGACTGGTAGAGTTAAGCGGATATCAGATTTGGATTCAGTGACTCGAGTTACCTATCAGTATCTTCATTTTCTTACTAATCAACGTTTATCAATGATTAATTCGAGAAATAACTATTGTATCGCGATATGACCTTCAGATGATATTGTAAAATTTTTTTACCTCGAGTGCAATACAATATTTTCATGTAAAATCAAACGCTAAATTGATTTCTGATATAAAAGATATGTAGAATCAGATTTGAAGGATCAAGAGCCATAGATACTTGAAATTTGGAAATTTTCAAAATTTTTGGAAAAGTACCAACTTGATCATTTTTTTTCTGAAAATCTTGATGTTTTAGAGAAAAATTCATGAGAATTCTTTTTGTTCTAGATAAAGAGGAGAGTTAGAATTATTTTTTACAGAGCTAAATTTTGAAGTTTTCTATTGGTTCTTACATGTATTACATGGTAATTGAAATTACTCATTGTCTGCTACTTCAGAAATTGCTTTTCGAGGGCTTATTTCCTTCCATTTTTTATCAACTTGAAAATAAATTTTTGACTGTGTAAGAAAGAGCCACCAATAAGGAGTTATAACAGTTTAAAATATATATTTTCATGTCTAATTTATTTTCAATATAAAAATTAATCATACATGATAATATATATTTTAAACTGTTTTAAGTCCTTATTGATGGCTCTGACTTACATGATCAAAAATTCATTTTAAAGTTCACGTGAAATAGAGGAAAATAAGCCCGCAAAAAGAAATTCCTGAAATGGGAAGCAATGAGTAATTTCAATTACCATGTAATACATATAAGAACCAATAGAAAACTTCAAAATTCAGGTCTGTAAAGAATCATGCTAACTCTGCTTTTCATTAACAACAAGAAGTATTTTTATGAATTTCTCTCTAAAATATTAGAATTTTCAGAAAAAAAAATGATCAAGTCGGGACTTTTCCAAAAATTTTGAAAAATTTCCAAATTTCAAGAATTTATGGCTCTTGATCCTCCAAATCTAAATCCTTGAAAATTTTATTACACATTTTGAGTAACAGGCAGGATATATTCCCAGAGTTTCAGAGATTTTTATTTGTCTGCTCTTCCAGTTGGTTTGAAATGTTCCATATATATATATATATATATTTATTCATTAGAAAAATTTGTTGTAAAAAGAACTGAAATCAAAATTATTTTGAATTATTTTTAACAATTGTATTCTTCAATTTATTTACAGTTATTTATGGTTATTTGCAGTATCTACGTTTAAATAATGTTTAAATGATAATAAACAACCCACACAGCATGAAATATTTATGGAAGCTTCCTGGAACATTGGCAACGAAGATTTGAAATATTTCAGGAATCTTCCATGGAATATTCCTGTAATATTCGTATGTCCTTGATTCTTCCTACATTGGAATATTCCATGGAATATTGCTGGAAGATTCTAAGAATATTTCATTGGAAGATCTAGGACATCTCAGATCTTTTATTGAAATATTTCAGGAATTTTGCAGAAATATTTCATGAAATATTCCGTTGGAACATTCATTGAAAATTTCCGGAATACGGTAGATTTGAAACATTTTATAAACCTTTCATGGAATATAAACGAAAGATCTGAAGAATCTTTCATGGAATATGCACGAAAGATTTAAAGAATTTTTCATGCAATATTCCATGAAATATTTCTGGAAGATTTTAGAAATCTATCGTAAAATATTCCGTGGAATATTTATGGAAGATTCGCAGAATATTTGCACGGAAGATTTGGAATATTTAAGGAATCTTTCGTGAAATATTCTTGTAATATTCGTATGTCCTTGAATCTTCCTACATTGAAATAATCCATGGAATACTCTTGAGAGATTTGAAGAATATAAAAATGGAAGGTTTGGGTAATCTCTCATTTTTCATGAAATGTTCCTGGAAGATTTTTGGAAAATGTGAAATGCTGTGAGGGGATGGTATATACATTATATAATAACACATTACACTTATACATCAATACATATACGCATACATAAACATTTAGTTATAAAATCGCATTTAAATATTCGCTTCGACTGTGCACATCAAAGTGCTGATACCCTTTCGCTTTTATAGTAAGTGAGGTATCTTTCAACCGCTTGGGGATAAAACTCCCATTTAACAAACATCCCCTTATCGGCGTCACTGGAAACCTCCCGTAACGTTCCGCGCAATCTTCCAACGAAAACTTCATGGAATCATATTAGAATCTTTTAAGCAATATCCTACTGAAAGATTACTGTAATCTTTGCGTAAAATATTTCGTGGAATATTTACGGAAGATTTATCTAATATTTCGCTGTACGATTTAAAAGTTTTTAGGAATCTTCCAGTGAAATGTTTTTGGAATCTTTCTGCAATCTTTAATGAAATATTCCACTGGAAGATTACTTAAATCTTTTTGTGGAATATTTCGTTGACTATTTATGGAAGATTTATGTTATATTCCACTGTACGATTTGAAAGTTTTTTGGAATCTTCCAGTGAAATGTTTATGGAATCTTTCTGAAATCTTTCATAAAATATTCCACTGGAAGGTTACTTGAATATTTCTGTGGAATATTTTGTGGAATATTTATGGAAGATTTATGTAATATTCCGCTGTACGATTTTAATGTTTATCGGAATCTTTCTGAAATCTTTCATGAAATATTTCATCGGAAGATTACTTTAATCTTCCTGTGAAATGTTTCGTGGAATATTTGTAGAAGATTTATCTAATATTTCGCTGTACGATTTTAAAGTTTTTTGAAATCTTCCAGTGAAATGTTTATGGAATCTTTTTGAAATCTTTCATGAAATATTCCACTGGAAGATTACTTAAATCTTTCTGTGGAATATTTAGTTGACCAGTTCTGAAAGATTTATGTAATTATCCGCTGTACGATTTTAAAGTTTATCGGAATCTTCCAGCGAAATGTTTCTGAAATCTTTCTGGAATCTTTCATGAAATATTTTACTGGAATATTCATAAACATTACATGGAATATTTTATGAAATATTTCAGAAATCTTTCGTGAATATTACATGGAATATTTCGAAAAAGTTTTCGAACATTCCTTTGAAATATTCCTGAAATATTCTTGGAAACTTTCAATGGAAGATTGCAGTGGAATATTCTGAAATATTCCGTGAAGACTTTCAATAATCTGCATGAAAGGTTCCATTGAAATATTCCAGTGGAATAATTCAAAATGTTTGAGTAAAATCTTCCATACTATGTGAGAACCATTATTTATTTCTAGCCTAACACTTTTTTATTGTTATTTACAGTTTTCATTATTTTCTTATAATCATTTGTTTATTCGCAGCATTATTCTACTTTTACAAAATAATTTTCATACAGGGTGATAAAATATTTTACTATAAGATAATATATATATATATATATATATATATATATATATATGTTTCATTTCACAAAAAAATTTCAACATCAAAACTAATTCTCTAATGTAAAGAATAAAAAATTAAATTGATATAAGATTGAAATTTTAAATGGGAATACTTTTTATAAATAAATTTTTAATAATTTTAAATAATGGTAAATTTTTCAAATAACTTGTGGTATTGAATGCTAATTAAATTTAGTTTTAACATGAAGTTAATTATTTAGGTTGGAAATGTGTTCAATAAAATAATATAACTATTCATAAGTTATCACTTAATTTTTTGAACTTTGTATTCATAGTTGACAATTATATTGAATATATGATTCTCATTTTAATAGTTTTTATATGATATTATGTGAATTTTATAAATATAAATTATTTAAGGAGATGTGAAATGGACAGCACACTTCTACCCATAAATATTGATTATATTTCCATTCTATTTTAAAATTTTGAATAAATAGATGCATTAATATACAGTATGTATCACGAAGATTATTCAGTTAAATTTTTACATAAATCTATTCATTACTTATCGAGAAGTTTGGGTTCCAATATTATTTACTACAATTTTTCCATTGAGAATCAGAAATTTAAATATCTTGAAAACTAATGATTGGAATAATTTAAAAATTTAAATAAATAATCATCACGAGATATACTACAAGTTAATACATTCCTTTTATGGAAATTCAGCAATAGAATGGAAAGACAGTTAATTTTTTTATCTTCTTATAGTAAAATATAATCAAACTTTGACAACAAATTTAACATAATGAAATAATTGTACTTTCAATGATTTGTGTCATATTTAATACAAATTATAGAGTGATATTACAGAATATTATTTTTTTCCGCATTCATAATAAATGTTTCGCAAATAATAAGTAAATTTTCTTTTGAAATATTTACTTTTTTAGGGGGAATTCTACTTCTATCTAGACAGTTCATATATATAAATGCATAATTATAGACATAATCAGAAACATTTATTCATATTTTATATATTGTCCTATCTTTATAATTGACTATTAAAAAAATTTAATATCTAATAAATAATTTTTTGCTTTCTCATAGAGAAAGCATTGTGTGGATAAAAAAAATTTTTTTCTATTTTTTCATTAATTTGTACATATTTGAACTCGGTGGGTCGAAAAAAGTGGTTTCCAGAAATTGTCTGTATGTGTGTGTGTGTGTGTGTGTGTGTGTGTGTGTGTATGTGTGTGGATGTATGAATTCAGTTAGTAAACTGTATCTCGAGAACTAATCGATGGATTTGCTTCTAATTTTGCATGGAATTTAGTTTTGTGACTAACTTGCTGGGTAGCTATTGATAATCGGTTCTTCTAGTGTAGTTTTCATTTAAAAGTTCGAAAAAAAAAAAAAATTCGATTTTTCGTTTTTTGGTTTTTTTTTGTTTACTACTCGATGAATTTGCTTCAAAATTTGCATGGAATTTATTTGTGATTGCCCGGATAAAATAAATTTTTAAAAACTGATTTTCTTAGCTCAGTTTTAATTTTAGAGCATTTTGAAATTAAAAAAAAAAATGTTTCTATTTATTAAGCCAATAAAATCTTAAAAACTACTCGATGGATTTACTTCAAATTTTCCATACAATTCAATTTCTTGATGAACTGGTGCGGAAGCTATTGAGAATTTGTTTTCTTAGTGTAGTTTTTCTTTTAGAATCATTTTAAGAATTTTAAAAAAATTTCGATTTTTAATTTTTTTTTGTATTTTACGTAAACTACTCGAAGAATTTGTTCGAAAATTTGTATGGAACTTAATTTCGACTGATAAAAGTATAAAAAATTTTGTAAACTAATTTTCTTAGCGCACTTTTAATTTTAGAGCATTTTTAAAATTTTTTAAAAAATTTTTATTTTTAATTTTTTTCTATTTTACGAAAACCATTCGATAGATTTGCTCCAAAATTTGTATGCAATTAATTCTCTACTGTCTGAAGAAAACAAGCTTTGAAAAACTAATTTTCTCAGCGCAATTTTAATTTTAGAGCACTTTGAAAATTTTCAAAAAAATTTCTATTTCACATTTATTTTCTTTTTTGCCAAGTTAACCATACTATAAATTTTCTCCAAAATTTTTATACAATTAATTCGCTATTGTCTGAAAAAAAATAAGCTTTTGAAAACTAATTTTCTTAGCGTGGTTACAATTTTAGAGAATTTCAAAGATTTAAAAAAAAATTTCGATTCTTCTTTTCTTATTTTTTTTATTCTACGTAAAGTACTCGATAGATTTGTTCTAAAAATTGCAGGGAAATTATTTGCGACTGCCAAAAGAAGGGAAATTTTCAAAAATTGATTTTCATAGTGTAGTTTTAATTTTAGAGCATTTTTAAAATTTTGAAAAAGAAATTTTGAAAAGAAAATGTTATTTATTTAACCAGTTAGATCTCGAAAATTACTCAATGGATTTGCTTCAAATTTTGTACACCAACTATGTTTTTGTATAACTAGGCGGGAAGCTATTGAAAATTTGTATTCATAGTGTATTTTTTTTTCTAGAGCCATTTTAAGCATTTGAAAAAATTTTCGATTTTTAATTTTTTTTTTTGTATTTTACGTAAGTTAATTGATGAATTTGCTTTGAGATTTCCATGGGAATAATTTGCATCTGCCAAAAGAAGGACAATTTTTATAAACCGATCTTTTTAGCGTAGTTTTCATTTTAGAAAATTAAAAAAATTTTCTCAAAAAATTTTCATATCTCAGTTTTTTTCCATTTTACGTAAAGTACTCGATAGAATTGCTCTAAAATTTGTATACAAGTTACTTGCTACTGTCTTTATAAACCAAGTTAAGAAAAATAATTTTATTAGCGTAGCTTTTTGATCACTTCTTTTGATTTCTGAGTTATTCTTGAAAATTTATAATAGTACTACTGATTTAGATGTTGACTTGTATTATTACATTCAATAAAGTATTTAAATATAATCATTATTAAATATTATAAATTAAATTATTTTTTAATAAATGGAAAAAATATTTGAAGAAGAAGAAGAAAATTAGAAGAAGAAGAAAAAATTACAGATATTAATAATTACGAAGTTGAACAAGTAAAACAAACGCTCACTCAAATATATCTATAATACATTTCTCTCTTTCGCGATTAACGTAATAATAAATCTATCAGTTTATTTTAATTATCATCTTGTTAATTTAATTACCGTCACTAAAATTGAAAACTTGGATATACTAAGCTTAGTCGTGATAAAAAGATATCCACAAGATAATAAATCATTAACGTGAAAACGTAACTATATATTAAAAAATGAATTTTTTAATTATATTTTAATAAGTCAGAAAAGGTTTTGTAACATTTATTGGATATAATGTTATCGATGATAATACTTGTATTTCATTGGATAAAATGTAGTGGTTAACATTCGAATTAAGCTTATTGAATTATAATTTTAGTGATTCAGAAAGAGTACTAGCATCATGCCAATATACTCATTTATTGGCATTTACCTATTTAAAATTTAGTTGAAAAATCTCTTTCAATGTTGAAAGCAATTTGTTGTAGAGTTGCTATAAACATGAACTGTAAGTTTGAAGAATTGCCTTGATAAAATAATAATTCATAGTGATAGTGCTGAAGAAGAAAAAATTACAGATATTAATAACTACGAAGTTGAACAAGTGAAAATAACGCTCATTCAAATGTGCAAATCTAATAGAAGAAGTGAAAAAGGTTGCCATCTTTTGAAAAATAAACGAAGTAAGTTAAATTATTCAAAATTGTGTTTAGTCATAAAATTAAAATGATTAATTATAAGCTATTAGTAGGTTAATATTAGAAAGAAAAGAGAAGAAGAAGAAAATTAGAAGAAGAGGATGAAGAAGAAATAGGATATAATGTTATAGATGATAATAATTGTATTTCATTGGATAAAATGTAGTGGTTAACATTCAAATTAACCTTATCGAATTATAATTTTAGTGATACAGAAAGAGTACCAGCGTCATGCCAATATACTCATTTATTGGCATTTACCTATTTAAAATTTAGTTGAAAAATCTCTTTCAATGTTGAAAGCAATTTGTTGTAGAGTTGCTATAAACATGAACTGTAAGTTTGAAGAATTGCCTTGATAAAATAATAATTCATAGTGATAGTGCTGAAGAAGAAAAAATTACAGATATTAATAACTACGAAGTTGAACAAGTGAAAATAACGCTCATTCAAATGTGCGAATCTAATAGAAGAAGTGAAAAAGGTTGCCATCTTTTGAAAAATAAACGAAGTAAGTTAAATTATTCAAAATTGTGTTTAGTCATAAAATTAAAATGATTAATTATAAGCTATTAGGAGGCTAATATGAGAAAGAAAAGAGAAATATATAGAAAAAAAGACCTAAACAGTAGTAGCTCAAATACAACATATACCATTTTAGAAACGTCAGATTCATATAAAACTACGTTTCAAGATTCTTTTGAATTGAACAAACAAACGAAGTGAGAAATATAATAATGTATATGCTGAAATATAAAAATAAAATTTTTTTTTATAACTGTTTCATATTTCAGTTTTTTTCCATTTTACGTAAAGTACTCGATAGAATTGCTCTAAAATTTGTATACAAGTTACTTGCTACTGTCTTTATAAACCAAGTTAAAAAAAATAATTTTATTAGCGTAGCTTTTTGATCACTTCTTCTGATTTCTGAGTTATTCTTGAAAATTTATAATAGTACTACTGATTTAGATGTTGACTTTTATTATTACATTCAATAAAGTATTTAAATATAATCATTATTAAATATTATAAATTAAATTGTTTTTTAATAAATGGAAAAAATATTTGAAAAAGATGAAAATTAGAAGAAGAAGAAAAAAAAATTACAGATATTAATAATTACGAAGTTGAACTATTAAAAAAAACGCTCACTCAAATATATCTGTAATACATTTCTCTCTTTCGATTAACGTAATAATAAATCTCAGTTTATTTTAATTATCATCTATTCATAAATTTAAAAATAAATGATTTTTAAAATAGAAAATTAAATAATTATTAATTTAACTTAAAAATTTTGAAAACTACAAAATATTAATTAAATAGAAATTGTAAAAAAGTATATTACAACTACCGGAGAAATTAAATAAATAACTACAAACACTCTTTTAATTAATTTTATTAAAATTCCAACGTTCACCACTTGAAATTTAAATTATATTATGTCTATAATATAAATTATTATAGATTGATAATTTTACTTGTTTAATTAAAAAATAACAATAATAATTATATACACTTCAATTTTATCATTCGAAACAACTTGTAATCAATTTAAAAATTATTTACTAAAATTTATAAAAGATGTCGCGACTTTTGAAAATTTTATGATCTTACTTACCACAATGACGGCAAAAGAAAATATAACAAGTAACGAATTAATGAAAAATAAAGAGATAAAAAAAAAATTTGATAATTTACCCTGGTAACACAATCTGTTGCAAGCACGATTGCGCAGAACTTGCGTGGTCTGTTTCCACATTTTAATGCATATCTGCTGAAATTTAATTGCGACTGAAACGTGCAACAGATTTGTAACAGATTGCCAATCGAAACGTGCGATTCAAAGATAAGAATAAACGCGCAAACTTGCAGCAAAATCGAAGCAGTCTTTCGTAAGAATATTACAGCGGCAATTTACTACAGAATTACATAAGAAAGACATAAGTTAAGTGCAATTATATGACGAGAATAAACACGCAAACTTGCAACAGAATCGAAGCAGTCTTCCGTAAAAATGTTGCAGCAGCACTTTACCCCAGAATTACATAAGTATGACATAAGTTGAGCGCAATTATATGACGAGAATAAACACGCAAACTTGCAGCAGAATTGAAGCAGTCTTCCCTAAGAACCTTGCAGCAGCACTTTACCCTAGAATTAGATAAGAATTACATAAGTCAAGTGCAAATATATGCCCACTAGTTATATATTAATATCACATTTGAATAAATATAAAAAAATTAATGAAAATCAAAGAGCTCTATGAGAAAGCATTCCGCCAAAGCACTTGGCAGCGTTTTTAAATTGCATTTCATAAAATTTATGTTCAAACGATATTAAAAAAAATATTTTTATATCATGTAATTATAATTTTTCAAATGAGGTAATTTGATATTTTTTAAAAATTAATGTTTCTCTTATTAAAAATATTATTGCTTCAATGAAATGAATTGCTAACAATTTTTATTTAAATCACAATTCATTTAAATATAAACACGTGTACAAATGAAAATGTAATTAAGGTTAAATGTATGTTATTTATAAAAAATTGTTAACAAGTAACTTTTTAAATAATATATTTTCATGAAACCTAATTTAAATACCTCATTCTCTGAATGATAACTGAATACAATTTTAATTTAATAAATTTAGTTATACAATTATAAATATATAATATTTATATAACTGTTCAATCAAATAATTATTACAATAGATTGTAGTTAAATAAAAATGTTTTTTTAATAATTATAGCGTTGAAATTTATTTTGATGAAAATGTTATTTAATTGACATTTACAGTATTATTTTAACTATTTTTAAAAAGTTACTTGGCATCAATGAAAAAATATTTAATTTTCCAAATTAATAATCTATTAATATTAAGAATTTTCTAAAAATTATAATATTTATGATATGCAAACCTTACTTGTGATGCATACACTTTGTAATATTTGTATCTCATTAAATTTTTATATTAGATGCAAAAAGGATTGTTAAGTAATTGCAAATAGTTATTTTTTTATTCCGAAATATTCGAATTTAAAATTAACTAAAATGTATTTTAATCTTATGATTTTTTCTATTTAAATTTCGTATTTCATATATATAAAATACATTTGTGAAGATATTTTTATTAGAAATCAACACGAATTTCTTTTAAACATGTTTCACTTATAAATTAATTTCATAATTCAAATTCATGGTCATATATTGAGGTCTGGAAATTATAGTTGTAACTCAGTACCCATTTCTCAGTTTATTTACATTAAATATCGTACTATCTTTGTTTTTCTAATGGCAGTAGAGTGAGAAATAGTCACTTGAAATAAATTATACGCTTTTTTACTTTAAGCACATGTGTACATATATTTTTATATTATGTTTCATCAAATTATTTTCAATTTTATTTAGTACTCAAAATTCAATCAATTAATTCTTATTTACTTAAAACTAGTCATTTATACATAATAATATAATAAAAGAAAATTCAACTAAGCGACGTTAGGAGCAAAAAACTTCAATATAATTAATACCTGTTATTGTAAAACCCAATAAATTGTGTAACGATTTTCAACAGTTGATAAATATAATGTAAATCATATAATATATATATATATATATATCAATTTTAAATTTCTAATCATTAATTTAAAACTCAAAAGTAACTATTTTAAAACGGAATATGGAAGATAAACATGTATCGTTTTAATCCTTGAATATCACGAATTTAAATATTAATTATTAGTAATTTTAAAGAGTTATATCTTATATAAATTATCCTATATTTAATAATTTTCAATTTTAGTAACAGGAAAAGCCGCACAAAAAGAGGTTAATAATTGGATTTTCTGCGAAATATTGCCCTTGAATCGAGTAGGTTAAAGATCAGTCTCAATAATAAAAAAAAGGCAGTAAGCATCGCAAATTTATGCTCTTACTTCATAATATAATAGTGCCAACATTGGTCCCTAAAATTCAAGCTATAGTACTGATTGAAATTATATCGTCACTCTTTTTTTAAGTACCTTAATACATAAATTAGATATACTTGATTTAGAACCTATTTTAACAATACTTTCTCTTCTTCGTGCAGTTGTTAGTTCTAGTAAACGTCAAATACTGTTTTCGATTATTTCATGGTTCGTGATTGAAACACGTGATTAAAAAGAAAAAATTCCCATTATATTTTTTCATTTATTCAAATGCAATTTAGTAGAACAAATTCTTAATTCATCGTGATATAATTTGTATTTAAACAAGTTTTATGCACATTGTAACTTTAATTATTCTTTTTTATAAAAATAGAAAAATTTAATTTTTTGAGCAGAATAATGTAGTTTAAACTGATTCGCGAATTTGAAAATATATGAATGAGTATTCAATTCAAAATAGTCAAAAAATAATATTCCTCTTTTTTCTTTGAGCGTTAATGATGAAAAGGACATTAGATCTCACGATTGAAAATAAATCAAGATCTCATATAAGAACTCACATGAAATTTGACGTGAGAGCTCACGTGTCAAAAAATATTATTTTTCTTAACGGCATGTCGGAGCTGCAACAATCGAGTTTTGCTTTTTTTATTTTATCAATATCTTTTTAAATTCTTAAATTAAACAAATATAATGACTTGTCCGCACTAAAGCTATATTTATACAATAATTTTTGTTAAAATAAAAAATCATTTGGACTTGTTATTTTTTTATGAGCTTGGATTGGAAATTAGATATCAAACTCGACAAACCTTACCTTAAAATACGACATATTGAAAGTTCTTATTATAACTTTGTATGTATAATATTTTGGTGGATTTCTTGAGTTGTCCGCACTAGAGTTTAATCTTACAAATTTTTTCTTTGTAGCAAAGAAACTCAATTAAACGCATCGTTTATTCATAAGTTATGATTGGAAATATTATTAGAAGGCGGACAGCTTCGTCATGCTCTTAACTGTGTGTGCAAAACTCGACTTCATCTGATAGTTTTCTAGATGCAAGTACCCCATTTCCACACAATTGTGATTTTTTTATCTAATTTATCATTTTGACTCGTGATATTATCACCCTCGCTTCGCTCGGGCGACAAACTTCTCACTCGTCAAAAATCTTCGAAGTTTCGATTAATTTTCTATTAAATCTCGTTTTAGCACTTACGATTAAAAACAATTAGGTTCGATACAAGTTCGCAATGATGGTTTTCCCTGCATGGATGTTTGTTACCCTTACTTTGTTTGGGTAACAAATAACACCCATGTGAGAAACACCTACTTTGCGCACTTGTATCAAAAATAACTATATCTCAACACTCGATCGCACCTAAGATCTCATATAGTGAAAAATTTTATTTTTCTCGACACCAGATCTTACGAATTATTTCACGTGAGATCTTATGTACACGGAGAGAAAATTTATGCCAATAGAATATGTGGTTGATGTATCCAAAGTTAGTGAGTGATATGTTATGCTTTTACAACACTGTGATATACTCTTGCTGCATTTACGCTATCTAATAGCGGTTAGTTAACATGCTTTGTTAACTCCCCTTCCTAATATTCTTCGCCAGCTCGTGCCGTATTCTCCTATGGGATGCTACAAAAGTAAACGTAGCTTGTTTACTATTCTTTGTTTACTGCTAACTATGACATTTTTCCATCGCTCGTGTCGCCTCCTCTTTTTGGATATGATGCAAGTAAACACGACTAGTCCATTATCCGAATTCATGCCGTAAGTTTCGTTAAAATATTTACGTCGCGTGGAAATCTTTATTTATTTTCTTGTTTTTTTAAGAAGGAATAGGCATTATGCATGTAACCTGTTAGATTTTTAAACTATTAATAATTAATTTTGCACTTAAAATTCAATTATTTTAAACAACTGGGGGGGGGGGGAGCAATGAGCATGCATTATTTCATGCCATAATTGTCTCGAAGCAGCTTTGGTCCAGTGCGTAAGGTTTGCACTTTTCCTTTTGGGTGTACAAGTTCAACTTTCGGTCAGGACCACTTTAAAAAAAAAATTTTTTATTGTTTTAATTTTTGTTATTACTTTATTTATATTTTTTATATTTTCTTGTTTTTTTTTGGAATCTAATTTTTCACAAGTATATTAATTATGTTCGTTTTTTTAATAAATATTTTTTTGATGATCAATTGAGCGCCCGGATTCGATAACTCGCCGAGCGCTCGAACTCGGGTAAAAGTATTGTTCAACGGCTCCGGAGGGTATCAAAAATTGAACTTGTCGAAAGTGAAAAATAAAAAATATGGTCAGATAGAACAATTCGAAATACATATTTTTTTCATTGTGAGTTTTTCCATTTAATCAATATTTTCTGAGAAAAAAATTAGTTTATGTCAAAAATGACAGAGCTGAAAATGAGTGTTTTTAAAAACTTAAATCGCTCTAGCTCAGTCAAAACTGCACGAAATGCTTTGAAATTTTATGTGCATACTCAGAAAACATTGCCGAAGCCATTATGTCATTGAAAATAATCGAAAAGTTTTATAGTTTATTAATATTATTGTTTAAATGATGGCGCACGCATGCTTGCGCTGTGAAAACTTCACTGGAAAAAAGTGTGTGAGGAAGTTTGAGCTAGGCCAAACTGTCAGCGAGAAAGTTGTTCCTTTAGGAACAAAGAAGTTTTATGGAAAATTTCAGAATTTTTAAATGAAAAATGAGTGAGATATCACGATGGAAAGTCATAGCGCCACCCCGCATCACCCGCTATTACGTATTCATATATCCCGCGCCAAATAGCAAACGTTGCCTTTCATTTGTTTTTAAATATTTTTGATCGCACAAAAAAGTGTTACAGACAAATTAGTATTTGATTTACTTGAGTTTATTTATTAAATGTATAATAATTTTATATTTCTTGAAATTCTAAATGTCTAAGGTAAATAGTGAAAATTGCCATGGTAGAAAAAGAAAAAGGTGTGAACAAGACTGGCAAAAGAATAAAAACAAAGTAGCTAGAAATGAGGTTAGCTTAACAAATATAATAATAAATTTACAGAAAACTGCTGTCATATTCTTAATTATATACACAATTATTCAAATACAAATATTGTTTTTTAGGGAAAAGAATATATTTCACAATCTAAAAAAGTTATTACTGCTAAAGAATTCAAGCCCGTTGAATCTTGTTGTATTAAAAAGTGTTTTGAAAAAATAAAAATTGAGGCACAACGGGGATTTTATAACGCATTTTGGATACTTATTGGAAATTACAATTCTCAGAATATACTTCTTACAGGGCTGATGAAAAAAAAATCTATGAATGATATTGAACAGAAGGTAATTTCGTGGAAATATTACTTTCGTTTTGATACAATCGATGTATCTGTATGTCAGGCATTTTTGTGTATACTTTTAAATATAAAAAAAGGTAGATTCGCAACTATTCAAATGAAATTAAAAAATAATGAATCATTAAACGATAATCGAGGATTGCAAAGGAAAATAATTTTAACTGATGTATTAAAAGAAATAATTCATAAACATTGTTTATCGATTCCTCATTCAGATTCTCATTACCGGAGAGAAAGTTCTTCTCTGAAATATTTTGATCATCCTGATTTAACTCTGCATAAACTTTATTCATTATTTTGTGATTATTATACTGCTAAAACAGGAGACTCAAAACCTCCTCTTAAAGAATCAACGTATGCCAAATATTTTAATTACAATTTAAATTTTGGATTTTCTCATCCACGCACCGATGTTTGTAATCTGTGTTATGAGCACAGAAATGATACAGATGCTAATGTTTCGGATAATATTGAACTAGAAAATCACAAAAAAAGCATTGATAGTTACCGAAATTTGAAAAAAAAAATGTTATCAGAGAAGAATGTTTTGTGTCTCGAGTTCGATTTTGGACAGAATCTACCTTTGCCTAAGATTCCAGTTTCTGAACAATTTTATAAAAGATTACTTTGGTTACATATTTTTAATGTAAATGTTTTTGGAGATCACAAAAGAAGTTACATGTATCTTTTCATGGAAGGAATTTATAAAAAAGGAGCCAATACAGTATGTAACCTGATTTTGCATTCGATACAAAACGAACTTAAATTAAATTATTATGATAAAATTTATTTGTTTTCCGATGCATGTGGGGGTCAGAATAAAAATTATTTAGTTTTATCTTTTTTGTCTCTTCTATCTAAGAAATTGGAACTTGAAATACAACATGTGTATCCAGTCCGCGGGCACTCGTATTGTTCATGCGACCGAAATTTCGGAATGTATGGTCAAAAGAAAAAAATGATGGAAACAATCCAGACCGTTGACGATTATTGCAAACTCATTGAAAGTGCAAGAAATCCACCGTTCACGATAGTAAGAGAATCTGAAATTAAAATAAATAATTTTGAATTGCTCATTCCAAAGAAATGTATTATTCCGAAAAACGTACAAATTAGTAAGCCTGTGAAAATTAATTATTTTCCAAATGGACAATTTCAGCTATTTGATTCATATGATAGCTTACCAAAAGAGTATTTATTAATATCTGACGTTGAATTTGATGATTTAATGAAATTAGAATTAGCTCCTTCTGTGGGTATAAGTAAAGAAAAGATCAACGACGTTAATAGTTTGGTTAAATATTTAAGCTGCACGGGAAAGAATTTTCTTAATTCCTTTATAGAAAAAAGTGCCATTAGAAGCAAAATGCCAATTGTTAATAATAAAAAAGAAGGCAAAATGATAATAAAAAAAAAAAATTCGAAGAAAAAGTTATTAAAATCAACTGATGAAAGTAATAACACGAAAAAGTCGATGAAGAAAGTGAAAAAAGTTATTGAACAGAAATCAAAATTTATAAAAAGTTCTTAAATTTATAAAAAGAAATCGCTCAATAAATTATATTAAATATTATTATATTAAACTGCATTATTTTTATTACATTCAAAGTCCTTTTCGTCATTAGTGCATATAAAATAAAATTATGAAATTGTTATCACAAATATATTTATGACGATTATTAAATTTATTTATAAATTTTATAAAATCTTCGCAAAGTTCGATTGTTATCGTAATCTTTATTTTCTAACAATAAATAAATAAAAAATTTACTAAGTTTAATTCAATCTTTATTATTAAATTATGATTCAAAAACTAAAATGTTGCTTTTTCCTAATAACTATTTGAATTATGTGCGATTGGAATCACATGATTCATATATAATTGCATGTAAAAACAAGTATTTTCAATCAATTTGAAAATTCATATGGTAACCAAGACACAGTTAAGTCGAAATAGATTTTATGTAGTCTAAATAATAGTACATGTATTTTAAAAATATTCTTAAATTTTTTAATATTATAAATAGCTGCCGTAAACGCCACGCAGTAGCGTGAAACAGCACGTAGGGTCTGAGTCCCGGTTACTGTGCCTGAACCTAATTCTGTGCTTTCCATTTGAAATACATGTAAAGCACAGAATTAGGTTCAGGCACAATAACCGGGACTCAGACCCTAGTACTTTTGCATACCTAATAGCGGAGATGGCGGAGGGTGGCGCTATGACTTTCCATCGTGATATCTCACTCGTTTTTCATTTAAAAATTCTGAAATTTTCCATAAAACTTCTTTGTTCCTAAAGGAACAACTTTCTCGCTGACAGTTTGGCCTAGCTCAAACTTCCTCACACACTTTTTTCCAGTGAAGTTTTCACAGCGCAAGCATGCGTGCGCCATCATTTAAACAATAATATTAATAAACTATAAAATTTTTCGATTATTTTCAATGACATATTGGCTTTGGCAATGTTTTCTGAGTATGCACATAAAATTTCAAAGCATTTCGTGCAGTTTTGACTGAGCTAGAGCGATTTAAGTTTTTAAAAACACTCATTTTCAGCTCTGTCATTTTTGACATAAACTAATTTTTTTCTCAGAAAATATTGATTAAATTGAAAAACTCACAATGAAAAAAATATGTATTTCGAATTGTTCTATCTGACCATATTTTTTGTTTTTCACTTTCGACAAGTTCAATTTTTGATACCCTCCGGAGCCGTTGGACAATACTTTTACCCGAGTTCGAGCGCTCGGCGAATTATCGAATCCGGGCGCTCAATTATTTCTCATTTGAAATAATTGAAAATATTAATGGATAAATAATATTGGTGTTTATAATACTATATATAGTTCAATTTTGTCTTTGTAAACATATATATTAAAATATAATATAAATTATAAAATGAATAAATTAATACTATAGTTTAATCTAATAATTATGTAATTATAATTAAACTTTAAACGAATACACACGCATCACACACACATACCCCCACACACACAACCCCACACACACAACCCCAGACGCACCCACGCACACGCAAACTTTCAGCGCACAGCACTTTCAGCATAAAAACAAAAGAACAATGTTTGAAATATGGGAAAAAAGGTCACAATAAGAAAGATTATTGGAGATGACCACAATTCAACTAAGGCAGAGGAACCTATATCAAGGTAGAGGAATCTACTACAGCAGAGATCGTGATCAACGAAGATTTCCACGATCCAATTCAAGAAGATATTCACAAAGAGATTTTGGACAGAACAGAATAAGTCAGCAAAGAAAAGAATCTTCTAGTTAACGTAATGATAACGGTAACGTATAAACATGGATAACAATAGTAAATCATAACGAGGTGAGAGAAATAAATAATTATGAATGTAATAATAAAAATCAGATAAACTGACTTTTGGATAGTAGTTGTACTGACCATATTGTAAACGACGATAATAATTTTGAAAAATATATTGTATTAAAAAAACCAGTTAATGTAAAATTGTCAGATGGAAAAATTTGAAAGTCTACTAAAATAGGTAATATTAAAACTTATTTCAAAATTTATTATAATGGAAAAAAAGAATGTTTACTTCGTAAAAGAATTAGGTAGAAATTTGTTAGGTTTTTCTAAAATAACTATAAACAATACAATTGTATCTAGACAACAAACAGCTAAAATTTATAATAAAAACAGAGAATTAGTATCTGTAGCCAAGAATACATAATTTTTAATTAGTGAAAAGTCTTATTGATAAATATAATGAAAATATTTTATGCAAATATGGCAAAATTAATAGATAAAGAAAAATGGCACAGAGCATTAGGCCATGTAAATTTCAATAATTGAATATTTAAATAAATTATTTAATGAAAAATTATTGAATGGTTTATCAGATAAATTAGAAAATAATAACATGAAATGTGCAAATTGTATTAAAGTAAAATGGCTAATGTACCGTTTGAAAATAAAAAAATTAGATCTACTGAAATTTTATAATTAATTCATACAGATCACAATGGTCCACACAGCACAGCTAGTTATAGAGAAGAAAGATACTTTTTAACTTTTATAGATGATTATAGTAAATATAGTAAAGTTTATTGTATCAAAAGTAAGTCTGAAACAGCGTGATGATTTATAGAATATTTTAAATTAGTAGAAAATCAATTTAATAAAAAAGTATAAAAGTTGCAGTGCAATAATGGCAAAGAGTATTTAAATCAAGAAATTTTAAAATTTATAAAATATGAAGGAATGGAATTATTATCTTGTTCACCCTAGGTCCATGAATTAAATGGAGTATCGGAAACATTCAATATATCAGCTATGGACATAGGTAGATAGACGTTCAGTAAGGGAAGCCAAAATACCCATAAGGTATAGGCCAGAAGTGATAAAGACAGTTCCTTATTTAAAAAAACCGTACAATAGTTAACACACATGAAAATAAAACTAAAATTAGAATGAGTAAATGGGATAGTAAAGCTAAATTAGGTGTACTGGTCGGTTATACTCATAACGGTTGTAGAATTATTATTGATAATGAAGTCATGAATGCCAGACATATTAGAGTAATTAAAGAATATAAAAAATTAATTTGTATTGAACAAAATAATGAAAATTACATTAAATTAAATTTAAGAAATGAGAATAATGAAAGTAAAATCAATTTTGAAAATAAAAGAGATAATGAAATAAATGATAATGAAAATGATGATAGAGAAAATTCAAATTATAAAAATAAAACAAATAATGATTCTGGTAACATATATAAAAGACTTAAAAAACGAAAAGATAATTAAGAAGTTGAAAAAACTTCAACCAGAAAGAGAAGTCCTATAAAAAGATATGGTGACCTAATAACTCATTATACATAGTAATTTCTCAAAACAAGAGCAAAAATGAAAATTTTTTTTTTTTTAATTTTTAAATAATCTTTTTTTTCATTTATAATCCATTACTGATACCCCAGAAATTAAAAAATATCGATAAATGAGGTTAATTATTTCTACCAATTAAAGCAAAAATTAAAAAAAAATGAAAGTCAATGGAGTTACATCAATTTAATATTTTATTACAATTTTTTACCATTTATTTGCTATTTCTCAAGAAATGGTAGAAAATTTGTTACAAAATAGTAAAAAAATATTTCATTTCTACCAGGAGGAAGAAAATCGCAATTAATCCATTTTTGTCTATTTAGTATACAAATGACGAAGAAATTATAAATAAATAGTCAAAAAATAGTTGAAAAATAGTTAATAATTAATAAATTGATTCTCTTTTTCATCAGGGGATTAACACCATCAGGTACTTGGCTTTTGCAAAATTCGTAATATTCATTTTTACAAAGATTCATGTAATTAATGATTAATAGTATATATCGACGGAGTTACAAAAAATGTTAATTGTATGATTTACTGACCCTACAAGTGAGGTTAATTGATGATTAGCGCCAATATTTATTAAATAGATAAAAGTAAGTAAATTTACATCATTTTTCGTCATTTGTAATTTATAGTTTAGGAGCATTACTTAAAAAACAATGAGTAGACGGAGTTTCGCGTAGTTAAAATACGCATGTAATATTTAAAAATTATCTCCGTCATTTACTACTCTTTTGCAATATTAGCTGTAGTACCCGATGGTTTCTAAAATATAGTATAAATACTAGGCTTTTAGAATGAAAAACAAGTTAATTGAGCAGTTGAGTAGTTAAAATGTTTTCTCTTACAACTCCATCGACAAAATTTTGACACAGGAGAATAGGTTTAAGTTTCTTGTTTATGTAAGGAGGGACATTTATAAGCCTTAGTTGAAACATTATTCCATTATTTAATATCTAAATAAGAAAGTGGTCTTGGAAATTTTATGAATGAATGTATTTATTTCATTTTATTAACGATAGAATTTTTATAAATTTACCCTGAGAAGTCGACGGAGTTACGAATTTTGGTACTTATGAATTTTTTTTATTGAGTAAAGTTGAATTATCTATGATTTATGCAGTGGAATATGTTGAGAGATACTTAGAACTTATTGAAAGTACCTTTCGATCATTATTAACATGCTTATTAAAAAAAAATTGACAAATAATGAATTTTGCCCTCGTTTTGAGAAATCACCATATATGTAAATCATGTGAACGCTAATGTACCGAATACATTCAAAGAGGCGATAAACTCCACGGAAAGTGAACAATGCCAAAAAGCTATGTATTCTGAAATTGAAAGTTTGAATAAAAATAAAATACAGATTATTAGACAAACCTAAAGATAAGAAAATAATTGATGTTAAATGGATATTTAAAAGAAAGGAAGATAATTCTTATAAAGCTAGATTAGTAGTAAAGGGCTTTCAACAAAAAAAAATATGTGGAAAATGTATACTCTCTAGTAGGTAAAATGCAAAATTAAAAATTCTTGTTAAGTTATTCTTGTGTAAATAATTCATATATAAAACAAATGGACATTGAGACGGCATTTCTCAATGATACAATAAAATCCAAAGTTTATGTTCATGATCTAAAAGGTTATGAAACTGGAGAGAATAAAGTTTGTAAACTCCAAAAAGCACTCTATGGTTTTCGAAAAAGTCTACGAGCATAGTACGAAACATTTAATAATTAAGTTGAAAAATTAAATTTGGTTAGAAGCAATCATGACTATTGTTTATATGTAAATAACACAAGCAATTTGGTATTTGTAGATGACAATTTAATTTGCTGTAAAGATAAAAGAAAGATGAATAATATAATAACTAAATTGATGCAAAGATTCGTAATGAAAGATTTAGGTAAACTTACAGAATATATTGGAATTCACACTAATTATGTTAATGAAAAAGATGTGATGACTTTAAGTCAACAAAAATAGATTGAATCTATTTTTTTAGAAAATGCTAAACTTTATGAAACTCCGATAGAGACAAGTTTAAAACTAGAACAAGCAACTGAACTAGATGAAAAAATAAGTTATAGAAATCTAATAAGCGAACTCTTATAAATTAGTGCAGGGACTAGGCCTGATATATCATACAGTGTTAAATATTTAAGTAGGTATCAAAGTTGTTATAACAAAACATATTTTAAGTATACTTTAAGAGTATTAAAATATTTATATAAAACAAATGATTTGAAACTAACTTATTACAATAATGTAAATAAAGAAAAATTAGATTGTACGGTCGATTGAGATTAGACAGATGATCATATTGATAGAAAATCCACAACAGGATTCGTCATTAGAATATTTGGAAATGTAGTTTATTGGAAAAAACATAAAAAGAAAACTGTTACAAAAAATTTAACTTTTACTGAATATATTGCTATGCCTGAAGCCGTGACAAAAATATTATTTAATAATGATTTAATAAATGATACGTATGTATATAATATTGATAGACCAATTAAAATTTATGAAGACATTCTGATGCGATAGCTGTAGGTAAAGTTGGTAATCTTACGAGAAATTCGAAGCCCATTGGAGTGCAATATCATTATATAAATGGAAATGATGTAATAGATATTGTAAAAATTGAAATTGGTAAAAATATAATGGATATATTAACTAAAGGTCCATGCAAAGAAAAAATTTATAAAAACAAAGGAGTATTAAATTAAATTTAAATAATTATAAAAGCATTAAAAAGCAAAATTGAATGATGAAAGAAATAAAAGCCGCAAATTTAAAGAGACGCATTGTAATATGTAAATATTGCGTCTTCCATTTGTATACGTATTGTCATCCGTCGGTAAACGCAAACACGATCATACATACGATACAGCCAATCAGCTGAGAAAGAGAGGCTCTGGCTGAGGAAGCATAGTCTGCTAAATTGAGTCTAGGAAGCACCATGTAGCAATAAAGACAAGCTTTTTACAATCATATCTGTAAAGTAGAGATAAGCTATTTACAATAAGATAGATGAATAACCACTGTACTTATCATTATGTATAATACATATCAACCAATTTAATATTAATAAAAGGGTTTTTTTCCGATTCCGGAAAATAAAACCTCCATTTCCAACAGTTTCTATTTTTAATCACTGCCTATAAAAAAAATTAATTGAAAAAAATTTTTTAATAAAAAAAAGAGCTCACTTATATAATTATATAATTAAAACAAAATATAAAAAATATAAGCGAATAAAGTTATAGAAAATATAAAAAAAAAATTTTTTTCAAAGTGGTCCTAACTGAGAGTTGAATTTGCGCACTCAAAAGGAAAAGCGCGAACGTTACGCATTAGACCAAAGTTACTTCGATGTCACTCGACTGGAAACGAATTTAGGCTAAAAATGAGGTCCTTATGAGGTACTCTAAGATTATTATAAGGTCCTTATAGGATGCCCTACAGGGTCACTAAATGTCGTGTAATAGGGTGATTCTAAGATCCCGATAGGGATCTCATTTTTAGGTGTTCTATTATTACCTGTTTATCGTCTGATAGTTGCCTGACAATCGATGTTGAAAAAATTCGAAGTGATAACGTAACCTCTTCTGATGCACGTGTATATGAGCATATCTCCACAACTTTTAATTTTTTTATAATGTTTTTGAAAAGTCATTTTACTGCTGTTACTGGGTAGCGAATAATGCACACTATTCAAACTAGGTTTACATCTTTTGTACAATCTTGTTCCTCTATTTTTTATGTATATGGTGAATGTGCCACCAATGCTCCAGTAGATATTTCTATAAAACGAAAATTTTTACATGGATAAAATTTCCGAACTTTTATCCATGTAAAAATTTACGTTTTATAGAAATATCTACTGGAGCATTGGTGGCACATTCACTATATACATAAAAAATAGAGGAACAAGATTGTACAAAAGGTGTGAACCTAGTTTGAATAGTGTGCATCATTCGCTACCCAGTGACAGCTGTAAAATGACATATCACCAAAAGATTAAAAGTTGTGGAGATATGATCATATCTAGTGTGAAATAAAACTATTTTTTTCGTAAATTCAACTCTTGAATTGTTTAAATATATATAATATTCGACATGAAGGAAAAAATTATTTTATTTTTAGATACAGTTATGTTCGTATTTAGTAACATTAAATTTTTATAGAACAATATAAATGCATAATATATACAATTGAGTTGGAAAATGATTTATTTATATTATTTGTGTAACTATATTAATACATTTTATATTTTGTAAACGAATTTGGATTATATGAGAAAAATAAAATTTAATTTATCGAATTGTAGAGTTCGGTGGCGTAGTGGCTAAGGCGCGGGACTTGTAATCTCATTGGCGTGAGATCGATTACCCGTCTGTTCGCTTTTCTGACTCTGCCATGGGTTGACACTATGGTAAATAATACGTCAACTGTATTGTCTTTAAATGTATACTTAAATGTTATTGGGTAGAAAATGCCCGTTTATAATTAAAAAAATAAAAAAAATTGATGAAATGAAATTTGAAAACTATTTTTTTCTTATTGCATGAAAACTTTGTTTTATATTTTTATTGATTAATTACTTATTATATTTGTGGAATTGCACCTTGAGAAGTTTACGTTAAAAAAATTATAAATTTTTTTTAAAAGTTGATCATTTAGTAAAAAATTTATAAAAGAATTTTAATACGAGGGGAAATGTAGAAAGAGGTTATGTTTTGATTTCAAACGTTTTTAATATCAATAGTGAGGCAACTGTCAGGTAGTGGACGGGTAATAATAGAATATTTAGGACCTGATAATCACCCCATTACAAGCAGCAGGTATAAAACTATATTCATATATAACGTTAAAATTATTTAAAATAAATAAAATAAAAGTTATATGATTTTATATACTTATATGAAGAGTTTCAAAGATAAAACTATAATTCAAATTTATAATTTTTATTATTACTCCTTTATGAACTCATTATTAATTGAAAGTGAAGAGGTTTTGTAGAGCTACTGGCGAAAGGTAACACTTTTTTAATTTAGAAAATTTTTAATAAGATAATTTAATATTCTTCTGTTTTTAAATTGAAACAGAACAATCCTACGCGCGATGGACAATATCTCATTAAATTGCGTGGAAACTTGTCTAAGAAGAGTAAGGAAGAGTTAATTGGTGAGAAAGTATATGCATCGACAATACCTTATTAGGTGGCATGGAATCTTAACTAAAATATTTTTATTATTTTATTATTATATACTGTTTGAATTAAACATGGAAGGGTGCTCAAGGAGGGCAAAAGGGTTTGTTGAGGAGGAATGGTGAGGGATGATGAGGGAAGGTGAGGAGTGGTTGAAATGGGTAAGAGGTGAGCTGAGGGGTTAGTAATTGTTATAAAATAACATTTTTGTTAAAATTTTTATATTATTTTGAAGGGGTGTGAGGGGGAGCTAGGAGGACGGTGATGGGTAGTGAAGAAGAGTGAAGGGTAAAAAAGGGGGAAAAGGAGTGGGGGTATTATTTTTTCAATATAACTATATATTAATCAAAATTTAAGAGCCACGGTGGCTCAGGGGCTAGAACATCCGACTCTCACCCAGAGGGCCGGGGTTCGAGTCCCGGTGAGGGCGGGATTTTTTTCCATTTTTAATTGAAAGTGGAGAATTTTTCGGACTCATTAACACCGTGGTGGACCACCCGAGGGTCGGTAAGGCAGAATGCGACTGCTCCACTACTATAGTTGAGCCGGAACGTTATGCCGGGTTGGTGTGAGCTCTCGATGCGCTTAAAAGGATGGGTAGAGCGAGTCTCCCCGCCTAAGTAGGCCTGCACGGGTACGCGAACACCTTCCGGGGTAAAAAAAGGTATGGTTTCGAACGCGAAAACACCGGAACACACAGGTGGTCGAGGTGTCCCGTAAACAGATGTAAAAAATCTATACGGGGTAAGGAAAGTTATAGAATATATATATTAATAATTACATAAATTGTATTTATTTTACATATAAGAATTTTAATCAAAATTTACTTTACTTAAAAAAACGTAACGGAATCTTAATAAATTTTGACTATTATATTAATTTATGGAAACTCAATGTTCAGTCTATGTTCTATTTTAAATATGTATAAAAGCTTATTATTTTATTTATGTCCAACTACTCTATACATTAATCTGTTAGTTAATTAAAGCCACACCTTTATCACATTATTAAATTACTTACAAGTCATGAATTTAAAATTTTAGCCAGTATTTGCCAGTAGCTTCATTAGTTCATTTTTCTAAATTTCATCCCACAAAAAGGGGTTTTAGGGCCTCCAATTAACAGAAAATTTGAAAAATTATAACGAAAAAATGAATTATTTAGGAAAAAATTTTTAAAGACTTTTTAAATAAAAAAAAGTTTAAAACAAGCAATCATTTATATTGAAGGAAAATCAAATGCAATCTCGTCATGTAAAAATGATAATTTTTTATTTACATTCTAAATCAATTAAAACTTTTTTCTTGATTTTTTTTGTGAGAAATCTTCTATAACGTTCTTAAGAGCAGGTCGTATATCTCTGTCCTTTTCTAATCAAAGAATTAATTTTTTTGCACAAACTAATAATTGTAGAAAAAAATAAGGAGATAGCCCCATCTCGTATAATAAAAAGCAAGATTTTCTTTGATGAGGAAAAATTATTTTTATCGATTCATTTTGAAGAAAACCTTGAAAAACTTAAAAAATAGAGGTTAGGATGGACAATTCAGTTTTTCAAGGTTTTCTGAAAAACGAAGCGATAAAAATAATTTTTCCTCATAAAAGAGAATCTTGCTTTTTATTATACGAGATGGGACTTTCTTCTTATTTATTGCTACAATTATTAATTTTTGTGAAAAAATCAATTCTTTGATTAGAAAAGGACAGATATACTCGACCTCTTCTTAAAATCTATTTAATTTAAGATATCTGATTCTATGTACATTATCGATAGCCAGTTCAACCAGGCATCTAACATGATACTCCGATGATAATTTTTTAAATATTTTAAAGCTGAAAAAGATCTTCCTCCCCTACAATTTGTCACCATCATACACAGAAAAATGCGCAGAACTATTTCTATGTTAATTAGAAATAATTAAGGCTATGTTGTCTTGTTAAATTATTAAATCAAAATAAAGTTATTTATTTTAATAAATTTATATTTTTAGAAAATATACTTAAAAAATAAGTAATTTTAAATAAGTAACTATTACTTAAAATTCATAAATTTTCGAAAAATAAAAGTAATAAAATTATGATTATTTATATCAGTATCATTTTTACATTTTTATGAAATAATTTCTTTATCAACTGAAAAGGAATATTTTTTTATATACTTTAAATATTTAAATATAATTAATATAACAAAGTCGATAAGTTATCATTAATATAATTAATTATCAAATTATTATGAAATTATTGTATAAAAAAATTGTAATATCATACATTAATGTTAATATATTAGTATTAATAAAATTAATATTAGTATTTATTAATACATATTTTACTGATTTTAATGGTAAAAATTTTTAATCGAACGTGTTTATATATTTTCAAAATTTAAAATCGGCTAATATTTTTTACTCATGAAACAGCCGCACACTAGCGGTGTTGCCATGCTGCAACTGAATTTAACTTGCGGAACATACCTACAGACAGCGTTTCATACTTGTCGATGTTTGTGAATTTCTTAAACTTTATAGATAGTAAAATGCTATTTCACTCTCGATTACAATTTTAATATATCTCGCTGTCAGAGTCTGTCGCAAATTTACGTATAAACAGAAGCGCTTATGATTTTTATTCGGTATCTTGTTGTAAAAGTTTGATATATTAAAAATCTAATTAAAATTACTACAATTGAAGCACTAGTAAGTGTGAAGTACGTATATTTCATTTTTAATAAAATATAATTGGTTTTATAAATGTATTAATCAATTATGAACATTTTTTATAATAGTACATTATTAAACGGATGTGTAAAGGCTTTATTTACGAAACGAGAAGTTCACCGCCCGAGCCGGAGGCGAGGGCTGTAACGGGTTTCGTAAAAAAGCCTTTACACATCAGTTTCATAATATATTTTCTCGCTTGAGAGCCGAAAAAGAGAAAATAAATTGCGATTTTGAGGTTAGAATGCGAGAAAAATTATTTAAATATTTTATTTTTTCTTGTCGAGGCCTGATTAAATTCGACGGTTAATGCTAAATCAAACGGGTGGGGCTCGAACATTAGAATGTTTTTTATTTAATTAACATTTATTTAGAAGTTCATATAAATTATGTGCATATCAAGACTGTTCATTTATTCATTTTAGAATTTTCGTATTTTCAGCGACTGAAGTAACGAAAATAACTAATGCGAGTAAAGCATTTTAGAATATTCACTTTATCGAAATAAGAAGTAGCAAAATAAATGTACGTCTAAATTTAGAATAAATTATATCAAGATTTCGAAAGAACTCTAAATATTTTAATCGAATAATTTGAGATTATCACTACTGCTTTTTGAAATCATGAAAATTCATTATTACTTTATTCTAAATTATGGAATACGCTATTCGTAATTGTGGCACTCTAAATAAATATTCATTAAATAAAAAACATCCTAATGTTCGAGCCCCACCCAATCAAACTATTGTTGACTTATTTATGAAGAATTGTATTAAAAATATTAAAAATAAAAAAAAAACTTTTTAATGTACCACGTTTTTATAATGAACCAAAAAGTATAAAATAATGTGTAATAAAATGAAAAATGAATAATGATTTGAAATAAAAAAAACGTGGGGCGCATGTTTATTATTATGTATTGTATGCGCCCCACGTTTTTTTTATTTCAAATCATTATTCATTTTTCATTTTATTACACATTATTTTATACTTTTGGTTCATTATAAAACGTGGTACATTAAAAGTTTTTTTTTATTTTTAATATTATTTTATACTTTTAGTTCAATTAAAAAACGTGGTAGATTGAAAATTTTTTTATTTAAATATTATCTTATACATTTTGGTATTATTATTATTATTAATAATATTATTTATCGTGTTGTCCAACAGTGCATATTATATAGCATATATATTGTTGTCAAGGGACTAAAACGTGTTTCATCTATTTTTTTTAGAGAACACGTAATCACATGGTGAGTTTCCCGCCATTTTGACGATAATGACGCCATTAGAAATTCAACCAAGATTTATTGTTTTATGCATTGTTAGACCATAAAATGAATAAAATACAGTCTCAAATTTTATATGTACAATACAAAATGCTGTAATTTATGTCTAATTGCAATATGAGAAGTTAAAGAATTTTAAAAATTTTCGAAGATGGTTAGACACTAATGTTAAAAGTATATCTATATATAAAATCTTCAAAATTTCAATTTTTCCAATATCTCCGTATATAATTGTATTAATATATTTTTCGGTGGGAATATATATTTAATTATATTATCCAACAATGCATGCAAAAATATAATATTGAATATATTAATATATTAATATATTAATATATTTGATATATTAATATATTTGATATATTAATATATTAATATATTACTATATTAATATATTACTACATTTGATATATTAATATATTAATATATTAATATATTAATATATCAAAAGAAGATTTTTAAAATTTTCGAAGATGTTTAGACACTAATGTTAAAAGTGTATCTATATATAAAATCTTCAAATCTTCAATTTTGCCAACATCTCCGTATATGATTGAATATATTAATATATTGTTCGGTAGATATATATATTTTTTTATAATATTGCATTGTCATCCAGTTCCGAGCTATATTTAAAATTTCAAGTCTCTAGCTCATCAGGAAGTTAGTTTACAATCGGTTGCAAAATTCGTACCGAACAGACAGACAGACAGACAGACAGACAGACAGACAGACAGACAGACAGACACCAAAGCGAGTTAATAAAAACGTAGTAATGGTAAAAACGTAGTAAAAAACGATTCATGTATCGTATTAATGAGATTTGCGTCACCTTAAGAGGGTCCCAAGCCCATCAGGCCTAGGGCCCCATGATCTTTAAAGACGGCACTGCTTTCAGATACCTACAACGAAAAAAAAAATCTACTGTTTTTTAAAATTGCATTAGCAAATATTGCTAAAATATCCACAATTTCGAATATTTTTTACATGGAATTCGAGAAATTACTCTACTTGTTCACGGAGTTGAATAAAAGTTACAGTATTTGACAAAAAATAATACAAAAAATTTAATTTTTTCTCTAAATACTTGCTTAAAAATGTTATGATTTTAATAATCACAAACCTAATCATTTAAGAGTTTTGAAAAACAAATCTATAACAGAAAAATATATAATTTACATAGGAATGAAATTTAAAATCAAGAATTTTCAGAAAAGATCATTATTTCTTTAATTTGAAATCAAAATATTTAATTAATAACAATTTTTAATAATTTTGCAGATTGTAGAAACAATGTCTTACACAGAAAATGTAGCGAATTTTATTGATAGTTTAGACTCATTTTATGAAACTGTACCAGTTGAAGATTTAGAATTGATTGTTGGACCAGTTTTGAAGCGTATGCATTCCCAAAAAAATGTTATATCGAATCATTTTTCAGCAGGTACGTACGTGATAAATATTATTTATAAAATGAAATCAACCTGTTGACGTTTGGAACCTGATTTCGATCGTTTCCGAACAATTGTTAAAATTGATTAGAGTGCGTTTGAATTGATATTGTAATAAATAACCCGAATTTTACAAAATGACAATATGCAGATATTTGAGCTTATCTGATTAGTGGTTACAAATTATTTAACGTATCCAAAAACTGCCTGGATTAATTTGCTTTTTAAAAGTTTAATTTTTCAGTCTTTTCGTGGAGAGCCAATAAAATTTTCGTTATGAGTCCATAAATTTTGGCACTATCGTTGAAAATTATTGAAAATTCTTTAATTGGCAAAAAAATCTTTAAAAATAGTCATTTTTGACTTATTTATGAGATTTCTGATTTTTTTTCTTAAAAAGTATCGAGTTAAAGAAAAAATGTATAGTAAAGTTTTTCATTAAGAGCATGACGAAGCTGTCCGCCTTCTAATAATATTTCCAATCTTAACTTATGAATAAACGATGCGTTTAATTGAGTTTTTTTGCTATAAAGAAAAAATTTGTAAGATTAAACTCTAGCGCGGACAACTCAAGAAAACCACCAATATATTATACATACAAAGTTATAATAAAAACTTTCAATATATCGTATTTTAAGGTTAGGTTTGTCGAATTTGATATCTAATTTCTAATCCAAGCTCATAAACAAATAACAAGTCCAAATGATTTTTTATTTTAACAAAAATTATTGTACTAATATAATTTTAGTGCGGACAAGTCATTATATTTGTTTAATTTAAGAATTTAAAATGATATCGATAAAATAAAAAAAGCAAAACTCGATTGCTGCAGCTCCGACATGCCGTTAAAAATTGTGTGGATCGTATTTTTATTTTTATTTATTGTAATTTAAGATATCATGAAGCATATTTATAAAAAATCATATGGAAAATAAATTTGACAATCCAACAGTTTGGTTTTTGATCTATAAGATTCAACTCATGGCTGATTCTATTCAGATTCATGCAAGGCGTCACGGATCTATTTTTTTTTTGTATGAAAACTATGTGAATATCTTCCGATACTCAAGAAAAGATGTGGTGACCCCGAAATCCGGCTTCAAAATTTTTTTTTATGACACTGTAGCTTATTGTATATAATAAAGTTGCAAAATTTAAGATAACTTAAAAAAAAATAATAGCGATCTATTTTATCTACACTATGCGTATGTATGCTTCTATGCTTATGAATTTGCATTAAAAATTCGTATGGGACAAGAAACTTTATCTATTTTTTAAATTTAAAATAGTTTAATTTGGTTGCTTTTAGTAATTTTATATCTAAATATATTCATAAGTACAGTAATAATATATTTTGGAGTGATAAAAAATTAGTTTTAATGTATTAATGTAAAAATTTGAAAATGAAGCTATGAATGAAATGAAGCTATCTCTGAAACTAAAAGAGAGAGGGATCTAGAAATTAGCATGATGGATTATTCTTCTCAATCGATTGAAAAAAAAATATATTTCAGTAATTATTCATCATATACTTCTATTCTGCATACTTCATACTCTCATAAAGATAAATACTCTTATACTTGTATATTTCATAAATGTAATCAATGATTTATAAGAGAAGTGGTAATATGTTCTTAAGAATGGAATTATATTAGGAACAATGAAAACATTTTTAGTGTGTAAATGTCTGTTTCAAAATTTTTAACTCAGAGGATGAACAATTACTAGTATCCATTTTTCATATCTCAAAAACTAAAAGAGATAGAGATCTGAAAATCAATATATAACTGTTTTATGTTTAATAAATAATATAGGAAGTTATTCCAAAACTCTGAGTTATTCATTTCTTCATTTACTTAATGAGTTAAAATTTCTCAAATGGGCCATTAAAAATCGACCGGTCGATTTTTATAAATCCTTTTGGATATTTTGGAAGCTTTATATATAAAAATTAATATCCTAAAACAATTTTCAAAATTTTCAATTTTTTAAAAAGTTATTAACAAATTAAATTTCCAGAATCTTAATTTTTAAATTGCGATATCTCGTTAAATAATTGCTTAATCCTAACGAAATTTTTACCGTATATTTAGAAATAATTGAAGTAAATAAAAATATATGATTCACGTAAAAAAATGTAATTTGCTAGTAAATAATTAATTTTGCAATAAACAAATGCAAATTCAACAAACTTCTCGGTGTCTCAGCGAAATTTTTTTTACATTTTTATTCCTTAATTAATTATCTAAACATCTGCACAGTAACATTTATGTACTCTCTATTTATAAAAAAGTTATAAATATTTTAATACGTTACATAGTGGCTGTGGCAAACGCGCGGCGCCTACCACTACGCCTGATGCTGAGTTTCCCAACACACTTATACTATCTATATTTTTCTAAGCCGATTAATAAATCTTTAGAGAATAATTTATATATTATTTAATATTTATTTGAATTGTTTTTTTAATAAATTTATTTATTTTTAAAAATATTTCACCACTCTTATCATAGAGCATTATTAATAATTAGAAAAAATAATTTATGAATTTGTACTTTATGCAAAATATCAATTTTGGTTTGTTAGTGTAATATCAATAAACTGTGTAATAAAAATTTTTAAGAACGTGAGGTTTTTTCGAATCATTGCAAAAGTTCTGTCATAAAAATAAAAAAAATGTATTCAGAAATAAGTATAAATAAAAATTAAATAATATTTAATAAATTTTTTGTCATTCTAACTTCAAAATCGCAACTTCGTTGCTCTTTTTTGACTCTCATGGCAAAAAATACGGTTCACAACTGGTATGAAAACGCTTTTTTACGAAACGCGTTACGATCCTCGCCTTCGGCTCGGACCATAAACTTCTCATTTCGTAAATAAAGCCTTTTACTACTCGCTACGAAATGTACTATTACCCAACGCGGTGAGTAAAAACCGATTTCCGACGGCTGTTTTCAGTGAGCAAGATACCATATTCCCTCACTCAGTGGGGAAATGTGGTGTTTTTCTCACTCAAAACAGGCACCAAAACGGATTCCGCTCACTTTGTTCGAAAAAATTCTATACCCCACTAATGGCAAAATAGGTCATCCACTTGTCTTTTTTGTCACTCTTGCTACGCTCGAGTGACAAAACGACTTGTACGGGAGTGACCTATTTTGCTCACTAGTAGAGTAATGTACTATTCTGATGATTTATTAATCAGTGTGGAAAATGATAGATAATATAAGTGTATCAGGAATTTCAGCATCAAGCGTAGTGGTTGGCGCCGCGCATCTTTTACAGCCGCTATGTAACAGTAAAATATTTATAACTTTTTTATGAATAGAGAGCACATAAATTTAATTTGCAGATGTTTAGATAATTAATTAAAGAATAAAAATGTAAAAAAAAAATTTGAACTGCGACACCAAGGAGTTTGTTGAATTTGCATTTGTTTATTGCAAAATTAATTATTTATTAACAAATTACATTTTTTTTACGTAAATTATATATTATTGTTCTTCAATCATTTCTAAATATACGATGAAAATTTCGTTAGGATTCACCAATTATTTACCGAGGTATCGCAATTTAAAAAAAAAGGTTCTAAAGATTTCGTTTGCGAATAACTTTTTGAAAAATTAAAAATTTTGAAAATTGTTTTAGGATATTAATTTTTATATATAAAACTTTCAAAATATCTAAAAGGATCTATAAAAATCGACCGGTTGATTTTTAGAGAGAAATTTTAACTGTAATGCGAAGAGATGCATTAAACTAGCGAAACAATCAATTTTTATAAAATTCATTTATAAGATTAATTTAAATGGCTTTATAGTATATTTAAGAATAAAAAGTTGAATTCTAATACATTCAATTATGCTATTTATTAAAATATAAAAGATTATAGTTTAATAGTCCTGCCATATAGTTGGAAACTATAAGTAAGTAGTTATACTAATGGTATAAATAAATAGATTATGAAAGCGCTAGTGTAGTAGACGCTATTTGGTTAAGAGGAGGCCATATAGCTCTGTCCTTGTCCAATCTAAATTTTCGTTATTATTAATAAATTAAATATTGTTATACAAAAGTAAGGGTATAGCTCAATAGATTTCAGGACCAGCAAATGATCCTATTCTATAAAAAAATATAAAATTTTCATTAGTTTTTGAGTGAGGCTTGAAACGGAAAAACAGTTATCAATTTCAATTGTTTTTCCGTTTCAGACCTCACTTGAAAACTAATGAAAATTTTATACTTTTTCATAGAATAGGTTTGTTTGCTCGTCCTGAAATCTATAGGGCTATGCCCCTACTTTTGTATAACAATATTTAATTCATTAATAATAACGAAAATTTAGATTAGACAAGGGCAGAGCTATACGGCCGCCTCTTAAAAGAACGTAAGATGGTAGCAACCAAGCAAGTTGTACCTATATTAAAACACTCTTTTGTTATATACTTTTTATGCTTAAGAGCAGGCCGGATTCGCTGTCCTTGTCTAATTGGCATTTTTGTTATTTACACAAGTATTAATCGGTGTATCTGCAAATTGAAGGTTAAAAGGAGGTCACGTATCTCTGTCCTTTTTTAATCAAAGAAATGATTTTTTTACAAAAACTAATAACTTTATCAAAAAATGAAGAGAAAGCCGCATCTTGTATCAAAAAAAGCAATATTTTCTTTGATAAGAAAAAATTAATTTTATTGCTTCGTTCTCAAGAAAACCTTGAAAAACCAAATTGCCCACCCTAACCTCTATGATTTAAGTTTTTCAAGGTTTTCTTGAAAACGAAGTAACAAAATTATTTTTTTCTTATCAAAGAAAATATTGCTTTTTTTATTACGAGATGCGGCTTTCTCTTTATTTTTTGCTAAAGCTATTAGTTTCTGTAAAAAACTCAATTCTTTGATTAGAAAAGGACAGAGATACGTGATCTCCTCTTAAGCGCAATAGATATTATTATTACAAATATTTATGCACAAGAAAAAAAATCTATCGCTTTGTTTTTTCTTGTGCATAGATGTTCATAATAATAATATATATTGCGATCAACCTTTATTTTGAAGATACACCGATTAATACTTGAGTAAATAACAAACAACTCAATTGTTACTCGGTCGGTATCAGGTTCTACTCCGGCCTGCCGTTAATATTACTAATAAATCAACAGTTATCTTTATTCACTGTGTTTTTTATTGTTAAAATAATAGGTTATGGGCCCAAAGCGAAAAAGTGTTGTTTCGATAATGCCTGATTACAAAGAGCAAAAAGATTGCTGTTGTTCGAAACATGTGCTTTATTTTCGCTTCGTAAAATTTCGGCGTGTTAAGTGACTACAGATATCAATATTAAAATAAAGACTGGTAGGACTAAATTTTGTCGTTTAATTCGTTACATGTGCTTCATTTTCGGTTGTAAAATACCGGCGTGAAAACTGAAAACACGTGCAAAAACCTAAAAATTCTAAAAAAGTATGAACTAGAAGCGTGCTTTGTGAAATTAAGTTTAAAAGTATAAGGCAGAAATCATAAGTGGAATTTTTAAAGTTAAACAAAATAAAAGAGATAAAAAGTTAAAAATGTCAACATCAAATGAATTTCTGACAGTTCAAAAGTTAAAAGGTAAAATATATTCACAATGGAAATTCCAGGTTGAGTATGCCCTGAAGGCAAAAAGAGTTTTTAATCACATGGATGGTGGTGTAGTGATACCGACAGTACAAGTTCAGTTAGAAGTGTGGAATAAAGAAGATGCATTGGCATCACGTGGTATATCGTTAGCATTAGATTTTAGTCAAGTGACGTTAATTACAAATCGTAAAACGGCCAAGGAGGTTATAGATAAGCTTGACACAATATACAAACAAAAATCAGAATTTGCAAAAATATCGATACTTGAGAAGTTTCACCAAGTAAAAATGACTAAAGATGAGTCAACTGTGCAATATATAAATAAGGTAGAAAACCTTGCACAAGGTTTAAAGGACGCAGGTGAACAGATAACAGATAATACTATCATCACAAAGATTTTGATTACACTTCCTATGAAGTACAAAACCCTTAGACAGGCATGGTTGTCTATGAGTGAAGTAAGCGAAACTTAAATAATTTAACCTCTAGATTACTGGATGAGGAATCGAGTCTGACTGTAACAGAAAGTTATGATGCTCTAGCAACAGAGAGTAAATATAAATCTTTAAATATTGAAATAGAAAGGTGTGATCAAGTATATTATAGTGAAAGTTCTGATGTATGGCATCGTAGGTTTGCACGCATCAACACAAAAGTTTTAAAAGATGTACCCAACGCAGTTGATGGTGTAAAAATGAAAGGTGAAAACAAAGAATTTTGTGAAGGATGTACATTTGGTAAGCAAAGCTAACAAGAATTTGAAAAATGTAACATAAAAGGTAATGGACCTGGTGAACTAATACATATGGACTTAAGTAGTATTATTTGAGAGCCATCAGTAAATGGTTATCAGTATTTTCTGGTTCTCAAAGATGATCTTTCACAATATAGACATATAAGTTTTGTGAAACGTAAGTCTGATTGTGTAGATAAAGTGAAAAGGTTTATAAACACATGCTACAAAATGGAAGAGTAGAGAAAGAGAGAGAGAGAGAGAGAGAGGGAGAGAGAGAGAGAGGGAGAGAGAGAGAGATGAGAATGATAATGGAAAGTGCTCGTTCAATGCTAGAGGAAGCATACATACCAGATTACTTATGGGCTGAAGTAGTAAATACAGCTACATATATATTAAACAGGACACCAAATAGTAAAATAAGTAATGCAACTCCAATAGAGAGCTGAGCAGGTATAAGACCTAATTTAAAGCATGTAAAAATTTTTGATTGTACAGCATATGAATTGATAGCAAAACAATTCAGAAATAAACTGTCAAAGAAAAGTAAGAAGTTAGTCTTTGTAGGCTATGAAGGTAAAAGAAATTATAGATTATTTGACCCAGAAACCCAAAAAGTAACAATATCTAGGTATGTGAATTTTATGAAAGTAAATTCTTTAATGGGACAGTTTATATTTCTTCAAAAGATCCAGTAACAAAAAAGAAAGAAGAAAAAAGTAATAATGAAGAAGAAAGCAATGATGAAGAACAAAGTAATGATGAAGAACAAAATAATTATGAAAAACAAAATAATTATGAAGAACAGAAAAGTGATTCGTAAGATAATCGAAGTAGCAGTGATAACTATAAAAGTTTAGATAAAGAAAATAGAATACAAGACCTGAAAAAAGCAAAAGTTTAAGAAAATTGCCAGAAAGGTTGAAAGATTATAATATAATATTTTACTCTGATGTAAGAACACCAAAAAACTTTCAAGATGCTATGAAAATGGGTTGGAAAGATGTAATTTATGAAGAAATAAATGCTTTAGATAAAAATAAAACTTGGACCATAGTACCTAAACTAGATAGAAAAACTGTGATTGGTAACAGATGGGTATTCACAGAAAAAGAAGTTGATGGAAAGACTATCAAAGAAGGCATGTCCAGTCGCAAGAGGTTTTCAAGAAAAAATGTACAAGAAAGTTTTGCTCCTGTTGCAAGAATAATGACTAGAAAGAATATTATTTGCAGTAGGTTTAGAAAAAGGTTATGAATTCAGCTATGCAGATGTAGAATCAGCTTTTCTAAATGGTAGGTTAGATAATAAAGTCTACATGAAAACACCTGAGGGTATAGATAGTCAAAATAAAAATAAGGTATGTAAACTTAATAAAGCTTTATACGGGTTAAAAGAAACATCAAAATGCTGGAATGTTAAAATTAATGATTTTTTGTTAAATTTAAATTTTAAAAGTTCAAATGTAAATCCTTGCTTATATTTTAAAAATGGGATTTATATTTTGATTTATGTAGATGATATATTCATTTTTAGTGAATCTGAAAAGGAATCAAGAAATATTAATGTAAAATTAAATGAAAAGTTTGAAATGAAAAGTTTTTAAAGTAGTAACAAAATAAAATTCTTAGGATTAAAAATTGAAAAGATTGATAATAAAATAATATTTAATCAAGATCTCCAATATTAACAAAATTAAAAGAATATAATATGAATAATTGTAAGGAACCAAAATTACCAATGGAAGCTAATTTACAATAAGATAAAGAAAATGAAAGTAAAATAAATAAAAACTTACCTTGCAGGTAATTATTCGGTAGTTTAATGTATTTAATGTTAGATAGTAGGCCAGATTTTTGCTATACTGTAAATTATTTTGCGAGATTTCAAACTTATTACAATGAAGGTCATTGGAAACATTTAAATAATGTATTACGTTATGTAAATATACAATAAATAATGTTTTAGTTTTTGAAAAGACTAAAAGTCAAAATAAATTTAAAGCCATACGTAGACTAACAAAGAGAGTGTCAGGGTATTGAGACGCAGATTTTGCTCAAATTTTGGAAGATGATATTCAATGTAAAAATATGAAAAAAGCCAAGCAACTAGACTCTAACGCTCAATATTACCCTAGTTATAGACAATTAAAGAAAATCACTATAAAAATTACTAGATTTCTTAACGCTTATAGTTCTTTAGCATTAATAGCTACACTGAAAAGACATCGGTGCTCTCCCCGCCACACTGGTATATCCGTAACGGCGCTCCCTCTTTCAATCCATTACGGAGCAAGACCGGCGCTCGAGTGGTCCCGTTTTGTAGCAGCTCCTAATAAGCCGTGTGATAGACGCGGTAACTAGCGCCGCAAGAGGTCGTTTGCGGCGCTCTCAAGGCGCGGGCCGGCG
Organism: Anastatus disparis; assembly: GCA_017163975.1. Classification (NCBI taxonomy): domain Eukaryota; kingdom Metazoa; phylum Arthropoda; class Insecta; order Hymenoptera; family Eupelmidae; genus Anastatus; species Anastatus disparis. Next base: position 3,343,631 of record JAFFSR010000302.1, read on the forward strand.
CCGCTACGGTCCCGATTTCACAAACTATACAGGCTGTAGGATTCGGCGTAACTACGGTCAGGTGGGTGACTGTAGCGGTCCCTACGTCTTTTCAGTGTAGATGCTTAAAACTTATTTTAAATGAAAGCAGAGCTAAAATTTTTTCGAAATACTAGTTACAGCATATAAAAAGATTATTTCTTTCCAAAATTATAAAGCAATGAAAATTGGACCTAAAATTTCTCTTTATAACATTAATTAATAATAAATGATGAAATTTGGTCTAATTTTCATTGCTTTATAATTTTGGAAGCAAATAATATTTTTATATGCTGTAACTACTATTTCGAAAAAATTTCAACTCAGCTTTCATTTAAAAAAAGTTTCAAGCTTCTAGCTATTGATGCTAAAAAATTACAACTTTGTCAAGTTGTGAATCTGAATATGTACCATCAACTAAATGTCTAAACGAAGTAAAATTTATAAGAAATTTACTCAAAGAAGTATTTGATTATAATGATACTCCAATTATTTATGAAGATAATCAATCATGTATTTACTTAGCTAAAAATTGGGAAACAAAAAGAAGTAAATATATTGACGTTAAGAGGGGGCCGAACTATCTGTCTTTGTCTAATAGCGTTTTTCATCATTTATATAAACACTATAACAAGAAAAAAATAGCAGCCCCCGCTAGATATTAGTATAATAAGTAAATTTTGTAATAAAAATCAAATTTTTTACCGCATAGTTTTTGACTAATTAGAGACCTACTAGCAATCTAGAATATAACCTATCTTTTTTTGGTAGGTCTCTAATTATTTAAAAACTACGCAGTAAAAAAATTTGTTTGTTATTACAAAATTTACTAATTATACTAATATCTAGCGGGGGCTGCTATTTTTTTCTTGTTATAAAGGATAGTGTTTATATAAATAATGAAAAACGCTATGAGACAGAGACAGATAGTTCAGTTCGGCTTCTTAAGAAGGGCCGAACTATCTGTCTTTGTCTAATAGCGTTTTCATCATTTATGTAAACACTATCCGGTATAACAAGAAAAAAATAGCAGCCCCCGCTAGATATTAGTATAATTAGTAAATTTTGTAATAACAACCAAATTTTTTACCGCATAGTTTTTGACTAATTAGAGACCTACTGGCAATCTAGAATATAACCTATCTTTTTTTGGTAGGTCTCTAATTATTCAAAAACTACGCAGTGAAAAAATTTGGTTGTTATTACAAAATTTACTTATTATACTAATATCTAGCGGGGGCTGCTATTTTTTTCTTGTTATACCGGATAGTGTTTACATAAATGATGGAAAACGCTATTAGACAAAGACAGATAGTTCGGTCCCTTCTTAAAGACGCATAAACACTGACTGTATATCTAAGTCCGAATTATATTTCAGATATACCAAAAAATAAATGTATAATGTAAAAAATTTTTTTAATTTTATAATACTATATTTAGGCCATTTAAGGTGGCTCGAGCGACTTTAGATAAAAAATATGATTTTTAATAAAAAAATACTAACTAGGAGAGTGTCACATCTCCGGATCACGGATTTTGCTCTAACTTCGAAATAAGTTTTCACATGATAAAATATGGAGAAGGCTAAAGTTATAGTCACAAACACTCAATATTTCCCTAGTTACAGGCAATTACAGAAAATCATTTAAAAAGTTACTAGATTTTTAAACGCATATAGTTCTTTAGCATTGATAACTAGAAGCTTAAAACTTTTTTTAAATTAAAGGTGAGCTGAAATCCTTTTGAAACAGTAGATACAGCATATCAAAATATTTTTTTTTCCCAAAGTTAGAGCGTAATAAGGATGGGACCTGAATTTTCTTTTTAAAATATTAATTAATAATAAAAGCTAAAATTAGGTCCAATGTTTGTTACGCTATAACTTTGGGAAAAAATAATATTTTGACATACTGCAAGTGCTTTTTTGAAAGTATTTGAGCTCAGCTTTCATTCAAAATAAGTTTCAAGCTTCTAGCTATCAATGCTAAAGAACTATATGCGCTTTAAAATCTAGTAACTTTTTTATTGATTTTCGTTTATTGCCTGTAATTAGGGAAATATTGAGTGTTTGTGATTATAACTTTAGCTTTTTCCATATTCTGTCATCTGAAAACTTATCCCTAAGTTTGAGTAAAATCCGTGATCCGGAGGTGAGACACTCTCCTAGTAAGTAATGTATAAGTTATTATTATTTCGCAACAACTTTGAAAATATAAGATCAACACCCAAATTCGAGAGAAAAAAATTATCGAAATTTACAAATTTAACACGTGCTCTTATAGCAAAAATAGCATTTATGCTTATAACTCGTTAATAAAATTATATTTTTTTATGAACCGGATGAAAAAACGTAGATTTTTTTATTACAAATTTAAATAAATTGAGAATATGTCATGTCATCAATGAAATAAAAAAGATATTTAAAAAATTTATGAAAATTGATATGATATTTGTTGTTAAATAAGAAAGTATAATACAAATTATAAATATAGTAATTGATTTAAAACATTTTTTATAAAATTTACCTAAAAGAAAAAAAAAATTATTTTGTTCTTCTTGTCGGGGCCCCAGCTTGATACGGCACCAGACGCTAGAGCCACCTTAAAATTTGCCTGCGATTCGACAATAAGTTGGTGTACGTCTACTCTATGAATTTAGCATAATATTGAGGTCAGTAAGTTAGAAATCTTTGTAGATATAACATTCCTCACAGAAGATGCCAGCACTCTTATTACGTAACATATTTTTCAAGATTTGTATAATTTGAATTATTTTTATTTCATTTTTGATTTTCAATTATTATTTAAAATCTACTATTCTTTAACTTATTCCTAATAGTTTCTAATTTTTTTAATATTTAAACTATGTCTGTTATGATTTTTTTCATAATCGATTATGTGTTATGACATTATTTATAAAATCTGTACTATTATAGGTTGGAATAGCTATTCTTTTTTAGGATATTTCAATTCATCAAATGCCATAAAGAGAGTACTCCTAACATAATTTAGTTTGAATTAAGAGCTTGTTCGCACAAAATACATGTATATAGAAGTTAAAATCACTTTAATAAAACTTACAATACGAAATTTTATATGGACGTCACAACTTTTTTAGTTTAATATATGCAACGAGGTACAAGAATAAATTTTAAAATCGAAGTTTAAATTGAATAAAAGTAAGAAAAAAAAATACAATTTATTTTATTTAAAATTTAAAGCCTTATATTTTTCTAAAAATTATTTTACTGATAGAAGTTTTCATTTTTTACCTTTACATCTGCATTGCATTTGCAATAATACTTTTTGTTTTGTGTTATTTCGTCGACATTATGCTTTTGTCTTTCAACTGTGTTCAGTCCTAAGTCCATTGAATAACTTTCAATATTGTTAATCGGATTATGTTGTTTTTCTTTTACAATATTACTAGAATTGCTTACTTCATTTATAATTGTATTCCCATCAGGAGATACATTATTTCTTATTTCTGAAGGCTCAACATTATTTAATTAAGGAAACACATATTTTAGATCATTGTTCTCTATCTCACTTGTCGGGTCATTCATGGATGTATTCATTAGAACTGAAGATACTGAAGTTTCTGTTTCATTTAAAATTTCATGGTAGGGTAGAATCCATAATATATTTATAACAATTATTAATTATAAAAATGCATTTTATAGTATATGTAGTTATGGGATTATTAGAATTTATTCTTATCGTATAAAAAATATTAACCTACATTAAAATATTAACTATCGATACATGTAATCGAAGTGAGAGATTTAAACCTCGCCCATCTATAAATCTCACCTTTTATAGTATATCTTTCGAAATAAATATAGTATATTTTTCCCCTAGGCAAAAAAAAAGTAAAGAATGTCCGAAATCGTATGTAAATTGTCACCCAAGCCGAAGGCGAAGGGGGCAAACATATGCTTTAAGGCATTCTTTTTTCCCATGGCGAAAATGCGATTTTTTTTCAACACCGAGCCGAAAATATCACTTTTTTTGGTGCTATGTAAAAAAGTGGTACTTCCGCGCCAAGTGTTGAAAAAAAATTTTTGTACACGAGTTTGAGTACGTGAGTTTGAAAATACAATTTGTAGTTTTTGTTTCCGATGTGCAAAACGCTCAAATCAATTATTTTGCATAATATTAACAGACATAAGTAGTGAAATTTTGCACACGGAGTTTTACTTTTACTCCCATTAAATGCATTTAATTTAACGAAGAAATTTTTTGCAATAACATCAATACTGATTAGTTACATATGTAAAAATTATATAAAAATATAGAAATATTTTCCGGAAATTCAGTAGACTCCCTAATATTCTCAGCAATACTCCGAAGTTTAACAATTAGTCCTAATTTAGAAGCACCTAATCTTCGAAAATCATCATCTTTTAAAACGATGAATGTTGATCCATCTATTTCTTCATCTAAAATAAGAAATGAAAAGTATACATTTTATTGTTTATTGTTATCATTCGATGGTTGCACGGTTAGTCAATAAATGTTTGATTTTACTGTATTAAGTGGATTTTATGCTTTTGCATATACGCTTTGTAAATTACTGACTACTATTATTTTTTGCATTTATAGTATTATTGATGTATTAAATTGTTTTCATTAATCTGTGATATCACGTTCGTAGGAACTTAGTTATTCAGAATAATTGGTTTCAGTTAATTAACTGTCATATCAACTTTAATTGCAATAGTTACATGAAATTTTATGTAAAATGTTATACATTGTAGTATATGCTTTTTGCATTTTATTACAAAATAAAAAAAATACATTCAAGTATTTTAACTATACTTTATAAAAAAAGTTTCAATTAACATAATTCGTATATAATGACTAAACTCTAAAGAATGATTAGTATGAGTATTTTACTTGATTTTTTAAAAATATTTAATATTGATGGTTTGATTGGTGTGAAGCGTATGGGGACTAGACTAAAAAAAAATATATTGTAAAGTTTTTGCAAATTATTGTTTAAAACAATATATGTATATTATTAAAAATATTGTACAAAATATATCAATATTGTAAAACAGTAGCTATAAAAACTAGAGACAAAACATTGAAAGACTTTCTTAATCGAATTAAATTAAATTTTAATTTTTAAAGTGTAAAAATTTATTTTTTTTTTCAAGTATTGTTAAATAATTCCTTGTGAAACTACAATCATTTCTTTATAAGCATATTATTAAATAACTAAAAGGAATGAATTCTCTTAGTAAAAATAAAACTTTACAATATACTTTTTATCTACAAAAAATACGAATAGGAAATATTTTTCTTTAATTTTCGTAAGATCTTTTTACGATATTGCATGTGTGTAAAGTTAGTACGTGATATAAAAATATCAATAACTTATTTGATTCAATCTTTGCAAAAAAAATTTAATTTATTGAAGTTTAAATACATCTTTTTAAAAAGTTTACAAATACCACAACCCATTCAACCTTTCATTCTCATTGTCACACATTTTCCGAACGGTTACCTGTGATTTTGAGCTGCAGGCACCAATATTTTTGCTGCTGTGGTTGATCCCAAATATTATAATGCATCATTCGTAATTGCACATTTTGAATGATATTTGTCAAGGATAAAGTTTAACGTGATGGTTTTTACGTCTTACGCAATTATATCTATTTCTTTAATATGAAATACTTTCATTTTAATTTTTCAAATATAAAACGATAGTGATGTACTTCCAAAATTAATATTTTTAAAATATAGATGCACGGTATAATATAAAAAAAAATTTAGAACTTTTAAAAGTTTTTCAATTCTTTGTTTTTAATCTTTTAATAACAATCATTTTAAAATAAAATACAAGTGATTCAAGGAATTTAAAAAAGTTTGAAAAATTGACAACTTTTAAACAAGGATAAAAATGGAAGAAATTACTTTAAAAAATTTTACGACACATAAAAGTTTTTTTATTTTTGTTCTGAGACTAATTGAACTAACAATACCCACACAGCATGGAATATTTATGGAAGCTTCCTGGAATATTGGCACGGAAGATTTGAAATATTTTAGGAATCTTCCATGGAATATTCCTGTAATATTCGTATGTCCTTGATTCTTCCTAAATTGGAATATTCCATGGAATATTGTTGGAAGATTCCAAGAATATTTCATTGGAAGATTTAGGACATCTCAGATCTTTCATTGAAATATTTCAGGAATCTTGCAGAAATATTTCATGAAATATTCCGTTGGAACATTCATGGAAGATTTCCGGAATATTGGAACGGAAGATTTGAAACATTTCATGAACCTTTCATGGAATATGCACGAAAGATTTAAGGAATCTTTCATGAAATATTCCATGAAATATTTCTGGAAGATTTTAGAAATCTATCGTAAAAAATTACGTGGAATATTTATGGAAGATTCGCAGAATATTGGCACGGACGATTTTGAATATTTCAGGAATCTTCCATGAAATATTCCTTTAATATTCGTATGTCCTTGATTCTTCCTACATTGGAATATTCCATGGAATATTCTTGAGAGATTTCAAGAATATTTCAATGGAAGGTTTGGGTAATCTCTCATCTTTCATGAAATGTTCCTGGAAGATGTGAAATGCTGTGAGGGGATAGTATATATATTATATAATAACACATTAAACTTATACATCAATACATATACGCATACATAAACATTTAGTTATAAAATCGCATTTACATATTCGCTTCGACTGTACACATCAAAGCGCCGATACACTTTCGCTTATATAGTAAGTGAGGTATCTTCCAACCACTTGGGGATAAAACTCCCATTTAACGAACATCCCCCTATCGGCGTCACTGGAAACCTTCCGTAAGTTCCGCGCAACTTTCCAACGAAAACTTCATGGAATCATTCTAGAATCTTTCATGAAATATTCCACTGGAAGATTACTTAAATGTTTCTGTGGAATATTTCGTGGAATATTTATGGAAGATTTATGTAATATTCCGCTGTACGATTTAAAAGTTTTTCGAAATCTTCCAATGAAATGTTTATGGAATCTTTCTGAAATCTTTCATGGAATATTCCACTGGAAGATTACTTAAATGTTTCTGTGGAATATTTCGTGGAATATTTATGGAAGATTTATGTAATATTCCGCTGTACGATTTAAAAGTTTTTCGAAATCTTCCAATGAAATGTTTACGGAATCTTTCTGAAATCTTTCATGGAATATTCTACTGGAAGATTACTTAAATCTTTCTGTGGAATATTTTGTGGAATATTTATGGAAGATTTATGTAATATTCCGCTGTACGATTTAAAAGTTTTTCGAAATCTTCCAATGAAATGTTTATGGAATCTTTCTGAAATCTTTCATAGAATATTTCACCGAAAGATTACTGAAATCTTTCTGTGAAATATTTCGTGGAATATTTATGGAAGATTTATGTAATATTTCGCTGTACGATTTGAAGGTTTTTTGAAATCTTTCAGCGAAAAGTTTATGGAATCTTCCTGGAATCGTCCATGAAATATTTTACTGGAATATTTCATAAACCTTTCATGGAATATTTCATGAAATATTTCAAAAATCTTCCGTGAATATTTCATGGAATATTTCAAAAAAGTTTTTGAACATTCCTTTGAAATATTCCTGAAATATTCCTGGAAGCTGTTAATGGAAGATTCCAATGGAATATTTTGAAATATTCCGTGGAGACTTCCAATAATCTGCATGGAAGGTTCCATTGAAATATTCCAGTGGAATAATTCGAAATATTCCAGTGAAATCTTCCATGCTGTGTGGGAATACTGCTTAAAGAAGCGTTTTTCATAAAAATTTTTGTAATTTATGACGAGGGCTATACATAATATTAAAAACTAACTATAATTAAAAAATATTGAATGTTTATAATTTTTGGCTTTAAATTAAAATATGTCGTAAACATATATACTGTAACGGTGATGAAAATGTTTGCTACAAAGAGAATGGCTCTGGATCACATAATTTTTCAGTATTTATTAGTTTGAAATTAACACCTCCTTTAACTTGGTATGCGTTTAAGCCTTCTTCTAAATATTCGGATACCCATTCCTTGCAATTTAAGTATATTTCTTCGTCAATTACAAATATTTTCAAAATTTTACCAAAAGTTGGCATATTTGTATTGTCAGCTGTGCCACAATCAAAGGCAACAAATGAATTCTTTTCATAGTAATTTCCAAAAATTTCTACTTTGTCAATTATTTTTAAATTTCCATTAACTTTGATATTTTCCTTAGCAAAAATATCCATTAATTCTGAATCTTTTTCGTTCTCTATATCGTCAAAGAAGGTATATTGATTTTTTTTTCTGATTTCTTTTCTTTTTGTGCCCCAAATGGAGCATTGTGACATTTGGCTGATGTTAGCCATGCTTTTGATAATATTTTTATAGTTGCAACATATGCCTCCATACTTCTTAAATATTTGATGCTTAACTTCGTCTTTGAAACAAGCTAAGCCCCTCAGAGGTCCAATTTTTTCAATACACAAACAAAAATGGCCCATTTGGTGTAACTTATTTATACCATTTTGCTCAGGAAATAATACTGCAAATTGTCTAATATGATGAACAATCAATTCGTGCAGGTATGGCAGAATATGATACGGGAGTTTCGGTGCAAAAACAATTTCCATAATTTGATTTAAATTGATTATGTATTGTAAATATTTATCTTCCGAAGGTACTTTGTCGAACACAAGGAATGGGAAAACTCGCGATAGACACCACATTTGTGCCGCTCTTTCTTGCAGCTTGTGGTCATCAGAAACATTGCGTATACTATACGATGTCAAATTAGCAGATGGCTTATTTTTTTTCTCTGACTGACCATAATCAAAAGTTTTTATTCTGTGATTTAATAGATCTATACTTAAATCATAAGATTTACATGAAATAAATTTATTCATCACTAATTTTAGTGCAAAGTGTCCTTGACCTTCTAGAATGTCATGCATGAGGTCGAAATGATAGTTTTCAGTGCAATGAAAATATTTTAGTTCAAACACTGTTAAATTTGACTCCCGTTAATGACTGTGCTGCTTTATCGACCTCTACTGCCTTACAATATTTCTCATGAACTTCTTTTGTCCGTTGTTCAGCTACCATCCAAGGACAATTTTTGAATTCAGCTCTTGAGATCATGCATAATCTGCAGAATAAATTAGCTGCAGGACTCATGAACCCTAAAACTTGATGAGCAGCTAATGTATCCGCGCATACTGTCAAGAGAGTGCCACGAAGTACAAATTCGGTATTATTTATTTTTATTGGAAATCCACTATCACTTTCTAGCAACTTCATTTCATAAACAAATGGTTTAAGAAATTCGTTAAGAGGCCGCTGTATCTCTGTCCTTTTCTAATTAAAAAATTGACTTTTTTCCCAAAATTAGCAACAAGAGGCAAAAATAAAGAGATGGTTTCGATGTGTTTAATAAAATGTAATATTTTCTTTGATTAGTATAAATTAATTTTATTGCTTCGTTTTTAAAAAAATTTGGAATAACTTAAAAAATTAGAAATTAGTGTCAAATAATGGGATTTTCAAGTTATTCCAACTTTTCTTGAAAATAAAGCGGTGGAATTAAATTATTCTTATCAGAGAAAATATTGTTTTCTATTACACGAATCAAAACCATCTCTTCATTTTTGCCTGAAGCTATTAGTTTTTATAAAAAATAAATTTTAAATAGATTCGGTAAAACAGGTAACTGTGTCGGTATACGGCTGACTCTTAATACCATACTTTTGAATATTGCGACGATTCAAAAATCGCGCAAGACATAGTTCATATGCTTAGCCGCTACGCGGCGTTACTCCCGCAACGAGAATAGCGAGCTCCGTAGCATATATAAGCGAGCCGCCGAGCCAGCATTGGACTCTTCTCCCCTTCCATTGTGTAAGAGTGGGGTTGCTCGACACAGTGGGAGTTACCTTTACCCGTATTCTTGTCTTAAGCTACGTAAGGGTGGGATTGCCCTACGTTAGCCTTCAACCTCTCCGTCAGTGTAAGGGTGGGGTTGCCTGACACTGATTTCTGACAACTACCACCACCTTCTCGGTCGGGGTAGGTCCTCCGCTAGTCGATGCGAGTACGCACGACTAGTACATCCCCTCCATGTCTACGTTAAGACTTGGAGGTAACCTTTCCTGTCTCCCTCTGACACCAGCCTGTACCTTAAGCCTGTACCGAATGTCACGGAGACATCGCTCATATTATCCGCCGCCGATAAAGTAGATTCCAACCGTGCTAACCGTCGATAATATTGTAGCCTGTATATAGTTTATTATCTTTCCTTTATCTTAGTTTGTAACCGATACCGTTCGGAATTTATTAATTATAAGATTGTTAAAAACCGCGCCACCGGTAAAAATAAATACCGACCGCCAGAAAGAGATCAATTATATCTCGTAACCTGTAAATAGTCTATCTTTCTTTTTAGTTTGTAACCGATACCGTTCGGAATTATTGATAAACATAATTTTGCTAAACCGCATTACTGGTAAAAACTAATACCGACCGCCTAAAAGATATAATTTAATTTTAGTATTATTTTGATCTTTGCGTACCGCCGTTTCCGGCCAATTTTTCGAGATTACTATTCGATTAATTGACCTTGTATTAGTTTTAAGTTAACTCAATAAATGCAAAGAATATTTATTGTGAAAAATATAAAATGCACGACTCATACTCATTTACCAGTTCCGCTAAACCTGTCCTGTAAATCCGCCCCGTCATTATCACTTTAATTTTAAGCTTGCTTATTTCATTTATTTACTTAAAATTTAAACACAATAGTAAATTCCCTTTTTTTATTACAATTAAACTTTCACGCATTTCTTTTTTTTTTATTATTAAATTCAGTAAAATCTATTTAGTTTATAAGTTTGAACTTTGGCTTATTCGAACCTCCGACCGACCATCTTCCAGCATCAACCCTCAGGTAAAAGTAAAAGTCTGATGCCACCGACGTCATCGAGTTGTCTACGGAAACCGCCGGAAAAGCCAAACGTTACAACATCTTGATTGTAACATAGAGCTAGGACGTGAACATTACCAATAAAATTATTTAAATGTGATGGGAGATTTTCAATATTAAAATAAAATGCCCCTATTTTTTGGGTGCGAGTTTTACTTTCTAATGGGTTATTTACTAAGAATTCATCGAAATATAGATGTAAACCAAGTGCATTTTCATATTTTTGAAAAAAAGGATTATTTTTAAAATTATCGCCATCTTTATAGCTTCGTAAAATTCCATCATCCGGCAATTTTTGACAACTATTTACGTATTTAAACACTTCTTCATTTGAAAGAACTAATCGTAATGTATCAATCACAGGAACATATTGAAAATTATCATACACCATAATTACTTTCTCCTTACCAGTTTCTTTATCTGTGATAATTTCTTGACATTGACCTAAAATCATTTCTTTGGCATCGACATAATGATAACTTTTTTTTAAAGCTTTAATTTGTCCTTGTATGCTCTTATATTCAGAGAAACATGTTTTTAGATCGAATTGATTAAGAAAATTTTAAGTTTCATCATCGGAAATGTCAATGTTCTTTTGGTTTAAAAATTCCTTAATTTTTTCAGTGATGTTTGACATTAAATTAGAAATTACTTTCTCTAAGGAGTCAATAAACCTACCAAAATCAGTACCAGTGATTGAAGTATTTAGTCTTAATTCAGCGATCATTTTAGAAATGTTATTAGCAAATAAAATTTTTGTTGAATTCCACGAAGAATTAGAAGGCATACTAGTATTCGAAGTTTCACTATCATTTATACATAGATTTTTTTCAGTTTCCACATCAACATAATGCATTCTATCTATATGTCCGAATAGCCCTTTGAATGTTCTAAATGTTTTTAAACAGTTATTCGTTTTGCAAATTAAATATCTTGTATCATCTTGTGATAAGCGTATTTTGTGATCACATTTGAAGTGAATTTTTAATGACTTGCTATCCTTAAATTTTAATTCACAAAATGAACATTGTATAGACTCCATCACGTTAAACTAGGCAAGGTGACAGGTTTTTTTAAATCTTATTTTAAGTGGAATGAATGGAAATGTTTGTACTTTAACGTTTATGTACTTCTTTCTTACTATCCTGTAAAATTTAAAATAAAGAATTTTTTAGTAGCAAATTTACTTATTAAAACTAATTATGACATATTTAGTTTAATTAATTACTAATGCATTATAAAAACATGTTTTACTACAAATAACCAAAAGATGGATTCTTTTTTTAGCAGTAATGAAACGATTTTTGCGATCATATTTTTTATTTCATAAGTTAAAAAAATAGATTCAATGTACGTCTGGCATATCTTATTTTTAAGAAAAATTTATTACCAACAAATTTATTGCTTATTACATTTGTAGAACAGAATTTTAAAAAAATGTACTTACACATTTGGAAGGTATACTCTCAAAAGATTATTGATAATTAAAAAGTTGATTTAAAAAATTCATTAACAATTAATTTGCAATTTCGAACTTTAAGATCTTAGTAGAATAATATATTGATCTATTTTTATATACACAGAAAGGAGGATTATCAATAATAAACATGATACGAACCACACAAAAATAAATTGAACCCTGGTAGAAATTTAAGCATAATTTCTGCTAACTTTACTAACTTTTGTCAAAAATTATGTTGAACAATTGTCATCAATTAATTTGTAACTTTAAATGAATAAAATTAATATTTTAAATCCATTAATTATATTGTACAGACTGATTAGGAATCTTTGTTTTAAGAATTATTTTTTTTAATGTCTCTGTATTAATTATATAAACAAAAACACACTTTAAATACATTGAAAAAAAATTTGGTAGAATGAAAAAAAATTTCTTTGCTTCAAAGAAATGGTGTGTTTCAATAGCGCTTAACACACGATTTTTTTAAAACTAAGAAACAAATTTTTTGAAATTAAAAACATTTTTTAGATGCAAAAAACGAAATATTTAATTTAAAAAATCTAAATTTTTAATTAGAAAAATCATTTCTTTAAATCTGAATTAATTTGTTTATAATTCTGTGGGATACAAACAAATTGATGTTGTTTTTAATAAATATGTGTTTGTTTGTAAGAAATATTTATTCTTTAGAAAAAAAATTTTTTCGAATCTAAGACTCATTTTTTTAAAAATATGTCGGAAAGAAACAAATAGTTGTTTCTTTTTAATAAATATGTGTTTGTTTGTAAAATATATTTTTATAAAATAAATAATTTTGTGTTTAAAACAAAGATTCATTTTATTGATTCAAAGAATTCGTATGTTTACTTTCTTACTAATGAATTAAAAAATCGAATGCTTGATTATGTAACCAAATTCATTAGAACAAAAAAATTCTTTTTTTTTAACTGTCAACCACTACTTTGTATTAAAAAAATACTGATTTCAAATTCTCCTTAATAATTTCTTAGGATCAAACAAATAATTTTTAAGCGATCAAGTATATTTGTATAAAACAAATTATTATTAATTTGAAACAAAGATTGATTTTATAAATTTAAAAAATTCGTATGTCTACTCTCTTAGTCTTAAATCAAATAATTGAATGCTTGATTATATTACCAAATTCTTTAAGAGCATGACGAAGCTGTCCGCCTCCTAATAATATTTCCAATCTTAACTTATGAATAAACGATGCGTTTAATTGAGTTTTTTTGCTATAAAGAAAAAATTTGTAAGATTAAACTCTAGTGCGGACAACTCAAGAAAACCACCAAAATATTATACATACAAAGTTATAATAAAAACTTTCAATATATCGTATTTTAAGGTTAGGTTTGTCGAGTTTGATATCTAATTTCCAATCCAAGCTCATAAAAAAATAACAAGTCCAAATGATTTTTTATTTTAACAAAAATTATTGTACTAATATAACTTTAGTGCGGACAAGTCATTATATTTGTTTAATTTAAGAATTTAAAAAGATATCGATAAAATAAAAAAAGCAAAACTCGATTGCTGCAGCTCCGACATGCCGTTAAAACAAAAAAACCATTTTTTTAAATTTGTCAAACAATATTTCGCTTTAAGAAAATACTGTTTTCAAATTCTTCTTAATGATTTCTTTGAATGAAACAAATAACTTCTTTAACGTTCAAATATAGTTGCATAAAACAAATAATTATTTATTTAAAACAAAGATTAATTTTATTGATTCAAAGAATTTGTATGTTTACTCTCGTATTACTGAATTAAAAAATCGAATGTTTGATTATATTAACACATTCTTTAAAACAAAAAAACAAATTTTTTAAATCTGTTAATAATTATTTTGTTTTGAAAAATTACTGTTTTCATATTCTCCTCAATAAGTTCTTTAAATCAAACAAATCATTTCTTCTACAGTCAAATATGATGGTATAAAACAAATAATTATTAATTTGAAACAAAGATTTATTTTATAAATTTAAAAAATTCGCATGTCTACACTCTTGGTCCTAAATCAAAGAATTAAATGCTTGATTATATTACCGAATTCTTTAAAACAAATTCATTTTATTCAATTTGTCAATCAATGTTTTGTTTTGAAAAAATACTATTTATCGAAACTCGCCTAAATAATTTCTTTTAAACAAATCATTTCTTTAACAGTCAATATGATTGTATAAAACAATGAATTATGTGTTTGAAACAAAGATTTATTTGATCAATTTAAAGAATTCGTATCTTTACTTTTTTACTACTAAGCCAAAGAATTGAATACTTGATTGAATCACCAAAATCTTTGGAACAAAAATTATTTCTTTAAAATAATAAAATTATTTTTTTTTGAATTAGAGAAATATTGATTTGAAAAAGTATTTGTTTGTTTGGAACACATTTTTTTTCATTTGAATAACTATTTTTTAATATTTTTAACATACAAAGTTATAGCTTTGAATAGATTATTCTTTTAATTTAACTAAAGATTTTTTAAAATTTAATTTAGTATGCTTTATTTAAGTAAATATTTATTTGGATCAAGTAAACAATTGTTTTTCTAATGAATTAATAAAAAAATTTTTAAATTCAAAAGATAATTTTTAAAATTTAAATAAACATTTATTTAAAAACATTTTTGAATTGTTTAAAAAAATTTTTTTTTTATTTTAAAAAACTGTTTTTCTAAAAAAATGCATTTTTAGAATTGAATAAACTTTCTTTGAAACAATAAATTTATCTTTTAAATAAATTATTTTTTGTTTTCAAAAAAATATTCATCGATTTCAAATATGTCTTGTTTGTTTCAAGCAATCAGTTATTTGATTAAAACAATTTCATTTTTAGAAAATATATTTCTTTGATTTTAACATTTCTTTTTTTCAGTGTATATATCAAGTGCGATATGCTAACGAAAAAAATTGCAGCTATCATATTTTGAACAAACAGATATGATTTTCTTCTTTCTCCCTCCTCTCTACGTAACGAAACCGTTGTAAATCAAAAAACAACCTCAAATTAATCTTATTTGGCTTTGGACGTTCAACTCTATTCTTTTGTTTGAAGCATTAACTTATATTATCGCCAAAAAATAGAAAAATAGAAAATTTGAAAAATCTCATTTCACTATATTATTTTAGAGTAGCAATCGATTTATGGTTAAAATTTTTAATTTCACAGCTTAAAAATTGCATTAAATTACTAAAAGATTCTTGTAATACATTTCGTTAATGAATAATAAATGAATGAGATGCTGTCATGTCTCCATATAAATAGATTTTCTCAATCAATTTCTTTTTATAAATAAGT
The DNA here is from genome assembly GCA_017163975.1 of Anastatus disparis. NCBI lineage: Eukaryota > Metazoa > Arthropoda > Insecta > Hymenoptera > Eupelmidae > Anastatus > Anastatus disparis. The sequence continues at coordinate 3,359,441 of JAFFSR010000302.1, forward strand.
AAAAAGTATTATAACATATGCCGAAACTTTGAGAGTTTATTTCTTAATATGTTTTGCATTATTACTCAAAAAGCCGTAAATGTGCATATTTATATGTCGTTGATTTATATGTCGTTCTATAAGAGCCAATGTTGAATAGTACATTTTCGTTGTTAAATATCTCGGAAATAAGTATTAGAATCGATACTGAAAAACGCAAATAGTTTTGTAACATGTTAAAGATAAATATTATTAATTTTCAGTAATTTCTATTATTGAGAACGGAAAGGATTGAACGTCCTTAGCACGATTTAAGTATATTTTGATCAGAAAACATCGCTAAGAAGTAAGGTTTTTGGGCCAATTAAGTTGAATCTGACCACTGACTAGGAGAGTATCACATCTCCGGATCACGGATTTTGCTCTAATTTTAAAATAGGTTTTCAGATGTCAAAATATGGAAAAAGCCAGAGTTATAGACCCCAACGCTCAATATTTCTCTAGTTGCAGGCAATTAAAGAAAATCACTAGAAAAGTTACTAGATTTTTAAACGCTTATAATTCTTTACCATTAATAGCTAGACGCTTGTAACTGTTTTTAAATAAAAGCTACGTTCAAATCCTTTCGAAAAAGCACCTATAGCATATCAAAATATTATTTTTTCTCAAAGTTACAGTGTTATAAGAATTTGAGCTGAATTTCCTTTTAAAAATATTAATTAATGATAAATGTTAAAATGTAGTACAATTTTCATGACGCTGTAACTTTGAGAAAAAATAATATTTTGATATGCTATAGGTGCTTTTTCGAAAGGATTTGAACGTAGCTTTCGTTTAAAAATAGTTACAAGCGTCTAGCTATTAATGGTAAAGAATTATAAGCGTTTAAAAATCTAGTAACTTTTTTAGTGATTTTCTTTAATTGCCTGCAACTAGAGAAATATTGAGCGTTGGGGTCTATAGCTCTGGCTTTTTCCATATTTTGACATCTGAAAACCTATTACAAAGTTAGAGCAAAATCCGTGATCCGGAGATGTGATACTCTCCTAGTGAGCACAAAATTTAAGATATTCTGGGCAATAAGTTCTTAATTTTCTACCAGGAAAATACAGAATGAAAATAAATAATATTTAATTAATGTTGAATAACAATAACATAATGAATATTCACAGGTCTAGCCTTGCCAAAAAAGAAAATTGAAAAATTATTTCTTGGTGATACTATTTTCGATGCTTACTAGGAGAGGGTCTCACTTCCGAATGATGGATTTTACTCAAACTTTAGGATAAGTTTGTAGATGTTAAAATGTGAAAAAAAACAAAATTTCAAACCATAAAGCACAATATTCCCCTTGTTATAATCAAAGAATTTCACTGGAAAGGTTACTATATTTTTAAATGCTTATGGTTCTTTTGCATTAATAGTTATAATTTTTTAATATATATATATATATATATATATATATATATATATATATGTATATGTAAACATAAATTTTTAGAGCAAACATTTATTAGAAATATTATTGTTCAAGATAACTTATTGATAATTAATCCTTATCATCGAATAAAATAATAAATTTAAATTAATAACTATAAAACTCAAAAAGAATTTAGAAAAAAAATTAGATCATAATATTAAATAAAAGCATGAAAAAGAAATAGAAATAAGAGAAACAACAAAAATAATGCTTACTGTTGAACCTCCTCTGAATGAAGTTGTTATAGTTTGAATTTCTTTTTTTTTTGTTTTTCATAATATAGGAACACCAAGTTTGAATAAGGTTTATTTAAGAAAAGATTTTAAAAGAAAATGATTTTACGCAGTAAAAATAAGAAAAGAATCAAATACAAGTTGGTGATATATATATATATATATATATATATATATATATATATATATATATAAGAAAAGAATCAAATACAAGTTGGTGATATATATATATATATATATATATATATATATATATATATTATGTAAAGTAATAATGATAACTAATATACAATTTTGTATTATAAAAAAATCCTTTCCGAGATAACACCTTCTTCTCCGTGACCGTCGATTTAATAATGTCCTAAAAATTCATATTATCGTTTTAAGATATGCAGTTTAAGGGAATGAATTTTGAAATATTTTTTTTAATACGGATCGATTACATTGTTATAAATTTGTAATTATAATATGAACATTTTCATAGAAATAATAAATTAATAAATCAAATTTAATATATAAATAAATTTAGAACACCTGATAATCGTTTAGTATTTATTAGAGTTGAAGTACGCGCAAATTGGTAAGACTCGATTGTTTTCTTTTTCATGTACATATAGTGATTCTAATTCTAAGAGCTGTTAAGGGTTGTAAAACGGACACTACACCTGTACTCATGAATTTGGCCTATTTTTTCATCATATTGCAAAACTTGAGGAAAAGAAATGCTTTAGTTTGTAGTATTTACCATGAAGATTATTCAGTTAAATTTTCAAATAAATTCATTCATTAGTTTTTCGGAAATTTGGGTTCCAATATTACATACTAAAATTTTTAGATTTTTGTACAAGAAATCTAAAATTCTGAGAAAGTAATGAATGAATTGGTTTAAAAATTTAACTGAATAATCTTCATGGTACGTACTACAAGGTAAAGCATTTATTTTCTTAAAATTTTACAATAAAATAAAAGGATAGTAAATATTTATGAGTACAGGTGTAGTATCCATTTTACATCTCCTTAACAGAAGTCATTTAGTCGTTGTAAGGAAAAGAAAAAATTGTTTTAGCAAATAATTTGTGTTAAGAGCCGGTCTGTGGCACAGTCGGTAGGAGCGTTGGATTCGTATGCTTGGGGAACCGGGATCGAATCTCGCTCTCGGCTGTTTTTCAAACGAGCACCTCTGTTATATGTGCTTTGTACGCAGTACACACTTACGAGCTCCGTCGCTAAGGGATGAAAAAGTGCAGTTGTAAAAATCAACTGACCTTGCGTCCCAGTGGATCGGGGTTTGATTCCCTAGGAAAAATTAGAAAAAATAAGTTTTCGAAGTTTTCCGAGGGAATAAACCCGAAGAACACAAAAACATATATATATAAAAGTCCCTCTGGGCAAAACTTGAATTATAATAAAAAGTCCCACTGGGCAACAAAAAACAAAAAATATAATAATCACTTGGTGATGGCCTAAGACGTAACGCTCATATGAAGCAAGCCAAGAGGCCAAAATAATAATTAAGAAGAAGAAGAAGAATTTGTGTTAAATGTATGGATTGCAAATGCTAACATGCATTTTTTTCTCTTTTGCAAAAAGAAAAATTATTATACTATAAATTATTAATTAGATATATTAGATATGGTATACAATCATATTGGACATGAGATAGTATACAAGATCGTTTTGTTTTGTACATACAAAATTTCATAAGTTCATATTAGTGTAGTTGCAACCTGTTAACTTAATTTATATATTTTTAAAGGTTAATTGATTAAGAATCTTTGATTAAATAAAATATTTTTCTTTAAATTATTATACACTACCCTCCAGTCACTTTTGCCCATCCTATATGAAAATCGGTAAAACTTCAAAGTTTTGTGGCTCACTAGGAGAGTGTCACACCTCCGGATCACGGATTTTGCTCAAACTTCGGGATAAGTTTTCAGATGATAAAATATGAAAAAAGCTAAAGTTATAGTCATAAACATTCAATATTTCCTTAGTTACAGGCAATTGAAGAAAACCACTAAAAAAGTTACTAGATTTTTAAATGCATATAGTTATTTAGCATTGATAGCTAGAAGCTCAAACCTTTTTTTAAATTAAAGCTGAGCTCAAATCCTTTCGAAACAGTAGTTACAACATATCAAAATATTATTTTTTCCTAAAGTTATAGCGTAATAAAGATTGGACCTAATTTTAGCTTTTATTATTAATTAATATTTTTAAATAAAAATTCAGGTCCAATCTTTATTACGCTATAACTTTGGGAAAAAATAATATTTTTACATGCTATAACTATTATTTCGAAAGGATTTGAGCTCAGCTTTAATTTAAAATAAGTTTCAAGCTTCTAGCTATCAATGCTAAAGAACTATATGCGTTTAAAAATCTAGTAACTTTTTTAGTGATTTTCTTCAATTGCCTGTAACTAGGGAAATATTGAGTGTTTATGACTATAACTTTAGCTTTTTTCATATTTTATCATCTGAAAACTTATCCCGAAGTTTGAGCAAAATCCGTGATCCGGAGGTGTGACACTCTCCTAGTCAGTGAAAAATACTCGTAACTAAAAAACTCCAGCGGGGTCTCAAAGAGTGTTTAAAGACCTTCAATTTGAACTAGGTTAAGCAAAAAAAAAAAATTAAAAAACATTTTTTATACCTAAAGAACGAACTAAAAATGTTCAATTTTTTTGCTTCTATTAAAATGCCGGCCATTTTTGCGGAAACTGTCGAGTTATAAAAAAATAAAATGAAGATCAAAGCTAAAGGAGTTTTCTTTAAAATGAGCTATGGAACGCTCATTTATGATCGGTTTTACAAGAGTTATGGTCATTTTTAACAAAAAAAAATACGATTTTTTTTGTATAGCCATCATTTCAAAAAATACGAATCATAAAAAAAAGTTTTTGATAAAAAAGTTGTTTATTTTTGAGTCAAAAATATAAATATTCAATGCAAATTGAGATAAAAAAAAAAAAAAATTTTTTTTGTTTTTACACCCTATTGAAAGAGATCCGTTTTTAACTAAATAATAAAATAAACGAATGGGAATAACATTAAAGCTATACTATTTGTAGAAATATTTATTTTTAATAAAATCAAATCATCTTTTAAATTTTGTAATCTATTCTTTACATTTATTGCAGATTATTTGGAATTATTTAAAGATTGTATATTGGTCAAGATTAATAATAAATTTTGAAGCTGAATTTCAATTAATCAAGTAACAACTATTTCTTTCATAGGTTTATACATTATAATTTTTATAATTATTTATTTAAAATTGAATTATATTTTAAATTTTATAATTTATTTCTTATGTTAATTATAGATTTATTGGAATTATTTAGCGATCCTGTATTATCAAGATCAATAATAATTAATTTCAACAAGATTTCAATTTATCAATTAATAAACATTTTTTTTATAGGTATCAATTCTACTTATCATTATTTTTTAAGATTTCAAAAAATAACATAATTTTTTTAAAGTTTATTTCTTATTTGACAGATTTATTAAAATTGTATTAATTGTAATATAAAATAAACAAACTAATTTAAACAAATAATTTAAACAATTAATAATTTTAACTGATGTTAAATGAAGGAATGTAAATAGTTTTTTCAAATTAATTTTTTTTATCAATAACATTTATATTTAATCTTAAATTACGCAATCACGTAAGGAAAAAGTTATTTATGAATTTAAAATCTATTCATTTCAGATTCAATTATAAATTTTTAGAGTATTTTCAAACAAAATTGAAAAAATTTTTTTTCAAAATATTATTTTTGTTTTACACTTGTAAAAATAATAAAGAATAAATGGCCTAGCGGGAAAAAGTCGTATTTTTTAATCGCATAACGTTGTATTGTGACAATGAGTATCCATTTAATTTTACAAGGAGAAATCCCCAGTTAAATTAGCTTTTGCAATGACCATTAAAAAATCTCAAAGTGAAACAGTCCATAAAATTGGTATTGACTTGAGAAGAGATGTTTTTAATTATGGTAAATTGTACGTTGCAATGTCAAGAGTTCGATTGTGGGATTCTATTAAAATTTATCTTGGAAATCATTAAAGATCAAATTTAGAAGTTAAAAATTATGTGCATAAAGAACTTTTTTTGTTAAATTTTGATAAAGCTGTTTTAATACCAATAATATTTGAGTATTTTTATTCAGTTAACTTCTCTTAAATTTTCAAAAGGAATTATTCTATTTATAGAAGTATATGAGGCATTAAAACTGAAAAGGAAAAAAATTGACAATTTAGATGGTCTTTTCATTATATTCTTTCCTAGTAAATATTATAAAATAACATTTTATTCAAAATTAAATGTGAAATTGAAAAATAGTATATTATTCACCTAGGGAGTAAAAACGAAAAATGTCTTAAATCGTATGTTAAATGTCACCCGAGCCGAAGGCGAGGGTGACAAACATACGATTTAAGGGATTTTTCATTTACTCCCGTGGAGAATATACGATTTTTTTACACAGGCAGCGTACAGTGGGTATCTTACTTTTCGCTGGGAGGGAGTAAAGTACCTACTGTACGCGCGTAAAAAAAATATAGTTTTTCCTTCTAATTTAAATTTTCTACTTATATTTATCTTTACTGATACATAACTAAAATCAAAATTGCTAATCAAAATATATCATTTCATCTTCTATAATCAATTTTTTTAAACTTTAAAAGATTTTATGAAATTTAAAAATTAAATATTAGGAGCGCACAGCACGCTAAAAGGTGCTAGTCTGTTAAAAATAAATTCAAGTCTAATTTTTATTACGCTATAACTACTGAAAAAAAATATTTTAATATACTGTCAGTATCATTTCGAAAGGATTTGAGTTCAGTTTCCATTAGAAATAAAGTTTTCTCCTTTTAGCTATTAATGCAAAAGAACTAGAATGGTTTGAAAATGTGTAAACTTTTTCAGTGATATTCTTTAAGTATCTGTAACTAGGGAAATATTGAATGTATAGATCCAAAATTCTGAAAACTTATCTTAAAGTTTCAGCAAAATCACGTAGATCCAGAGGTCTAACCTTCTCCTAGTTAGCATAACCACTGTTTTCTATAACATTATATTTTGTAAATTATAAGTGAAAAGAAGAAAATTACAAAATTATAGAGCCCTAATCTTGATTTACAAAAGAGCTAATTTTTTCATAAATATCAAAAAATTATTTTTCAGTAATTAAATGCTTAATACTCTTAGATCTTTACAAATATCGTAGCTAACAACGTGGAATTGTGTACAGTAGTATATTGAAATTGAAGAAATGGGCTTGAAAAAATTAAAATCAACATCTTTCATAGAAATGTAAGTATTGAGCATTTAGTTAATTACAAATAATTTATAGGTATTCATTAAATTTTTCAACTATTTATTTCCATTTAAGCTAAAACTTTGAGTTTCTTACAAACTTTTTTCTTCATCTAAAATATACTACTTTACACAAATTCAGATAATTAGTTAATAAATTTACAGATCTGAGCTATAAGAATAATATCATTGACGGATTTTAAATTGGCTAATATTTGAGAAATTTCTTTGTGTAGTTAACAGCAAATTATCTGAATTTTTGTAAAGTAGTGTATTGTAGTCAAAGAAAATAGCTTCCCTGATAGCACACGACGTTATAAAGACGTTTTTAAGACGTTGTGAAAAACACGATAAAACGTCTTTTACGAAAGTTTAAAAAGACGTTTTAAAAACGTTTTTCAAACGTTATTTTGGCCGCAACATTTTTACCAAAGAACTTTACAGAAGCCTATAGAAACGTTGTAACGACGTATTTTAAACGTCTTTAATACGAGTAAACAACGTTATTAAAACGTCTTTAAGACGTTTTCATAGTTCAGAATAAACTTCGTTTTATAAACGTCTTTTATACTCTGGTAGAAAATTCACCATCTCAAATGGTGAAAAAATTAACAATTGGCCAACTTTCTTAGTCAATTTTTAGCCAGTCACTGGTAAAAAGTTGTCGAAAAAATGGTGAATGATTTAATTTTAAAGTTGAAAAAATTGGAACTTAATTATTAAAATTTACATATATTTATTATATATATATCTTATTTTAACTAATGTTCGATTTTCTTTTAATGTAACTATATATATTATTAATTGTTTTATAAATAAGTTATTTGATTTATCACGCGTGAGCAGATAGTATAGTGTTGCAAACATTTTGCGTGGAGTATAGCTGTTAGGTTATGTATCTATATAGCGACAGCAGATGTTAGCAGAAAAGCGTGATCATAACCTTCAAATAAAATATTGTAATAAAATTAAATATATTCACCATTATTTTGTCAACTTTTCACCATGAAAAGTCGCTAGATAGCAGGGTATTTGGCCATGATTTTTAGCATTTTTTGGTCAAATTGATAAAAAATGGCCTATGCTTGGCCAAAAGATGCTGAAAATTTCTACCAGGGTACGTATCTAATTAAGCAAAAAAGCTACAGATCGAGAATGCAGAAACGTCGTTGAGACGTCATGAAAACGTTTTAACAACGAAAAAAACGCTATAATAACCGAAAAAAGACGTTTAAAAAACGTTTCGGTAGAACAAAAAAAAAATTCATCAATCATATTACTTTTATCCATTCAACACTCCACATATAAAACGAAATTATTATTTTTATTAAAAAAAGACCAATTTTATTTTTAAAAAATACAATTTTTAGTTTCAGCGCTACTATCATTATTGAAGTGAAAACATCCAACGGGGAAAACTTTGTCTTCAGGTGTTCAGATTTTCACGTTATCTGGAAAAAAATAAAAATTTTCACTAAATAAAGTGTCTTATTAAAAAATAAAATATTTTTATTAAAAATGAATTTAGTGTCAGACAATAAGAAATTGAAGGTTATTTTTTGTATAAGGTCCGTGTAAAGAGTAGATAATACACATATTAAAAACAGTTTACTCATCTGAAAAAATATGATCCAAGTTCTCCTCATTCGGAACTACATAATAAAAAATAATATTAACCTTCGATATTTAAATAACAACAATTTTTTTAAACGCCACATCTACATGAATATGCTCATCAAAAAATAGACGACAAATGAAAGAATGTATTCACATCTTATAGAGATAGGATGGTTGAATGTTGTTTTTTGACAGTAAACAAACAAAAATATTCAAATCAATGTTATATTTTAAAAAATTTTTATCATTTTTATGTCGAAGGTTAATATTATTTTTTATTATCTAGTTCCGAATGAGAAGAACCTGAATTATATTTTTTTCAGATAAGTAAACTGTTTTACATATACGTATTATCTATTCTTTACACGAACCTTACACAAAAAATAACCTTCAATTTCTTATTGACATTTAGTTCATTTTATTAAAAATATTTTACTTTTTAATAAGACACTTTACTTAGTGAAAATTTTTATTTTTTTCCAGATAACGTGAAAATCTGAACACCTGAAGACAAAGTTTTTCCCGTTGGATGTTTTCACTTTAGTAATGATAGTAGTCCTGAAACTAAAAATTTGTATTTTTTAAAAATAAAATTGATCTTTTTTTAATAAAAATAATAATTTAGTTTTATATGTGAAGTGTTGAATGGATGAAAGTAATATGATTGATGAACTTTTTTTTTGTTCTACCGAAACGTTTTTAAAACGTCTTTTTCGGTTATTATAGCGTTTTTTTTCATTGGTAAAACGTTTACATGACGTCTCAACGACGTTTCTGCTTTCTCAATCTGTAGCTTTCTTTCTCAATTAGATACGTAGAAAAGACGTTTATGAAACGAAGTTTATCCTGAATTATAAAAACGTCTTAAAGACGTTTTAATAACGTCGTTTACTTGTATTAAGGTCCTTTAAAATACGTCGTTACAACGTTTCTATAGGCTTCTGTAAGGTTCTTTGGTAAAAATGTTGCGGCCAAAATAACGTTTGAAAAACGTTTTTAAAACGTCTTTCTAAACTTCCGTAAAAGACGTGTTATCGTGTCTTTCACAACGTCTTAGAAACGTCTTTATAACGTCGTGTGTTATCAGGGTTGTAAGATTTCAGTGTTCAAGCCACTATAAAAAAAAGCTTAAAAATTTTCATCTAATCTTTACTGATATTATCAAAACTCAGATTTCTGTATAATAGCTGCTAATCTAAATTTTAGTATAGTAGTATTTAAGTAAAAGGAAGAAAATTAAAAAATTTCATAAGTTTAGCTAATATAGAAAAAAAAATTGAATATCGATTAAATGTTTAAACATTCTAAGTTTATAGTATTAGGTTAAAATAAAAGGTTTATAAATATTCAATGAACATTCAATTTCTATTTGTAGCTTTACTAAAACTTTGAAACTTTATACACTTTTTCTGTTAATAAAAATATTGTACTATACTAAGATCCAAATCATCAACTATCATACTTATAGAAATTTAAGTTTTGACAATAACAGTACGGATAAATAATTTTTGAATATTCATAGAATTTTAAACTTTTCTTTCTATCGAAGCTACAACTCTAAGAAATTTTCAAGCTTTTTATAAAAAACTTAGATCATTAGGTATTAAACTTATAGAGATCTAACAAGGAGAGTATCACATGTGCGGATCACAGATTTGTCTAAAACTGTGAGAAATAGTTGATCTTACCTAAAAAACATGTTTCCTAAAAGTATAGAGTCTAACGCTCAATATTTCGCTAGTTACAGGTAATTAAAGAAAATCACTAAAAAAGTTACTAGATTTTCAAACACTTACAGTTCTTTAGCATTGATAGCTAGAAGCTTGAATCTTATTTTAAATGAAAGCTGAGCTCAAATCCTTTCAAAAAAGCACTTGCAGTATGTCAAAATATTATTTTTTCCCAAAGTTATAGCGTAACAAATATTGGACCGAATTTTAGCTTTTATTTTAGCTATACCGTGAAGGACGTAATTTCTGATCACTTAGGAGGTATTTCTGATCACATATTTACATGTAAAAAAGTAAAAGTATATTTCTTTTTCACACAAACGAAGCATTTCTTACGCTCAATCTATTTTTTCTCATAAATTAAAAAAAAGTTTTTCCTACTAAAATCTTATAGATTATGATTTATAATAAATAATGATCAGAAATTACGCCCTGATCAGGAACTACGTCCTTCACGGTATTTTTATTAATGTTCAAACAGGAAAATTAAGGTCAAATCTTCATTACGCTATAACTTTGGGAAAAAATAATATTTTGACATACTGCAGGTGCTTTTTTGAAAGGATTTGAGCTCAACTTTTATTTAAAATAAGTTTCAAGCTTCTAGCTATCAATGCTAAAGAACTGTAAGTGTTTGAAAATCTAGTAACTTTTTTAGTGATTTTCTTTAATTACCTGTAACTAGCGAAATATTGAGCGTTAGACTCTATACTTTTAGGAAACATGTTTTTTTAGGTAAGATCAACTATTTCTCACAGTTTCAGACAAATCTGTGACCCGCACATGTGATACTCTCCTTGTAAGTTTTGAGAATAGAATTATTAAGAATTGCTTCGTAGACATTGCACGAACATTTAATTCTTTTTTTAACTTGGCTATAATTATGTAATTCTATTCTTGCCTTCGCTTCACTAAAAATTACTATTATACTCAAATTCTGCTCATCGCCTATCATATTTACAGACATTTAAGAATATCAGTACGAAGAAATTATTTGATATTCATAAAATTGTTTTAACTTTTTTTACTATCAAAGTCAGAATTCTAAAATCTTGAAAGTTTCTTTCTTTCACCAAAATACACTACTATACAAAAATTTAGATCAATAGTTATTCAACTTATAAGTATTTAAGTTAATATTATTACTAAAAAATAGTTTTGTGACATAGGACAAACATTTAACTTTTTGTTTGTAGATTGGCTAGGGTTAAATTTTGCAACTTTATACACTTTTTCTGTTAATAAAAATATTGTACTATACTAAGATCCAAATCATCAACTATCATACTTATAGAAATTTAAGTTTTGACAATAACAGTACGGATGAATAATTTTTGAATATTTATAGAATTTTAAACTTTTCTTTCTATCGAAGCTACAACTCTAAGAAATTTTCAAGCTTTTTATAAAAAACTTAGATCATTAGGTATTAAACTTATAGAAATCTAAGTTTTGAGAATAGAATCATTAACAATTGCTTTGTAGACATTGCACGAACATTTAATTCTTTTTTTAACTTGGCTATAATTATGTAATTCTATTCTTGCCTTCGCTTCACTAAAAATTACTATTATACTCAAATTCTGCTCATCGCCTATCATATTTACAGAGATTTAAGAATATCAATACGAAGAAATTATTTGATATTCATAAAATTGTTTTAACTTTTTTTACTATCAAAGTCAGAATTCTAAAATCTTGAAAGTTTCTTTTTTCCACCAAAATACACTATTATACAAAAATTTAAATCAAATTTAGAAAATTTCAAAATAGAAAATACATTATTAAAACAACTTAAGGGGTATCTGCATACCGGCATAGAGTTCTACTTTATCTACATTTGAATTATGCATTTTAATAAAAATTTGACTATTTATGACTAAAATTCATAGAAGAGGCACATTCTTAACATTATAAAGAATTTATTGCAATGTTAAAAAACAGTATAAGAGTGAAAATGATGACGAAAACTGCAAAATACGATTATTCATAACTACATTGGAAAGTTAATCGTATTTTGCAGTTTTCGTCTTCATTTTCACTCTTATACTGTTTTTTAACATTGCAATAAATTCTTTATAATGTTAAGAATGTGCCTCTTCTATGAATTTTAGCCATAAATAGTTAAATTTTTATTAAAATGCATAATTCAAATGTAGATAAGGTAGAACTCTATGTCGGTATGAAGGTTCCCCTTAATAATGAACTTGAAGACAAAAACGCCTTATTAAAAGAACTGCTCGAAAAAGAAAAGAATAGCAACAATATCAATAACAATCATCAATATCAGAAATTGCAATACCAATATCAAAAATCTTATGCAGAAGTGATTACAAACAAGAAACCAATGCAAAAACGCATACCAAAAATTACAGTTAAAAAAACTAAAAAAGAAGGAAAAATTTCTGCAAAGCATTTTGTTTTACATTACTTAAATAAAGAAAAGAGTATACAAACGAAAAGAATAAGCTATAAAAGTGATGACGAAGTCGTAATAGATTGCATGAATGAGGAAAGTGTAGCTACTGTAGAAAACTTATTAAAACAAAAAACACAAAATAGTTTTAAAGTACAAACAGAACAACTAATGAACCCGAAAATGAAAATTGTTGGAATAGAAAAATTTAATAAGTGTAAAGACGCTGATATTGAAGAAGACATCAATAAAAGAAATTTCAAAAATGACAAATCAGCAGGTAACGCCTGCAAAGTTTTGCATATGTATACCAATAAGACATCTAAAACAGAAACTGCAATAATTGAGGTAACAGCCGAAATTTATAAGAAAATTAAAGAGAACAATGATAAAATTTTTGTGGGACACCAAAGATGTAAGGTCTATGACCTTATTAATGTTAAACCATGCTATAAATGTGGAAGATTTGGACATAGTACAACCAAATGCTACAATGAGGTGGCATGTACGAAATGTGCAGGGAAACATGAGGCGAATCATTGTAATAAAAATATTTTGCAATGTGTTAATTGCATTTTCAGCAATAACAAATACCAAGCTAACCATGATACAAATCACTCTGCATGTGATAGTGACACGTGTGCAATATTCAAATAAAAAATAAAAAAATACATAGAACAGACTGATTATCCAATGAAGCCTGTTTTACCGAAATATGATGGTACAGCAGGAAACTACCAAAGAAGATCTACAACTACACAATCGATGACATCTATACCAGAAGCACTGACGGGAAGCAGAAACAGTTTATTAAGTGACGACTCACCTCGGCATATAAACAATAATAAACGCAATGGCACATAATAATGATATAGATATAGTAGAAAATGAAAAAATTTGTGATAGTCTTGAAACTCTCAACGGATATGTTTGTGATACTAATAACTTAATACTTTATGTAAATATAAGAAGCTTAAACGCAAATTTTGAAAGGTTACAAATGTTGGTTGAGGGTTTGGTGACTAAGCCGAATATAATTGTATGTGCAGAGACATGGAATCTTGAACATTATAAATACTATGGGATAAATGGGTACAAAATATACTACAATAATAGTAGATTAAATAAAGCAGATGGTGTGGTTATGTATATTAGTGAAAACTTGTGTGAGACAACTAGTACAGAGAATTATGGTAAACTAAGTATAATAAATACTAAAATCAAAATGCAAGATAACGAAAATATAGAAATAAGCGGAATATACAGATCACATGACTTACATAAAACGGAATTTATATTAAATTTAGAAAGATTCTTAAAAACAAAGAAAAATATTAAAAATCATTATATTATTGGGGATTTTAACATCGATATCTTGGAGCAGGACTGTCTCAGTCTTGATTTCCTAAATAATTTCTTAGAAAAAGGATACATACCTTACTTTAATGGTGTAACAAGGCCAAAAGATAACAATTCTGAAGGTTCTTGCATAGATAATGTTTTTATTAAAACAGATGGTAAAAATATTAAATCATACAAACTAAGTCTGGATTTTACAGATCATTTTCCATTAATAGTCACGACTGAAAATATATGTTCTAAAGAAATTGATAAAGTTAATTACAGTAAAATAAGCTATTATAAACTGAAAAATATTGTAAAATCAAAGAACTGGGAATTAATCAAGACTGAGACAAATCCTGATTTAGCTATTGAAATGATAATTAGCGAAATTCAAAATTGTATGAACTTGGCAATAAAGAGTAGTAAAAGTAATGATAAAAATAAACCAAGAAAATCTTGGATTACTAAAGGAATTATAAAATCATGTAATACAAAACATAATCTATATAAACAATGGAAAAAAAATCCAAACAACGAAATCTTAAAACAAGATTTCAAAAACTATACGAAAATTTTGAATAATTTAATTAAAGAAGCAAAAATAATATATGAAAGAAAAATAGTTGAAAAGAATAAAAATGATACAAAAAATATATGGAAGTATGTACATGATAAATTAGGTAATAAAAAAAGAAAAAATAACATAAAATATTTGCGTGATGAAAATAACAAAATTATAAATGACAATAAAGAAATGGCCAATTATATAAATAAATATTATAGTGAAATAGGAGAAAAACTAAGCCGAAAAATTGAACAACCTAAAGAAAAAATAATACTGCCACCAATGGTCTCAAACACAATTTATTTAAGACCTACAAACTATTTTGAAGTACATAAGATAAAACATAGGTTAAAGGATAAGTCTGGTGCAGTTGATAACATAAATATGAAAATATTAAAAGCTATATCTGAAAATGTTTCGGAAGTTTTGGCCCATGTTTTCAATCAGTGCATGGAAAAGTCTGTTTGGCCAGAAGTTCTTAAAATAGCAGAAATAATACCAATTTATAAAGCAAATGATAAACATATTGTGTCAAATTACAGACCGATATCACTGATTTCGAATGTGGCTAAGATTTTCGAAAAAATAATCTATAATAGAATATATAATTTTGTGCAGAAAAATAAACTGATTAATTTACATCAATTTGGTTTTGTTAAGGGTAAGGGAACCAAAGACGCTTTGAAATATATATCGAATATAATATACAATAAATTAGATAAAAGTGAACCTATAATTGTCACATTTTTAGATTTAGCCAAAGCGTTTGATACGGTTAATCATGAAATACTTCTTGATAAATTATATAATTATGGTATCAGAGGGAATGCTAACCAACTACTCAAAAATTACTTAACGAATAGAAAACAATCAGTAAAAATACTGGATTCCAAAAGTGATTATTGTAAAATTAGTACAGGTGTTCCTCAGGGAACAATATTAGGACCTCTTATTTTTATACTATACATTAATTATATGTTGGATAATTTACCAAAAGGTTCCATATTATCTTATGCAGATGATACGGCAATAATATCGGAAGAAAAAACGTGGCAAGCCACACAAGATAAAATGAATGAATATCTTGCATATGTTAATGAATGGTTGGCTTGGAACAAATTAACTATAAATGTTGAAAAAACAGTATTTATGCCTTTTGGTAATTACAAGAATAGTATTCCAAAAACTTTAGAGGTTAAAATTAATAATAAGAAAATAAAAGGTGTTGAAAATTTTAAATACTTGGGAATTATTTTTGATTTGAATATGAGATGGGATATGAACGTAGAGAACTTAATAAAGAAAACCAAATATCTTACATTTATATTTTCCAAATTAGCTTATATTATGCATACAAAAACATTACTTATAATATATTATGCATTATTTAACAGCATAATTAGTTATGGAATAATTGCTTGGGGAGGCATTTACAAAAGTAATATAAGATCATTGCAAAGTTTACAAAACAGAATACTAAAAATAATCTATAAAAACACTTTTGAAATAGAAAACTATCCCCTAAATTTAGAGCAACTATTCTCTTTAGAATCATTAATGTTTCATTACCATGAATTGATGGATAAATATAAGGTACAAAATAGCGGTACTAGGAAAAAATGTTTGCAAATGCAAAAAATGATTAAAAAGATTAGTGAGAAAAATAGGTATACTGTAGCTATAAGACTTTATAATTTACTACCGAATGATCTCAAAACAATTGAGAGTAATAAAAAATTAATTAAGAAAAAGTTAAAGAAATGGATTAAGTCTAATATATATAAAGATGTACTTAGGTGTTAGAGAGATATAATATATATGAATTACGTTCACCCTACTAATATTTTAGTTGGACTGAGCGATGTGATAAAAATATTAAAACACAAATAGCAAGGGTGCACTACTTATATTTTTATTATTATTTGTATTAGTATGTAAGTTAGTTGTATAAGTATTTTCTGTAATTTATACCAGACCTACGATCAGGCATACTTTGCCTATGTAGGATTACTTTGTAATTAACTGGTTGATAAATAAATAAATAATAGTTATTCAACTTATAAGTATTTAAGTTAATATTATTACTAAAAAATAGTTTTGTGACATAGGACAAACATTAAACTTTTTGTTTGTAGCTTGGCTAAGATTAAACTTTGCAACTTTATACATTTCTTCATAAAAATATTGTCCTATACTAAGATGCAGATAATCAACTATTTACTTACAGAAATTTAAGTTTTGACAATAGCAGTACAGATAAATAATTATTTCATATTCATATAATTTTAACCTTTTCTCTCTATCGAAGCTAGAACTTTAAAAAATTTTCAAGCTTTGCATACAAAAATTTAAATTATTAGCTATTAAACTTACAGAGATCTAAGTTTTGAGAAGAAAATCTTATAAACAAACAAATATTACCTTCAATATTTTTCACCAACTCTTTATTCACTTCTTTACTGATCAAAAAATGACTCAAGCTCTTTGGATTTGTAAAAAGATCCTAAAATAAAAATTATAAAAAAAATTACCAAGTTATCGCACACCATTACTTTTCAAATCAAACAAAGATAATGAATAACTAGCAAAAAATACCTCGCTCCTAACGTCGCTCAGTTGAATTTTCATATATTATATTATTATGTATAAATTAGCCAATTTTAAAATAAAAAAGAATTGACGCAACTTATGAATTGTGATATTGTAGTTTTGTACTAAATTTAATTTTTCTATTTTTATAAAAAAGAATAATTAAAGTTACAATGTGCATAAAAATTGTTTAAATACAAATTATATCTTGATGAATTAAGAATTTGTTCTACTAAATTGCATTTGAATAAATGAAAAAGTATAATAGGAATTTTTTCTTTTTAATCACGTGTTTCAATCACGGACCATGAAATAATCGAAAACAGTATTTGACGTTTACTAGAACTAACAACTGCACGGAGAAAAGAAAGTATTGTTAAAATAGGTTCTAAATCAAGTATATCTAATTTATGTCTTAAGGTACTTAAAAAAAGAGTGACGATATAATTTCAATTAGTACTATAGCTTGAATTTTAGGGACTAATGTTGGTACTATCATATTATGAAGTAAGAGCATAAATTTGCGATGCTTACTGCCTTTTTTTTGGTATTGAGACTGATCTTTAACCTACTCGATTCAAGGGCAATATTTCGCAGAAAATCCAATTATTAACCTCTTTTCGTGCGGCTTTTCCTGTTACTAAAATTAAAAATTATTAAATATAGAATAATTTATATAATATATAACTCTTTAAAATTACTAATAATCCCTCTATAAAAAAGTCATGACCAATGTTGTGATGCCAAGTTTAACGTTTCGTGATTGGCTTACAGCATGCGCATGCGTGTAGCGCTTAATTTAAATCGTCTAATTTTGTGAATAAAATTAGATTTATTCAAGATCTTGAATGAAGATTATTGAAAATTTTAATAATAACAAACAAAATTTTAAACCTTTTCTTATGGTAAATTTTTTAATATAAAAACTAATGCGTATTCTTGGTTATATAACTGTACGTACACAAAATCTTGACATACGTGCGCTGTTCGCATTGTTTTTGTCCATAGTCCGCGAGATTTTAAAACATAATTATTAAGGTTAGATACTTGATTTTTAATGAAAATTAAGTTAAGATAAAAATAATTTGCGCGTATTACTGTTAAATAATAAATTATAGTGATGTCACTTTTAAATAACATTATAGATTTAATAATTAAATTTTAATAAATTCATGTTAAAAATTAGGGCGCGCAACGTGCGCTGTTCAAGCTCTAGTTAATATTTAAATTCGTGATATTCAAGGATTAAAACGATACATGTTTATCTTCCATATTCCGTTTTAATCTAATAATAGTTACTTTTGAGTTTTAAATTAATGATTAGAAATTTAAAATTGATATATATATATATTATATGATTTATATTATATTTATCAACTGTTGAAAATCGTTGCACAATTTATTGGGTTTTACGTTAACAGGTATTAATTATATTGAAGTTTTTCGCTCCCAACGTCACTTAGTTGAATTTTCTTTTATCGTATTATTATGTATAAATGACTAATTTTAAGAAAATAAGAATTAATTAATTGAATTTTAAGTACTGAATAAAATTAAAAATAATTTGATGAAACATAATATAAAAATATATGTACACATGTGCTTAAAGTAAAAAAGCGTATAATTTATTTCAAGTGACTATTTCTCACTCTACTGCCATTAGAAAAACAAAGATAGTACGATATTTGATGTAAATAAACTGAGAACTGGGTACTGAGTTACAACTATAATTTCCAGACCTCAATATATGACCATGAATTTGAATTATGAAATTAATTTATAAGTGAAACCAGAGATAAGTAGAGATTGCCAATGCCGTGTTAATAAAACGTGCCGGATTCGATCATGACGATCCTTGCGGCGATTCTGGAACTATACGCGCAAAGCCCCTCCACGTTTATACGCGCGTAGAGAAGCAAGCGAGAGGGGAGGAGACAAACACAAGAAACACGCGTCTCCCAGTGGCGCAGGTAAACTTACGACAAACTCGCTTTAGCTCGTTTTCGCCGCGGCACGTTATAGCTTTATTTAAATGTGATTAACCGTCCCGAAAATTCGTTGATTAATCACATATTTTTATTTGAAACATAAATATATTTTTTAATAATAAAAATTGTTAAGGTATAATCAAATTAATAATAATAAATAAAATCTTTTGGGGGGCGATGAACATATGTAACTTTTTACCCTATTCAACTAATGTATGCGTTGGCTGTGGTCACTAAGTGCTAACGCACCTCATTGTGATCCTAATTTTGCCAAGTTCGAACCCGATGTTCCGCCTTTTTTTTTTTGTTTTTTTTTTAAATATTATATATTTTTATAATCCATTTTTATAGTGGAAAAAGTAAAATTAAAAATTTATTTAACACCTTAAATTCTATTTTATTTCAAAAATATAAAAAAATATATTTACAGATAGGGATAGAAAAAAAGTTTTAATGTCAATACTACATCGATATATAACTTATATCAATATGATATAAAAACCTAGCTAGTTCTGTAATTTTTTCCCGCTAAATAAAAGATGTTAAAGATTGAAAAAAAATTATTATAAATTAAGTTGTTTTTTCATTCTCACTCAATTGCGAATAATAAAACCTTTTTTGTTTCTAAAAAGGACCTTTTCTAAATTTATATAAATGTGTGACATTTTTAACTAATTTCATAAAAATAGAAAATAAATATAAATAATACTAATTTTATTTTAGATAAGTGAAATGATAAATTTACCTGAAAAAATAAATAATTTTACAAATTTAAACTTTATTAAAGCGCATTTTATATAAAAATTGTATTGAATATCATTAATATTTTTAAAAATTGGACTTTTTCTTTTCTTTTTATTAAATATCATATCTTTATAATATCATTAACTTTTATTTCCAAATATAAAAAATTGATAATTTTCTTTAACGAACGTAATAATTTTCAGTTTTTACTAAACAAAATTTTGATTAAACTTTGAATGGTTGAATTATTTTTGTCCGTTAAAAAAGTGACATTTTCTAAAGTTATATAGGGGAATGATAACATTCTTTTTAATTAATTTTTAAAAAATAACATTTTATTTTAACAGTTACAAAATTTAAAAGGCGAAAATTCTCAATTTTTCAAAAATTACATAAACAGTTTTAAAATTTAAGTTACACAGAGATTAATTATTTAAGAAAATTGAAAATTCTTTCAGAAAAATAACTATTTTGCATTTTATCTGACTGCTCGTTCTGTTAATTATTATTTTGTAATAAAATTACTTTAAAAAATTTAAGATGTCATGCAAATTAGTATTTTAATAATAAAGAGCTGAACGGTTCTTCAAGCTGAAATTATATGAATTTTAAATAAACACACAATACTGATTTTATTAATTAATAGTTTATTGAGACCCAAAGTGATCATACTTTAGATGAGATTATCTTAAAGAAATGATCGGTGAGGCTATTTGAAAATTTACAGTAATAATATATGAAATAAAAACCCATTTAAAGTTTCAAAAGAGTATCCGCCTTTTTAATAAACAACAAATTATAGCTGATGGAGGAGCTATCTGACTATTAACAAAATGTATATAATTTTTTAATCTTTGAAACTTTATGAGAAAAATATTGAGGATGACAGATAAAGGGAAACATCTCTTCCAATTATAAAATATTAAAGAATTATGAAATGTATCTTTCGAATTGGTTATTATATTTGTTTAAATGGTTTATTATGGTTATATAAATTAAATATTTTTATTATATTTTTTTTTATTTAACAAAAATTTAACTTAAAACGAATAAAAGAATAATAAAAGAATAATAAAAGAATAATAAAAGAATAAATAAAAGAATTAAGGAATATGCTTTGATAAAACATATTTTTTAAAAAGTGTTGTCAACTTCATCAAAGCGCATTAAATAAAAATGACGCTAAATACCATTGGTGTTAAAAAAAACATTTATTAAAAAAATGGTTTAATTTTTATAATTAAAAAAAATTTAATTACAATACTGCTTATAAATTTGCTATGTGTTATCGGACTAAATGAAAGTCTAAAAAATAACCTGATGCAAAAAAATTATCGTATATTTAGAAA
Source organism: Anastatus disparis (assembly GCA_017163975.1). Taxonomy (NCBI): domain Eukaryota; kingdom Metazoa; phylum Arthropoda; class Insecta; order Hymenoptera; family Eupelmidae; genus Anastatus; species Anastatus disparis. Next base: position 3,380,809 of record JAFFSR010000302.1, read on the forward strand.
GAAATATCGTAAGAAAATAGTAGGTATTTTAAAGTATTCAATAAAAAGAATGCATTACATTTTTTCAAAACTTCTTATATTATAAAGTTAACTGAAAAAGAAAATGTATTCGTTTAATTTTGTAAAGATGGATTTGTTTAGTTACTTTTCAAATATGACTCAATAAAATTTGAAAATAATATATTTGTTAGTATTGCACTGTTTTGTGTAATTTGTGAAAATTATTTTCATAGGAAATCGTATTACATAAGTACGTAAAATCAACGTAAAATTTTTGTATGCTTTGAAACAAAATAAATTTTCGTTAAATTTACATCAAATATATGTACTTCATTATTTAAATTGTCTCATTACATAGAATTATACATTTCATTATTCAAAAAATTTATATTCTTTATAAATTTTTTTATTGGAATTTTCATTTTAAAATTTACCCGAAAACTTTTTTGAAGTAAGCCGAATTTTAATCCAAGCCGATGATATGTAAAAAAAATTATTTATTGATCATTTTATTATTAAAACAGTTTTCAAAGTATGTGGTAAACGTTATTTTGTTGTATTTTTTAAAATAAAATGTTAATTATATTGATATTGCACCTAAACATTTACTAAATTGGAAATTTTTCCAATACTACAAATTTTTCCTAACAAATATAATACCAAAAAAAAAACTTTTGAAATTTTAAACTCAAAGTTCATTTAAAGTACTTGTAATAATTAATTAGGCAATTATATCTTGAGTATAAATATTTTTTTCATACTTAAATAACTAATGATCAAAGCCTACTTATAAGGAGAGATCATCTCCACCTTCGAGAAATAAACCCGGTTAAAACTATAAGACATGATTTGGTGATGAAAAAAATTAACCCGTTTTTTTTCTTTTGCTTAAATAGATTTCAGTGACAAAGTTATACACATTTTTCAATAATATAATAAAAAGAAGTTGTCGTAAGAACTTGAACGATCGGACAACTAAAAATCTTACAGAAAAATGTATTAAATATTAAAAAGTACAAATTAAATACTTTAATTTAAGTCTTATTAGCTCAAAAAAGCTAAATGTGCTTAAAAAGTTATGCTTGATTGAAAATTATTACATATTTGTTAATAGTTTGAGCATATAATATATGATAAATTTTTTACTCTATTTCACTTGTATATTTTGATCGTTCGTAACTTTTGAACTACATAAGCTTTTTTGATACAATACAGCTTAAATTAATATATTTAAGTACTTTCTTTGATCTATCACACATTTTCTAGTAAGAATTTTAGCTGTTTGGCTATTCAAGTTCCGATAAGCGTTTTTTTTCACTATATTTTTGATGAAATATCGGTATTTTTATATCCGAAACCTTTTTTCATTTCATTTTTTTTCATAAAAAAATCAGATTCTGTAGTTTCAACTAAATTCGTTTTCCGAAGATAGGGACCTTTCTTCTCCTTGTTCATTTGAAAAATTTTCATTCAAATTAAATTTTGTAATTCTTTTTGTAAGATTTTTGTGAACTTAATTTAAACTTTATATAATGTTTATTCAAAATTTTGAACTTTATTCAAAAACATTTATTTATTTTATGATACTTTAGATTTATTATTAATGTCTTAAACATTTTTATTTCATTATTATGTTTTAATACTTTCTATTTAACATTTTCTATTATGAAACATGTTTCTCATAAGGTTCAATTTTCAAATTATATACTCTTTTTTAAGTACATTATTAATTTATTTATGTTTAGAGTTTAATTAATATTTTATCAATTCTTTTAAAATGTTATGCATAAATTTATTTGATCTATTTATAAATTATATTTATAAACGTTATATAACTATATAATATTTATAAACGTTATATAACTATATTATATTTATAAATGTATTATCTTTAAACTATATAAAATACAATAATGTTATTATTACTTCATAAAAATCAAAACAAATGAGCTTTGGCTACAATTATAAAAGAAAATCTGTCAGAATAATTAAATCTACAAATTACTTATATGAAATGGATCTATAAAATAAAGAAGAATTTAAAAAGAGAAAATTAAATATATATCAAATAGAAATTTTCATTACATTCAAATTAGGAAAATAATCTAGATTTAAAAAAAAACGTTTTTCTTATTAAAAAAATTTTTTATTTCAAATTTTTTTTGTATGCAAATTCTGCATTTAACTGCATTTGAGGATTTGAAAAAAGCTTTAATTTTTTTATACTAGCGATGCAAAGAACAGTAAGTCTGAATTACAAATTTTATGTTTAAAAAAGCGTTAATTAGCACATGCTTAGAAAATGCTTGCAGTTAACGGTTATTTTATTTTAAACGGCTGTATTGTAGGTCAATATTTTTTGTCAAAAATTTTTGTTATTGTATTGTAACAAATTTTATTTGTAAGCATATTATTAATTTTTTTTAATAATAAAAGGCAAAGCATAAGATTTCAACTTAAAAAAATTTTAATTGTTGCAACGTACCCTAAAACTTAGCCAACACAGCTATTGTACGTTTTTTATTTAAACCAAATAACATATTTTTATCGCTTTCTCGCCCCAAACTTAATTTTTTTTAATTATCTAAACAGTTTTCATTATTAAATAACAAAATTAATAAAATGAGCATTTTAAGGACAAACACGTTGCATGCTGCACATCGTTTTTATGATTAATTTTTTTTTATTTGAATAATAAATTTCTTCACTGTTTTTTGGAATATTGTATTTAAATACATTTTTTATGATATAATAAAGTATTAACACATTTTATTACATTTATCCCAAATAACAGTAGAAAATATACTTTAAAAAGATATAATAAACGTCAAAACATAAAAAAATATATATTTAATAATTAAACTGCTATTTTTAAAAATTAACAACATAGATAAAATTTTTTCCTAATTAATTGTCAAACTAAATAATTTTTAAATGCTTTTCATATCATGGTTCAAAGTTTAGAATGATTTTAATAAATACAAAAAAAACGTTGAAATCTATTTTTTTTTTATTTTTGGAAATGTTAGAATTCTATGTAAAATTTTTAAAAATAAAATAGAAACGCTTTCGTGAAATTTGCAAGGTTTTGTAAAGTTTCATCTTTCCTAAATCAAATTATCGACATTATAAATTTATATTAAATTAATTCAATAAAAAAACATTAAAAACCTGATATCAAGATATTTGCCACTATACCACTATATTACTGATATTAAAAAGATATACTTTTAATAAAAGCATTTCTTCATTTTTTTATGTGTCTAAAATAAATTGATGTTTATCAACATTTTATGTTGAATTTTTATTAAATGAATTAAAAATAATGTTATCATGCTCTTATATAAGTTTAGATTTAAAATATAGTGAAAATTTCATTTAATTTGTCTTGTGAGAACTTAAATTATTATGTTTGTTAAATCAATTTTTTTGTTTTGAAAATAATAACTATTCTTTTATTATTCTTTTATTATTCTTTTATTCGTTTTAAGTTAAATTTTTGTTAAATAAAAAAAAATATAATAAAAATATTTAATTTATATAACCATAATAAACCATTTAAACAAATATAATAACCAATTCGAAAGATACATTTCATAATTCTTTAATATTTTATAATTGGAAGAGATGTTTCCCTTTATCTGTCATCCTCAATATTTTTCTCATAAAGTTTCAAAGATTAAAAAATTATATACATTTTGTTAATAGTCAGATAGCTCCTCCATCAGCTATAATTTGTTGTTTATTAAAAAGGCGGATACTCTTTTGAAACTTTAAATGGGTTTTTATTTCATATATTATTACTGTAAATTTTCAAATAGCCTCACCGATCATTTCTTTAAGATAATCTCATCTAAAGTATGATCACTTTGGGTCTCAATAAACTATTAATTAATAAAATCAGTATTGTGTGTTTATTTAAAATTCATATAATTTCAGCTTGAAGAACCGTTCAGCTCTTTATTATTAAAATACTAATTTGCATGACATCTTAAATTTTTTTAAAGTAATTTTATTACAAAATAATAATTAACAGAACGAGCAGTCAGATAAAATGCAAAATAGTTATTTTTCTGAAAGAATTTTCAATTTTCTTAAATAATTAATCTCTGTGTAACTTAAATTTTAAAACTGTTTATGTAATTTTTGAAAAATTGAGAATTTTCGCCTTTTAAATTTTGTAACTGTTAAAATAAAATGTTATTTTTTAAAAATTAATTAAAAAGAATGTTATCATTCCCCTATATAACTTTAGAAAATGTCACTTTTTTAACGGACAAAAATAATTCAACCATTCAAAGTTTAATCAAAATTTTGTTTAGTAAAAACTGAAAATTATTACGTTCGTTAAAGAAAATTATCAATTTTTTTATTTTGGAAATAAAAGTTAATGATATTATAAAGATATGATATTTAATAAAAAGAAAAGAAAAAGTCCAATTTTTAAAAATATTAATGATATTCAATACAATTTTTATATAAAATGCGCTTTAATAAAGTTTAAATTTGTAAAATTATTTATTTTTTCAGGTAAATTTATCATTTCACTTATCTAAAATAAAATTAGTATTATTTATATTTATTTTCTATTTTTATGAAATTAGTTAAAAATGTCACACATTTATATAAATTTAGAAAAGGTCCTTTTTAAGAAACAAAAAGGTTTTATTATTCGCAATTGAGTGAGAATGAAAAAACAACTTAATTTATAATAATTTTTTTTCAATCTTTAACATCTTTTATTTAGCGGGAAAAAATTACAGAACTAGCTAGGTTTTTATATCATATTGATATAAGTTATATATCGATGTAGTATTGACATTAAAACTTTTTTTCTATCCCTATCTGTAAATATATTTTTTTATATTTTTGAAATAAAATAGAATTTAAGGTGTTAAATAAATTTTTAATTTTACTTTTTTCCACTATAAAAATGGATTATAAAAATATATAATATTTAAAAATAAAACAAAAAAAAAAAAGGCGGAACATCGGGTTCGAACTTGGCAAAATTAGGATCACAATGAGGTGCGTTAGCACTTAGTGACCACAGCCAACGCATACATTAGTTGAATAGGGTAAAAAGTTACATATGTTCATCGCCCCCCAAAAGATTTTATTTATTATTATTAATTTGATTATACCTTAACAATTTTTATTATTAAAAAATATATTTATGTTTCAAATAAAAATATGTGATTAATCAACGAATTTTCGGGACGGTTAATCACATTTAAATAAAGCTATAACGTGCCGCGGCGAAAACGAGCTAAAGCGAGTTTGCCGTAAGTTTACCTACGCCACTGGGAGACGCGTGTTTCTTGTGTTTGTCTCCTCCCCTCTCGCTTGCTTCTCTACGCGCGTATAAACGTGGAGGGGCTTTGCGCGTATAGTTCGGGCATTTGTCCATGTGGCGGCAGTAGTTTACATTGAATTTTAACGGGCACGCTCTCGCCTATGCTCATTGGCAATCTCTACTAATCTCTGGTGAAACATGCTTAAAAGAAATTCGTGTTGATTTCTAATAAAAATATCTTCACAAATGTATTTTATGTATATGAAATACGAAATTTAAATAGAAAAAATCATAAGATTAAAATACAACATTTTAGTTAATTTTAAATTCGAATATTTCGGAATAAAAAAATAACTATTTGCAATTACTTAACAATCCTTTTTGCATCTAATATAAAAATTTAATGAGATACAAATATTACAAAGTGTATATGTATCACAAGTAAGGTTTGCATTTCATAAATATTATAATTTTTAGAAAATTCTTGATATTAATAGATTATGAATTTGGAAAATTTAATATTTTTTTATTGATGACAAGTAACTTTTCAAAAATAGTTAAAATAATACTGTAAATGTCAATCAACATTTTCATCAAAATAAATTTCAACGCTATAATTGTTAAAATAAACATTTTTATTTAACTACAATCTATTGTAATAATTATTTTTTTTAAATATATATATATATATATATTAAAAAAATAATAATTTTATTTGATGAAAAGTTATATAAATATTATATATTTATAATTGTATAACTAAATTTATTAAATTAAAATTGTATTCAGTTATCATTCAGAGAATGAGGTATTTAAATTAGTTTTCATAAAAATATATTATTTAAAAAGTTACTTGTTAACAATTTTTTATAAATAACATACATTTAACCTTAATTACATTTTCATTTGTACACGTGTTTATATTTAAATGAATTATGATTTATATAAAAATTGTTAGCAATTCATTTCATTGAAGCAATAATATTTTTAATAAGAGAAACATTAATTTTTAAAAAATATCAAATTACCTCATTTGAAAAATTATAATTACATGATATAAAAATATTTTTTTTAATATCGTTTGAACATAAATTTTATGAAATACAATTTAAAAAAATTATTCATTAGATGTTAAATTTTTTAAATAGTTAATTATAAAGATAGGACAATATATAAAATATGAATAAATGTTTCTGATCATGTCTATAATTATGCATTTATTATGAATGCGGAAAAAATAATATTCTGTAATATCACTCTATAATTTGTATTAAATATGATACAAATCATTGGAAGTACAATTATTTCATTGCGTTAAATTTGTTGTCAAAGTTTGATTATATTTTACTATAACAAGATAAAAAAATTAACTGTCTTTCCATTCTATTGCTGAATTTCCATAAAAGGAATGTATTAATTTGTAGTATGTCTCGTGATGATTATTTATTTAAATTTTTAAATTATTCCAATCATTAGTTTCCAAGATATTTAAATTTCTGATTCCAAATGGAAAAATTTTAGTAAATAATATTGGAACCCAAACTTCTCAATAAGTAATGAATAGATTTATGTAAAAATTTAACTGACTAATCTTCGTGATACAGACTGTATGTTAAGAGCAGGTCGTATATTTCTGTCCTTTTCTAATCAAAGAATTTATTTTTTTGCAAAAACTAATAATTGTAGCAAAAAATAAGGAGATAGTCCCATTTCGTATAATAGAAAGCAAGATTTTCTTTAATGAGGAAAAATTATTTTTATCGATTCGTTTTGAAGAAAACCTTGAAAAACTTAAAAAATAGAGGTTCGGATGGACAATTCAGTTTTTCAAGGTTTTCTTAAAAACAAAGCGATAAAAATAATTTTTCCTCATAAAAGAAAATCTTGTTTTTTATTATACGAGATGAGGCTTTCTTCTTATTTTTTGCTACAATTATTAATTTTTGTGAAAAAATCAATTCTTTGATTAGAGAAGGACAGATATACTCGACCTCCTCTTAATGCATCTATTTATTCAAAATTTTAAAATACAATGGAAATATAATCAATATTTATAGGTGGAAGTGTGCTGTCCATTTTACATCTCCTTAAATAATTTATATTTATAAAATTCACATAATATCATATAAAAACTATTAAAATGAGAATCATATATTCAATATAATTGTCAACTATGAATGAAAAGTTTAAAAAATTAAGTGATAACTTATAAATAGTTATATTATTTTATTGAATACATTTCCAACCTAAATAATTAACTTCATGTTAAAACTAAATTTAATTAGCATTCAATACCACAAGTTATTTAAAAAATTTACCATTATTCAAAATTATTAAAAAGTTATTTATAAAAAGTATTCTTATATCAAAATTTCAAAATTATACCAATTTAATTTTTTATTCTTTACATTAGAGAATTAGTTTTGATGTTGAAATTTTTTTGTTAAATAAAACAGATATATATATATATATATATATTAGTTATATATGTCCTTTGGCCGTATTCAGGTGGAATATGAATCGAGAACAATGTTAGTCGCTTGAGCTGAAATTGCCGAGGGCGCGCGAAGCGCGCCCGAGGTAGATTTCTGCTCAAGCGGCAAACATTGTTTGAGATTCAGATTCCACCTGAATAAACGGCCAAAGGACATAGATGATTTTATGTCCGAAGTAGGCCGTATGAGGAACTGTAACTTATTAGTTGAAAATATTAATATTTTTTCCAATGATTTTAAAATTAAATTTTAATTCTATTGATTTTTTCTTTTGTTTCTTAGATTGACATTTTGTAATGAGTGTAGTTGCTATCGAAGCGCGAGTCATTTTTTTTTCATTAACCTACGTTCAATATGATTGCTCTTTGACATATTGAACGAAACATAGTAGGATCGGTGATGCCATATTGATTTCTCCTGAGACATACTGAGTCTCAATATGTCTCAGGAGGACATATAAAGCTTATAAAGAGTCGAGGAGCACGTCTGAGACATATGCGATGCCAATACAAATTTAGCATGCTCTTTACATACTGACACGAATACGGCCTACGAGGACATAAATATATATATATATATATATTATCTTATAGTAAAATATTTTATCACCTTGTATGAAAATTATTCTGTAAAAGTAGAATAATGCTGTGAATAAACAAATGATTATAAGAAAATATTGAAAACTGTAAATAACAATAAAAAAGCGTTAGGCTAGAAATAAATAATGGTTCTCACATAGTATGGAAGATTTCACTGAAATATTTCGAATTATTCTACTGGAATATTTCAATGGAACCTTTCATGCAGATTATTGAAAGTCTTCACGGAATATTTCAAAATATTCCACTCGAATCTTCCATTGAAAGCTTCCAGGAATATTTCAGGAATATTTCAAAGGAATGTTCGAAAACTTTTTCGAAATATTCCATGTAATATTCACGAAAGATTTCTGAAATATTGCATAAAATATTCCATGTAATGTTTATGAATATTCCAGTAAAATATTTCATGAAAGATTCCAGAAAGATTCCATAAACATTTCGCTGGAAAATTCCGATAAACTTTAAAATCGTACAGCGGATAATTACATAAATCTTTCAGTACTGGTCAACTAAATATTCCACAGAAAGATTTAAGTAATCTTCCAGTGGAATATTTCATGAAAGATTTCAGAAAGATTCCATAAACATTTCACTGGAAGATTTCAAAAAACTTTAAAATCGTACAGCGAAATATTACATAAATTTTCCGTAAATATTCCACGAAATATTTTACGCAAAGATTACAGTAATCTTCTAGTAGAATATTGCTTAAAAGATTCTAGAATGATTCCATGAAGTTTTCGTTGGAAGATTGCGCGGAACGTTATGGGAGGTTTCCAGTGACGCTGATAAGGGGATGTTTGTTAAATGGGAGTTTTATCCCCAAGCGGTTGAAAGATACCTCACTTACTATAAATGCAAAAGAGTATCAGCACTTTGGTGTGCACAGTCGAAGCGAATATTTAAATGCGATTTTATAACTAAATGTTTATGTATGCGTATATGTATTGATGTATAAGTTTAATGTGTTATTATATAATATATATATACCATCCCCTCACAGCATTTCACATTTTCTAAAAATCTTCCAGGAACATTTCATGAAAGATGAGAGATTACCCAAACCTTACATTTTTATATTCTTCAAATCTCTCAAGAGTATTCAATGGTTTATTTCAATGTAGGAAGAATCAAGGTCATACGAATATTACAGGAATATTTCACGGAAAATTCCTGAAATATTCCAAATCTTCCGTGCCAATATTCTGCGAATCTTCCATAAATATTCCACGGAATATTTTACGATAGATTTCTAAAATCTTCCAGAAATATTTCATGGAATATTTCATGAAAAATTCCTTAAATCTTTCGTGCATATTCCATGAAAGATTCTTTAGATCTTTCGTTGATATTCCATAAAAGGTTCATAAAATGTTTAAAATCTACCGTTTCCATATTCCGGAAATTTTCAATGAATGTTCTAACGGAATATTTCATGAAATATTCCTGCAAGATTCCTGAAATATTTCAATAAAACATCTGAGATGTCCTAGATCTTCTAATGAAATATTCTTAGAATATTCCAGCATTATTCCATGGAATATTCCAATGTAGGAAGAATCAAGGACATACGAATATTACAGGAATATTCCATGGAAGATTCCTAAAATATTTCAAATCTTCGCTGCCAATGTTCCAGGAAGCTTCCATAAATATTTCATGCTGTGTGGGTTGTTTATTATCATTTATACATTATTTAAATGTAGATACTACGAATAACCATAAACAATTGTAAATAAATTGAAGAATACAATTATTAAAAATAATTTAAAATAATTTTAATTTTAGTTCTTTTACAACTAACTTTTTTTAATGAATAAATAAATAAATATATATATATATATATATATATATATATATATATATATATATATATATATATATATATATATATATATATATATGGATCATTTCAAACCAACTGGAAGAGCAGAAAAATAAAAATCTCTGAAACTCTGAGAATATATCCTGCCTGTTACTTATAATGTGTAAAAAAATTTTTAAGGATTTAGATTGGGAGGATCAAGAGCCATAGATTCTTGAAATTGGGAAATTTTTCAAAATTTTTGGAAAAGTCCCAACTTGATCATTTTTTTTCCTGAAAATCCTAATATTTTAGAGAGAAATTCATGAGAATACTTCTCGTTGTTAATGAAAAGCAGAGTTAGCATGATTCTTTACAGACCTGAATTTTGAAGTTTTCTGTTGGTTCTTATATGTATTACATGGTAATTGAAATTACTCATGGCTCCCCATTTCAGAAATTTCTTTTCGCGGGCTTATTTTCCTCTATTTCACGTGAACTTTGAAATGAATTTTTGATCATGTAAGTCAGAGCCATCAATAAGGAGTTCAAACAGTTTAAAATATATATTATCATGTATGATTAATTTTTATATTGAAAATAAATTAGACATGAAAATATATATTTTAAACTGTTATTACTCCTTATTGGTGGCTCTTTCTTACACAGTCAAAAATTTATTTTTAAGTTGATAAAAAATAGAAGGAAATAAGCCCTCGAAACGCAATTTCTGAAGTAGCAGACAATGAGTAATTTCAATTACCATGTAATGCATGTAAGAACCAATAGAAAACTTCGAAATTTAGCTCTGTAAAAAATAATGCTAACTCTCCTTTTTATCTAGAACAAGAAGAATTCTCATGAATTTCTCTCTAAAACATCAAGATTTTCAGAAAAAAAATCATAAAGTTGGTACTTTTTCAAAAATTTTGATAATTTCCAAATTTCAAGGATCTATGGCTCTTGATCCTTCAAATCTAAATCCTTGAATATTTTTTTTACACATTTTGAGTAACAGACAGAATATATTCTCAGAGTTTCAGCGATTTTTATTTTTTTGCTCTTCCAGTTGGTGTAAAATATCCCATATATATATATATATATATATATATATATATATATATATATATATATATGGGTCAATCCACGTCAAACGGATAATGGCTCTGTCCAAAATTGTAGATCACTAAAAAAGTCGTGCATGGGCTCAAAATTTTCGTCTTACACTTTACTTTCTTTTGCAATGTGGCGATTTGGAAAAATCTAAAATGGCGGCCTTAATATGGCGACTCAAACCTAGAAATTTCATAAAAAATTTTCAAAAACTAATTTCAATTCATTCAAATCTGATTCCACATATCTTTTATATCAGAAATCAATTTAGCGTTCGATTTTACATGAGAATATAGTATTGCACTCAAGGTAAAAAAATTTTACAATATCATCTGAAGGTCATATCACGATACAATAGTTATTTCTCGAATTATTCATTGATAAATGTTGATTAGTAAGAAAATGAAGACACTGATAGGTAACTCGAGTCACTGAATCCAAATCTGATATCCGCTTAACCCTTCCAGTCTCCATCAAGGTCATTTGAAGGTCAAATTTGATAAGATTAAGACACCTATAAGTTTTACGTGATGCTGGATCCGAATCCGAGACCTGTTGGCGTGTCAAACGACGTAATTACATAAAAATTCGTTTCAAACTGTGGTTTCTTGGAGGACAAAAATTTTCTTTTAGTCTTTAGTATCAATATTTGATTAATTTTTACGTAATAACGTCGTTTGACACTCCAACAGACCTCGGTTTCGGATTCAGCGACACGTAAAACTTGAAGGTGTCATAATATTATCAAATAATAAAAGATATTCGCGATTTGACCTTCAAATGACTTTCATACAGATCTTGTAGAGTTATGCAGACATCAGATTTAAATTCAGTAACTCGAGTTATCTATCAGTATCTTCATTTTCTCACTAATCAACATTGATCAATGAGTAATTTGAGAAATAACTATTATTTCCCGATATGACCTCTCGATGACATTGTAAATTTTTTTCACCTCGAGTGCAATACTATATTCCTATGTAAAATTGAACGCTAAATTGATTTCTGATGTAAAAAAATATGTAGGATCTGATTTGAATAAATTAAAATCAATTTTTGAAAATTTTTTATTATATCTCTAGGTTTGAGCCGCCATTGTGGATTTTTTAAAATCACCACATCGCAAAAGAAAGTAGAGTGTAAGACGAAAATTTTGAGCTTATATACGATTTTTTTGGTGATCTACAATTTTGGACAGAGCCATTATCCGTTTGACATGGATTGATTCATATATATATATATATATATATATATATATATATATATATATAAATAATTGCCGAAAATAATCATTTTTTATCATAATATTATTTTTACAAATTTCATTATTATTTATTTATCATATAACAATTAATTCATAGCATTTTTCATAATTTCTTTAATTTTTCAGCTTTTAAAGTAAAAAGGCAGTAAATTAAATCAGTTAATATAAAAGCAATTCTTTTGTGAATATCTTTGGAAAAAGTTCATTAAAAATGAATGAAAATTCTTAAGAGAATTTTCTTTTTCAATAATGGTTTTGACTGAGGAAGATAAATTGATTGTTAAAAGACAGAGATTGTATAGTGGAATTGCTTTCATGTTAACTGATATTCATATATTAGAATTTAATAACATTTCAAACCAGTGCACCTCATTCGACATGTAATCGACTTCACTAATTCAGAGACCACAATATGTTCATTCAGTACTGATTGATGGAAAATTTACACAGTTATTATTTACCGAAAATTTAGAAAAGAGTCACCGGATTCGTGTGTATTATAATAATAAGGTAATTCATATATATAGACAATTTGAATCTTATATATTTACAAGATGAGTATTAGATTTATATAAACAGATTATTTCCAAACAAATCAGAATCAAGCACAGTATTCGAAACAGTACAATCACAAACGAATATTTATGATTGTAGCGTTTTTGCAATGGTTTTTGCTGTTGCAGTACTTTATAATTTAGGTCCATGTTGTGTAAGATATAATGTTTCTCAAATGCGATTACGTTTATAAAGAATTTATAAAATTTATAAAAATGTTTCCAGTTTTACAAAATTATAATAATGCAAAAATTAATTACGATAATCCACCGGATATGATAAAAAGAAGTTTTTGTCATGAGCAAGGTCTTAATCAAATACCATTTAATTTAGATTTCGCCGAGCTTGAAATATTATAAAAAAAACTCACAAATGCATTTATTGCCAGAACAAAAAAAGATCATGAAAACGTATCGTAAACAAAAGAATTTGAATCATGAAACAATTTTGATGGAAATTAACAATGACATTTCAGATAGAAATTTTTAAAAACAAGATAATGATATAATGGGAATCGATGACATCCACTTGAATTATAACGATAATAAAATTTGGGCAGTTGAGATTAAATTAAATAAAGAAAAAAAAAAATCAAAAGAAATAGTTGAAAAAGAAACTTTATTTGTAACAAAACTTAAGAGCTTGACGAAGCAGCCCCCTAATAATAATATTTCCAATCCTAACTTATGAATAAACGATGCGTTCAATCAAGTTTTTTTGCTACAAAGTAAAAATTTGTAAGATTATACTCCAGTGCGGACAACTCAAGAAATCCACCAAAATATTAGACATATAAAGTTATAATAAAAACTTTCAATGTATCGTATTTTAAAGTTAGGTCTATCAAGTTTGATATCTAATTTCCAATCCAAGCTCATAAAAAAATAACAAGTCTAAATGATTTTTTATTTTGACAAAAATCATTGTAGTAATATAGCTTTATACGGACAAGTCATTATATTTGTTTAATTTATTAATTTAAAAAGATACTGATATAATAAAAAAAGCAAAACTCAAGTGATGCAGCTCCGACATCCCGTTAATAGGTAAATGGTAACAGAAGAATCACATAAATATAATAAAATTTCAGAAGAAGACATTATTATGAAAATGCTAGAAACAAAAAAGTAATGATAAATTAGAACTAAGACGTGTTCAAGAAATTTTACGTAAGAAAAAAGCTTATATGAAAATGAAAAAAGGATAACCAAATAAATATAAACAGAAATTAGAAAATACTAACATAACAAAATGGCAATTCAAGGAAACAATGAGTACTGATAAATTTAAACAAATACGTGCGAATGAGGCTTTACGTAAAAAAGAAGCTTATATAAAAATTAAAGAAAAACAACCAAAAAAATATGAAGAAAAATTAGAAAATGTTAAGTGTAAACGATTAAAAATTGAAGATAATAATTATAATGAAAATTAGAATAATAATAATCATAATAACAATCATAATATTGTATTAAACGAAGTTATTGATAAAACAATAAAGGGCAAAGTAGAAAAAAAATTAAAGAAATTAAATGAAAAAATATTAACTGAAAAAATTAATTTGAAACTGATTGGTTGTATGGCAAATATATATTTCGATGAAAATCTCATATCTGAAAATTACATGGGTTCCATGACGAATACATGTGTTTATTGTGATGCGCAACATTTTGCTTTTTAACATGCTAAAAGTAACGATTTCTCCAATTGTCGTCATAAAGGTAAAGTAGAATTGTTAGAAAATCCACCTGACCCAGAACGATTAATGTTTCGAGCAACTGAATTTACGGAAGAAAGTATTGATTTTCGACGAAATGTTAGGTTGTACAATAATGCTTTAGCATTCGCAAGTTTTGATCCCAATTTTGATACATTGCCGAGTAAAGGACCACAAGTTATTAGAATATGTGGACAAATTTACCATAATGTATATGCGTTACATCCTAATAAAGATGAAGCACTTAAATATGGACAATTATATATTTTCGATAATGAAATGGCAATGATTGAACGACATAAGTTTAATACAAACTTAACATTATTAAAACATTCAGATAACTTAATGAGAGATATTAACCCTCATGCTAAAGCCTATAAAATGATGCATGAAGCAGGAGAAGAAGAACTACAACGATGTGCAAAAATCAATTGTCTTCTGAAAACTGTTACTATGCCTATTGTCCGCAATAATAATTTCGATAGAAAATAGATATAATCTACCTACCTGTAATGATGTAGCAATAGTATACGTTGGAGAAGACTATATGCCTCCTATTGAACGTGATATTGTCATTTACCCTAAGTCTGATAAACCAATTAGTATACTAAAAATTAGCAAACACACAGATCCTATGACATATTCGCTTATTCATCCTAATGGTGGTTTTGGATGGATGTCAAATATGAAAAATAAATTTGGAAAATCTAATATTAATTTGCAATATTATAATTATAGATTTAGTGTTAGAAATGAATTTAATCCATTTCTTAATTTAGGAAAATTATCTCAACAGTTCATTGTTAATGCGTTTGTAAAAGTTGAAACCTCTAGATTATATTTTATACGAAAAAACCAAAACGTATTAAGAAGTGATTGTTACAAAGGTGTTATGGACTATTTACATAACAAAAAAGTATTGGATTATTCAAAAATTGGAAAAATGGTAATATTACTAACAAACTTTACAGGAAGTCCACGATTTTTAAAACAAAATTACATTGATTCAATAACACTTGTAAATTATCATGGTAAACCTGACCTTTTTGTAACTATGACCTGTGACCCACATTGGAAAGAAATAACTGAAAACTTGGAAATCTATAAAAATGCAATAGATAGACCAGATATTATAACAAAAGTATTTTATCAAAAAGTAGAAGAATTCAAAAATTTAGTAATAAAAAAGGGAATATTAGGAAAATGTATTGCATATAGTTATGTAATTGAATTTCAAAAACGAGGATTACCTCATATGCATATGATGTTATTCTTAGATAAAAATGATAAATTTGACATTCCTGAAAAAGTTGATAAAATAATAAGTGCAGAAATCCCAAATAGAGATATTTATCCAAAATTATATAGTATTGTTAAACAATTTATGATACACGGTCCCTGTGGTATGCAAAATATAAATTGTCAGTGTATGGATAAAAATACGAAACAATGTACGAAAAATTTTCCAAAAAAATTCAATAATACAACAACATTTAAATCAAATAGGTATCCACTATACAAACGCAAAAATGATGGCGTCGAAATTATTTAAAAAAATAAATTTACAGAAAGAATTGCAGATAATGGATTCGTTGTTCCTTATAATCCTTACTTATTATTAAAATTTAATGCACACATGAACGTATAAGTTTGTTCCACTGTACAATGCATTAAATATTTATTCAAATACTGTTATGAAGGTCATGATTGTGCATACATTGAAATACATCAAATAAATGTTGATTTTAGATCAGAAAATTAAGACACTTTTGAAAATGACAATAGTGAAAATGTTGAATATGAATATGACGAAATCAAACAATACATTAATACACAATATTTATGTCCACCTGAAGCAATGCACAGATCATTAGAATATCCTTTACATGTTATTCCACATACTATAAAACGTCTAAGCGTTCATGAAGAGAATCAACAAAACGTATTTTTCAAAGAAGGAAAAGAAGAAATGATCATGTAAAAAAATGTTGGAACAACATTAAGAGCATATTTTGAATCGAATAGAGAAGATTTCGAAGCACGAAATTACTTATATTCAGAAATACCAAATTTTTATACATTTGATGAAAAACTGAAAAAGTGGAATATAAGAAAAAAAAAAGAAAAGCAATACTCAGTAGAATGTACTTCGTAAGTCCGAAAGATAGAGAACGTTATTTTATTAGGTTATTACTATTACATGTTAAAGGTGCCAGGTCTTTTGAAGCTTCGCGTACTGTTGATGATGTGATGTACAATTCGTTTTATGTAGCAGCTAAGGCAAAACAATTAATTAATAAGGATAAAGAATGGGATAGATGCTTGGAAAAGCATCTTCAACAGAATTCCCTTATGCTCTTTGTGAATTATTTGCTTTTATTTGCGTTTTTCATAATCCTATAAGTGCACGAGATTTATATGAAAAATATGAAGATAAATTTTACCACCCTAAATACGAAAAAAATGTAGGTGAAAATCTTGCATTGAATGTTATTAAAAATAATTTACAAGTCAATGGATTTTCATTAAACGATTTTAATTTACCTAACATAAGCACATTTATTGAAGAAGATAATAATGAAACAATTTTAAATCATAATAATTATATTCTTAATGAATTAGAAATGAAAATAAATTCTTTAAATAATAAACAAAGGCAAATATTCGACTCTACACTAAAAAGTTTAGTGTAGAGTCGAACCAAAGTAAAGAAAAATATATTTTTATAGATGGACCGGGTGGAAGTGGAAAAAGTTATTTACTCAACGTTTTAATGGCTTATTTTAAATATCACACCATACATTATTTATGTGTAGCTTTGACAGGTATAGCAGCGAATTCATTAGTCGATGGAAGTACCGTGCATACAACATTTAAACTACCGTTAAAAATAACAGATTGTACAACTTGTAATGTTAAGCCTAATTCTGCAGAAGGCAAATAATTAAAGGAAACACAAATAATTATTCGGGATGAAATATCCATGACTTCAAAATTTGCTTTTGAAGCGGTTGATCGTCTTTCTCAAGATTTATACAATGTAAACCAACCCTTCGGTGGTAAAACTGTAATTATATCAGGAGATTTCAGGTAAACATTACCAATTGTACGACATGATAGCTATATGAACATTATTGAAAATTCAGTTAAATTTAGTTTATTATGGCAAAATTTTTAGCAAATGAAGTTAAATGAAAATCTGCGAGTTTCGGATAATGATAATAATTTTAAATAATGGTTATTAGACATCGGAGAAGGAAAACGCCGCGACGTTTTTGAAGATGATAATGAAGTAATTGCTATACCAGATAATTTTATCATTGATGAAAATCTTGTCGAAAAAATATTCGGAAAAACAATAAAAATAAACAATACGAATCTAACAAAAAAAGTTATTTTGGCTCCTAAAAATAACGATGATACTGAAATCAATAACAATGTTTTGAGCTCAATGGAAGGAAACTATGTTGAATATTTGAGTATTGATACTGCTGAAGATGATAACAAAGAAAATTTAGATATTATGTTACCTACAGAATTTTTAAATAAGTTAACTGCTGATGGACTTCCGCCACATAAATTACATTTAAAAGTAGGGGCTATCATTATACTTTTAAGAAATTTAAATGTCAATAAGGGACTTTGTAATGGAACAAGGTTGATAGTAAAAGAATGCTTAAATATTCCATTCAAGCGGAATTAGCAACTTGTCAAAACAAAGGTTAATAAGTTTTCATTCCAAGAATAAATTTATCTCCATCTACGGAAGAAATTCCATTCAATATGCAACGAAAACAGTTTCCTATTAGATTAGGATTTGCAATGACTATTAATAAATTACAAGGACAATCTTATGAAAAAGTTGGTGTTTATTTGCCGTCACCAGTTTTCAGTCATGGGCAATTATATGTTGCTCTTTCAAGGACAAAATTTAGAAACAATTTAAAATTATTTTTAGGTGACTACGCTATTGTCAACGGAGAAAATAAAAATGATCAGAATACAATATATACAGTAAACATTGTTTATAAAGATATATTATAAAGTATATGTCAATATGTATTTAATATTTATGTTTTAGATTGTGTCAATAGTTGAACTCGAAATATAATAAAATATATGATATTTAATAAAAATAAATATCAACTGACGCTTTCAAAATAGTTTAATATAATGTTAAATCAGCTGTATAAAGGACGCACTATTTAATCGGCTACATAAGGAAACGTGCTGTTGAATCGGCTGCATACGAGGATACGCTATTAAATCGACTACATTAGGGAATGCGCTGTTGAATCGGCTGCAAATAGGGATGCGCTGTTGAATCGGCTGCATATTGGGATGCGATGTACGATCGGCTGCATATTGGGATGCGCTGTTGAATCGGCTGCATATTGAGATGCGCTGTTAATTCGGCTGCATATGGGGATGCGCTGTTTAAACGGCTGCATATTGGGACGCTCTGTTTAATCGGCTGCATATGGAGATGCGTTATTAGATTTGCAATGTCTAGTGTAAGAATGAGAAGTTAAAACATTGCATTTAGAATAAAAAAAAATATTATAGCGTCTGGAGCGGAGCCTGTATAAAATATTATAAAAATACGCTGCACTGAAGAATCTAATTTAAAAGTATATAGGCTTAGATGAAAAGCTACGTTAGAAAACATATTGACCAAAAAAATGTTGGAATCAAAAAAATATAAAGCCTAAGAAAATATAAGGCCCAAAAAATATAAAGCCAAAGAAAGTGTCAGGCCCAAGAAAATATAAGGCCCAAAAAATATAGAGACCGAAAAAATATTGGGCCCAAAAAAATATTAAGTCGAAAAAATTATAAGGCCCAAAAAAATATAAGGCCCAAGAAAGTATTAGGCTCGATAAAATATAAGGCCCAAAAAAATTAAGGCCCAAGAAAATATAAGGCCCAAAAAATATAGAGACCGAAAAAATATTGGGCCCAAAAAAAATTAGGGCTTAAGAAAATATAAGGCCCAAAAAATATAGAGACCAAAAAAATATTGGGCCCAAAAAAATATTAAGTCCAAGAAAGTATAAGGCTCAATAAAATATAAGGCCCAAAAAAAATAGAGACCGAAAAAATGTTGGGCCCAAAAAAATATTAAGTCCAAAAAATTATAAGGCCCAAAAAAATATAAGGCCCAAGAAAGTATAAGGCTCAATAAAATATGAGGCCCAAAAAAATATAAGGCCCAAAAATTAAGGCCCATAAAATATAAGACCCAAAAAAATAAGGCCCAAAAAATATAGAGATCGAAAAAATATTGGGCTAAAAAAAATATTGAGTCTAAAAAATTATAAGGCCCAAGAAAATATAAGGCTCAATAAAATATAAGGCCCAAAAAAAATAAGGCCCATAAAATATAGAGACCGAAAAAATATTGGGCCCAAAAAAATATTGAGTCCAAAAAAATATTAGGCCCAAAAAAATATTGAGTCCAAAAAATTACAAGGCCGAAGAAAATTATAATGCCCAAGAAAATATAAGGCCCAAGAAAATAAAAGGCCCAAGAAAATATAAGGCCCAAGAAAATATAAGGCCCAAGAAAGACACATTCAAAAAATGCGGAGAACCGGAGAAATGGAGAAAAAAGTGGTTTCACTTTAATATAATATAAGATACTTACTCACCACAGGTATGTCGGTATATATCATTATTTTGTATAACATGCACTCAAGAACTTTTCAAGAAGTATGTCGGATACTTATTGTAGTCACGTAACCTCTAAATCTGACTTCAGATCATCCCGAAAATAATAAATTGATGAATTTACTCTTTTGTGGAATACCGTATAAGTATTGATCAAATTACTCCTTTCAGTTATTAAGGTTTTATTTTACTCTTCACAAAGTTATAAATGTGCCTTTTAATCTTTGGCAAAAGAGTAAACACATTAAATTTCTCTTTAGGAAAGGTAACATAATCTTTTACTCTTTGTAAAGTAAAAATTATAGATATTTATCTTTATGAAAAGAGTGAAAACATCATAATTACCTTTTACAATCATTTCATTTTCATAAAGTAAAAAAAAATATGTTATTTCTTTTAGTAAAAGAGTAAACTGCTTAAATTTATCTTTATAAATTATAAAGTCATCAAATTTACCGCTACTGATGGTAAAATCTTCAATTTACTCTTTTATAAGTGAAAAAACTGTACTTTTTTACTTTTTATTTCCAATTTTTACTCTTTTTAGTTTAGAGTGTATATAAGCTTATTGACCTGACTTAGTTGACGATGACTTTTGATTATTTTTCCACACAATACTCTTTCAAATAAATTTTTTTCAGTTCTTTTCTTAATCTCCTTGTACGAACTTTTTAATTCTGAAGTCTGTTTCTGCAGCGATCTGAAAAATTTAAGGAATTTTAAAATCTATTAAATTTGAAAATAAGAATTTGTTGTATATAGTATTTACACATTGTTTTTTTCTATCTCCAGGTAAACTACATTCTTGGATTTTTTGCTTTAAAATCGATTAAGGAGAGCTGCTTCTTTTTTTATTCATTTTCTTGATTAATCAATAATATTTTTGTCGAGAATTTTTTGAGGATTTTTTTAACTTTAAAATCTCTTTTTTTAATGAAGTATTTTCATTGTAGCACTTTCGTCTTCTTTTGACAAAACTGTTTTTTACCGCTTCCTGATTCTTGCAGCTCATCATTGCTTTCATTCTTTTTTTTTAATCTGTAAGATTTTGACCATGCTCTTTGTTTTCTTCTTCTTCCTCTAGGCTGCCTATCAGTCAATTCACTCACAAGTTTAAATTTTAATTCAACACTTTTTTTCTTTTGTGCCTTGTTTCTTGCTCTTTCTTTATTACAATATTTTTTATGGAGTTCAGGATTTTCTCGAATTTTTTTTCTTCTCGCGGCCTCAGCATCTCTTTTTTTTTAATTGTTCTTCTTTTGAAGCCTTATTTTTCTTTTGATTAAGTCCAAAATAAAATATTTGAAATTATTAATTTATAAATAATTATTTTGATTTTAATTGAATAAAAATATTTTATAAAATATCCCTAAATTTTAATAATTTAATGAAAATGCTAAAATTTTAACTGATGTATTTATTTTATTGATAATAAATTATTTATTTAAAAAAAATTAATGTTATTTACAAAAAAAAAAAATTAAAACTCAGTACACTTATAATATACAAATTCAATATTTTTACCTTTTTTTCTTTTTTGGCAATTTTTTTTTTACACTTAGCCTTTTTAATAGAGATTTCCTCTCGATAATCATTTTGTTGAAGTTTCCTTTTCAATGTAGAGCCTCTCGTTTCACGCATTATTCAGGAATGTCTTTTTAAAGTGTTTAGACACGGTACTGATTTTCACGGTACTGACGATTTCGTGTTTTTAATAATATACACTGAGAAAAAAACATAGTTGGCTTTACTACGTTAAGACCGATGAGCTTAACCAATGTACTGTTTCTCTCATTTACTACGGTAACATAGTAAATACAACTAGATTCTCTGGTCGGCATTCAGTAGCACATGATGAATAGATCTTAACCTCAAAATCTATATAATAAATTATACTATTAATTTGCATATTGTTATAATCTACAAACGAAAGTAGATGAAATAAGAATATTTAATTATAATAAAAGCCTAGAAGACTCAAAACGAGACTTTAAAGTCTTAAAACTTCGGATAGTATATCTTGAAAAAAGTAAATAAAATACTAATAAAGACTAGAAATTCCTACTACGTTCAATCTAGTAAATGCTACTAATATAAACGGTTAATTTGACTATATATTGAATACTAAAGTAACATGGTTATCGTTACTAGAGAACGTAATAAAGTCAACTATGTTTTTTTCTCAGTGTATATTTTCTTTACTAATGATGATTGACTTATCCAAACTAGAGACACTTTTTTATAGGTCACACATGTTTAATACATTATGAGATCTCCTGAACATGAAATTATTCTAATGTAAATACAAACCACGGTACTTTCATAGTTAAGGGGTGTCCTCGTACCGGCACAGAGATCTACCTCATCTACATTTGAATTATGCGTTTTAATAAAAATTTAACTATTTTTGACTAAAATTCATAGAAGAGGCACATTCTTAATATTCTAAAGAATTTATTGCAACGTCAAAAGACAGAATAAAAGTGAAAATGAAGACAAAAACTGCATAATACGATTATTCATAACTACATTGAAAAGTTAATCGTATTAAGCAGTTTTCGCCTTTATTTTTACTCTTATTTTGTCTTTTCACGTTGCAATAAATTCTTTGGTATGTTAAGAATGTGCCTCTCCTACAAATTTCAGTCATGAATAGTTAAATTTTTATTAAAATTCATAATTTAAATGTAGATAAGGTAGAACTCTATGTCGGTATGAGGATTCCCCTTAAGCGACAAGAAAAATTCCACGCGATTATTATTGTTTACAAACATGTTATACACGAAGGCAATATTTCACATAGTCAATAAAGTTTCTACTCTTACTAAGTTTATTAAAATTTTCAATAAGAATGGTATATAAGCAAAGGCTGACTTTCAAATAATATTATAATGTAATCAACTTCATTTTGAACAAAATCGATCTTCAAAATTCAAATGAATATAAAGTAGGTAGTCTTATAAAATCCGAAGATTTAGAGGTGGTAAAAAGTTAATGTCAACTGATTTTTACAGAAAGTATATGTATAATTTGCATGCTTAGATACCCAATAATGAATTTTGTATTTTTTCATAATAACTTTTAGTAATATACATGCCACGGTACTGATGATTTTCACATTTATTTTATTGTAACTTCCAGAATAGTTGTGCGTAGGTCATGTATTGCTCGAATTAGTTGAAATTAAATATAATTAAACTAACAATATTACATTGAACATAGAAAATTTAATTGTAACTGAATTTATTAACGGCTACATCATATTTGCCATTTTTTTGGAAATACCCATATATGATATATATACGGGTAAGAATAATACTTTTTTTTTAAGTACACGATGGTAACTGATTTGGCCGGTTTTGAGATATGATTTAGTATTATAAAAGTTAATAATCTGTGCAAAATTCCAACTATCTAGGTGCAAAACTCATGGGGATATAGCTTATCAAAGTTGAAAAATAGATTTTTTTTAGACTATTTTTGCTATTTTTGAAGATTTTTTTTCAAACACTTATTGTGCTCTTTTTGGACTTCATACTACGGATTTTTTTTTCATCAAAGCTTAAACTTTCTGTAGAATTTTTTTCAAACAAGACTGTTTATCAAGTTTTTGTAATGATTGTCACCTATGTAAAACCACTTTATTGCATTTTTTATGTGTTCTCAAACGCTTTTTTCAATGATTCATTAGAAATCAATTATAAACTACCTTTTACTATTGAAAAGATTGGAAAAAATCCTAACTTTTTATGAGGTACAGAACTAAAAATTATCGATCCATATCTCTGTTACAATGATTTAAATTCTACAATTTTTCTGAAAATTACCATTTTTGTCAATTTCACACTCGGATAAAGTCTTTCTATATGAACCGATTAGTCTAAAAATTTAAGTCAATACTGTTAAAACATACCTGGTTAGGTAACACTACTGGCATGTCTTTGTTATATTTTGTTAACTTTTAGTGTAATAAAATAATTATTCAACATACTTTTTAAAAAAATAGTAGTAAATCTTTCCAAAAAGCTTTGAAAAGTTCATCTACAACGTTTGGAACCATAGTTATTACGCAGTTTGCTATGCAAGCTCAGGGCAGGTGGCTTTATGAACTATTAGGCAGTTGACTATGCAAGCTCAGAGTAGGTGGTGCTCTGAGCTCTAGCGCTGTCATGGCGGTACACTATTATGTATGTGTGCATGCGTGAGCATATACGTGTTGCTGTGTGCGTGTAAAGACACGCAACGCCCCTCTATTAGAGAAGGGGCTTCCCCCAGTACTTTCAGATGTCAAACACATAATTTTTATCTTATGTTATGTGACGTCATTGAATAAACACAAATAGACTTACGAATACACTCATACATGTTAACATCGCAAGTTCGCCGTAGTGTGACCGTCATGACAGAGCTAGCCCTGGTGAAAAAAATCAGGTGACAAATCACCTGATTCCTCAGGTGATTTATCATGCTAAAACATCATGTAATGATATTTTTTATGTTTACACGTTCCAAACAATGCTTAGTCAATTTAAAACAATTTTTGAAAATTTTTGAAATTTTTTAATTTAAAATTTTTTTTGTAATTTAGTCAAAATTTTTTCTAAGACCAAATTATCTAAAAAATTTTCTGAGTTCAAAATTTTTAAAAATTTTTAAAAACTGTTTTGAATTGACTAAGCATGGTTTGAAACGTGTGAAAACCAAAAAAATCGTTTCATGATGTTTTGACATGATAAATCACTTGATAAATCAGGTGATTTATCACCTGTTTTTTTTTTAACAGGGAGAACTCTAAGCGTTACCTACTCTGAGCTTGCATAGTCATGCTACGACAACCTTGCGATATTGACATGTATGAGTGCATTCATGAGTCTATCCGTGTATATTCAACGACGTCATATCAAGATGAAGTGAAACTTGTGTTCGACATCTGAAAGTAGTGGGAGAAGCTCCTTCTCTAATTGCAGCGTGTTGCGCATCGTTGCACGTATACATACTGCACACATACGTGGTAGTGTGCCGCCATGACAGCGCCAGAGCTCAGAGCGCCACCTACTCTGAGCTTACATAGTAAACTGCTTAAGAGCATGACGAAGCTGTCCGCCTTCTAATAATATTTCCAATCCTAACTTATGAATAAACGATGCGTTTAATCGAGTTTTTTTGCTACAAAGAAAAAATTTGTAAGATTAAACCCTAGTGCGGACAACTCAAGAAATCCATCAAAATATTATACATACAAAGTTATAATAAAAACTTTCAATGTATCGTATTTTAAGGTTAGGTTTGTCGAGTTTGATATCTAATTTCCAATCTAAGCTCATAAAAAAATAATAAGTCCAAATGATTTTTTATTTTAACAAAAATTATTGTATTAGTATAGCTTTAGTGCGGACAAGTCATTATATTTGTTTAATTTAAGAATTTAAAAAGATATTGATAAAATAAAAAAAGCAAAACTCGATTGCTGCAGCTCCGACTGTTGTTCTATACGAATTATTAAATAAAATATAGATAAAATTATTTACCATTCAAATAGATAAATTTAACAATTTACTAAACATTTTATGTCTGTAAAAAATCTGTTATAAATATGTAAAATATAAAAATATTTATAATGACTCTTCTATATCCAAACAATAATATTTTCAAACCAAAATTATATATTTTCAAACATGACAACGCACATGTAGTAAGTTCTTTGAAAATCATGCTTTCATTGTTTTTACAACAAAAATTTTCTCTTAATTATTGCAATGAACTGTATAAAAGTAATTTCAAGGAAGTAAATTAATTTATGTAATACTTTTTAGTGTATTTTCTCCATTATAAAAGCGTGTTTTTAGAATGTTTTTTTTTTAATTTTTTTTATTTTCTACTTTTTAGTTAAAATTGAATTTTCCATGAGTAATTTTGTTTAAAATCTTGTATTAAATTGTATTATTTTTTAAAAATCTTGTATTTAATCGTATCTTCTATATATTGCCCTATCCCATATATATATTCCCCTATCTCCTATATATTTCTCTATCCCCTATATATTCCACTACTCATATACATCTCCTTATCCTCTATATTTTCCCTATACATTCCCCTATCCCTATGCATTTTCTACAACTATCAACTCAACAACATTCTATCAACTCGCGCCGACCCAAAGATGCCTCCCCACTTAAACTTCCTCGGAGATGGCTTTGCACACCCGTCATCGCCGACCTGACAACAGATTATTGCATTGTTATCGGAGACCAAGGTCTGTGTAAAATTTCAGAAATTTCCATCGACAAAAAGTGCCTCAAATCGAGCGTGCAAAATTTGATTACAGATAGACAGACAGACAAACAGACAGACGTGAAAGCAAGCTTAATAAAAGCGCGTAAAAAAACTACACGAACTAAGCAGAATATATATTCAAAAGAAGTTAACGTTAATTAATTCAATAAAACGAAGAAAAGTTTTTTTGCAAAGCAATCATTATTTTCAACAATAATTTCTTTGTGAAAGAACAATATTCGATAAACTATGTAGATGGATTAGATATTTTTGTGTTCCAGTGGTAGCTCACAGGTATTCAAGCTCTATATTCAAATTAGAATTTTAAGTTTTTCATGAACATTAGCTATAATTGTCTCTTTTTAATAAAATATTTAACGTTTTTAATAATAATTTTTTTCAAATAACTAGCCGTTTATTCTTGTTAATTTTGATTAATTTTGTAACGTTTATATTTTATATGTTTACAGTTATATCATAATGACCAATGATTGATTTAAAATCTAAGTAAAGTTTTGCTACTCTGTTGTAAATGAGAAAATATGTATGATGTTGGTAGTTAGAAATTGATATATATAAACTATATGGAATAGAGTAATAATGAATTGTTCTAAGAATCGATTTTCTGATCTGTGTAAATCTTCATAAAATGATACCAATTTACATGCAAAATTAAATTTTTCATAAGGCGGCATTGCAAATTTTGCACATTGGATCTCACATGAAGTTTATATGTTACAAATCATCTTGTATCTTGTGATTATAAGACATGTAAGGTCTAATATTAAATTCATGTGAGATATTATCTAATTTCATGTGAAATATTTATTAAGAAAAGTTATTTTTTATTTCACAACCGGGAACGGATATTTTAAAAGTTCTTAGGTTACCTATAATAGAAACAATCAAATAATTCAGTTACATATGAAAAATGTTTTTGTCGAATATAATTTTTTTTGTAACGTTATACAAGTATCACTTTAATATTACATTTACAATATTATGAAGAAATTAGTTCTTAACGAAATTTCAATTTAAATAATAATCTCAATATAATTTTAAATGTAAATAATGATTGTTGTGTCAAATGCCATTTTATGATTAAATGGAAATGAACTGTGAAAATCACATTAACTTTTAATTATTATGTAAATTATATTATACTGAATTTTATCAACTACTTATATTTAATCGATTATACACGGAGCGAACAAATCGGGAATACTTCCTTGCGCCCTCTACTGCTATAGTTCCGTACACATGTTTTTGGAAATAGACCTTGTGTATAAGCAACGATTCCATAACCCATCGGGAAAAAGTCCGAACGCTTATAGGAAAAAGTCCGAACGCTTATAGAAATAATAAAAAAAAAATAAAAAAAAAAAATAAAAAATATAAAAAATAAATAACGCTTGTACGCAAGGCGAGACGCAAGGCCTATTTCCAAAAACGTGCGTACGGAACTGTAGCAGTAGAGGGCGCAAGGAAGTATTCCCGATTTGTTCGCTCCGTGTATAAGTTGAGTTTCTTTTTAAGAATTATATTCTTACATGAAATTGCAAATGTAATATTAGAATGATACTTGTAAATCATTGCAAAGAATATTTTTTGTTTGATAACAACACGTTATCAATGCATAAATGATAATAATTGATAAATTATTATATTTGATTGTTTTTATTTCAAATACATAAACAGATCTTTTAATGAATTAATTATTTATAAAACATATTTGTAATTATATAGGGTATCAAACACTTTCATCACTTGGGGTAGGATGTTGAAAATACAATAATTATATTAAAATATGCTAACATTTCTTATTATGAAACATAATTTGTTTTCATATCATATTTAAAAAAAAAGTAATTTCTCTTTTCTGGATTAAAAAACATAATTATGCACTTTAAAAAGTGACATATAATTATGCATACGTTAATATTATATATTTAAATATATAAACAAACAAAAGTATCATAAAAGAAAAAAACAAGTGATCTTTACAGTTTTTTATTTCGTACTATATTCTGATGTTGTGTGTACTTTTAAAATTTTTATTGTGTACATATACATATATATATATATATATAAATATATATATATATATATATATATATATATATATATATATATATATATTTGTGTGCAATATTTGTGTGTAATATTATTGTATTGTGTCAATATGTATGGCACATAATACGTAATATCTGACATATTTTCTAAATAAGCTA
The DNA here is from genome assembly GCA_017163975.1 of Anastatus disparis. Classification (NCBI taxonomy): domain Eukaryota; kingdom Metazoa; phylum Arthropoda; class Insecta; order Hymenoptera; family Eupelmidae; genus Anastatus; species Anastatus disparis. The sequence goes on from JAFFSR010000302.1 coordinate 3,409,829, forward strand.
TTAACTTGCAAAAACCAATGATTATGAATATTATATCAAAATTAAAGAGATGGAAACCAGTTTAATATCTAAACCTTGATAAATAATAAATAAACCAAATAATGACTAATGATAGAAGTAATTAAAGTTAAGAACTGCCATTTTTCGTAACATTTTATAACTTCCCTGGTAGAAAATGAAACGCTTTTTCTACCATTTTATGGCCATTTCTTTAAAGTGAAGAGCAGAAAATGGGAATGTTTTATGGGCATTATTTGAACTAATATGAAACGTTTTTTTCAACCTTCATAGTGCTAAAAAATGCTAATAAAATGTTGAGTCTGATCCACTATTATTTGAATATAGATAGTTAACAGTAGAGTCTATCAAATTGTGCTCTAATTGATTACTATTAAGAATCATTTAAGGTTTTTTCTTGAAAGTTATTATTAATCATTAATAGAATCACTTTTGTTAATATATTCGCGCGTATATTTTGAGTTGTGATCGGATTGTTAGAGGTTATTTTTAAACGATTAATAAAATTTTCCATTTATTATTTTAAAAAACGATATTTTTATACTCGTTTCGTACTGCGTTTCATATTTTTATTTTAAGAAAATTTAATATTATTTTTATTTTTATAAATACCAATAAAAATAAACATTGACGAAGGAATGTGAATAAATACTAATCTATATTTTCTCGCCACGTGGCAAAAGTGAGGTTATGATTTTACCTATGATCTGAAAAATTAAGGACTCATTACTGAAAAGTTATATAACTAGTCAAAAAAAGTTGTCCACAGTTTACCTAATTTTTAGATAGCTGTTACTGATTTTTTCTCTCCGTTTACTTAAAATGCGTATTTTTTTGGCTAAATACAAAAATTTTGAACAACATTTTTATATTAGCATTTTTTGCCTATAAGATGCTAACCAATATACCAAAAAATTTGAGCTCTGCAGATTCAGCAAAAAATTGCCATTTATTCGCCAATATTGACATGACAAAATATTACTATTGAAAATGGTCATAAATTGTTGTTTACACCATTTTTAATGTTCAAATTTCTACCAGGGTTTTAATAACAGTCATTAACGGTTACTATCACCTGCGTAAAAAAATTAAGTTTGAGAAAACTTTAGCTAACGTTTACGTTTAGAAGAACTTTATCCAAACTTGGCCAATGTGACTATGCCAGACTTTGATTTTTAATATAACATTTCGCTCAAGTTCATGAAAAATTTGAGACACGTTTAGCAAAAGTTCAGCAACAGTTTTTCTTAAATTTGGCCAAAGGTATGGGGTAGTTATTATGAATATCGTAAAGAAGTTTTTAAAATCTTCATGTTTATAAACTTCATTGCCACTTAAGCAAACGTTTAGCTAAAATTAAAATGAACTTTGTCAAATTTTATATAGATTAATTATAAAATTAAGATAAATTTATTAATTATTTTAATGGATTTTATTAATTAAAAATTTGTATTTTAATATTTTATTATTTTGTATTTTTAAAATTATCATTTCATTGGTAGAAAATTAACCATATTTTAGGTTGAATTTCTGGTCAACGAAAGTTAAAATAACACTTATCTAGAAAGTCTAGAAATTCTTTGGATAAGATTTTTAGGTAAGTGTCATTTTACCTGCCATTAACCAGAAATTCTACCGAAAATATGCTTAGTTTTCTACCAGGATTAATACGTGAAATTAAACTTTTTTTTTTAGTATTTACAAAAAGTCTCTCTGCTATAGAAAGTTTACGTTTTTAATTTTTAAAATCCCTAAATTACATACATTTTTTAAAAAATAGTAAAGAAACGTATTTTAAAGATAATATAAAAGTCACATAAAAAATATAAATTAAAGAATAGAATATTAATTTAAAATCAATTTTTTCTTCTGGGTACTGTCATAAAAAGATTGATTTTCTTATTTGAAAATCTTATTTTGAGCAACTATGATGAAAATATAATAGAAATATTAAAAATATTTAAAATAAATTCATTTAAACGATTCATAATATTATTATTGAAAATATTTTTTTATAAAGGATTTTTCTATATAATTTGCATTTTAATGGAAAAAAAACTAAAAAACTAAAAAACTCAATATTCTTTTATAGTTTCTGCGAAAGTACATATAATTCACAGAGTATAAGTTTAACTCAGCAGCAAGTTAGGAGACAGCAGATCATCTAAAATAGTTAAAAAATAATTACAAAGTGAGTGATCTTTTTATAAACAATTATTTATAAAATTGAAAATAATACATTTAAAAATAACCTTCTATAACCCTGATGGAAAATTCTTTTTTTGACAAGTTTGCTGGTCAACTTATGTTAAAATGACACTTATTTAGAAATTTTAGCTGAACATATTGAGTTGCATAAGAGCTTAAACTCTTGATGGAGGTTCAAATTTTCATATTTCGTTAAAAGCAAATGAGAAAATTGAATTGCAATATTTTTTATAACGCTTTAAAAAAAAGGTGCTTTTTTTATAAATAAATGAAGCTGAGGCTTTATTTATAACTTTTACGAATTTGCTATTTGAATATTCTTATAGCTGCATTCAAAACGAAGATTGACAAAAAAGAGAACTCTCTAAAGCCAACACTGAAAAAAAAGCCGAACTCACACGCTGCGAAGTCGATTGTTGTGAGTGATTTGGACAACATTCGCAGCTATTAATAACGGAAAATCGCTATATAAGAGTGCGTAACAATATCGCAGCCAATCATTCGAACTTTCTGTATAAAAGATTACAATTGATCGGAGCAGAGCGCTGCGACTAAGCTGCGTTGTGGCTCGCTACGGCTCTCCGTAGTCTACGGCACAGAAAGCTGAATCCAAGCCCAACGACTAAACTGCTTTGTCGCTCGCTACGGCTCTCCGTAGTCTACCGCACAGAAAGCTGAATCCAAGCCCAGCGGCTAAACTGCTTTGTCGCTTGCTCCGTCTCTACGCATTGAATCATGCAGAAGGCCGAAGGCAAACACTGCGAATAAACTCTGTAGTCGCTCACTACGGTTCTCTGTACTCTAACGTATACAGAAAGCTGAATTCGAACATAGCGATTTATTGCGTGGTCGCTCGCTTTGAATGCCGATCTCAAGCATTGCGACAACGCTTTGAACACGCTTACTTGGTTAATAAATATCATTGAAAAAATGATAATTTTTACTTCCTTTTATATTTTTTTTTAATGTTCATGTAATTATGTGAATACATAATTTTGAACTATTTTCAAAAATTTATAATTTATAAATACAGTTAATGCTTTAATATCTTTGATGATTTTTTTTTATTTTCAGATTTATTAGGACATATTTAAAGTTAAATAGTTAAAAAACTATACTAATAAATCTATTAACAAATCTAAAAATAAAACAAATAAAAAATTGAGAAAGAAAAAAACTTTTTTTAACAAACAATTTATGTAATTATGGATACTAACATTTATGAAGTTATTACTAAACATTAGATTACCTTAATTATATTGTTCCAAATTTCATACGCAAGTTTTATTCACTTGACGAAAAAGGGAAAATATTTACAGATGATTTTTATGCTATTTTAAATTCTTAATTAATTTAGGTACATAATAAATAATAAATATTTCCAAGTAAAAAATACTCAAAACCTGGTAAAACTAAGATTTATTGGTGATATCGTCACTACATATTTACACATGATATCTGATAAAAATGTATTTTTACGTTTTCTTCAAAACAAAGTGCGTTTGAAGAAAGAAAATCTTACAATTGATTAAAAATGACTGTTTTTAATACTTTTCCGCAAATTCAGGGGTTTTCAAAAATTGTCTTCGTTATCGCTGAAATTTATTCGTTCTTTATAAAAAAATATTAAGTCAAGTCATTAAATATCAAATCAACTTAGGCAGTTTTTGTGTATATTCAATAGTGATCTTCACCTAACAGGTAAGTTAAAAAGTCTACATATTGTAATTATAACTTAATTTCACTCAAAAAATTTGAGTAAATAAAAATATTCCATTACTTTGAATTTTTAACCTCAAAATTTTTGATTTTTATTTTGGAAACCAAATGGAACATATTCCCAGACTTATTGATTTTTATTATTTAGCCGTGTGAATTCATGTTAAATTTTATATATATATATATATATATATATATATATATATATATATATATATATATATATATATATATATATCTACAAGTTCTATGGATTTAATGTTATAACTAAGACTATTATTTTATTAAGATTTCATAAAATGGAATAAAATAATATACTAACGAAAATTATTTTAAATAAATTTCAAAGATATATTGGTACATCCTTAGAAGTTTCAACTTTAAATATCACTTTTTTCAAGTTCAGAAATCAAGTCAAGAAAATTGTGGTACGATTACATTTAAAAATATAATATTTAATAAATTGCCATACAGCTTTCGAAGCCTCAGGAAAATTTTTTTCCAACGCTATTACTATTTTAACGGCATGTCGGAGCTGCAGCAATCGAGTTTTGCTTTTTTTATTTTATCAATATCTTTTTAAATTCTTAAATTAAACAAATATAATGACTTGTCCGCACTAAAGCTATATTTATACAATAATTTTTGTTAAAATAAAAAATCATTTGGACTTGTTATTTTTTTATGAGCTTGGATTGGAAATTAGATATCAAACTCAACAAACCTAACCTTAAAATACGACATATTGAAAGTTTTTATTATAACTTTGTATGTATAATATTTCGGTGGATTCCTTGAGTTGTCCGCACTAGAATTTAATCTTACAAATTTTTTCTTTGTAGTAAAGAAACTCGATTAAACGCATCGTTTATTCATAAGTTAAGATTGGAAATATTATTAGAAGGCGGACAGCTTCGTCATGCTCTTAAAAGCTAGTTCTATAGCCTTTAATATAATATTATCTCCTACTACTCGATAGCGGTATTTAGATCCAACTACAACATAACCAACTTTTATTGAGTCTAAAGGGCCATAAATAATTATGTTAACAGTAATTGGCAATTCAAAATTTGAATAAATTTTTGAAAACCCCTGAATTTGCGGAAAAGTATTAAAAACAGTCATTTTTAATCAATTGTAAGATTTTCTTTCTTCAAACGCACTTTGTTTTGAAGAAAACGTAAAAATACATTTTTATCAGATATCATGTGTAAATATGTAGTGACGATATCACCAATAAATCTTAGTTTTACCAGGTTTTGAGTATTTTTTACTTGGAAATATTTATTATTTATTATGTACCTAAATTAATTAAGAATTTAAAATAGCATAAAAATCATCTGTAAATATTTTCCCTTTTTCGTCAAGTGAATAAAACTTGCGTATGAAATTTGGAACAATATAATTAAGGTAATCTAATGTTTAGTAATAACTTCATAAATGTTAGTATCCATAATTACATAAATTGTTTGTTAAAAAAAGTTTTTTCTTTCTCAATTTTTTATTTGTTTTATTTTTAGATTTGTTAATAGATTTATTAGTATAGTTTTTAACTATTTAACTTTAAATATGTCCTAATAAATCTGAAAATAAAAAAAATCATCAAAGATATTAAAGCATTAACTGTATTTATAAATTATAAATTTTTGAAAATAGTTCAAAATTATGTATTCACATAATTACATGAACATTAAAAAAAAATATAAAAGGAAGTAAAAATTATCATTTTTTCAATGATATTTATTAACCAAGTAAGCGTGTTCAAAGCGTTGTCGCAATGCTTGAGATCGGCATTCAAAGCGAGCGACCACGCAATAAATCGCTATGTTCGAATTCAGCTTTCTGTATACGTTAGAGTACAGAGAACCGTAGTGAGCGACTACAGAGTTTATTCGCAGTGTTTGCCTTCGGCCTTCTGCATGATTCAATGCGTAGAGACGGAGCAAGCGACAAAGCAGTTTAGCCGCTGGGCTTGGATTCAGCTTTCTGTGCGGTAGACTACGGAGAGCCGTAGCGAGCGACAAAGCAGTTTAGTCGTTGGGCTTGGATTCAGCTTTCTGTGCCGTAGACTACGGAGAGCCGTAGCGAGCCACAACGCAGCTTAGTCGCAGCGCTCTGCTCCGATCAATTGTAATCTTTTATACAGAAAGTTCGAATGATTGGCTGCGATATTGTTACGCACTCTTATATAGCGATTTTCCGTTATTAATAGCTGCGAATGTTGTCCAAATCACTCACAACAATCGACTTCGCAGCGTGTGAGTTCGGCTTTTTTTCAGTGAATAGGAGCTGAGATAAGTTTTTTTTTTCAAATCACAGCCACTTTGTTTATAACAATTAAAAAAAGTAGATAAGCTATGTCTCTTCTGGACCACTGGTCCAGTAATGCTATGTTCCTTCTGGGCCGGTAATGCTATGAGGTATTTCTGGCTCACGCGGGTATGAGCGCTATGCCATAGCGACATATCTAATATTTTAAATATAATAATTTATATTATAGTTTTTATATTATAATTTTATGAAAAAGCCCGCAGCGGTATGCGATACGGGCCTATCTACTACTTTTAAGATTATAATTATATTTAATATTCGATGATTGTGTAATGCTAGATCCGTAATTTATTTATATTAATTTATTAAAATTCTTTTGAAATAAAATTTTCGGTGAAATTTTTTTTATAATAAATAATTATTAATAATAATAATTAATTATTTAAAAAATTTAATCAATATTTAAATAAAAAAAGGATTGTATTCGATAAACTACGGATATACAAGTTTCCAAAATTAACGAATACGACGACTCCGTGGTCAAGTGGTATAAGTACCTGCCTCTCGAGCAGAGGGTCGTGAGTTCAATCCCAATCGAAGTCAACTTTTTTTTCACTTTAAAAATTTCTAAATATTATTTCAAATTAAAAATTTATTTAATTTGAAATGAAAAGCCATTTAAAAAATTTATTTGCATTGAATAAAAATATAAGTCGTGTATAATACTACCAGTGATCTACATTATCGACCCATGATGGGGGTACTTCTTAACATTTGTAATAGAAGAAATGGATGGGAATCAATGGTAGAAGAGTGGGGACACTTGTACATATACAAGCAGCTTTGCTTAAAGAAATCATTCCTTCGCTCGATGGCTTGGAAAACGGATCTGTCTCTACTATAATGGCTCAGGAAGGTTGAACGAAAAAGATTCTCTGCTGCTGGGATGGATGTGACAAGATCTCTTTCTTTATCACTCTGTGATAAAGAATCGACTTTCTCTCTCTCTCTCTCTGTGAGTATATCAACTTGTGTTCTGTTTAGCTCTTATTACTTTTTGGCCTTGTACTCTGCTTCTGCTGCCTTCGGGCGTCTTGTTACAGGTAACTGCAAGCGCATTTTGCAGAGCATCGATTGTCCTAATAGACTGCACTTTTGGTGAGCTCTGCAACATAAAAACATCTAAAGTTATCTTGCGGTGCCGACATTTTGAGGTTAGGTCCATCCATCAATTTTGAGGTTAGTTTCAATAAGTCTTCAGCTAGTAACTGCCTGTGAAGCCAGGTGCGCTGTAACCGTTACCATAGGAGCGCTGTTCTCTACATCATCGACTGTTGCTGTACTTCAACGTTACCGATTGTGAGTACTGTCTGTTTAACATTTATACTTTGAGTTTTAACTGGGAGGTGACTCTCTGTACACGGCCTGTCTCTTTGCTGCGTTTTATCGAGTATGGTAATTTGTTCTCTCTGTAAAGCAGCTATCCTTCGCACCGACTCTTCGCGTCTTTGCATTAATTGTTCAGCAATTTATCACTTGGTTTGCTGTGATAATTCCTGGTTTCGACCTAATAATATTCTTGCTTGTTGCGAAAAGCGCAAAACCACAAGAATTGTCACCGCGAGTAGTGCTTTGGGTGTGGTTTCCCCTAATAAATTACTTTCTGCCTCCTCAGGGCCATTATTAGATTCTTTGCCCAATCAGGGCTCTCAAAAAAGGGGTGCGGTCTCCCCGCTCCACCCACTTGAACCGTTACTAAGGCGACGGTGCCGGTCGGAGTCAAGCTCCTCCCAATCCTCGATTGAGAGTAGTACACCGGTGGGCGTTAAGCCTAAACTTGTTGCTTCCTCTAGTCCTCACTTATTGGCTCCTGAGCCCAGTGCTACTGCATCGAGTCTTCTTGCGATCTCTCAACCAGGGCCCGTTAACATGTCGGACAGTGAGTGGCTTGCTAATTTTAAGTCTGACAATGACTTAAAATTCGCGGCTCAGATGGAGAAAACGGACAAGCTGTTACTATTGACTACTCAACTTGTTGGTGAAGTGGGTTCGCTGCGCAATGACATTCGTGAGATTAAGCAGTCTCTATCGGATGTTGAAAAGCGTCAAGATTTGCTTTCTGATCGGCTTGATGAGCACATTGCTACTTGTTCTGCAACAACTTCTGCACCTGCTGACCCGTTAATGTCTGATACGTATGAAGTTTTGTTCTCGGGTATTCCATCAACTCTATCAATAAGTGATAATGAGATAATCAATACTATCTTGAGAGCAATCGGGTTAGAGCAGGCTTGTATGATGCTCATCGATTCTCGTGAATGGCTTCCTTCTGTTCCTATGGAAACGGATGAGCCTGAACCTTCTCAAAAGGATAAATTTCGAGCAATCGTTGGGCGCTTCACATCTGATGCAATTAGAGATACTATAGTATCAAACTCTGCTAAGCTGAGAGATTTTACTGTTTCGAAACTTTTTTGGTATAAAAGGTTCTTCGAAGATCTTTGCTCGTCCTATTTGGCCCAAACCGGTCTTTGAATTATTAGTTAAGGCGAATGCGGTATACAAGGAGCTAAACTATATGCGTCCTATTGTTCGAAACTTAAGAGTCTGCATGCGTCCCCATAAGGAGGCTGAGCTGATTCCAATTTTGGATGAGGCTCACTTGTCGAGGCTAACACCAAATAAAAACAAAAAATAGGGTTTGCTTGGCTCTTGTGTGACTAATAACCCTTCTTTTATTGCAAACTTATCAAATAGTCGTAATAACGTTTTTTCACATACTTTATCTAATAACGTAATAAATTCAAACTCTACTGTTATCTCTGTGCCAAAAAGTGGCCTACAATTTTTTCAAAATATACAAATTTCTCATGCTAATGTTAATCGGCTCAAAACTCATTTCTCCCTTATAGAACATCATATTACTTCTAATCAACCGGATATATTTGCTGTTACAGAGACGTTCTTAACTGAATATGATGATTCTTCTATTATCTCTATTGATCACTACAATTTCTTTAGGTTAGATAGAGTGGGTAAAATTGGCGGTGGAGTTGGCTTCTATGTGCGAGATTTTCTCAAAGTCAGCATACTTTCTCAATCAGATGCCGTTTTCGATAATACAGCAGAGTATATCATAGCTGAAATCTCTCTAGGTGCTGAGAAACTCATTTTTGCGGTAGTATATCTGAGGCCAAAGGGCCTTTTTCCTGAGGATTTCTTTAACTCATTATCTGAGTTATTACCATCGTACAAAAACATTGTCATCACTGGTGATTTCAATATCAATTTGTTGGCTAAAAATTTTAGCGCAGACTCTTTCCGCTCAATGATTGAATCACTTGCCCTTTACTTAGTACCTTCCGAACCTACTCACCATACCCTTACAACTGATCATATTTCTCATACCTGGATTGATCTCTTCATTTTAAATGACGAAAATTCTTTGGTGTCTTACAGTAAAACATCATCTCCTTTCATAGCAGGTCACGATCTGATTACTATCTCTTTTAAGGCTTTTAAGCCTCAGGCTGCAACTAAAATAATCAATTCTCGTAATTTTGCTAATATTAATCTTCAAACTCTAAACAGTATGATTTCATCTTCTCTTTCAAATTACTCACACGAGAGCTGTGTTTCATCTTTGGGCACTGCCTCTTCTTCTGTTGATATGTTAGTTCATAAGTTGTCTTCTGTTCTTGTTTCGTCCTTTGATTCTTGTGCACCAATTAAAGCACTTAAATTAGACATTAAGAAAAAACCGTGGGTCACATCTGATATTAGATTTCAGATGAGAGAGCGTGATAGAGCTTATCGTCATGCTGTTCGATCCGGCTCTGCTCAGGCAGTTTTAAGATATAGGAGACTCAGAAGTGAAATTTCAAATGCGCTTGACTCTGCAAAAAACAATTATATAGCTGATCGTCTTAATTCTGTGGGTAACTCTTCTAATCGCTGGAACATTCTTCACAAGATTGGTCTGGCTTCAAGGATATTGCCTTCACCGTTACAGTATTTCTCCTCAAATGTTCTTCTCTCTCACTACACTACAATTTCTTCTGCCACTCCAGCTTTGTCTGAGGGTGAGTTGAGAGAAGTGCTTGCAGTACCACTACGTATTGACTTGCCTGTCTTTAATTTTGCCCCAGTTAATTGTTCTCTTGTCGAGTCTTTTGTGCGCCTTGGTACTTCCAGGACTTTTGGTCCTGATGGCATTATGGCTCAGATGCTTAAAATGACGAGTCAATCCTCTGTTGATCTCATTACTTCCATCATAAATTGCTCGCTCGCATCTGCTGTTTTTCCGACTGATTGGAAGAGGGCCTTTCTGCTTCCATTGGCAAAGACAAATAAGATAGATTCACCTTCACAAACTCGGCCCATTGCCAAACTTTCTGAAGTTTCCAAAATCCTGGAGAGAGTAGTGCATTCTCAGTTTAGCTCCTTTATTGAATCAAATTCTCTGTTCGATAGTCTACAGACAGGCTTCCGTAAATCTAATAGTACCCAGACTGCGCTCTTGAAGCTTCTTGAAGATGCACGGCTGGCTATTGATAAAAGAATGATTACTACTCTATTGCTCTTTGATTTTTCCAAGGCTTTCGACACAGTGTCACATATTCGTCTGCTGTTCAAACTTCGTCGATTTAATTGCTCAGATACTGTTATACGATGGTTTGCGTCGTATCTCAGCAAGAGATCCTATGCTATTACGGACTTGGAGGGTCATGTCGGTGAGTGGGTCACCTGCACGGCAGGTGTTCCTCAGGGCAGTGTCTTGGGTCCGCTGCTTTTCTCTGTTTTCATCAACGATTTATCTTCTGTTTTAACCAGATCGTCTCATATACTGTTTGCTGATGACTTGCAGGTGTACCACTCATTTCTGCCCGCAAATCTGAATGACGAGATTGACTTTCTAAATCATGAAGTTGCTGCAGTTGTTAAGTGGGCTGTTGACAATGGTCTTGCCTTAAACCCATCCAAAATGCAAGCAATGTTCATTGGTAGCGAGCAATTCATCTCAAGAATTGATCTCTTTTCTTGCCCTAAAATTCTCGTAAATGATAAGGTGGTGCCGTATACTAGTTCGGTCAAAAATTTGGGTATCTGGATAACTAGTACTTTAAACTGGAACAAGCAAGTGGGTTCGGTGGTTGGACGTATCTTTGGTACCCTTTATTCATTAAAGTTCCATAGACATGCTCTGTCTAGGCAGGTCAGGAAAAACCTTGTCGAAGCTCTTATCTTTCCTATAATAGACTACTGTTGTGTAGTCTATGATGACTTACCTCAGACGTTAAACATTAAACTTCATCGGGCACTTAATGCCTGCGTTAGATTTGTCTGTGGAAATATAGGAAGACAAGAAAGGGTTACGCCCTTTCGCCTGCAGTTGGGCTGGTTGTCGGTGAGCCACAGGCGTTTCTATTTCAAGTCAACTCTTGCTCACTCTATTGTTTCGTATCAAAAGCCAAGCTATCTGGCTGCTAAATTCGATAGGGTAAACATTGATACAGTTGTTCGAACTTCGACTAGACTACCAACTAGACTTCTCATTTGCCCCGTTGTTCGAACTGCTGCTATGCTACATTCTTTCGTATACACGGCATCTAGCTTTATTAATGTTAATACCTCCTTATTCGCTAGTTTTGAACTAGGACAAACACAGTCCATTAAGGCTAAACTGTACAACAAGTTCTTGCTTGAGGAGCGCACTGAGTGGTTGGGCGAGACAGAGGGTCAATGAGTGTATTTGCATATTATGGTACACTTTACTACACACTTTGTTCTGTAGATCTCCAACGGTTTAATCATTGTGTAACTTGTTGATCAGATGAGTGCAGTTTTAATTAAGTGTAACAAAATTATACTTTTAAAATCATAATTTTTAATTGTACTTTTATCACAGAGAGAGAAATCTCAATTGAATATAATCAAATTTATTACTATTGTTCTTGCTTGATATATTTGCATTTTATGTTATTTTGTAATCAACATTATGTATTACTTTTGGGTCATACGGGGTTGAACCCCATGATCTGTAATAAAACTGAATCAATCAATCAATCAATCAATCTGTCTATTTATACAAATATACTACTGTTTTCTCTCTTGTACGATAGTTGATGTCAAGGATAAGATTTTCCTAACTACAACAGAGTTGGAATCATTTTTAAAAGGAGTTACAGCCAAGTCTTTGAGTCAGGCTATTTGTCTTGCACATCCACCAAGTGCCTCATCCTAAATAAACCTTTTACTGAAGGGTCAGCCTTTTATAATGATTCTCCCACTCACACAAGTTTTCAAACGTTATAACTGATGGCGCTGATTATCCGATCGGGCAGATGTTCCAGCTAGAAAATATTCTCTATTTCGATTCCGGACGGACGTTCAGAAAACAAAGAAACTGATTTTATATCGATGATTTTTTTATCTTCAAAAGCTCTTCAACTGATGACATTCGTTTAAAATAAATTTTTTCTAATACGTGCTGGGTAAGTGGCCTATAGCGCGTGCATTTCGGGGTAGTAAGTAGCTGATAGCGCGCGCCACGTGTGTTGTTTTTTGAGGGTATGTATAATATTATTTTATATTAAATCACGTAAATACGTTACATTCTGTAAAATAATGTCACGCAAAAGCGTTAATTAATGTAAAACCGCAAAGGTTTATACAAGCGCAGCGCTCTCATACTGTATCTGAAAAAACATCGACCATATGATGAATTTTATACTCTATCTCTCTTTAACCTCTGACAAAGTAAATCGTATCATCTATTCTTGTATTATTTTTACATTAACGAAATCGTAATTATTCGGTATATACGTGAAATTGGTGAACTAAAAGTATGTAATTTAATTACAAATAATAGTACCAAAAAGTATTGAAATATACTATTGCGAGTCAGTCGTACGGCAGATATGAGAGAGAGAGAGAGAGAGATTGATTGATTGATTGATTCATATTTATTAAAGATCGTGGGGTTCAACCCCGTATGACCCAAAAGTAATACATAATGTTGTTTACAAAATAAAATATAGTGCAAATATAACAAGCAAGAACAATAGTAAAATTTTGAATATATTCATATGAGATTTCTCTCTCTGTGATAAATGTGAAAAATTATGATTATAAAAAGTATAAGATTGTTACACTTTATTGAAGCTGTACTCATCTGATCAACATGTTACACAATGAATATACAGTTGGAGGCCTACAGAACTAAATGTGTAGTAAAGTGTACCATAATATGAAAATACACTCAATGACCCTCTGTTTCGCCCATCCACTCAGTGCGTTCGTCAAGCAAGAATTTGTTGTACAACTTAGCCTTAATAGAGTGCGTTTGTCCTAATTCAAAACTAGCGAATATGGAGGTATTAACATTGATAAAGCTAGATGCCGCGTATACGAAAGAATGTAGCATAGCTGCAGTACGAACAACGGGGCAGATAAGAAGTCTAGCTGGTAGTCTAGTCGAAGTTCGAAGAGAGAGAGAGAGAGAGTAAGAGAATGCTATGTCGAAAGGAAACAAAACACGCAGGAACGTGCACGAGTTTCTATGTAGAAGTCAGTTGTGTGCTAGCTTCTTGATGAAAGTTGTTGACGATGCAAAAAAATAATATTTTTATGAAATGCTTTTTTTGATTTACATATAAATTTTTTTAAATGGGGGGGGGGCTCCGCATCCCCCCAAACCCCCCTCTTTCGCGCCCTAACATGTCACTCTCTCTCACTTACACCCAGCACTTATGAGAAAAAATAGTATGTGAATCTCGTTTGGTTTAGTTGACTATTGCGCCACTCGGGCAATGGCGCTACCAGCTACGCTCGTGTGCCAACTTGCCCTCGTACGCAATAGTCAACTAAACCTTACTCGTTACACAATATACTATTATATCATTCTAAGTTAACTTAATATATATATAACCAGCGTCTCGTAGTTCACTAATCATAAAATTTATCTTTTTGTAAGTATAAAGACTTTTATTAGTTGAAGATGTAAGAATACGAAGACAATCAACTAATACATTGGGATCATCCCATCCTATGAATGTAGAATAAAATTTATCACTACTAGAATAATCTGACGAAGTATCATCGCAGGAACTTACTTTAGCTTTTTTAAATTTATATACTGGTAAATTTTTAATGTTAGATTTTGGTTTACGGTTTCCAAAATTAGCTTTTTCGAGTTCAAAGAAAGTATTATTAGAAGAATCTGATGATGTATCACTATTAACATCGTTAGAACTGACTTTCGCTTTTTTACATCTTGATACTAATAAAGTGTTATTACGAAATTTTCTTTTACAACTTTCGAATTTGTTTCTACTCTTTTGGTAATTTTCTATTTCATCATCAGAGCTAGCATAACCATCTTCAAGTATTTTTGATTCTGGATACCTTTGCTGATTGATGAAATCAATATCATCTCTTCTCGCGAGTTTATCATTTGTATGATGTGTATTGAGAGCATCATTAAAGGTCACGTTCTTCCTTAAAAATCATATTTCTTGTTGCATTTTCTTCCTGCACAGGCTTTATTGTATGGTTATATGATGTGCAACTTACAAGTTTCGTATCCTTCGTTACAGCACGACTTAAACATTGTTTTGAATAGTAAAGATGACACTTCCAGTGTACCATTATTCATAACTTTATCCTTATAGAGAGGCATGCCATTCAAAAGAAGTTTATCTTTTCCTCTAGAACTTTTTATAAGTTGAAGAGATTTATTAGGCGCGTATTCATCAGTAATATTCGAAGCAACATCAATCTTTGAATCATTTGTAAATAGAGTTTTTTTCTCTTGATTAGAATCATATATTCGACAAATATTTGTATCCAATCGATTCGGAAGTTTGGATTTAATCATCTCTCTCAATTTTTTCAGTTTCGAGAAAGTTTGCCATGTTGATAGCTTGAGCTTATCATGCATACTGTTCGTGAAATACAAACTCAGCTGTATTTATAGTAAAATAACGGGTCATGCAAAACAATTTTAACAAGATGATTTACAAGATAATAAGATAATTTTAAAATACTAAGATGAAAAAAAAATCTAGAAAATTGCAAGAAAGTTGATGGAAAGTCGATGAGAGTCGATGAAAAAGTTTACTAAAGATTACCCAATGGATATGAACATAATAAACATATAAATAAGATACATACAGCAAAAGTTTAGTTTGAGGAGATTAATTCTGAGAAGTTAGCCATATTTATATGATTTTTAAGCAATAAATAGAACGACGAAGTAACTTAATGAATATAATTTATTACAGAATAAATATTTTTGATCATTAAAACTATCATTATTTCAAATTCATAAATTTTTTGTACGTAATTCAAATGAAATTTGTTCAAAATCTTTGATCCTAAGCACCTTAAACAAAAAAGATTTTTCGTTTTTAGGAAGCGATGGAAGCCCTAACCAACGCACTTCACCTATGATAGATTTCTAACATCTTATTCAACTTTATTGATTAAAGTTATCAATTAAATTTATAAATGTTTTAATAGAATTGCACGATTATTCGAAGACCTATTTAAATGTTGGATAAATTCAGTCTTGATAATGCATAATATTTACATATTGTAGTAAGGAGTTCACAAGTGACGATTCTCGGTTGTACCTCATAGGTGAAGGGCGTTGGTTAGGGCTTCCATCGCTTCCTAAAAACGAAAAATCTTTTTTGTTTGAGGTGCTTAGGATCAAAGATTTTGAACAAATTTCATTTGAATTACGTACAAAAAACTTATGAATTTGAAATAATGATAGTTTTAATGATCAAAAATATTTATTCTGTAATAAATTATATTCATTAAGTTACTTCGTCGTTCTATTTATTGCTTAAAAATCATATAAAAATAGCTAACTTCTCAGAATTAATCTCCTCAAACTAAACATTTCCTGTATGTATCTTATGTATATGTTTATTATGTTCATATCCATTGGGTAATCTTTAGTAAACTTTTTCATCGACTCTCATCGACTTTCCATCAACTTTCTTGCAATTTTCTAGATTTTTTTTTCATCTTAGTATTTTAAAATTATCTTATTATCTTGTGAATTATCTTGTTAAAATTGTTTTGCATAACCCGTTATTTTACTATAAATACAGCTGAGTTTGTATTTCACGAACAGTATGCATAATAAGCTCAAGCTATCAACATGGCAAACTTTCTCGAAACTGAAAAAATTGAGAGAGATGATTAAATCCAAACTTCCGAATCGATTGGATACAAATATTTGTCGAATATATGATTCTAATCAAGAGAAAAAAACTCTATTTACAAATGATTCAAAGATTGATGTTGCTTCGAATATTACTGATGAATACGCGCCTAATAAATCTCTTCAACTTATAAAAAGTTCTAGAGGAAAAGATAAACTTCTTTTGAATGGCATGCCTCTCTATAAGGATAAAGTTATGAATAATGGTACACTGGAAGTGTCATCTTTACTATTCAAAACAATGTTTAAGTCGTGCTGCAACGAAGGATACGAAACTTGTAAGTTGTACATCACATAACCATACAATAACGCCTGTGTAGGAAGAAAATGCAACAAGAAATATGATTTTTAAG
Source organism: Anastatus disparis (assembly GCA_017163975.1). Classification (NCBI taxonomy): domain Eukaryota; kingdom Metazoa; phylum Arthropoda; class Insecta; order Hymenoptera; family Eupelmidae; genus Anastatus; species Anastatus disparis. Next base: position 3,426,635 of record JAFFSR010000302.1, read on the forward strand.
GAAAAACGTGACCTTTAATGATGCTCTCAATACACATCATACAAATAATAAACTCGCGAGAAGAGATGGTATTGATTTCATCAATCAGCAAAGGTATTCAGAATCAAAAATAATTGAAGATGGTTATGCTAGCTCTGATGATGAAATAGAAAATTACCAAAAGAGTAGAAACAAATTCGAAAGTTGTAAAAGAAAATTTCGTAATAACACTTTATTAGTATCACGATGTAAAAAAGCGAAAGTCAGTTGTAACGATGTTAATAGTGATACATCATCAGATTCTTCTAATAATACTTTCTTTGAACTCGAAAAAGCTAATTTTGGAAACCGTAAACCAAAATCTAACATTAAAAATTTACCAGTATATGAATTTAAAAAAGCTAAAGTAAGTTCCTGCGATGATACTTCGTCAGATTATTCTAGTAGTGATAAATTTCATTCTAAATTCATAGGATGAGATGATCCCAATGTATTAGTTGATCGTCTTCGTATTCTTACATCTTCAACTAATAAAAGTCTTTATACTTACAAAAAGATAAATTTTATAATTAGTGAACTACAAGACGCTGGTTATATATATATTAAGTTAACTTAGAATGATATAATAGTATATTGCCTAACGAGTAAGGTTTAGTTGACTATTGCGCACGAGGGCAAGTTGGCGCAAGAGCGTAGCGGGTAGCGCCATTGCCCGAGTGGCGCAATAGTCAACTAAACCGAACGAGATTCACATACTATTTTTTCTCATAAGTGCTGGGTGTAAGAGAGAGAGAGTGACATGTTAGGGCGCGAAAAGGGGGGGTTGGGGATGCGAAGCCCCCCCCCATTTAAAAAAATTAATATGTAAATCAAAAAAAGCATTTCATAAAAATATTATTTTTTTGCATCGTTAACAACTTTTATCAAGAAGCTAGCACACAACTGACTTCTACATAGAAACTCGTGCACGTTCCTGCGTGTTTTGTTTCCTTTCGACATAGTATTCTCTTATTCTCTCTCTCTCTCTTCGAACTTCGACTAGACTACCAGCTAGACTTCTCATCTGCCCCGTTGTTCGTACTGCAGCTATGCTACATTCTTTCGTATACGCAGCATCTAGCTTTATCAATGTTAATACCTCCATATTCGCTAGTTTTGAATTAGGACAAACGCACTCTATTAAGGCTAAGTTGTACAACAAATTCTTGCTTGACGAACGCACTGAGTGGATGGGCGAAACAGAGGGTCATTGAGTGTATTTTCATATTATGGTACACTTTACTACACATTTAGTTCAGAGGTTAAAGCGAGATACAGTATAAAATTCATCATATGGTCGATGTTTTTTCAGATACAGTATGAGAGCGCTGCGCTTGTATAAACCTTTGCGGTTTTATATTAATTAACAGTTTTGCGTGACATTATTTTACAGAATGTAACGTATTTACGTGATTTAATATAAAATAATATTATACATACCCTCAAAAAACAACACACGCGGCGCGCGCTATCAGCTACTTACCACCCCGAAAACGCATGCGCTATAGGCCACTTACCCAGCACGTATTAGGAAAAATTTATTTTAAACAAATGTCATCAGTTGAAGAGCTTTTGAAGATAAAAAAATCATCGATATAAAATCAAAAGTTTCTTTGCTTTCTGAACGTCCGTCCGGAACCGAAATAGAGAATATTTTCTAGCTGGAACATCTGCCCGATCGGATAGTCAGCGCGATCAGTTATAACGTTTGAAAACTTGTGTGAGTGGGAGAATCATTGTAAAAGGCTGACCCTTCAGTAAAAGGTTTATTTAGGATGAGGCACTTGATGGATGTGCAAGACAAATAGCCTGACTCAAAGACTTGGTTGTAACTCCTTTCAAAAATGATTCCAACTCTGTTGTAGTTAGGAAAATCTTATCCTTGACATCAACTATCGTACAAGAGAGAAAACAGTAGTATATTTGTATAAATAGACAGAGTGATAAAGAAAGAGATCTTGTCACATCCATCCCAGCAGCAGAGAATCTTTTTCGTTCAACCTTCCTGAGCCATTATAGTAGAGACAGATCCGTTTTTCAAGCCATCGAGCGAAGGAATGATTTCTTTAAGCAAAGCTGCTTGTATAGGTACAAGTATTCCCACTTTTCTACTATTGATTCCCACCCATTTCTTCTATTACAAATGTTAAGAAGTACCTCCATCATGGGTCGATAATGTAGATCACCGGTAGTATTATATACACGACTTATAATTTTTATTCAATGCAAATAAATTTTTTAAATGGCTTTTCATTTTAAATTAAATAAATTTTTTATTTGAAATAATATTTAGAAATTTTTAAAGTGAAAAAAAAGTTGACTTCGGTTGGGATTGAACTCACGACCCTCTGCTCGAGAGGCAGGCACTTATACCACTTGACCACGGAGTCTTGGTATTCGTTAATTTTGGATACTTGTATATCCGTAGTTTATCGAATACAATCCTATTTTTATTTAAATATTGATTAAATTTTTTAAATAATTATTAATTATCATTAATAATTATTAATTATTATTAATAATCATTTATTATTATTAATAATTATTAATAATTATTTATTATTTATTTATTTTTTTATTTATTCAATTATCTACGGGTATAAAATCCATTTATAAGTACATATAATAGAATAAAATATATTATAAATCAGAAATAGATAGCGCAAAATGAGAGTCTGCTAATACCCAAACTAACATACATAAATATTAATTCATTGAAAGGATAGTAACTGTCTTGTCTTATGACACACTGCATAAATTGAGTCGGCAAATAAATCGATTAAGTTTTTACTATTATTACTTACCACAGAGAGACGCAATGACGGCGAATGCAGCATAAAATTATGAGACACAATAGGCACAAAAAAGTAACCTCTACTTGGACGCAGGTCACGACTAGAAACATTAAATATTAATCTGTTATACACGTTAATACAATTTATATATCCATTAACCGATTTGAAAATAAAAATTAAATCATTCCTGTCGAAACTCGATCTCAAAGTAGGTATACGCAAAAGCGATCGGACAGGACCACAGTTATGATCGTTGTAACTCATTCCCATTCCCAATTTATACGCCGCAAAACGCAGAAACTTTCTACATACCCCCTCTAGAAGCTCCATCTGATAAGCCAAATAAGGCTTCCAGATGACAGAAGCATAATTAATCTTAGAGTAGATATATGCATAATACGACGCTCGAAACGATTCGAGATGGCTAAATTTCAAAGAAAAACGCTTAATAAATCCTATAGTCTTTGTAACACTATTACATAAAGAATTAATATGATCATTAAAAGATAAATCACTATCAAAAATAACCCCCAAATCTCTTACGCTGTACACTCTTTTAATAATTGAATTATTTAGCTATTATTCATACTCTACACATTTAGATTTAGTAAAGGTAATCAAGTAGCACTTATCAAAATTGCATATCAAGCCATTTAAATTACACCAATTAAGAAATTCGTTAATATCATCCTGTAGCAAAATAGCGTCTCCACCATCATTGATCTCCCTATAAATCTTGGTGTCATCTGCAAAAATCAATACTTTACTGTTCTTAATATGCAAAATCATATCATTAATAAAAATTAAAAAAAGCAGAGAACCCAAATGAGTTCCCTGACCTACACCTGATAACACCAAAATTTCTTTTGATATGAATGACTTTATTTCAACGTATTGTTTACGTCCATACAAATACGATCTAAACCATTTTAATAAACAACCATTTATACCATAACGTTCCAGCTTAAGTAATAGCCTATCGAAATTAACTGTGTCGAACGCACGTGACAAATCAGCATAAAACGAATCCACCGGCCTACCAGCAGCAAAACAATCAACAATATCATTCACGTAAATACTCAAGTTTGTAACCGTTGATTTGCTGCTGACAAAACCATGTCGTTCATTTACAATATATTTTGAGAAAAACAAACTAAGACGGTTGTAAATACACTGCCGCCGAGATACTTTTACCCCACTTCGTCTAAAATCGACTTATCTAAAAAGTTTTATAATTCTGGAAAAAAATGGTCGTAGCCTAAAAATTCCAACGGGATTCGAAAGATTGTTGAAAATTCTTTCAAAAACTATTGGTTCGATATAAAAAAAACATCCTTTTCGTATCTCTTATCCTTGTTTAAAAAGAAATTTTTTTTAACTTTGTTTTGACTTTGTAAAATAGTGTTCAATTTTAGTAGAAATCGTTACATCAATATAAAACCAGATAGGTTTTAACTGGAGGTCACTTATCTCTGTCCTTTTCTAATCAAAAAAATTATTTTTTTACAAAAACTAATAACTTTAGTAAAAAATGAAGAGAAAGCCGCATCTTGTATCAAAAAAAGCAATATTTTCTTTGATAAGAAAAAATTAATTTTATTGCTTCATTCTCAAGAAAATCTTGAAAAACCAAATTGTCCAACCTAACCTCTATGATTTAAGTTTTTCAAGGTTTTCTTGAAAACGAAGCAATAAAATTAATTTTTTCTCATCAAAGAAAATATTGCTTTTTTTGATACGAGATGCGGCTTTCTCTTCATTTTTTGCTAAAGTTATTAGTTTTTGTAAAAAACTCATTTCTTTGATTAGAAAAGGACAGAGATACGTGACCTCCTCTTAAAGCTTATATTTCAATGATGAAAATGCAATGTCGAACGTCTAGATTCGACCTTTTAAACCAGAGTTATAAGATTTTATATTTAAAAATAAGGTTTTTTTTCGATGTATGAATGTCTCTGAATTTAAGAGGAATAGAAAAATTTGTCAGAGAGAAAAAATGTTCCTTTTTGGTCAAATAATAATAATATATAATAAAAAATTGATTTCAAATTTATCAAAATAGTCTTTATCACGCAATACCAAATCAGGCGCAAGGTATACAGCAACCAGCACAACGACATCTCTGGAATTGAAGATCTTGACAGCAACCATCTCGAAAGAATTGTCTATCAATGGAATAACTTGAAACTTCATAGTATTTCTGATAGCAGCCATGACTCCTCCACCCATTTTCTTTTTACCTGTCAAAATAAATCGATCACACCTGATAATAGAGTAGTCAAAGAGTCCAAGCTCATGATCAGATACTTCATCGTTGAGCCAGGTTTCAGTCAAGACAACAACATCATGCTGCATGACTGTATAAAAGGTCGACTTGAACAATGCTATCCTCCCCAATATACTTCTTATATTCTGATAATAAACAGTAAATCCTTCCAAAGAACATAATTGCTACTCATCATTATCTGAAGATGATGAATCTGAAGTTTTATTCAAAATACGTGGAACACCATTAATAAATTTTATATATATGTCCTTTTCACCTTTACTTTTCCTGACTTTTAATTCTTCATCTAAAATGCGCAAAGAACTCTTCTGCATCTTGAAGAGATCACCCCTGACTATAACATCTTCATCGAAAATTTTTTCTTTTGTTATGAAGAGTCCATAAAACACTTTCTTTAGAATCCATGATCACCCTTAATGGTCTAACCTTATCATGAGAATAATCACCACCAATAAGTTGTACTTTAATCTTATCCAATTCAAAAGGCAAGGACTTATCAAAGTCAGAGAATTGCATCTTAACAATATTTAAATCAGATCCATGTGCATCCATTCCATCAGGAAAATAAAATAAAATTATATTTTTTTCTCTGAATTTTCTTTCATTAAACTCACATAAAACATCTTCACAATTACAATCCAAAGAACTTTCCACCTTATGTAATCTTGCTTCCAAACATTCAAAGCGAACATTATTATTAACTATATATGAATCCAATCTCATTTTAACATCATCCAATTCAGATTTAATAAGCCTCCATAGAGAAGCCAATGAGGCATCGAGGCCAGAATCATCATCACTATATCCACAGTTCACTTGTTCAACAGCACCATCATTTCAGCCACAACGTCTATGAAACGAACCATCATCTTTTGGACCTGCTCTTTTAGAGCATGATTTATGAAAGCCAGTGTTGCATCCTGAACAAAACACTGCATCACCCTTATCAATATTTCCCTTTTTCGGACGAAGATAACATTTTACTGCCGTATTACTTCTTTTTGAAGATTGTAACGACTCATATCGATTTTGAGTATAATTATTTAATTTAATATAAATATGTCATAAGAATGACTATATTATTTAAAAGATAGAATAATTTTTGGTTATAAGAAATTTAAATTACATTAAAAGTATAAGTAGGACTCCATAGTTACCTACTGAGGTCGATAAGATAACTCAAATGTGTATATATATATATATATATATATATATATATATATATATATATATATATATATATATATATATATAGTAGAATGATTAAAGAAATAGAATGTTCTATTTCTTTTAATGAAGAAGTATTATCAATATTTAATTGTTAATAATAAAACGTAACTTTCTAAAATAATTGTGTATATATAAATAGAACATTCTATTTATATAATATGTATAAAATGATTACTCTATTTAAAGTTTAAAGATATTAATTAAAAAATTAGCTTTTTTAATTATTAATAATAAAATTAACTATAAAAAATAGTCTATTGAAATGTAAAGGAAATAGAATGTTTCTTTTACTAATACATTTATTTTAATTAAATGTTTCTTTTGTAAATATCTAAAATAAATGTTATGGAACATTCTATTTCATAAAATATAATTCTTCAATAAGAAATAGAACCTCATAGAAGGTTTAAGAAATAATATAAAAGAGCGTGAACTCAAGCAAGCTCTCTCTTTATCTTTTAGATGTTCGACCATGTAACATCTAACATGGATACTATATTCATTCAATCTTATACTGTCAGAAGTATAAGATTTAAGCATTCTGTCTTAAAGTACTAAGTAACTTTTAAATCTTTGTAAAATATATATTTTCTTAATTTTTTAATAAAAAGATTAAGTATTTCAAATTTAAATGAGACTGTGTTTAAAAAGTTATTGATAAAAGTATAACTCATCTCACCTCATTTATCATTCTTCATAAAAATACTAAACAAATTAATTATCGCACATTGAAGAGTATTGCACTTGGATATGTCGTCGATAATAATTTGTTTATTCATCTTGCATTAAATAAAAGTGTTATTTATCGCACATCTAAGAGTATTGCACTCAAAGATGTCGTCAATTTAAACACTTTTCTACATATTTCATACAATAAAAAAGTTTATTATCGCACTCTTTAGAGTATTGCACTCAATGGAGTCGTCGATAATAACCTTTATCGCATTACCCTCTCCTCCACACGTAAAGAAAATTATAAACTATCGCATCTCCAAGAGTATTGCACTGGAGGAGATCGTCGATAAATGTAATTTTCTTTTATGATATTGCTGTATGCACCTTGTATATGCATGTATAGATTAAATTAATGAAGTAAATTTAAATTCGGTAATTAAAATATTACCTGGCGACCGTGAATAAAGTCAAGCCCGCTTCAAGATCCAGATGAACCTCAATTTATATTGCCTTTGTCTTTCATTATAAAACAAGTAAATATAAGGGCTAACCCTCTTTAAAATATGAACACACACTAGAGCAGATTAATAAGCCGAATGCAAGAGTCACAAATACAACACAACCTCTTTGCACATCAATTATAAACACATGTAGATATCCTTCTGTATTATAAAAGCATATGCGCAATTAAATTGTCCCAATGTTACTATGCAATTATGTCATAAACATAGCACCTCGTATAATAGAACAGAAAAATGACATTTATTATCGGTTTGAATTCTTGTTAAGTAAAAATCAAGAAAACGTGTTGCACATGTGGTAAAAGGAAAAGAGAAGCACAGTTAGCACACCATACAAAAACGTGGCAATTCTCTATGCTATACAATGTTCAAAATGGCCGTCTATAGCAAGCCCCAACCGCTTCATATGTAATCAACTTTAATCACACCAACTATGTACAGATTAATAAAAATAATTATATAAAATTGCTAATAGGCCTCAATCAATGCAATAAATAATATTATTTTTTTGATTACCTATGCTTATTTTATTATTTAACTATGCTTATTTTTGATTAATTATGCTTATTTTATATTAATACTCAAAATACAAAGAGCAACAAAAACAGCTACCACTCTTTATGCGCCACCTATCGGCAATTATTATAAAAAAAAATTTCACTAAAAATTTTATTTCAAAAGAATTTTAATAAATTAATATAAATAAATTACGGATTTAGCATTACACAATCTCTGAATATTAAATATAATTATAATCTTAAAAGTAGTAGATAGGCCCGTATCGCATACCGCTGCGGGCTTTTTCATAAAATTATAATATAAAAATTATAATATAAAAATTATAATATAAATTATTATATTTAAAATATTAGATATGCCGCTATGGTATAGCACTCATACCCACGTGAGCTAGAAATACCTCATAGCATTCCCACACAGCATGAAAGATATCATTGGAATATTCCGAAATATTCCAATGGAATATTTCATTGAAATATGTATGGAAGCTTTATGGAAGAAAGCAGAAATATTTCTGGAATATTGCAAAGGAAACTTTCTACGAAGAACCCCTGGAAGCCTCAGTAAACCTTCCAAGGAAGATTCCGTTGGAAGATTGATGAATCATTGCACCGAAAGATTTCATGGAAACTTGAATGGAAGACTCCGTTTTCCTTTAGGGGAAATGTTGGGAATTTTCACTGGAATATTCCGACTTAAGTCTCCTGGAAGATTCCGTAAACCTTCCGAAGAAGATTCCGTTGGAAGATTGATGAATCATTGCACCGAAAGATTTCATGGAAACTTGAATGGAAGACTCCGTTTACCTTTCAGCGAAATATTGAAAATTGTCATAGAAACATTTCAGTGGAAAGCTCCTGGAAGCTTCCGTAAACCTTTCAAGGAAGATTCCGTTGGAAAATTGATGAATCATTGCACCGAAAGATTTCATGGAAACTTGAATGGAAGACTCCGTTTACCTTTCAGCGAAATATTGGAAATTGTCATTGAAACATTCCAGTGAAAGGCTCCTGAAAGCTTTCGTAAACCTTCCAAGGAATATTCCGTTGGAAGATTGATTAATCATTGCACCGAAAGATTTCATGGAAGCTTGAATGGAAGACACCGTTTACCTTTCAGCGAAATATTGGAAATTGTCATTGAAATATTCCAGTGGAAGGCTCCTGAAAGCTTCCGTAAACCTTCCAAGGAAGATTCCGTTGGAAGGTTGATGAATCATTGCACCGAAAGATTTCATGGAAGCTTGAATGGAAGACTCCGTTCACCTTTCAGCGAAATATTGAAGATTTTCACTGAAATATTCCAGTTCGAGTATCCTGGAAGCTTCCGTAAACCTTGCAAGGAAGATTCTGTTGAAAGATTGATGAATTATTGCAGGGAAAGACCCAGCTGAGGAAGCTCTAAGGAAGACTGCATTTACCTTGCAGCTAAATGTTGGCAATTTTTGACTGAAACATTCAGGCCGAAGGCTTCAGGAAGCTTTCGTAAACATTTCATGGAAGATCCCATCAGTAGATTGATGAATTAGGAATTATTATTTTGAATGAATATAAAACGGACACTACACCAGCACTCATAAATATGGCTTATCCTCGTTTGTGAGTTAATAAAAAAAAATGTTAATGACGCTATAGCTACACCAAAAAGACATTTTTATAAAAATGAGATAATTGTTATAAAAATGAGGTAATTTTTTTAACGAAAATGACTTTATTGCAATAATAAAAAACAAGTCCTTTTTCATTCAAATTTTTTATTATATCTAATGACGATATTTTCCCAATACATTACACTGAAAAGGGAAGCGAACTGTGACTGTACTCTACGGTACAATCGGTGTCATTTTTAGAATACAGTCAGCCTACGCATCGAAATGCAAACTGGTAGTCTCTAGAGAAGACTCATTATTGTCTGAGCGAAGACCTGCTCATTTCTTCGAACAAAGAAACATCGCGGAGAACACTCAAAACCTCGCAGAGAGCACTCATTATCCTCTAGAAAACACTAGCATCTCTCTCGTACTTCAATGAATGTTCGCTATCGATACTAGCGCCACTCGCCGCCATAGAGTACAACCACTGTTCTAACCCCTTTTCAGTGTACTTGACACACCAAAAGGCGTTTTAAATAACGTCATTTAGTATGTTAGGGATTAGGACAAAAAATGACGTCGTTTAGTATGTTAAATGTTAACGAAAAATGACGTCATTTTTTAATAACAATGACGTCCTTTTTTATGTAACTTCCCACATAGCATGAAATATTTCTGAAATATTTCTGAAATATTTCATTGAAAGATTCGGAATAAAACAGAAATTTTGATATGAAATGTTTCTGAAATATTGATATGTCCGCCTAGAAGATTAATTTGAAATATTTCATGTAATGTTTCTGTAACATTCTTTCATGATTTTGTGAAACATTAATTTGTAATATTGTTGAAAGATTGCAGCAACATTTGATTAAAAGATTCATGGAAGAATATGAATCTTTCGAGAAATGTTTCTGAAATATTTCTAAAATCTTTCATGAAATATTAATTCGTAATATTGTTGAAAGATTGTAGAAATATTTTATTAAAGGATTCATAAAAGATTATGAATCTTTCAAGAAATGTTTCTGAAATATTTCTAAAATCATGTTTAAAATATATCTAAAATAATGTTGGTGAAAGATTCTATCAAATATTATTTTTTATTTTGAAAGAGTTGCATCTCAAACCATATTAGATACCTATACATTTATTTGTTATTCAGAATTTAAGCGCTTATTTATTTGTATCAAGAATTTTTGGTCTTATATACTAAACGAGAGAACGTCCCACCACTTGCGAGAGTTTGTCGATCGCATTTACGATCACATAAAAATATAATCAAGTAGCCACGATGGAAGAATTGCTCCGCACGCAAGATAACTGCAAATATTTAGACAATATTTCTCCAATATTTCACTGTTATATTCATAAATTTTTGGGAATACTTCATGAAATATTTCTGGAATATTACAGAAATATTTCATGAAATATTTCTTGAAAAATTTGCGCAGTATTGATTTAAAATATTTTAAGAAATGGTGCAGTAATATTTCTTCAATATTTCAGTGTTATGTTCAAACATTTTTTCAAATACTTCATGAAATATTTTTCAAATATAACAGGAATATTTCATGACATGTTTCTTGAAAGATTTGAGAAATATTAATTTGAAACATTTCAAGAAATAATGTAACAACTTACTTGAATATTTCAGTGTCGGATTCAAAAATTTTTTTGAAATAAAACATAAAATGTTCCAACAATAATACAGTAATATTTCAATGAATTATTTCATTAATAATTTACGGAGGCTTCCAATACTGAAATATTCCATGAAAAGTTTACGGAAGCTTCCGGTAAACTTCCTGGACGCTTCCAATGTTTTTTCTACAGTGAATTTAATCTTCCACGTTTTCTTCTAGGAAGCTTTCGGTAATATTCCACTGAAATTTTCAACGTAAAACTTACCGAAGCTTCCTGGAAGCTTCCACTGAAATATTTCAGGAATAATGTACGGAAGCTTCGAGTAAGCTTCCACTGAAATATTCCATGAAAGATTTACGGAGGCTTCCAGTAAGTTTTCACTGAAATGTTTCATGAATAATTTACAGAAGCTGTCGGTAAGCTTCTATTGGAACATTCCATGAATAATTTACGGAAGCTTCCAGTAAGCTTTCACTGAAATATTCCATGAAGGACTTACGGAGGCTTCCAGTGAGCTTTCACTGAAATATTCCATGAAAGACATACGGAAGACTCCTGATCGAGGACATATCCATCTTCCGGGAAGTTTTCACTGGAAACTTCCTAAAAGCTTCCAACCTTTCTTTCACATCTTCCGGGAAGCTTCCAGGAAGCTTACATGCTGTGTGGGCTATGTATCTTCTAGACCCCTGGTCCAGTAATGCTATGTCGTTCTGGACTAGTGGTCCAGTAATGCTATGTTCCTTCTGGGCCAGTAACCCACACAGCATGTAAGCTTCCTGGAAGCTTCCCGGAAGATGTGAAAGAAAGGTTGGAAGCTTTCAGGAAGTTATCAGTGAAAACTTCCCGGAAGATGGATATGTCCTCGATCAGGAGTCTTCCGTATGTCTTTCATGGAATATTTCAGTGAAAGCTCACTGGAAGCCTCCGTAAGTCCTTCGTGGAATATTTCAGTGGAAGCTTACTGGAAGCTTCCGTAAATTATTCATGGAATATTTTAATAGAAGCTTACCGACAGCTTCTGTAAATTATTCATGAAACATTTCAGTGAAAACTTAAACTTATGCAAAAATTTTATTTGCATGAAAAACAAAGAAAAGTAAAAAAAAACGAGATAACAATTTTTATTATTACTATTAAAATTTTTGCAATTATTAATAATTATTTTTTTATTTATTATAACTTAAAATTAATTATAATAATTAGTTAAAATATAGAAACAATAAAAATTTTAATCAAACTTGTTTTCTGGTTCCAAATGTAATAATTACAAGGAATAATAAGATAAGTTCATTTACAACATTTACCTAAATCTGCGTGCATTTCGTAAATATTGATCGTAATGGAACTCATGATATCTCATTTTAAAGTTCTTTCTTTTAGCTTTAAAATGAGAAATTACACGTCTGAAAATATTGATTTAGTGAGCGTCATTTGCGTTTAAGGTGTCGGTATTAGGTACAGTTGTTTTAACTTAAATACACCCTATTTTGAAAAACTATTTGCACCAACATTAATAATTTTTCAAGGTACCCCAGATTAAAAAAAACATCAAAATCGGTCCATTATTTACGGAGATACGGTTAATTTTTACGAATCTTATTGCAACGGGGTTCTTCGTTAACTTTCCACACGCGCAAAGATAAGCATCCCCACCACGACTTTGACGTTATTATTTGTATGTTATTATTATTTTAGTTTTAATAAGAGAGAGTCGCATTTTTGAAAATCTAATCATAGATTTTTAAAATATGAGTCTTCAACTAAAAAATGACGCTTGATTAGTTTCTTAATTGTTATAAACAAAGAGGCTGTGATTTAAAAAAAAATAAATCTTATCTTAGCTCCTATTGGCCTTAGAGAGTTCTCTTTTTTTTCAATCTTTGTTTTGAACACAGCTATAAGAATATTCAAATAGCAAATTTGTAAAAGTTGTAAATAAAGCCCCCCGGCTTCATTTATTTATAAAAAAAAACACCCTCTTTTTTAAAGCGATATAAAAAATATTGCAATTTAATTTTCTGATTTGCTATTAACAAAATATAAAAATTTGAATCTTTCTGAAGAGTTTAAGCCCTTATGCAACTCAATATGTTCAGCCAAAAAAAAATTATAGCAATAAACATTATGCGTGTTGGTATAAATAATAGGGAATATCTCAGTAACAAATTAACCAATTTGCTGTTATAACCTCTCTTTCTGTTTGTATTTATGAAGGCTTCCTTTTAAAAGTTTGAAAATATTTAGAAAATTATTTTTGCAATAAATAATTGATATCCAAGAAATGGCCATTTTTTATGGTTTTTTGGCTCTTTTGTAATAACTAAATGACGCAAATAATCGCGACAGTACTCAAATTATAGGTCTTTTCATTCTCTAATACTTTTATCTATTACTTTTTTCCCAAAAATGTATAGGTTGCTTCAGAGAATTGAAAAAGCTGTTTTGGCCAACTTTATAGCCACCTGGAGCATTTTCTACCGTTTTTTTTTGTTTACATTTTATATGGGGAATGTATTTTCATCGTCCTTAACATTTCTATATAGGTTTCATTAAGCCCCTAATTAATGTCCTCAAAATGTCTCTATTGATTGGACTATGATAAAATAAAAACATCATTAAAAATTAAAAAGTTCAATTTTTTATGATAGAATGTGTATGTGTGTAGGCGTGTATGTGTGTATATTTGTATACATGTGCATGTACATATCGACGGTGGCTACAATCACAGCTGTGTAATTGACTACGAAAAAAACACATCTCTAGAAGTGTGGCGAAAAAAACACCTCTCCAAAAGTGCGGCCAAAAAAAACACATCTTCAAAAGCGCGGTGAAAAAAAAAACATCTCGAAAAGTGCGGAGAAAAAAAAACACATCTTCAAAAGTGCGGCGAAGAAAAACACCCCTTGAAAACACGGTGTAAATTTTCAAAGACGTTTTTTTTCGCCTCACTCTTGAAGATGTGTTTTTTTTTCCGTACATTTAGAGATTTTTTTTTCGCCGCACTTTTGGAGATGTTTTTTTTGCCGCGCTTTTGAAGATGTGTTTTTTTTGTCGCACTTTTGGATATTTGTTTTGTTTCGTAATTAATTACACAGCTGTGATTGTTTTCGTAGCCACCATCGATATATACATGCACATATATACAAATACACACACATACACATTCTATCATAAAAAATTGAACTTCTTTCTTTTCAATAATGTTTTTATTTTATTAACACCCCTTTAATAATTTAGATGAAGAATTTTCAATTTATTTTAAAGATTTTTTCCAAATTAATTTTTTAAACGTAGAAAATTAAATCATGCTCTAATTATTTTTGATTCTGTATTTCAACATCTTTTAAATTATGTGAAATAAAATTAAAAATAAAATATTTATAATTTATTTTATATTATATTTTTGGAAAAGTTGCGTCTTTTTGGCTCGATAAAGCGACACGAAAAGTGATATAAAAAGTGACGCAAAAAGTGACACAAAAACTGACGCAAAATATTGTATCATAAGTTCCATGATCATTTTCAGGAGGGTAATCTATATAAAATATGACAAAGTTCATTTTAACTTTAGCTAAACGTTTGCTTAAGTTACAATGAAGTTTATAAACATGAAGATTTTAAAAACTTCTTTACAATATTGATAATAACTATCCCATACCTTTGGCCAAATTTAAGAAAAGCTCTTGCTAAACTTTTGCTAAACGTGTCTCAAATTTTTCATGAACTTATGCGAAATGTTATGTTAAAAATCAAAGTTTGGCATAGTCTCATTGGCCAAGTTTGGATAAAGTTCTTCTAAACGTAAACTTTAGCTAAAGTTTTCTCAAACTTAATTTTTTTTACACGGGTAGTTATTTTTTTTTCAGTATTCGATATATTTTTTATTTTTACTCCAAAAAAATATTAAATAACTATTATAGTAAAAATTTTTAGTTGAAGAAAGTTATTATAATGAACAATAATAACTGATAATCACTTTTTTAAATTTTATGATTATAAGTAACATTTATTAGTGGTTAATCGCTTTTTGAATATATTAAAAATTTTTTCAACATTTTCATTATACGTCAATAAATAGTAAAGAATAATAGCTGATAAAAACTAGTAATAATTGTTAGTAACAGTGATTAACTGATAATAATTAATATTAACTATTAAGGTGAAAGTACCTATTAATAAATGCTTTTTTATATCCGCTTAAAACAATCGTTTATTTATAAATAATTAAGATCTTTTAGGCTATGAAACCGATAACATTTGATCCGTTAAAGCTTAGAGAATATAAATTTATTCATATATTGTAAATTAATAAAATATTTAAAGAATTATATACATTAATGTACGGAGACATTTTGGGCATATTATTCAACGCTGATATAACATTCGTCTTCGTGTTTAATAAATCATGGTCTCACCATTAAATGGATGCAGAAATCTAATAAATAACTATCTTCTTAAGTTTGTAATTTTTATATGTAAATGGAATTTATTTTTTTACTATGCTATATTTGTTCGATAGTTAATAATGATTAATAATAATAATAAATTAATAATAATTATTAATAATATCATGATTAACACATTATATAAATGACATAAATTAGTGCTACCCCACACAGCATGAGATATTTCTAAAAAACATTTCATGAAATATTTTTAAGCAATATTTCAGTAATGTTCACACAACATTCCAGAAACGTTTCAGAAATATTTTCGAGAAATATTTCATAAAATATCACATCAATGTTACATAAATATTATAGTAAAACATTTTAATAACATAACATGAAACATTTCTTGCAATATTTAGGAAACATTTCAAAAACATTTCATGAAATGTTTTTAAGAAATATTCCTGAAATATTTTTGTGAAATATTTCTTCGAAACATTCCTGAAATATTTCTGTAATATTTTTAAAAAGTATTTTTTGAAATATTTCTGTGATATTCATGTAACATTTCTGTAATATTTCCAAAATGTATCTAAAAAATATGTCATGAAATATTTTTGAAACGTTTCTGAAATGCTTTTTGAAAATATTTCATGAAATCTTTTTACATGAGTTTCTCGCGGACATATAAATATTTCTGAAATATTTTTAAAATATATTGCATGAAATATTTAGAAAATGTTTCTGAAATATTTCTTAAAAATATTTCATGAAATGTTTTTATGTGAATTTTTCGTAGACATATAAATATTTCGAAAATGTTTCTGAAATATTTCTTAAAAATATTTTATGAAATGTTTTTACATGGATTTTTCGTGGACATATAAATATTTCTGAAATATTTCATGCTGTGTGGGACAGGTTATAATGACAAAAAATAACTTTTTAGCTAGAATATGTTAATTTTTTCTATTTATTTGTTAAATTGTTAATAATTTTTATTTTTATTGATATAGCCAGAAAATAATTAATTTTTCATCATACCCGTACTGAAACTTTGCATCAAAATTTACATTTGTGATTTTATTTACATTCAGATGCTTAGTAGCCGCTGCGCATCTCTATTCTACAGCAGTTTTGGTTGCTTCACTGTCTGCTGTATACTTCGAGTATACCTATATATACGCAAATGGCTAACCTCTGTTATATATTTAACAGACTTAGCGTTGAATCAGAATGCACTTTTTATTAAAAGAAACACACTCAGACATTATAATTGTACTTGACATTATTAAATAAACACTATTGTTTAAAATAAAAATTAATTTAAATATTCTGTTCATGCACACAACTTCAGCTCACGATACTTTTTCTCACACTTTATAATTGTTTTTATACACATAAAACGTTTAGATCAATGCGATGTATAAAAATTTTTATTTATTTTTCACGTTTTTTTATTTGAATTATTATTTCAATATATGTATTATGGATCTAATGTTAGCTGCTATAGGATTCTCATTTCGGTTTTTTTTCTTTCTGTTTCTTTCTCATGATTTTAAACTTATATAGTTTGTTGCGCATGTGCGCTACAATAAATTGGAGCATCAAACAACTTTTCGCTTCAAGACGTTTTCGATGCATTTTTTTAATTAAAACGGAATTTTTATTTTTTAGGGTAGCGAAGTTCCGGCCTGGTATGAAGGAAAATTGTATACAATAACAGGTTCTTATATGCGCGTGAAATCACCCATTTTCGTACCTTAGAACGTAATATAGTATTTTCTTTTAAAAACCGTTAAATTACTTACTCTTGTATGTTATAAGTGTTTATTAAAAAGGGCCAACTGTGAATTAACGTGTTCGTAGCTTTGAACACTTGTTTCATGACACGCGAAGTTAAATATTTTTTCAAGTTTTTTTTGAACAATTTACATCGCAATCGTAAATTCGCTGAATAAATTAATTCAGAAACATAAATAAAGTTTTGCCATAAGATTATATACATTTACATATGTTTTATGTTATATTTTAGTGAAGTATCTCTCAATAGAGACATAATCTACAAAGTGTTTCGTTACTGGTACTTTTATCTTATTATAATCTCAAACCTAACTTTATATAGACTATAAGTGTCAACTATTATCTGTTATTATTTTCTACTATTTTTATACATAATCATTATTGAGTATTACCTAAAATTATTCCCGTTCAAGTAAGTTTACGTATATCTTATATTTGTCAACTTTCAGAATTATGTAATTTACAGATCAAAATGAATTCTACAATTGCAGAGCCACCGAACAAAAAATCAAAAACAAATGATGCAAGATGTTGCAAATGTGGAAACCTACTTCGCAAAAATAATCAAAAAGGTTTAAAACAAATTAGAACAAAGGATGAGGCTGAAAATTTTTCCAAAACTTATGACTCTTATGTTCAACCAAATAATATTTTATGCTAAAAATTTTTTTCAAGATTAAGATATTGAAAGTTTATACAATCTGAAAATGTTGGCACAGCAGATCACAGTCTCAGTAATCAGACTTCAAAAATTAATGAGCCAGATCAAACTCAAACTGATGAAGAAGTATCTTCTGAACTATTTCAAGTTTCAATAGATCAAAACGAAATAAAAACATGTAGTACTTAGTCATCACAAACATCCAATCCATTTTCACAAGGAACAAACTTTTCAATTCCTGACAGCTAAAAGTGTAGTAATTTTTCAAGTTACCATCAACGGATGAATCTGATTCTGAAGAAACTGAATACATTACTATGCCTTTTAAAAGAGTAATAATTACAAAAGCATATTGTTTTATATGTAGACAAAAAAATAATATTATTGACGTACCACTTGAGGCTCGTCTTCAAGTTTTCAAGATAAGACGTTTGTACATACCAAATCGAAACCGAAGCTGTCCTGATCATCTAATAAAAACTCGATTTTTTGAAAACCTAATTCCCACAATGTCTGTATATTTATCAGAAAATATGATTGAAGCTGAAGAAATAAAAAAATTTATCGATCTATTAACAGGGGGCCGAACTATCTGTCTTTGTCTAATAGCGTTTTTCATCTTTTTTATAAACACCATCCGTTCTAAGAAGAAAAAAATAGCAGCCCCCGCTAGATATTTGTATAATAAGAAAATTTTATAATAATAAGAAAATGGTTTTATCGAGTAGTTTTTGAATAATATGAGACCTACTAACAACCTAGAATATAACCTATTTTTTTGGTAGGTCTCATATTATTCAAAAACTACGCTGTAAAACAATTAAGTTATCATTATAAAATTTACTTATTATAATAGATTTAGTTGATATAAGACTACACGATAATATTGGTGCCTATTCTTTATCAGAGAAACGTATAAAAGCATTTATCGGTCATTCATGGAATGAAATTTTAATGATCCAAAATGTGTTGACATCAATGAGATAATCTCACAATAGAAATATTACTTAAACTCTGGTGATATACTTTAAACTCTGGTGATATACTTTAAACTCTGGTAATATACTTTAAACTGAGATCAGGAAATTCAAAAGCATTAATAGCTAATATTTTAGAAATATCTGAAAATATCGTCCAAGGATAAGGAATAGGAAAAAATCGATTCATTCTGTCTTGAAATGTTTTGAAGAACAAGTACTTCCAAATAATTTTGCATTGTGTAAGCCATTCACCATTTGTACTACCAATGGTATATTATTGATCTTACAGGACCATTTGAGGGAACTGTCAATGATGCGCAGATACTCAAACATGTACTACGAGATTTGAATGGACTCGCGAGTATTTTAAAAAAAGGAGATGTTTTTATCTTAGACTGTAGATTTAGAGATGTTGTAAGTTTTTTGGAAGAAAAAGGTTTTCAAGTATTGATGCCTGCTTTAAAAGGAAAAAGAAATCAACTTACTACAGAAGAATCAAACGAATCAAGATACGTTATTAAACTTCGTTTGGTTGTAGAAGCTAAGCACGGAATCATTGGGCAAAAGTATTAACTCTAACATTATCAATTTAGTAATAAAACTCTTCCAAGTGTTGGAACGTATTGTGAAATTGCTTGTTTCATCGAAAATATAACTGGAAAGCCACTTAATTCAGATGAAGGTAAATTAACGTTGATT
Organism: Anastatus disparis; assembly: GCA_017163975.1. Lineage (NCBI taxonomy): Eukaryota > Metazoa > Arthropoda > Insecta > Hymenoptera > Eupelmidae > Anastatus > Anastatus disparis. Next base: position 3,446,455 of record JAFFSR010000302.1, read on the forward strand.
ATTGAGAAAATGAAGTTGCAGAAAAACATCGTAAATCATTTAGCTAAAATAGTAGAAGATTCTAATTCCAAAGAATAACTTCATCTGATTTACTTGATTTTCCAGAATTAACTTGAGATAAACTAGAACTTATTTTCACGGGATCGTATCAATTGAAACAAGCTATTTTCTATCTAGGAGAAATGCTGAATGATGACAACACTTTGAATATAAGTTATTTGAAAGAAAATTCTGGAATAGTGAAGTTTGAGGTGAAATCGCGACATATGAAACGCAAAACTTACTAATGTTACATTCAATATCATCCGAATGGTGAAGGTATAAATGCAATTAAAGGATACTGCTGCATTTGTGTCAATGGTCTGCGAACAATTGGATGTCGCTCACATGTTGCTGCACTATTGTATCATTTATCACATGGCAGATACTTATTAAATGTAATTCGGCCCGCTGAGATACTGACAAATCTTTTCGAAATCAATAATGTATATCTTGTAGTTAATGAAGACATTGTTGAAGACTGAAAATTCAAGTCAGCTATTATACGTATAGGTATTATGTTTATCTATATTAAGTAAGGATAATATTGTTAGATATGACTATGCATATAAACGTTTATTTTGTTACAGTTTACTTAACGAAGACAAAAGCGACTTTGGGGGGGGGGAGCTATTGAAAATTGATCTTCTTCGCTCAGTTTTTTTTTGGGGCATTTTAGAGAATTTAAAAAAAATTTTGATTTTTAATTTTTTTGGTATTTTACGTAAACTACTCGGAGAATTTTCTTGAAAATTTGTATGGACATTATTTGCGACTGTCAAAAGAAGAAAAACTTTTACTAACTGATTTTCTTAGCGCACTTTTAATTTTAAAGCAATTTGAAAATTAAAAAAAAAAAATTTTTTTCTTTATTTTTCTTTTATTTTATGAAAACCATTCGATAAATTTGCTCCAAAATTTGTATGCAAGTTATTCGCTATTGTCTGAGGAAAATTAGCTTTGGAAAACTCATTTCTTTAGCGCAGATTTAATTTTAGAGCATTTAGAAAATTTTTGAAAAAATGTTTATTTTTCATTTTTTTTTATATTACACAAAAACCATTCGTTAGATTTGCTCTAAAATCATCATGCAAATTATTCGTTATTGCCTTAATAAAACAAGCTTTGGAAAACTTATTTTCTTAGCGCAGTTTTAATTTAAGAGAATTTTGAAAATTTTTTAAAAAAATTTTAATTTTTTTTGGGTCTTACGTAAACTACTCTAAGAATTTGTTTAAAAATTTGTATAGTAATTATTTGCTACTGTTGAAATAATAACATTTGAAAACTGATTTTCTTGGCATACTATTAATTTTAGAGCATTTTAAAAATTTTCAAAAAAGTTGTTATTTTTTATTATTTTTCTATACCATTCGATAGATTTGCTCCAAAACTTGTATGCAAGGTATTCGCTATTGTCTAAAGAAAATAAGCTTTGGAGAACTTATTTTCTTAGTGCAGTTATAAATTTAGAGCATTTTGAAAATTTTGAAAAAAATTTATTTCAAATTTTTCATTTATTTGGATCTTACGTAAACTACTCTAAGAATTTGCTTAAAAATGTGTATAGAAATTATTTGATACTGTTAAAATAATAAAAACATTTGAAAACTGATTTTTTTTGGCATACTATTAATTTTATTATTTTTCTATTTCACGGAAACCATTCGATAGATTTGCTCCAAAATTTGTATGCAAGCTATTCACTATTGTCTAAAGAAAATATGATTTGGAAAACTCATTTTCTTAGCGTATGTGTATGCAAGTTATTTGCTATTGTCTGAAGAAAACAAGTTAAAACTAATTTTCTCAGTGCAGTTTGAATTTAAGGTTGTATGGGCTATACAGTCTGTGTCAAAAGTTAGTTTTCTAGAAAATCGTCTATATTTCTCGGTAGAAAGTAATTATTCAATTTTCAGCTTAGTAACTTATTAGATAATATTAAAACAATCATTTTAAACTTCGTTCCATTTAATTATAATGAATTATTAAAGAGTTATAACATTTTAAAGTTTATAAATTTTACACAAATCTAATACAATCATAAATAATAATGCCAAACTTTCAAAAATGATTTTATTTGACTGCAACAAAGTTTATTTTGTTCAGTTTAAAATTTAGAATCTATTGACGAGGATGGAATTTTTATTTTTATTTTTTATTAAAATTTATTGCTAATTTTCTGCGAAAAAATGTATATATCTCAGACGGTACTTACTGTTTTATCATAGAAAATTAGCAATAAATTTTAATAAAAAATAAAAATAAAAATTCCATCCTCGTCAATAGATTCTAAATTTTAAACTGAACAAAATAAACTTTGTTGCAGTCAAATAAAATCATTTTTGAAAGTTTGGCATTATTATTTATGATTGTATTAGATTTGTGTAAAATTTATAAACTTTAAAATGTTATAACTCTTTAATAATTCATAATAATTAAATGAAACAAAGTTTAAAATGATTGTTTCAATATTATCTAATAAGTTACTAAGCTGAAAATTGAATAACTACTTTCTACCGAGAAATATAGACAATTTTTTAAAAAACTAACTTATGACACAGACTGTATAGCCCATACAACCTTAAGAGAATTTTGAAAATTTTCATACAAATTTTTATTTTACATTTATCTTCTTTCTTAGCGTGGTTACGATTAGAAATTTCGTCGTCATCGTTCTTTTAAAGTACAAATTTATAAATAAATATTAATGTTAGACAATTTTTTTATATTAAAATCACATTTAAATAAATAAAAAAAATTAATGAAACTCAAAGAGCTCTATGAGAAAGCATTCCGCCAAAGCACTTGGCAGCGTTTTCAACATGGCGCACTAGTAAAATCAAATCGACGAAAATATAAAAAATTTGTATTTTTTTTGCTCTATTAAATAAAATAAAAAAAATTTATGTTGCAATTTATCTACATGGTCAAAATTGCATTTTAAATATTAAATGATGTTTTTTGAGGTTATGTTGACCTTTCATTACTTAGCAAAAAAATACACTTAAAAGTGGTGAGATAAAATATATTCATATAAATTTTTAAGTCGATTCGTTAATTATAACGCGAGATATAAAATAAAACGTGAAAAATGGGGTTTTCAGGGTCCCTAGCTAGGGGAAAAATTATTTGCGTCCGCAAACCACCTTGACCCTTTATTTTGTACCTATATAAATGCTTTTATCCTATTTAGGAGCGAAAAAAAAATTAAGGGCATTTCGCCTTTCTTAACCCAGGATACCCTCTGATCGTACGTTACATGCTAAAAATATTAATAAATATGTAGTAATTTTCAATTAGGCACAACTTTTGAACTACAAAAGCTTTTTGGATGCAATAAGACTTAAATTAAAGCTTTTAACTTATACTTTCTCCTATTCTCCATTCATTTTTCTGTAAAGTTTTAGTTGTTTAACTATTTAAGTACTTATAATCGCTTTTTTTTCTATATTTTTAAAGAAATGTTTATATTTCTGTCTATAGGGCCTATTAGCACAAATGAAAAAACACGGGCTCATTTTTTTTATCTAAAAATCATATCCTGCAGTTTCAGCCAAATTCGTTTCCCGGAGATCAAATACTCTCCTTGTTAGATGCATCAAATACTATAATTTGTAGAAATGAAAGAATGTGTAGATTAAAGTTCCTTAAAAGCTTTGTATATTAGTTCAAAAGCAAATTTTAATTTATGATATCAAATATTTATATGAAAAATGGATAGTAGATAGCGGTCGTGAAAAAGTTCCTTCTTTGGCTTTTTTTATCCAAATGAGACCAAAACAATGCGTTATTGCTGGAGATCCAGGTACACATAATGTTTGCGTTTGCTCCATACACCAAAATATTAAATTAAAATTAGCTGCTCTGGAAAAAACAATTTATTACAAGAATGCCATTGAAATAGTATATGCTCTGTTAAAAATAAATGTTGTATGTTACAAGATTGTTATCAGTGTCCTCATGTACAAGGTATACATACATTTTTTGAGTCGTTTATTGACACTGCAAATATTACAGATGTGAGATATAGTAATTGGGATTCTGTATCATGTACTGAAAATTCTTCTATCAATAGAGTGACGTTTAAAGATTTTAACGAACCTATTATAGAATTTTTAAATAATTCATCTAAGGACATTTGGAATATGATTCCACATTAATTTATTTCCAACAAGCAAAAAGAATATTTTAATTATTGCAAAAACAATTTGGTCAATGGTACTGGGCTATTAATTATGGATTTTGCTGAAAATTACAGTTATCTATGTCAAGATTCTACTCATGGATTTTATTTTAGCAATAATTATGCTACGTTATTCACTGCCACTTTATATTACAAAGAAGAAACAGAAAATGAACTGAAAGTACAAGCCTTTTGTGTTATTTCCAATAGTACATATACCAAGCGTATTCTGTTCACATATTCATGGAAGAAATGCTTAATCAAATAAAACTAACATTTCCATACATAACAAGTTTAATTGAGTTTTCTGATGGAGCTCCTATACAATTCAAAAACAAGTAATAACGAACTTACCCATTTTTTTAAATTTGTATTTTTTCAATTAAATTAAATTTAATATTTGTATTATTTATTGTAAAAGGGTGGAGGTAAAAAATTCAAATAAAAAAAATTTTTCAAGAACTTTTTTTACACGCTGCAGTAAATGCAAAATTATTTAATTATTTATATTATAAAAAAATTACATTTAAAGTATCTTTTGAAAAATTTTTAACGAAAAATATGAATACATTTAAAAATTATCGGTAAATTTTCGCTGGTGCCTCAAAAAAAAGTTATTATGGTGTGTATGTTCCTATATAAAGTTACGTTTTATTTTTCAATTTTTGATAACACTTAAAAGTTAAAAAATTGAATTAGTTTAAAAAAAAACTAGACAGTATCAAAAATAAAAAAAATACTTCGAAAACCGTACTTCCTCCCTTCTAAATCAATAGCCGCGATTGCGCCTCGATGGCAATTTAATGTACTAACTGAGCTTTATGAGCGCGTTCATTTTATACTTTGAAATAAGATATCCGAAATCGTATTAGTATTACATGCAATTAACGATTGGCAATTTTTAGGAATTATTCAAGTAATTTGTGCTTTTATAAGGAAGATTTTGTTATAGGGATAACATCATACAATTTTTTTGTAACATCTAATAGAAAAAATGTTTGCCATGGTGTAGGAGGTACAGCAAAATGTACTGCCAGGAAAGCCTCCGAACAAGGAGTTGAAATTTTAAACATAAAACAAATGTATAATCATTTGATTGACTGCGGGTCCGACATTAGGTATTAATATTATTATTCTTATTTATAAAGACATAATAGAACTTAATTTAGTCGCGCGCTTATTTTAACAAGTCAGTCCAATAAAAACGCGATTTTCATACAACTTACTGCTAGGGGAAAAAGTGTGTTAATACAAAGAATATTTCCTATTTTATTTTCAAATAAAAATAAATAAAAATACTAACGAGGTTTCTTCCGATTTATTATTGTAAATCTGCGCGATTCACTTATCAATAGCTTGTATAACATTTGTAATAAAATTAAATAAATATCATTTACAAAAATATACAAAAATAATCTCTGCGAACATAAGTGCCATTAATCCAGTTCCTAAATAATTAACAAGCGGGCAACCAGAGAGGAGCACTGCGCTCTTCAGTGTAAAGTTTATTAAGTAGATAAACTCCTTTACTTTCGACCACGCAGCCAGCAGTTAAGACAAGGTAAGCGATTAAGCTCCTCTATCCCGCAGTCTTTTCAAAATAAAAAAATTTTTACCAATACCAACAAGGAATATCCCAAACAAACACATGTCCGAGTCAACCTATTTAAGGTGACCGGACATAACAATATTCAAAAATAAATGATTATCTATAGCGCTTTTTCATTTTAAATGTGTGTTGTTTCTTGTATCTTATCCTTTATATTTCAAAGAACTAACAAAAAACATTTTGTCTGAATTTTATAAAGTCTGTATCAAGTAGGAAAATGGGCAATATTTAGCGTTCATGGATTTGTTTAAAATTTTTTTTCATGGTTGTAACTTTGGTTCCAATTCACTCTGATGAGCTTTTTAAAGCCTTTAGGTGAAGTTTATTACTATTGTTTGAATCTTAAGAAATGAAAAGAATCGCGTGAAGTTAAAAATATTATTTATTGAAAAACAGAAATTATAATTGGCTGATTCCATTCAGATTCATGCAGGCCGTCACGGATCGAATTTTTTTTTTTTTTGCTGAAAACTATGTGAATGTGTTCTTATACTCAAGAGAAGATGTAAAAACCCCGAAATACGGCTTAAAAAAAATTTTTTTTTAATTCGACGCTATGGCCTATTTTATGTTAAATGCTTCGCGAAAGAAAGCGCTCAACTTTTTTAGTTTTGATACCATTTTCTTTTATAGATATTGTATCATTTTTATTTGTACTTTGTCGAGACCAATTATAATCATCGTTTAAATAATACTCTTCGACTTTTAACACAACTTTTCTATCCAACGAATGGCCACTATAATTCTCAAGCTTTTTATAGACATCTTCATTATTCACCAGTGAGCGTGCTTGATCAATCATGTACGTAGTTACGCCTGGCACAGCTGATAATAAATATTCTTTGGAAAAAACAGTTGGTATGAGGGTTAATAGCCGCACTTTTTCGGAGAAACTTGAACAATTTTTTTAAGGCCCTTTTAATATTTTTAAACCATTTATCACATGTTTTACATTCGATGCTTTCATTCAATTTAAGTAAATTCGTTACATCATAAAATTTCATCATCTTACTAGCTACTTGAGAATCAAATGCATCATTCATTTGCTTTCTTATTCGAATATCATACGATTTTCGCATCTTTACATTCAGAGTTTCAGACATCTTGATAGGTGAAATCTTCGAATTCAAATTATTTGGGGTTTCGTTAAGCTCATGCACCACGATCTCGCCGTCACTAATTTCTTCTGAAGATTGTTGACTGCTAGAATTAGATGAAGAGGGTGTAGCATTCTTTGCTTCTTCTGAGAAGAATTTATAACATGTAGTGCAAACTTTATCTTCTCTAGATATCAAAATCTTTGGATACTAGCGCTGCAAAGACTCCGTTAAAATGACCAATTCTCCGAATGGATTTTTAGAGGAATGGTACATAGCTTTCGTAAACCTTTGTGATAACTTTTGTTCTAATTAACCAAAAAAGTTGAGTAATGGCTCATTCTGAAGGTTTTTGCAAACACTAACAATATATTTATGAATAAAACAGTGAAAGAATAGTGAAAGAGCATAATTATTGGAAAATGGATGATCGTCTTTAAGTTTGATATCATGCTGATATGACTTCAATAGACCTGGAGCCTTTCTAAAAACTCTACTATACTTTTTTATTAATAATGTTAATTCTTGTTTTTGTTTATTTGTGATATTATCACATTCATTTATTTTTTCCTGAATCTCATCATTGATGAGTTCAGTTGTATTAAAATAATTTTTGGAATTAAGAATTCGATGATTCTCATTTGCCATTGCGAAGTCGTATGAATTATGGTCATTGTTGCCTTCATACACTTCGGTTATTTGCATAGCTGAGTATGCTAAAGAATTTATTTGTTTTTCAGTATAAGATAAATTTATATCTTTACCATCAACTATTATTAATATTTCTTCTAGCATCGTGTTTATAATCATACTCAAAGCCTTTTGTGTATCATATCCGATGATAACATCCTTGACTAATTTCGGAATTATTAAGTAGATTATTTTTATTTCTACGTTTTTAAACTTTGTTTTTATTAATAACTGCCTCTTCATTCTTGTAGTTTTTGTGCCAGTGGCTGTTTTTATAAACTTTCCAGTTATTGGTAATAAAGGGCATGTTTTAAATGTCTCGTAATTCTGAAAATAAAATTGCTCCGAAATGCAGGTAACTTCGCTACCTGAATCGATTGGAGCTTTGACATTTATATTTTCTAATTTTATTTCAATTTCTGGGCGACATATCATATTATTTTCTTTCGACTCTTTTTTGTCAGTATCGTGAATTAAATCATCTTTTATGCTTTCTTGCATAGAAGATATTATTTTTGGGGGTTTTTTATTAGTTGCAAGCTTACCCTTTATATTATTGACCTCAGGTGCAACTTTATTTAGTTTTCCTGATTTTTGTCATTATTTTCGTTGCTTATGTCTATATTTAAGACATCTAATTCCTTGCCACTTTTTGTAATTGTTTTTTATTGACAGGTGATTTTAATTTTTCACGTTGTTGATTTTTTTGTTTATTTTTATTTTCCTCGATTTTATTAACATTTATATTAGGATCCTGTTGAGGTTTTTTATATTCTTGTTTATAACTATTTTGATTTGTTGCGTTATTATTATGATTATAATACGTTTTATTAGTGTTCTCGTTTTTATTGAATGTTTTTTGTTGACTATTATTTTTATTTACTTTTTTCCTGCAGTTTATCGTCATTGTCAAAATCTGACAAAATTTTAAATAAGGTATTTTTATCTTTCTTTTGAGAGAATTGCATGGCTTACCCAACATTTCTGCTGAAATGTTTGCTAATTTTTTCAGCTAATTCTTCTTCAGAATATTGAAGATTTAGCTCTTTGGCGAAACCATATACTTGCGTGGCATAAGCCATACGACTTAATTTGCCATTCTCATAATATTGTCCAAACTCGACTTTTCTTCAAGTTGTTCTTTGGACATCTTCATTCCAATATCTATCAAGGAATAAATTTTTAAAACCTTCATAGGTCAGTACATCATCTTGATAGATGTACCACCACTCATTTGCGTCTTTTTGCAGAACAGTATGCAAAAGTTCAAGAGTTTCTTCTTCTTCTAATTTTTTCAATGCAATATATTTTTCGAACTCATTTAAGAATTTCATAGGTCTTTCAAACTCAGTGCCTTCATACTTTGGCAAAGGAATTTTTATTTTGTTATTATAAGGTTCGAAACCCATTGTTTTTTAGTTTTTCTTTTAATTCATTGATTTTATCGTCTTGATCTTGAGCAGTATCATCTATTTTTCGCGTTAGGTTATCTTGAACCATTTTAATTACTTCATCTTCATTTATTGTTTTTTTTTTAAATTTAATTAGTTCTTTATTTAAAAATTCATTTTTAGTAACTAAATCTTCATTTTCTTTTTTATATTTATTTAAAAGATTTTTATCACAATATTATCTTCTAACAAGTTTTTTATCTTGTCTGATAATTTATTTATTTGCTCTTTAAAATTTATTGTTCCTGCATCTGCGGTTTTTTCTAAATTAAAGACTATGGATTTGTCTGAACTAGCTGTATCAATTTTGTCATCCAACTCTTGTTGTTTATTAAACAACTATGTCAGCTCATATGACACAGCTTTCATCCATTCATTTTGTTTTGTGTTAATATCTTCCTCTATGGTCTTATCAAGATTATCTAATTCTTGCATCAGTATCTCTGATCTTCTTTTCGCCATCTTGATTTTTATTTTTATTCGCAATTATGATATAAATTAATTAATATTTACGAAATTAAAATTTAAACTATTTTTATTTCACTACCTCCTTATTTAAATTAATTGTTCAATAAGGTATTTTTAATTTCAATAAATTTAACTTATTAAAAATGAAATTCTTTATGGCTCTTTTAGTTTTTAATATATTTATTCAATTTATTTCATTTTAATTTTATTAAAGAGCGTATGTTATTCTGTTACAATAATTGTTCTTATTCGCGTTGAGAACCTGTGCTTAAGAGTTCCTTTTGTTTTCTATTTAGCCATCGACTTTTTGACTTTGCTATTTGACATTCTTTAAAAATATTCGCGTTTTAGACTTGAGTTTGCGCGGTTATAACAAAAGATTTTTAGAAAAAATTTAATGTGTACATTGTAACACTCAATCTTCTTGTTTCACCGCGCGACCTTCAAGTCTTTTTATCATTATCATTGACGAATACTTTATTAAGGGGACGCTGTATCTCTCTATCCTTTTCTAATTGCAAAATGTAAATTTTTGGAAAAACTAGTTATTATTGATAGAAATTAAGGGTTGTCCGCAACTTCTATAGTGAAAAACAATATTTTGTCTGATGAGAGCAAATTAATTTTGTTGCTTTTTTTTTAAGTAAAGTTTGACATACTTACAAAATCCTAAATTAGGCTAGAGAATACGTTATTTAAGTATGTCAAACTTTACTTGAAAAAAAAGCAACAAAATTAATTTGCTCTCATCAGACAAAATATTGTTTTTCGCTATAGAAGTTGCGGACAACCCTTAATTTCTATCAATAATAACTAGTTTTCCCAAAAATTTACATTTTTTAATTAGAAAAGGATAGAGAGATCCAGCGTCCTCTTAAGAATTTAACATCAAGTAAAATTTTTGGTCAATCTTTTATTTGCTCTTATTCAGAACAAAGGAAATTCTTTTACATAATTTTTTTTTATTATATTTTATACTAATGGTATTTTATATACCATTTTTCTTGCGTTTTCACTTTTTTTTTTTTTTTTTTTTTATTGAGTTTTATATATTTTTTTTCTAGAATTTTTCAATTTTTTATAGATTTTTTCGGATTCTTTAATTTTTGTTTATGTTTTTAATTTATTATTCTATTTTTAAATTTTCCATTTTTTTTGTTATTAAAAATATATTTGTTTTTAATTGCGAAATCTCGCCTTTTATTTCTCGGTGCTGCTTGTTTATATTATATTTGATATTTATTATTTCATTTTCGAATTTTTCCAATCTCTCGTCTATCGATTTTAAACATTTAACAATTAAGGGAGTACCCTCAGTAATAGAATTTAAATTGAGAATCTTTTGATAATTGACATACAGGCGTATTTAGGTGTAATAAAGCTATGGTTAAAATTTCGTGACCTTTCAGAGCTTCAAACACGAGATATTGCAGTTTGAAAATAACATGTGATCTTATGGGGGATACACATTTTGCCTTCTTTTGTAATTATGAAAAATGAAAAAATTCTGAAAAAATTCTATAATATGTAGAAATTTATTCCGGACCCATATCATTTTTAATGGGTATCATTCAGAGTCTGTAAGAAGAGCAAAAAATTATTTTCTCTTGTAACCTTACAATTAACGGTAATCATTTTGACTCATGGCAACGTTGCGTTTTCGTTACGAACTTTGGTAAGGCGCGAATCTTGAATACCACAGTGCATCGTTTTCAATAAGAAAAAAGTTTGAATAAAAAAACATTATCCTCAAAAATTAATACGCAAAAATGTAAGTTATAATAAGTTTATTATTGTATATATTTTTAAATTTTTTATCTAACGTCGCTGTATTTATGCAATCATTGCAATGCTAATTAGCAACGGAGGTCTTCAGTATGTTTGTCCTGCCAAAGGTCTAAATTTTTTTAATTTAAATGTTTATATAAACTCTAATAAGAAAAGTTTTTTTTAATAGATATAACTTTCACAATCATTTTAAAATTAATTATTAAACTATTGAAAGTATAAGAATTTTTTTGTTATCGTGAGAATAAATAGTAATGTGTCAGTGTCGTGCATTTGGTACAATAGTTACATAATGTATTTCACCTTCCGTGGATAATGTAAAATTTTGATACACCGTGGGTATTATAAGTCCTAAAAGTTCTATAAATTTTTTTTCCTGAGAAAAAATCATAAAAAAATTCTGGGAAAATTCTAAAATACTTTTATATCCTTTTTTATGATTCAATAATATATTGATATATTTATTATAATATAAATTTTATAAAACAATATTTAATTCTAGAGTCTTAGGGACGTTGCCAAATCTATAACTGTCAATGATAAGTTCGACTGTTTTCTTAACTGACTAACTTCGTATCGAGGATACTCCCTTAAATCGTTTCTTTGATTATTTGTATTTATTAGATCTTGGATTCTATTTTCCAAATATTCTACTCTATTATAGTCTGTTCCTTGGAACAGACTATTTGGAAAGTTAGGAATCATAAGACGGATTTTTGTTACGATAATAAATTCAAAATTTTACTGCTACTATTACGCGACTCTAATCACGCGTGGGTTTTCTGAACCACGGTTGAGAACCAGTAGGCGCCAATGTAAGCTTCCTATCCTATTACCCTATTATTACACCAATCTTTTATATAATATTCTTTTATTCCAACGCGTTAAAGGATCGTTAAATAGCTAGCGCGCCATACCTAGCTATTTTGGACCCTGTATTTCTTTTTATTGTTGGTAAAGTCGTTAATAGCTAGGACGCCTTGCCTAGCTATAGCTGGCTTTCAAAATATATTTGTTAATAATGTTGGGTTTGTTATGTGTAAAGCCAGTTATTATTAAGGACCAAATGCCTTAATATTCGGGGCTTTGCACGGGGTTAATAGGATGAAGGTTTATTTTGGATAAGCTCTTTATTAATTTATTCAATTGGATAATTTACAATGTGAAAAACTATGATAATTTAGGCTTAATAAAGAATAGCTTGCTTGTAACACGTGTTAGGCCATTCGCCACTTGTGCTACGAGCAAGCGTGTCTTAACGTTGAGAGAGCTGATCCAAGAGTGACGAGAGTCACGAGCTCTTCGCACTGCTTGCATCCACTCTCTCTCTCGTTCTTCTCCCACTCTCCTCACTTAGTAGAAGAAAGGGAGAGCCACCGTGTACTCTCAGCGGTACTTACACATGCAAGCGCGTGTACGTATATACGCGCGCTTGCATGTTCAACCACTTTGGTCTTTTTGGGTGTTTGCGCGCGCATCTTCTAGTATCGTACGGTTTCAGGGCCGTACATACTCGGGCGCTTAAAATTTCTAACTATTTCAATTTAAGAAAGTTGACAAGCTAACGTTTGACTCCTCCCTTTATGTTAGTAAAATCCCAAAAAAACAATCAAGAAACTGCATTTTTCATTATTCCAAATAATAAACACGCCTACACATAAAGTGTAAATCGAAGCGTAGTTATAAGTTGTACCTTAAGTCTTTTATGATGGGCGCGCGGTCATCCCAAACATGTGTTATACACTCGGTCCAGTTATATACCCTTTTTTACCCTTTTTAAAGCTTCTAGAAAAACAGCTAATAATAAAGAGGCAAGGAGACTTACTTTCTGATAGTATTCGAGCCATATTTTGTGGACCATCCAACTATGGTAAAACTACTAATAGCCTACTCGCAATGATTACGCATCCTAATGGGCTAAGATTAGAGAACGTATATGTCTACTTGAAATCTCTAAATCAACCAAAGTATAAATATTTGATCTCATAGATGAGACTATCTGTGTCTGTGTAGAGCAGCTTGCATCTGCTGCCGACCTCCTTCTTCATGTACCCGTAGTGGAAGGCGTAGATCACGGTTTTTGAGATGTCCAATGCGCTGAGTCCCACATAGATTGGCTTCCTCATTGTAATCTCAGTCCTAGTTAGCTGAATCACCACGAGATTCTCGTCAAATATTGACCTACTATGGAAATTAGGACTTGCAATTAAGGCCTCTGCACCATATCGTCCACTCCATTTGTTGACGAGCTTAACATCGACTCTCTTATGATCAGTCCATTCTCTACTGCTTGTTGGAGCGCTCTGTAGTAGATCACATAACGTTGTTTGTCATAAAGAGTCGTCAACAATTTTTTCTGGTTGCTATCAGATAGCGCTTGGTGCTCAGAACACAGAGGCAGATTCTTGTGGGTATCGTGAATTTCTGCTGGATATTGTAGTGTTGTTGTATCTACCTCAAAAATAAATCCAATATCTGAATCATCTGGGATCTCTGAGATGACTTCAAGATGCTCGTTGATGTAATCCATATTGCCCCACTTGAAATCTCCGTATGGTAGATGTTGAGTCATTGCCCATCCGTACAGATTGTTGGCGTCGAAGTACATGAAATACTTATCTTCCTCAGCTGGATTATAGTCCTCCATATACTGGTTGTTAACCTTGGTGTAACGGTTGGAGCATTGGCTGACTCCTCCTCTGATGCCTCTCTCCACAAGCATGAGCATATCGATGTCCGTTAAAAGCTCTAGCTTGATGTTGGTATGTTTCAACATGGCATCCGCGTCCATGCAAGCTGCTCTAAAATTTTCAAAGACGTCGGTCAATAAGAGCATATCTGTTTTCAAATGGACGTCTGAATATTCTCCGAGCGTCTTAATCTTGAGCTTTTCCCACACATTTTTAGCGTTTTCATAATCTTACATGCTGATCTCGCTCTTGTTCAGTTTATTGTAGAAATCGTCTTTGGACGGGAGCTCCTTGTCTTTCAACTTTTCCAAACAACTTACATAATCGTAAGGGAAGACTCCTTTTCTCACGAGCAACTTGATCTGCTCATTTGTGTAGTCGGATTCTTGGAAGATACGCGCTGTTATATCGAGTCTATCCAGGTACGAGGCCAATTTCTCTAAAGACGATGCCATGAATCTGAAGGAGTCAAGAAAACGGAAACTCACATCGCTTCTTTCTACATATTTGGTAAAGGAAATGTAGCACTCCTCATTCTCTGGAATCAACTGTACTCGTCCTTTGAAGTTGTCAGCTGTAGCGAGATCCTTGATTCTAAAGTGTGAATCGTAGCCAGTCAAATTGTGGAATATTATTGGGATGAACCGTGCGTCTTTGAAGTTAATGTTACATTCCTCTTGAGCAGCTCCTCTGAATTTCTCAGTAAGATGGCAGTGATTCCGATCTTTGATAGCAACAGGAGCAAAGGATTTGTTGCAGATATGGCAAAACCTCGCTGCTTAGAATTCAGCTTCCTCTTCTCTAGTGAGATCCATGGGTTTTGGATTAGTATACAATGAATTCAATTCATCGACTAATCCTCCAAGTTTCTCCACGAACCACTGAGCTGGAGTCTTCGCATCTTCTTCTTCTAGTCTGTAGCTAATGTAGCCGGATCTTTCATCATCAAAGCTGCACTTTACGTAGTAGCCGATGCTATAGGCATGATGTTGTTGGTAGACTTTAACACCGTCTTCCACAGGTTTTAACAAGCACTCGAAATCCGCATAAATGGTGAATGGGACTTTAGTCTCGTTCATAAGTTACGGAAAGACAGGATATTATTATCCTCCGAAGGCAATCGAATCCTGCACTTGTTCATCTGCTGGCAGTCTACTACATGATTCTTGAATTTCTCTTCGTTATTGAAAAAATGTAGACACCTATCGCAGATATAATGATGATGATCATGTTTCGATCCTTATTTCCTTATGAGTCGTGACAAGTTCTTGATCCACACACAATGGAATTTGGGTAGTGAATTCTCGTCATTGCTGCCGGCTTCTTCATCATCATCAAAGTAGACGTCTTGAATAAGCAATAAATTGACGTGACGTTCCTTTTTGAGAGAGATGACATGACATGGATGCACTGAATAGTTGATGCCAGACTTCTTTAATATATATACGTTGACGAAGATGTTCTGATTCTCAAATTTAGCCACCTGTTTTACTGGAGTTGGAAAATCTATTTCTTTGAAGTTGAGCTCATCGTAATCTGTGTATTTGCTTACACGCTGTGGATTCCAATCAGCTGGATATAGCGCAGATAAGATCGCCCACTTGAAACACTGCTCGTCGTTGTTCTGCACGTTCACACATACATTCTTATTTTGGATAGACTTTGGTAGTTGAATGTACGAACTACCTCTCATGGGATTGAGCTTATTGATGTTGATGGTGAGGTATTAAGCTTATTGATGTTGATGGTGATGTATGAGGTGAGAATATCTCTCGCAGGCTTCATCCAGACCCTTTCTGCTCAAACTCCTGCATTTCCCAAAGAATGGGTTGCTTGACGTTGCTGTTGAGCCATTGGATGATGTCGGTAGTTTGGAAGATGGTAGCATTCTTCGTTTTGAAATATTTAACTTTAGCGACCATCGAATCATCCTTCTGAACCGTATATTCTGCCGACAGCTCAGCGTTCACTTCGATTGCTGCATATTCCTTGAGAGCATCGGTGATCTTTGACTCGAACACTGCTTGAGCATTAGCCAAGAATGTGATGACATCCAGATGGCCTAGGTAGGAAATCACACCAGATCGTATGCAAGTCTTGAACGCTGATTGGAAGTCATCCCATTGAACGTTCTTTTGATTGTTGACAGGTTGCAACTCGTTCTCGACTGGATCCTGTACATGACCACCGGTTTTCAGAAGACTTTGCAGCTTGGATTGGATGGTGAGCAGATAAACCATAGAAGTCTGATACTTTTTCTTCTGATGATTAGATAATTAAGAAGTCATCAAAGCACGTAAGCTATCAATGGTAGCGGTACATAGACTTCTCCAAGATTCCAAGTCGTAGATATCAGCTTGACCATTTCTCTGATACTCCAACGAATCTTGAAGCAGCTTGACAGTACGTGCGAAATATTCAGGGGATTGCATCTTATCCTTGTAGATTTATCAATTGGTTGTGAAGATTCCTCTCACGTTGTGCTCTTTGAGACTTTCCCTTTGTTGAACAGCTCTGTTCGATGATCAAGACGTCTGTAAATAAATGGATAATTAGCTCTTGTAATATGTACTTAAAAATAATAGCTCATGTAATATTCACCTTCTATGAAGATCTATCTGGAAATTTTTCTATCTTCGTAACACACTTTATAGATGATCTGGAGATCTTTGAAAATAAACTCTTTGTGGACTTATCGGAGGACTTCCTTCTCGATTAGCTTGAGGCACAAGAATGATTTTCAGCTCGCGGATTTCCTTCATTTATACCCATTTTTGGAAGCGAGGGATAGGTTCAGATTACGCTGGAAGTTGGAAGAGAGGGGATATGATGGTAGTGGGAGTTTAGGGAGAAGGTATTATTGGTGAAGCTCAGAGAGAGAGGGGATGCGATGAAGGTGGTAGCTTACAGAGAGAAGGGATACGATGGAGATGGAAACTTCAAGAGAAAAGGTATGAGAGCATAAAAGAAAGCTTACGAGCTCTATTAAATCATTTTTCAGTCCAGAGAACTAGCAGCAACATCAAGGACAGAGCAGTCCAAAGAGATGATGGAATACATATTAGACGTACAAGGCTTCAGAAGATCCTCGAATCTATTTTTTGTAAAAGAGGCCGCCATTCTTTCCGTAGAAAAAGATGTAAACCGTTTGGTATACTTTTTCCAACCTCCTTGTAAGTGGAAGAAACTTCTCGCTGTGGAACAGTCGATAATCGAATGGTTAGAGAAGAAGCATCATGGAATTCCGTGCTGTGACGCAATTAAAGTATTACATGTAGATAGTCTGAAGAATGCTGTTAAAATATACGTCAAAGGTCTTGAGAAAAAAAGATAGATACAAGAGATTTTACCAAGAAAGTAAGTATGAATATAAATGTATACTTAACCATTATTGATTATTCTTATTCTTTTCTAGAACTATTGTCAACATAGAGGAAATTGGATGTCCTAAATTAAAAACCCTCAAGAAGATTGACATCGGTGGCTGCAAATGTAACTGTCATCCATTTGCAAAGAAACCAGTATGTGCAGTGACGAATACGCATGCCTTTAAGGAATGGCTACTCACTCAATACCTTTCAATCCAGACGCCACTACCCGAAGAAGATGAAGGAAGGGATGAAGTCGATTGCGCTTGCTATAACTTGGAACGAACGGCTATGTATTCATCGTTCAGTCGCGCGGAATCAGATAAAAGCATATTGTTCGCAATGTATACTTAATGCATTATATTAGATTGAATTTATTATTTATTTTTTTGTATTGTAAATTGTTATAATAAAGAAAATGAATGAGAATGAGAAAGTTTATAGGAGAGGAAAACTTATGGTTGTTCCTCATAGGTTGAGGGCGATGGTTGGAGCTCTCACCACTTTCTTATTCTCTTTGTTATTATTCACATATATCTTCATAATAGGATTGAAACTTGTTTATCAGTATTAACTCATTCATATCAGTATCAAATTTCATTCATACCATCATTAAACTTAATCATATTATTATTCAAAGTATATAGAAGCGTATGTGAATAATAAAAAAGAATGAGAAAGTGGTAAGAGCCCCAGCCAACGCTCTCTACCTGTGAGAAACAACCATAAGTTTTTCTCTCCTTTAACTTTCTCATTCTCATTTAATTTATTTCCTTTATTTTACAATCAATCTACAATTTTCGCTGTTTCAAAAATTTCTTTATATTTATAAATGAGCGAGGTAGATTCCCATGGCTACTTTTTGTAGGTTCTTTTTCAAGAGACTGTTTTATTTTTAATTTTTTAATTTCTAACTCAGCTATGATCTGTCTACCTCGCTCACTATCACATGAGCTGACTCTTTTTGTTGCTTCTGGCCTGGGAGATGTCCATCCACTTGGATAAGAGATCACAATAGGAGTAGGAGGCAATGCAGACTGATCCTCTTTAGCTTTTCTCTCCTGACGCATCATTGATAATTCTTTTTTATCTCCGCTGCCCTCTTCCTGGCTAGCAGCAATCTTTGGAGACGAGATGGGTACTGAAAACAAAATAAAATTAGAATAAAGAAATCTTCATTTATGAGGTGTTTAGTATAGGCATACTTCTTAATTCATTGCCCTTTAATTATATTTTAACCCTTGAAATCAGCTTCTTATATGTTTTGAATTTCACTGTTTCATCTGTGGAAAGTAAGGCGCCATCAAGCCGTCAAGTGGTAAAACTACATCTTAGGACTTAGTCTCAATCCTATTATATCCAGTCAAACTTTTTAACGAAATTCAATTGGATGTAGTTAGATAATTTTCTAAGTTTTACATCTTTGAATAATTGTAATATTCTTGATGTAAACTTAGAAAAGCTGAAAAATTATTTTGTGATTTGATGGTGCGGCCGATCTCAAGATAGAGATCC
This sequence comes from Anastatus disparis, assembly GCA_017163975.1. Taxonomy (NCBI): domain Eukaryota; kingdom Metazoa; phylum Arthropoda; class Insecta; order Hymenoptera; family Eupelmidae; genus Anastatus; species Anastatus disparis. The sequence continues at coordinate 3,465,356 of JAFFSR010000302.1, forward strand.
GCCTGAAAAAATGGTAAGTGTCTACAAAGACGTTTGGCTAAGCCTACTGTTTTTGGAGACGCTGAGCTAACTCAGCTTTTTCATCCTCAGTCAGAGCTTGAGAGTTTTTAATTCTCAAATCTGACTTTGGTAAAGAAGACTGTGGGGCACCTTGCTTCGCCTTCCTTTTCGCTGCTGTCGCGTTCTTTTTCGCCGCCTGTTCAGTCTTGCCCCATTCGTGCGCTGCCTGGATGTCAGTTTGAATTTCCTGATCCACCGTTACTTCTGGAGCCTGCACTGATGGTGGTTGGCTGGTGATTTCCACGATTCAGGTCACCTCTGCAGCATAAACTCGAGCAAGTTCTAGTCACCGATAGTCCGCCTCGGTTAGTTTATATTCGTCTTTTGACTCCATTCTGAAATTAATTTAATTTTTGATCGACTTTCAAAATTTATTAAATCTCTTTAGAGATCTTATTGTTGAAAGTCGATTTGATGTCTGAACCCTTGATTGCTGCTCCTTTTATGTTTTGAACTTCGTAACTTCACTTGTGTAAAGCCATACGTCACCTAGAATCCGGGTAATGAACTATTATACGGTGCGATGTTTTAAGGATCGGGGATTCCCCGTGTATATGCGAGAAATCGTAAAAATTCATTTCTTTTAATTAGGACATAAATTTGAAAAATTTTCCAAAGGACTTTTTTATTTTAAATTGAATAAATTTTCAATTTGAAATAAAATTTATAAAATTTTAATAATGAAAAAAAAGTCGACTTGGGTTGGGATCGAACCCGTGACCCTCTGTTCGAGAGGCAAGCACTTATACCACTCGACCACGGAGTCATTACACTTAGTAATTTAGGAAACTTGTATATCCGCAGTTTATCAGATACATTTTCATTTTTATTTATTTTTTCAATAAATTTTTAAATATTATTAATTATTAATAATTATTAACAATATTAATAAAAAAATATTAATAAAAATAATATAAAATTAATTTATTAAGATATTAAAAAATAAAATATTTAAATAAAAAATATCCGCATCTCGGGATATTCCCAACCTTATCGACGCTCGTGCAATTGCATAGAAATGCAAGTTCGCCACTATTGCAGAGGTGGGCCAGTATTGTAGAGGGGGCGGGGAAGCGTACTGGTATCGCAGAGGAGGCGGACAAGTGTGCTGGTATCGTAGTGTACTGGATCCGCCATAGCCTATCTACTTTAAACAATTGAAAAAGGCATTAGTTAATAAATCTACTGCCAGTTCGATGTGCACAGTTTTAGTCACTAAGCGTACAAAAATACATATATACGATTTTATTGGGACCTGAGATCAAGCCTTTTCTTCAATGAAAAATGTTTCTGCAAATAAAATGCGCGCATCGGTGTTACCCTAACCGAAGGCAAATCTCCCATAACATATATTGATTCATTTGGTCGTACTTTAAAGCATGTGATACATTCTTGTAGAATTTTCTTCACTATATTTTTTCCTGTTGATGGCCAATATCTTTTGCAAAGTGAATTAATAACTGCTTGACATCCTGCATGCAATAATTCTTTATGTTCAGATTTAATCAATAGATAAATAAATCTGTGATTAACTGCTAAAATTATTGGATGTCGTTCATCAAATGAAATTTCTGCATTTTTTAAACGATCACCTACTCGTAAAAGTTCTGAATTGTCTATAAAAGAATTCAATTGATTTAATTTACTATTTTTTAACTGCGACACATTTTTTGATTCTTGTAATTCTGAAAGTTTATCATGAAATGTTTGACTTTGTGCTAATTTAATTAAACATTGACTTGCAAATTCAATTTCTATAGTCCGCAACTGTATATCTTTATATAATATCTCATCCTTTGTTTTTTCTATTTTAACCGCTAATCGATAACTTATCTTTATTTTGCAGTTATTATAAAATCTATAAATATATGCTGTAGTTCGTACAAGTCGTGTGAATGAAGAAAATCTATCAAATAATACTCTGCTTAATTTATTGATATCTGCTTTGTCCAATTTTTTTCATCAATCTGCCTTGCGATAAAGCTATGTGCTATTTTTCGCTGTTTTGACACTTCACTGATATCCTCTGTTACTGCACTAGGTCAATCATTAACATCAAGTGATAGCCAAGATGGTCCATTCCACCACATGTTTAATTCATGCAAATCAGTAGTGCTTATACCTTGTGATATTAGATCGGCAGGATTTTTTGCTGATTCTACGTGATTCCATCGCCCGGTCGTGAGTTCTTGAATCTCTGATGTACGGTTAACAACGAATGTTTTCCATTTGTTTAATTCTGATTTAATCCAAGCTACAGTTACCATTGAATCTGTCCAAAAATATCATTGATTTTTATCAATGTTGCATGCAGTTGATACTTTATACGAAAGTTGTACTAATAATAAAGCACCCAATAATTCAAGACGTCGTATTGAAGTGGCCTTTAACGGCGTGACTCGCAATTTTGCGCACAATAAATTCACTTTTCGCGTACCATACTTGTTTATTATACATATATAGATGCAAGCACCATAAGTGATTTCTGATGCATCGCAAAAGCGGTGATATTCAATTTCTTTAAATGTATGAGATCCTACATGAGGATATCTCTACAATTTTTAATCTTTTTATGATGTTTTCGAAAATTCATTTTACAGCCGTTACTGGGTTACCCAATGATGCACACTATTTAAACTAGGTTCATACCTTTTGTACAATCTGGAAACTCTATTTTTTCTATATCCAGTGAATGTGCCACCAATGGTACAGTAAATATTTCTACAAAACGTAAATTTTTATATGGATAAAATTTCGGAAATTTTATCCATGTAAAAATTTACGTTTTATAGAAATATCTACTATACCATTCGTGGCACATTCACTAAATACATAAAAAATAGAGCTTCTGGATTGTACAAAAGGTATGAACCTAGTTTAAACAGTGTGCATCATTGGGTAACCCAGTAATAGCTGTAAAATGACATATCACGGAAAGATTAAAAATTGTAGAGATATCCTCACATATCGTGGAATTATTAATTTATTGACATTAATTATATCTTGATAAACTTTAAACCATGCAGTATACATGTCTTGTGGTACTGACTCATCCCAATCAAGTTTTAACGACCACAGTTTTTGCATTAAAACCTTTGCTTGAATGATTGCAGGGTCGACAAGTCCGAGTGGGTCGAAAATTTGTGCAATCATCGAATGAATTGTACGCTTAGTTAATTTACGTGAGTCCGTGCTTTTTACACGATATTTTAAGATGTCAGCTTGAGGATCCCATACAAGTCGCAGTATTTTTGGATCCTTATCTCCATGAATAGTTACGTCCTTACTGTTTATTTGATCACTATCATGAATAATATGTGCATCGTTCGTAGACCATTTACGAAGTTCTAGTCCATAATCTTTCAAGGTTGAAGTTAATTCAGTTTTTAATCGAATGGCTTCTTGAATTGTCTGAGCGCCTGATAATAAATCACCGACGTAAAAATCATGTAATATTACATCGCTCATTGCAGGATATTGTTCTTTGCACGCTTGTTCGATCTTGTGCATGCACCTTGTTGTTAAAAATGGTGCTGATGCCGTACCATATGTTACTATATTTAATTCGTATACTTTAACCACAGAATTACTATCAGTGCACCATAAATACTGTGCTTGATTAAGAGTGATGCCATGTGAAGTTTTAGCTGAACCGTCAAAAATCACTCGAAGCTTTGTTGTAATACTGTTCTCTTCAATGACTGTGTGGTGTGGTAAATGAAAATGTGTTTAATTATCGTCACACGATGTTGGAGATATTGTACTCATATGTCCGAGTGTTTCATATTCCTTCATGAATTCTAAATACTGTGCCTTTAAAGATTGATTTCTTGCTAATTTTTTCTTTATGGAAAATAACCTTTTTGAGGCCATGTCCTTTGATGATCCGAGCTGAGAAAGTTCTGTTTTTTTGACCGGTATGCTGACAACAAACGATTCTTTTTCGTCTCGTTCTGTAGTTTTTTGAAAATGTTTCTCAGCTGGATCATTCTTTGATAATTAAGATTTTAATTCTGAGAAACATTGTTCGATTTCCCAGAATTTCCCAAACTGTGCATTTAAGTCATTGTTATTGACCCAATAGAGTTTTTTGGAAGTACGGTTCATTTTCCTTTAATTTTATTTGTCCTATGCATAATAGTTTATAAAATAAAGCTGCGCTAATTAAACTGTCAATAGGTTGTTCTTGGTCGAATAACGGATCAACTTAATCTATTCCGCCAGGTACGGTAATATTGGCTGATTTTAAATCATCACTTATTTTATCTATCACTGAGCAAGTGATTGTTGCTGAAAAGTTCGTGACTCTCGAACTTACCTTTGCCGTTACTTAATAAGGTACTCTTTAGTTACCTTGTTTAATACCCGATAAGGTAGTTTTTGCTCGCGTGCATTGCAAATTTAATTTTTTGCAAAGTTCTGTAGTCATGATATGCGGTTGTGAACCTTGATCTAATAGTATTCGACACTCATGCTTGTTTTAACCTTTATCATAAACCGAATTTTCGATATTTTGCGCGGAAGGTAATGTTACTGTTGGTTGTTCTACATGCAACAATGTGTTATGCTTACGTCCGCATTTCTTACACGGAACAAGTTTGCACTCTTTATTAAAATGTCCGTCACCCGCTAAACAATTAAGACAACTCTCTCTCTCTCTCTCTCTCTCTCTCTCTCTCTCTCTCTCTCTCTCTCTCTCTCTCCCTCCCTCTCTCTCTCTCTCTCTCTCTCTCTCTCTCTCTCTCTCTCTCTCTCTCTCTCTCTCTCTCTCTCTCTCTCTCTCTCTCTCTTTACCTGAGCTTGAATATGTATACATGCACACATAACGACACTGTGCTGTTAAGCCTTCTTTCTTTCCTGCTATATATTGCTTGGTGGTGTACTAATACATGCGTTATGAATTAATAATGAAAGTTTAATGTAATTAGTGGGTCTACCTATATTTTCGTTTTTAGTAAGGAGATTCACTAGAAGATAGAAAATAAAAATTTTTTAACAAAAACAAACAATTTAAAAAATTTTTAATAAATAAAAACCGACTTTAAAAAATGCACTGAAAAGTAACAAATAATTTATTATCTTTAGAAATCATACAAATAATTGGTAAAATACAATTTTAGAAGTCGGCGGCTAATTCTAAATCTGTGGTGCGTAAGCAGAACGACTTAGTCTATTTTTTTAAAAATAACGTTCACATTCATTTTTCAAAAATAGCGTTTACATTTATTGTTAAAAAATAACGTTTACATTCATTGAGGAATTAGACGTCGACTTCTAAAATTGTATTTTACCAATTATTTGTATGATTTCTAAAGATAATAAATTATTTGTTACTTTTCAGTGCATTTTTTGAAGTCGGTTTTTTTTTGTTAAAAATTTTTTTGATTAGCATTAATAATTTCATTAATACGAGGTATAGCTTAAGTTATGTGCATAGATGCTACACGAGCAAAATGGAAAGTTTTCAAGGTTATTCAAGTCTAAGGTTCTTCAATACTTTGTGCAGTTAAAGTACCAACTGCAGTGCCTTAATCAATTTTTACTGCCATACATTTATCCTTACTTGTATAAATAAATTCAACAAGTTGTGACACAGTTAAATGTACAATATACCTGTAAACTGGGGCATCTGGTTTAATATACTGTCTAATCCTAGCAATTATAATTGCAACTGTTTTTAAAAATTGAGCTTATTCTTGCTTCAATTCTTCACTCACACAAGAATATTCCTCCGACATCAAAAGTTCAGAGGTTACTTCCATAACACCAGGGTCATCAAATGGATTTTCAATTTTCTACGCTGACATTGATTTAATATCATCAAGAACTCTTTTATAATCAATAAGACAATCTTTGGCTCCCATGTACGTTGGGTCCATAAAATCTACACCATAAAGAATTTGAACAATATCACCAACAAAATTTTTAACTGTCATATCATAATGTAAACAAAGATCTTCTAAACTCTTACTCACGATTTTAACACACGATGACCACTATTAGTTTGTTGTCCTACACAAGCCATCATTTGTAGAATATTAATAAAACTTTCCTTAGATCCTGATAATACCATAACTAAGAGACTAGGATGAAGTTCTTTCAAACAGACTTTACCAGCATGGTCACGAATAACTGAAAATTTCTTCAAAATTATGATTTTAATACTTTCTTCTTCGAAACAACCAGGTTGACAAGGCAATCGACCACTTTCCATTTTATGAATATACTTAGTACACTTAACATAGCCATTGTTAAGTAATTCTTGTTTTGCTTCTATTCAACTGTATCAAGAAAATGTCATTTGATTCCAGAATCAAGTAAAATTTTTCTTTTATATCTCTCTGTCCAACGTTACCAGCAACTACAATTTTTTAACTAATATTTTTCAAGAAATTAAGGAGTTTTCATTTGTGAACAGTAACGTCATAGTGAACAGTAACGATTGTCTCTTTTCATAAAAACAATGTTTAGTATCAAAATATAAATCATATCTTGCTGATTTAATTTTCATATACTTTAGACTATTCACAAGTAAAAACATAACCTTGGTAAAGCAACACCCATGAATTTTGACTTTTGAAGATTTTAGATTTATTGTATAAGATATGGAATCTCCTAAATGACTACCAACAAGAGCTAAAACTCCACCTCCCATTGTTTAATCACATAACCGATTGCATCCATCTCGTACCTATCATCTGCACATAAAGATCAATAACTGAAATAGGTCCACCAAAATGCTAATCTTAAAAATGAAATCTCTGAACAAACAAAATAGCATTACGGATATAAATCAAAAGTATCATTCCAACAAGACAATTAAATGAAAAAATTTCTAGCTACAATAACTGTTAGTGCTTTAGTAAGAATAAGTCCAAGTGATTGAAATACAATCTTTGCTGAATAAATTCATTTGATTTTTTAATTTTAAAAGCAAATTCTTTTAAAACATCCTTCTTCAATTTCTCTTTTTATTCTAATAAAAGCAGAGAAAAAACTTAAACTATGATTAATAATACTTATTAAGAAGAAATAATACTGAGCAGCTTCAAACATTTTCAGATTAAGTCAGAATCTAAATTAAAAAAAAGATTGCTACAGCTATTATTCACTAAAAATACCTTATAGATGTTCTTGACAAATCATGTTCTTACTAGTATAAAATTGTTCAATTGTAAATCTTAAAATTAAATGTACTTTGCACTATTACATACATTTACAACTACTGAAATTGCACAATTTCAAACGTATAAATATGTGTATTATCATATCATCATAGTCATACTGACACTGCGTATTCGCTTCTGCTATGCACAAACAAATTTAAATTTGCAGATAGATGCTTATAGAAGCGTACTTCCTTGGTTAGACTAAGAGACCAAGGTTAAGGAGACATACATCTATGTAAAAAAAGTAAACTTTCTCTGAGACATGTTTTAAATTGAAAAAAGATTTACTTTTTTGCTTATTATTCATATTTAGTATTTTCTTATTAGATGAAGATTTGTCATTATCATTTTGTTGACTATCTAAATTTTTGATATTATGCATACCAACATTATCAAAATTTTTGTTTGCATCATCGGTTACTATTACATTTTCTTTTAAGCAAGGAGATTGATTATTTAATTTTCTAATATCACCAATACTGGAAGCTCTTTTTGAATTTCTGTGCAGTTCGAAATAAGGTTATTGCTTTCATTACTTTCAGAGCTAACATAATATACATCGTCAAACTTGTTAACTATTGTGTTCAAAGATTTTTAAGTATCTTGACTCTATGGAGATAGCAATTACATTTATTAATATAAATTTGCTATTTTCAATTTAAATAAAAATAATTATTGAATAGAAATTGCGGTCTTCTGCTTAAAAAACTAACTTATAGTCCGTTTATACTCTATGAAGATAGCAATTAGGAGTATCTATGGATATCTATGTATGTATTTGATATTGGATTTTCTGATTCTTTGGAATCTAATATATTATTATACCAAACGAATGCTTGTTATTTGCGTATAGAACAAATAATTCGTTTATTTAATAAATATGTAGAAAGCACAGTTGGTTCAAGAAGAACTCTACGCATATAGTTCATGACAATGACTAGAATTTATAGTAATGTCTGAATCTCAAGAGACAAGGATAGAATGAGTTTTTATCATGATATAGACAAAGACATAATGAGGTTTGAGATTGAGTATAAGGATCGACTTTCAATTCGGGTCCACAAGAAAGTAATGTTATTCAATAAATAATTGACTTAATTTTTTACTTAAAATTCATACGTATTGCTTTACCAAGGTTATGTTTTTACTTACTAATAGTCTAAATTGTATACAAATTAAATCAGCAAGATATGATTAATATTTTGATAAACAAGTACTGGATATTGTTTTCATGAAAAGAGACAATCGTTACTGTTCACTATGACATTACTGTTCACAAATAAAAACTTTTCAATTTCATGAAAAATATTATTGAAAAAATTGTAGTTACTGGTGACATTAGACAGAGAGATCTAAAATAAAAATTTTACTTGATTCTGGAGCCAAATGACAGTTTCTTGACACAGTTGATTAGAAGCAAAACAAGAATTACTTAAGAAAGACTATGTAAAGTGTACTAACTAGGAGAGGCCCAGGCCTCTGGATCACGGATTTTGCTCAAACTTTGGGATAAGTTTCTAAGTGTGAAAATATAAAGAAAACCAGAATTTTGGACCCTAACGCTTAAAATTTCCCTAGTTATAGGTAATTAAAGAAAATCACTGAAAAAGTTACTAGATTTCCAAACGCTTATAGCTTTTTAGCATTAACAGTTAGAAGCTTAAAAACATTTTTGAATAAAAGCTGACCTCAAATCCTTTCAAAATAGTGCGTGTAGCATATCAAAATATTATTTTTTCCCAACATTACAGCGTTATAAGATTTTGACGTGAATTTCCTTTTAAAAACATTAACTAATAATAAATGCTAAAATGTAGAACAATTTTTATAATACCGTAGCTATGGGAAAAAATAATATTTTGATATGCTGTAGGTGCTATTTCGAAAGGATTTAAGCTCAGTTATCATTTAAAAACAATATGTCTAGTTGTTAATGCTAAGGAACTATAGGCGTTTGAAAATCTATTAACTTTTTCAGTGATTTTCTCTAATTGCCTATAACTAGGGAAATTTTGAGCGTTAAAATTCTGGTTTCTTCCATATTTTGACATCCAGAAACTTATCCCAAAGTTTGAGCGAAATCCGTGATCTGGAGTATGTATGTGTGTATGGGAGGGGTCCTTGGATCTTAACTTAAAATCGTTGGCCAGGTAGCGGAAATACAGCTATTCAAATATCGCAATTTCTAAAAAAATTGTGTTTTTTAACATTTTTTAATAGTTTTAACTTTTTACGAAAACTATCACTCATGAACGATTTGCGATAAAAAGAATTGTACTTCGATGTATGTTGACGAAAACTATTATTTAAGTTTTTACGTAAACGAAGACAATCACTCCTCAACGATTTTAAACAAAAAGAATTATACTTTGATCTATGTTGACGAAAACTATTATTTTGACTTTTATGTAAACAAAGACTATCACTTATCAACGATTTTAAACGGAAAAAATTATACTTCGATGTATGTAGACGAAAACTATTATTTTAATTTTTATGTAAACGAAGACTATTACTGCTTAACTATTTTAAACGAAAAGAATTAAGTTCGGATGTATGTTGACGAAAATTATTATTTTAATTTTTATGCAAACAAAGACTATGACTTCTAACAAAGTGCAAAGAAAATATACTTTTCATAAAGAGCGTCAAAAACTATCTTTTTTTTTGTGGCAGGAAAGACTATTATTTCTGAACTATTCACGGTAAATAAGAATACTTTTTATTCCCGATTATAATTCAAATTTTTTTTATCTTCAGATGAAACATTAAAAAAAATCATAATATGATTAACATGCCTTTCTTAAGCTCAAAGAAGGAAGTGTCTTATAAATTCATCTTTATATATTTGAAAACCTTTCTAACATACATTCTACGATGCATAAGGCTTATATCTGCAAAACATGAAAAATAACTTTTTTCTGCGCTCTCTGTTAGAAGTGCTAGTTTTCGTTTACATAAAAATTAAAATAATGGTTTTCGTCAACATACATCGAAGTATGATTCTTTTCGTTTAAAATCGTTGAGTAGTGATAATCTTTGTTTACATAAAAATTAAAATGATAGTTTTCGTCAACATACATCGAAGTATAATTTTTTTTGTTCAAAATCGTTGAGGAGTGATAGTCATCGTTTGCATAAAAATTAAAATAATAGTTTTCGTCAACATACATCGAAGTATAATTCTTTTTGTTTAAAATTATTGGGAGTGTAAGTCTTCGTTTACATAAATATTAAAATAATAGTTTTCGTCGTATATGGTGGAAATTATAGTCTTCGTCGAATGTCTGAAGATAATAGTCTTCGTAAGCACCGTCGAAATATAAGCTAATATATAACTACTTTTAGCTTATATTTCGACGGTGCTTACGAAGACTATTATCTTCAGACATTCGACGAAGACTATAATTTCCACCATATACGACGAAAACTATTATTTTAATATTTATGTAAACGAAGACTTACACTCCCAATGATTTTAAACAAAAAGAATTATACTTCGATGTATGTTGACGAAAACTATTATTTTAATATATATATATATATATATATATATATATATATATATATATATATATATATATAAAATTATTGTAAAATATTAGACTTACTTTGTACAATACTTACTTTTATAATTTTTTAATCTTTTATATTTCCTTAAGAATTAGCTAATCTTAATAAATATCAATAATAAATTTAAAAATTTTGATTCATATAATATTATATGAATCAAAATATATATGCTATTGGTTCACGTATTCGGATTTCATATTCTATAATTTTGTTAATGTAACATTTATAGTATTCCGGTACTTTATTCCAATTATTGTATTCAAGTTTTTCATAATTCTCGCCAATGTATGAATTGATTATATTATTTAAAAGCAGGTGATATATATCTGTCCTTTTCTAATCAAAGAATTAATTTTTTTTTCAAATAAGGAGATAGCCCCATCTTGTATCATGGAAAGCAATATTTTCTTTAATGAAGAAAAATTGTTTTTATCAATTCGTTTTAAAGAAAACCTTTAAAAATTTTAAAAATAAAAGTTAGGATGGACAATTCAGTTTTTCAAAGTTTTCTTAAAAATGAAGCTATAAAAATAATTTTTTCTCATAAAAGAAAATATTGCTTTTATTATAAGAGATGGGGCTTTCTTCTTATTTTTGCTATAACTATTATGTTTTGCAGAAAAATGAATTTTTGGTTAGAAAAGGATAGAGATATACTACCTGCTCTTAATCGAGAAATTCCTGTATCATTTCAAATATTATCATTTAGGCTTTCTTAATAATATTTGTATTCTTCTTCATAATTGAAACGATCAATTTAATTATTTAAATTTTCTATCATTTGTTAATTAGTGGCATTATCTACTTCAATATGATTGCCTTCAATTGGATTCCATTCCATCATTTTTGTTTATATTATTTATGCATATATTTAAATTTTTATTATTAATTTTCCTATTAATATTATGATGATTTTAATATTTTACAATTTTATTATTCGTAAATAATTAATATAAATGTTACCTTTAAAAAATAAGAATTAATTTATAATATAATTTGTTGAAAATAATTAATGTAGAAATATAAAATTAACTGTGATAAATTTTCAAAATTTTTTTATAATTATAATAAAATAATTTTTTAAATATTTCTTTTCACACTATATTAGGTATATTATCATTATTTTCTGATTTATTTTATATATACCCACATTTTCAAAACTTTGTCCTTGAGATTTATTTATAGTTATCGCAAACGCTATAACAATAGGAAATTGTTTTCTATATAAAATAAACGGTAATGACGATGGTTCATTAGTATTTATCGTTATTTTTGGTATAAAAACTTTATTTCCATCATTTTCTCCTGTAATAATTTCAGTTTCTATGTTATATTTAAATAATTTAGTTATTTTTAATCGTGTTCCATTACATAATTTATCTTTAATACTTCAATTTCGAAGTAGCATTATTATTGCATTTACCTTTAACTTTAGTTCATGTGGAGGTAATCCTTCTCTTATATTATTCAATATTTCTATTGGATAATTTAAATGAAAATTATCATCTATTTGATCTACACCTTCATGCGTTGCATAATCAATATTATAATAATAATAGTATTTCTTCTTCCATATTTTAATACTGATAGAATTTGTCGAAAATCTCCAGCTAAAATAATCATTTTTCCACCAAAAATTTTATCATTACGACAAACATCCTTTAATGTTTTGTCTATGATTTCTAAAGCTGTTTTAGGAATCATTGATTCTTCGTCCTATATAATTATATTTGTTTCTCTTAATTTTTTTATCTAAATCAAATTTTAAAAATGCATTTTTAATGTTATTTAAATCCAATGGTAATCTGAAAGTTCTATGACTCGTTAAACCTTTAAGTAATAAAATTAAACACCTGTCCAGGCCCTTGATAAAAATTTTTTTATTTTACTTATATAGTAATATATTAATGTTTTGTATAAGAAAGTTTTTCCAGCACCTTCTGGTCCAGCTATGAGGAATATTTTTGTTGATTATTTATTATTCGTTCAAAAATATTTTTTTGATCATTATTCAATTGTTTATACAATTTATTAAATTTTTCTTTACTAAAATTTATAATTTATTTAGTTCTGGTAAATCAGAATTTCTTTATGACATATCTTCCAAATTTGATATTCGATTAATATGTGATAAAGCTTTATTTTCGTTGTTATCTTTAAAATCTTCTGTAAAAATTTTTTATATTTGTCCCGAATAGCTTTACCTTGAATATTTTCATATAATAAGAAACGTGCGAAAAATTTACGTTATTGTATTGGTAACATAACTTGATATGTTTCTTCAAAAATATAATGAATCTGATTTTCATGTTTAATTAAATCCATTGCTAAAGCTGTTTCTTTATAAGTATTATTAGTTACATTTGCACCTTTTATTCTGATTAATATTTATTAAAAAAAAATGTTTACTATCTTTTAAAGATACTACATTTAATCTATTAATAGCTATATTTTTCCTATTTTTTGATCACTTTATCCAAAATCTCGTGTTAAAATTGAAAATATCACATTGCATTAAGTTAGAATATTTAATATTTTTAGCAAAATCATCTTTTTTATTAACATTAAACAATGCGATTAACGCCGTTTCTTATTTATTTAATGCTTAATGTATATTATTTTTATTAAAAATTATTTTTTGTTATTTATTGGTTGATAGTCACAGAAGTGATTGATTATCTATCGATAGTCATAATTTTCGGTGTAGTGTGACTAGCCTATGATTATTAAACTAACATCAGGCTGGATTCCCTTTAATATTATCATATTAAAAAAGTTGACATATAGAGGACAATATCCTCATATATTAACATATTCTTTTGAATTATTCTTTTTGAAAAAAGAATAATGAACGATGTATTTCAAGGCGGGGTACATTGGCGGGCCATGGGGGGTTTCCGGGGGGGCATGGGGAAATATGGATGGTGATAGGGGGTAACAACTTCTCCTTTTCTCTTCTTTTTCCCTTCCCTTTATCGTATTTTGATCCTCTTTTTTTTCTGTTTTTTTTACGTTATTTTACGTTATTTTTGTCTTTTTCTTTTCTATTTCTCTTTCTCTTCTCTTCATTTCCTCTTCATTTTCTCCTCCTCACCTCTTCATTTTCTCCTCCATCACTCCTTCTTAAAAAATCCTCAACTTTTTACCGTTATTTCTACGTTATTTTCTGTAATTTCAACTCCTCCCCAGGTGATCCATCGGAAATCCTCAAATTTTTCCCTGTTTTGCTTTCTCATAGAGAAAGCATAGTATCAATGAAAAAAATGTTTTTCTATTTTTTCATTAATTTCTACATATTTGAACTCAGGGAGTCGAAAAAAGTGGTTTCCAGAAAATGTCTGTATGTATGTGTGTATGTCAGTTAGTAAATTGTATCTCGAAAACTACTTGATGAATTTGCTTCTAATTTTGCATAAAATTTATTTTTTTGTCTAACCTTCTGGGAAGATATTGATAATTGATTCTTCTAGCATAGTTTTAATTTTAGAGTCGTTTATAAAAGAGAAAAAAAATTTAATTTTTTATTTTTCTTGTTTTTTTTTGTTTACTACTCGATGAATTTGCTTCAAAATTTACATGGAAATTATTTGCGATTGCCCAAATAAAATAAATTTCTAAAAACTGATTTTCTTAGCTAAGTTTTAATTTTAGAGCATTTTGAAATTTTTGAAAAAAATGTTTATATTTATTAAGCCAATAGAATCTTTGCTGAATAAATTCATTTGATTTTTTAATTTTAAAAGCAAATTCTTTTAAAACATCCTTCTTCAATTTCTCTTTTTATTCTAATAAAAGCAGAGAAAAAACTTAAACTATGATTAATAATACTTATTAAGAAGAAATAATACTGAGCAGCTTCAAACATTTTCAGATTAAGTCAGAATCTAAATTAAAAAAAAGATTGCTACAGCTATTATTCACTAAAAATACCTTATAGATGTTCTTGACAAATCATGTTCTTACTAGTATAAAATTGTTCAATTGTAAATCTTAAAATTAAATGTACTTTGCACTATTACATACATTTACAACTACTGAAATTGCACAATTTCAAACGTATAAATATGTGTATTATCATATCATCATAGTCATACTGACACTGCGTATTCGCTTCTGCTATGCACAAACAAATTTAAATTTGCAGATAGATGCTTATAGAAGCGTACTTCCTTGGTTAGACTAAGAGACCAAGGTTAAGGAGACATACATCTATGTAAAAAAAGTAAACTTTCTCTGAGACATGTTTTAAATTGAAAAAAAGATTTACTTTTTTGCTTATTATTCATATTTAGTATTTTCTTATTAGATGAAGATTTGTCATTATCATTTTGTTGACTATCTAAATTTTTGATATTATGCATACCAACATTATCAAAATTTTTGTTTGCATCATCGGTTACTATTACATTTTCTTTTAAGCAAGGAGATTGATTATTTAATTTTCTAATATCACCAATACTGGAAGCTCTTTTTGAATTTCTGTGCAGTTCGAAATAAGGTTATTGCTTTCATTACTTTCAGAGCTAACATAATATACATCGTCAAACTTGTTAACTATTGTGTTCAAAGATTTTTAAGTATCTTGACTCTATGGAGATAGCAATTACATTTATTAATATAAATTTGCTATTTTCAATTTAAATAAAAATAATTATTGAATAGAAATTGCGGTCTTCTGCTTAAAAAACTAACTTATAGTCCGTTTATACTCTATGAAGATAGCAATTAGGAGTATCTATGGATATCTATGTATGTATTTGATATTGGATTTTCTGATTCTTTGGAATCTAATATATTATTATACCAAACGAATGCTTGTTATTTGCGTATAGAACAAATAATTCGTTTATTTAATAAATATGTAGAAAGCACAGTTGGTTCAAGAAGAACTCTACGCATATAGTTCATGACAATGACTAGAATTTATAGTAATGTCTGAATCTCAAGAGACAAGGATAGAATGAGTTTTTATCATGATATAGACAAAGACATAATGAGGTTTGAGATTGAGTATAAGGATCGACTTTCAATTCGGGTCCACAAGAAAGTAATGTTATTCAATAAATAATTGACTTAATTTTTTACTTAAAATTCATACGTATTGCTTTACCAAGGTTATGTTTTTACTTACTAATAGTCTAAATTGTATACAAATTAAATCAGCAAGATATGATTAATATTTTGATAAACAAGTACTGGATATTGTTTTCATGAAAAGAGACAATCGTTACTGTTCACTATGACATTACTGTTCACAAATAAAAACTTTTCAATTTCATGAAAAATATTATTGAAAAAATTGTAGTTACTGGTGACATTAGACAGAGAGATCTAAAATAAAAATTTTACTTGATTCTGGAGCCAAATGACAGTTTCTTGACACAGTTGATTAGAAGCAAAACAAGAATTACTTAAGAAAGACTATGTAAAGTGTACTAACTAGGAGAGGCCCAGGCCTCTGGATCACGGATTTTGCTCAAACTTTGGGATAAGTTTCTAAGTGTGAAAATATAAAGAAAACCAGAATTTTGGACCCTAACGCTTAAAATTTCCCTAGTTATAGGTAATTAAAGAAAATCACTGAAAAAGTTACTAGATTTCCAAACGCTTATAGCTTTTTAGCATTAACAGTTAGAAGCTTAAAAACATTTTTGAATAAAAGCTGACCTCAAATCCTTTCAAAATAGTGCGTGTAGCATATCAAAATATTATTTTTCCCAACATTACAGCGTTATAAGATTTTGACGTGAATTTCCTTTTAAAAACATTAACTAATAATAAATGCTAAAATGTAGAACAATTTTTATAATACCGTAGCTATGGGAAAAAATAATATTTTGATATGCTGTAGGTGCTATTTCGAAAGGATTTAAGCTCAGTTATCATTTAAAAACAATATGTCTAGTTGTTAATGCTAAGGAACTATAGGCGTTTGAAAATCTATTAACTTTTTCAGTGATTTTCTCTAATTGCCTATAACTAGGGAAATTTTGAGCGTTAAAATTCTGGTTTCTTCCATATTTTGACATCCAGAAACTTATCCCAAAGTTTGAGCGAAATCCGTGATCTGGAGTATGTATGTGTGTATGGGAGGGGTCCTTGGATCTTAACTTAAAATCGTTGGCCAGGTAGCGGAAATACAGCTATTCAAATATCGCAATTTCTAAAAAAATTGTGTTTTTTAACATTTTTTAATAGTTTTAACTTTTTACGAAAACTATCACTCATGAACGATTTGCGATAAAAAGAATTGTACTTCGATGTATGTTGACGAAAACTATTATTTAAGTTTTTACGTAAACGAAGACAATCACTCCTCAACGATTTTAAACAAAAAGAATTATACTTTGATCTATGTTGACGAAAACTATTATTTTGACTTTTATGTAAACAAAGACTATCACTTATCAACGATTTTAAACGGAAAAAATTATACTTCGATGTATGTAGACGAAAACTATTATTTTAATTTTTATGTAAACGAAGACTATTACTGCTTAACTATTTTAAACGAAAAGAATTAAGTTCGGATGTATGTTGACGAAAATTATTATTTTAATTTTTATGCAAACAAAGACTATGACTTCTAACAAAGTGCAAAGAAAATATACTTTTCATAAAGAGCGTCAAAAACTATCTTTTTTTTTGTGGCAGGAAAGACTATTATTTATGAACTATTCACGGTAAATAAGAATACTTTAAATTCCCTATTATAATTCAAATTTTTTTATCTTCAGATGAAACATTAAAAAAAATCATAATATGATTAACATGCCTTTCTTAAGCTCAAAGAAGGAAGTGTCTTATAAATTCATCTTTATATATTTGAAAACCTTTCTAACATACATTCTACGATGCATAAGGCTTATATCTGCAAAACATGAAAAATAACTTTTTTCTGCGCTCTCTGTTAGAAGTGCTAGTTTTCGTTTACATAAAAATTAAAATAATGGTTTTCGTCAACATACATCGAAGTATGATTCTTTTCGTTTAAAATCGTTGAGTAGTGATAATCTTTGTTTACATAAAAATTAAAATGATAGTTTTCGTCAACATACATCGAAGTATAATTTTTTTTGTTCAAAATCGTTGAGGAGTGATAGTCATCGTTTGCATAAAAATTAAAATAATAGTTTTCGTCAACATACATCGAAGTATAATTCTTTTTGTTTAAAATTATTGGGGAGTGTAAGTCTTCGTTTACATAAATATTAAAATAATAGTTTTCGTCGTATATGGTGGAAATTATAGTCTTCGTCGAATGTCTGAAGATAATAGTCTTCGTAAGCACCGTCGAAATATAAGCTAATATATAACTACTTTTAGCTTATATTTCGACGGTGCTTGAAGACTATTATCTTCAGACATTCGACGAAGACTATAATTTCCACCATATACGACGAAAACTATTATTTTAATATTTATGTAAACGAAGACTTACACTTCCAATGATTTTAAACAAAAAGAATTATACTTCGATGTATGTTGACGAAAACTATTATTTTAAATATATATATATATATATATATATATATATATATATATATATATATATATATATATATAAAATTATTGTAAAATATTAGACTTACTTTGTACAATACTTACTTTTATAATTTTTTAATCTTTTATATTTCCTTAAGAATTAGCTAATCTTAATAAATATCAATAATAAATTTAAAAATTTTGATTCATATAATATTATATGAATCAAAATATATATGCTATTGGTTCACGTATTCGGATTTCATATTCTATAATTTTGTTAATGTAACATTTATAGTATTCCGGTACTTTATTCCAATTATTGTATTCAAGTTTTTCATAATTCTCGCCAATGTATGAATTGATTATATTATTTAAAAGCAGGTGATATATATCTGTCCTTTTCTAATCAAAGAATTAATTTTTTTTTCAAATAAGGAGATAGCCCCATCTTGTATCATGGAAAGCAATATTTTCTTTAATGAAGAAAAATTGTTTTTATCAATTCGTTTTAAAGAAAACCTTTAAAAATTTTAAAAATAAAAGTTAGGATGGACAATTCAGTTTTTCAAAGTTTTCTTAAAAATGAAGCTATAAAAATAATTTTTTCTCATAAAAGAAAATATTGCTTTTTATTATAAGAGATGGGGCTTTCTTCTTATTTTTGCTATAACTATTATGTTTTGCAGAAAAATGAATTTTTGGTTAGAAAAGGATAGAGATATACTACCTGCTCTTAATCGAGAAATTCCTGTATCATTTCAAATATTATCATTTAGGCTTTCTTAATAATATTTGTATTCTTCTTCATAATTGAAACGATCAATTTAATTATTTAAATTTTCTATCATTTGTTAATTAGTGGCATTATCTACTTCAATATGATTGCCTTCAATTGGATTCCATTCCATCATTTTTGTTTATATTATTTATGCATATATTTAAATTTTTATTATTAATTTTCCTATTAATATTATGATGATTTTAATATTTTACAATTTTATTATTCGTAAATAATTAATATAAATGTTACCTTTAAAAAATAAGAATTAATTTATAATATAATTTGTTGAAAATAATTAATGTAGAAATATAAAATTAACTGTGATAAATTTTCAAAATTTTTTTATAATTATAATAAAATAATTTTTTAAATATTTCTTTTCACACTATATTAGGTATATTATCATTATTTTCTGATTTATTTTATATATACCCACATTTTCAAAACTTTGTCCTTGAGATTTATTTATAGTTATCGCAAACGCTATAACAATAGGAAATTGTTTTCTATATAAAATAAACGGTAATGACGATGGTTCATTAGTATTTATCGTTATTTTTGGTATAAAAACTTTATTTCCATCATTTTCTCCTGTAATAATTTCAGTTTCTATGTTATATTTAAATAATTTAGTTATTTTTAATCGTGTTCCATTACATAATTTATCTTTAATACTTCAATTTCGAAGTAGCATTATTATTGCATTTACCTTTAACTTTAGTTCATGTGGAGGTAATCCTTCTCTTATATTATTCAATATTTCTATTGGATAATTTAAATGAAAATTATCATCTATTTGATCTACACCTTCATGCGTTGCATAATCAATATTATAATAATAATAGTATTTCTTCTTCCATATTTTAATACTGATAGAATTTGTCGAAAATCTCCAGCTAAAATAATCATTTTTCCACCAAAAATTTTATCATTACGACAAACATCCTTTAATGTTTTGTCTATGATTTCTAAAGCTGTTTTAGGAATCATTGATTCTTCGTCCTATATAATTATATTTGTTTCTCTTAATTTTTTTTATCTAAATCAAATTTTAAAAATGCATTTTTAATGTTATTTAAATCCAATGGTAATCTGAAAGTTCTATGACTCGTTAAACCTTTAAGTAATAAAATTAAACACCTGTCCAGGCCCTTGATAAAAATTTTTTATTTTACTTATATAGTAATATATTAATGTTTTGTATAAGAAAGTTTTTCCAGCACCTTCTGGTCCAGCTATGAGGAATATTTTTGTTGATTATTTATTATTCGTTCAAAAATATTTTTTTGATCATTATTCAATTGTTTATACAATTTATTAAATTTTTCTTTACTAAAATTTATAATTTATTTAGTTCTGGTAAATCAGAATTTCTTTATGACATATCTTCCAAATTTGATATTCGATTAATATGTGATAAAGCTTTATTTTCGTTGTTATCTTTAAAATCTTCTGTAAAAATTTTTTATATTTGTCCCGAATAGCTTTACCTTGAATATTTTCATATAATAAGAAACGTGCGAAAAATTTACGTTATTGTATTGGTAACATAACTTGATATGTTTCTTCAAAAATATAATGAATCTGATTTTCATGTTTAATTAAATCCATTGCTAAAGCTGTTTCTTTATAAGTATTATTAGTTACATTTGCACCTTTTATTCTGATTAATATTTATTAAAAAAAAATGTTTACTATCTTTTAAAGATACTACATTTAATCTATTAATAGCTATATTTTTCCTATTTTTTGATCACTTTATCCAAAATCTCGTGTTAAAATTGAAAATATCACATTGCATTAAGTTAGAATATTTAATATTTTTAGCAAAATCATCTTTTTTATTAACATTAAACAATGCGATTAACGCCGTTTCTTATTTATTTAATGCTTAATGTATATTATTTTTATTAAAAATTATTTTTTGTTATTTATTGGTTGATAGTCACAGAAGTGATTGATTATCTATCGATAGTCATAATTTTCGGTGTAGTGTGACTAGCCTATGATTATTAAACTAACATCAGGCTGGATTCCCTTTAATATTATCATATTAAAAAAGTTGACATATAGAGGACAATATCCTCATATATTAACATATTCTTTTGAATTATTCTTTTTGAAAAAAGAATAATGAACGATGTATTTCAAGGCGGGGTACATTGGCGGGCCATGGGGGGTTTCCCGGGGGGGGGGGGGCATGGGGAAATATGGATGGTGATAGGGGGTAACAACTTCTCCTTTTCTCTTCTTTTTCCCTTCCCTTTATCGTATTTTGATCCTCTTTTTTTCTGTTTTTTTACGTTATTTTACGTTATTTTTGTCTTTTTCTTTTCTATTTCTCTTTCTCTTCTCTTCATTTCCTCTTCATTTTCTCCTCCTCACCTCTTCATTTTCTCCTCCATCACTCCTTCTTAAAAAATCCTCAACTTTTTACCGTTATTTCTACGTTATTTTCTGTAATTTCAACTCCTCCCCAGGTGATCCATCGGAAATCCTCAAATTTTTCCCTGTTTTGCTTTCTCATAGAGAAAGCATAGTATCAATGAAAAAAATGTTTTTCTATTTTTTCATTAATTTCTACATATTTGAACTCAGGGAGTCGAAAAAAGTGGTTTCCAGAAAATGTCTGTATGTATGTGTGTATGTCAGTTAGTAAATTGTATCTCGAAAACTACTTGATGAATTTGCTTCTAATTTTGCATAAAATTTATTTTTTTGTCTAACCTTCTGGGAAGATATTGATAATTGATTCTTCTAGCATAGTTTTAATTTTAGAGTCGTTTATAAAAGAGAAAAAAAATTTAATTTTTTATTTTTCTTGTTTTTTTTTGTTTACTACTCGATGAATTTGCTTCAAAATTTACATGGAAATTATTTGCGATTGCCCAAATAAAATAAATTTCTAAAAACTGATTTTCTTAGCTAAGTTTTAATTTTAGAGCATTTTGAAATTTTTGAAAAAAATGTTTATATTTATTAAGCCAATAGAATCTTAAAATCTACTCGATGGATTTACTTCAAATTTTCTATACAATTCAATTTTTCGATCAATTAGTGCGAAAGCTATTGAAAATTGGTTTTCTTAGCGTAGTTTTAATTTTATAGCAATTATAGTAATTTTAAAAAAATTTCGATTTTTCATTCTTTTTGTATATTACGTAAACTACTCAAAGAATTTGCTTGAAAATTTGTATGGAACTTATTTTCGACTGCCAGAAAAAGAAAAACTTTTGAAAACTGATTTTCTTAGCGCACTTTTAATTTTAGAGCATTTTGAAAATTTTTTTAAAAATTTTTATTTTTTATTTTTTTTTTTTATCTTACGAAAATTATTCAATGGATTTGCTCCAAAATTTGTATGCAAAATATTCGCTACTGTCTGAAGAAAACAAGCTTTGGAAAACTAATTTTCTCAAAGCAGTTTTAATTATAGAGCATTTTGAAAATTTTTAAAAAATTTTTTATTTTTCATTTCTTTTCTATTTGGCGTAAACCATACTATAAATTTCCTCCAAAATTTTTATACAATTAATTCGCTATTGTCTGAAAAAAATAAGCTCTTGAAAACTAATTTTCTTAGAGTGTTTACAATTTTAGAAAATTTAAAAAATTTTTTAAAAAATTTCGATTTTTCTTTTTTAATTTTTTTTTATTCTACGTACAGTACTCGATAAATTTGTTCTAAAATTTGCAGGAAAATAGTTTGCGATTGCCGAAAGAAGGGAAATTTTCAAAAATTGATTTTCATAGTGTAGTTTTAATTTTAGTGCATTTTTTAAATTTCGAAAAGAAAATGTTATTTATTTAGCCAATTAGATCTCGAAAATTACTCTATGGATTTTCTTCAAATTTGGCATACTATCTATGTTTTTGTATAACTAGACGGGAAGCTATTGAAAATTGGTATTCATAGTGTAGTTTATTTTTATAGAGCCATTTTAAGAATTTGAAAAAATTTTCGATTTTTAATTTTTTTTGTATTTTACGTAAATTACTTGCTAAATTTTCTTTGAGATTTCCATGAGAATAATTTGCAATTGTCAAAAGAAGGATAACTTTTATAAACCGATCTCCTTAGCGTAGTTTTCCTTTTAAAAAATTTTTATATTTCAGTTTTTTTTCATTTTACGTAAAGTACTCGATAGATTTGCCCTAAAATTTGTATACAAGTGATTTGTTACTGTCTTTATAAAACAAGCTTAAGAAAAATAATTTTCTTAGAGTAGGTTTTTGATCACTTCTTTTGATTTCTGATTTAACGCTTTCACTAACTCTTTTCTTACTTCTTCACTTTCTCTCTGTCCTTCTATCTCAGATTGATCCTCATTTTTACCCTATTTTCATACATCCTTGCCTCTCTCTTCCTATTTCCTAATCACTCTCTCACATTCACTAATTTTTTTTTAATAGAAATTGTATTTTACATTGAAATCACATTTAAGAAAATAAAATCAGATTACTCTAACTCAATGAGCTCTATGAGAAAGCATTGCACCAAAGCACTTGGCAGCGTTTTTTTAACATTATTTTACGTTATTTTACGTTGTTTCAGCTCTTCCTTTGCTCATCCTCCTTATTCCTCAAATCATATGTAGAGACGATTAATTAAGTAACATATTAACTTATATCAGGACATTTAATTAAATCGTGACTAACATTTTCATTAAATTAAAAAAAAAACTATTACCTGTTCATTTACTAATAAACTTTTATAGATAAATGCTATTGTCTAAGCTACTGAAGCTAAAGGGTAATCATATCGAATTAAATTGTAATAAAAATTCAGTTTATATTGAAACATTCAATAATTTTTTTAATAAAAAACAATTAATTAATGAACTATTAACGTTTTATCTATATATATATGAAAAAAAGGGAAAAGAAGATAAGACAAATTTCTTTGGTATGAAAAAGAGTATGCATTACATAAAACTATTGATTAGAACTTAGCTATTATTTTTTGAAACAAATGTTACCTTCTCAATTAGAATAAAAATTCAATTTAAATTCAAATAAAGAATGATTTTATTAATAATAAACAATTAGTTAATGACGTATTAACTTCAATCATAACTCTTAATCAGGTCTAGACTAATATTTTCATTAAAATGAAAAAAAAATAATATCACTTCATGTATTTGAAAAAAAAAATCATCAGTCCATTTATTAATTAACTTTTGTAGATGAATGCTATTGCTTAAGCTACTGAAGCTAAAGGGTAATCATATAGATTTTAATTAGAATAAAAATTCAATTTATATTCGAACATTGAATAATTTTTTTTAATAAAGAATTAAGTAATGTATAAATGACTTGCACATTTTAATTTATAATATTCATCCCTTGCAATGTTATATATTTTTTATCCTATCTCTATTTTATCCTTAATAGAAAAAATACATAAATTTTCAATAAGAAAACAAATACAATCATATACTTATTTATTTGTAATAACAGTGTATTTATATATTTATTTAAATATATCCTATAGTTACTAATTTATGTTCTTATCAATCATTTATATGTCACACCATGCACTAATATGCAATGATGTGACGGCGAGGAATCGTCTTTAGTGTTATTGAAATCAATCTTTTAACAATATATTTTTTTATCTGTTTACACTTAAATGATTTAAATGTTTATAAAGTTATTTATTAATAGAAGTATTAAAATTTCTATTTCAATTGAAATTTAATTAGACTAAAATTATTAATATTAAATATAGCAGATTACTGGATTAACTGATAAAAAAAATTGATTTTAATATTTTACGAGCTTAAATTAGTCAATTGAAAAGTCAAAAAAATTGCCTGAATTTACAAATTTTTATATTGCAGTTCTGTTTAAAATTTAGTTTTTATATACTTGAAAAAAAAGAATCAATCAAAGTTCCAATATGCATAAAAATTGTTTAAATACAAATCATATCATCATGATAAATTAAAAATTTGCTTTACTGAATTCCATTTAAATTAATGAAAAAATATGATAGGAATTCATTCTTTTTAATAATGTGTTTCGGACAGAGGGACGGAGATAAAGAAACGGAGACGGGAAGACAAAGACACAGAGACGGAGAGAAGAAGACAGAGAGACGGAAACAGAGAGACATAGACGGAAAGACGGAAACAGAGAGACGAAGACGAAGGGACATAGACAAAAGGACGAAGAGACATAGACAGAGGAACGGAGAGACAAAGACAAAGACGAAGAAACAGAGTCATAGGAACAGAGACAAAGAGACATAGATGGAAGGACGGAGACGGAGAGACAGAGACGGAAAGGTAGAGACAGAAAGACAGAGACAGAGAGTCATAGACATAGGGACGGAGATAGAAAGACAGAAAGATTAAGGCGAAAAGACGGATATAGAGGAACGGTAACGAAGAGGCGAAGACAAAGAAACAGAGACAGAGTGACGGAGATGGAGAGGTCAATGTTGTGTATGTGTATGTGTATGAGTGTATGTGTTTATGTGTACTTGTGTATGTGACATGTATATGTGAAAATGTGCATGGGAATATATATATATATATATATATATATATATATATGACAATTATGCAAAAGATATTCTTGGTAGAAATAAGTTTTGATTCTTTACTATTATATAATTGTAATTACGGAGAGACGGAGACGGAGAAACGGAGACGGAGAGATGAAGTCGGAGAAACGAAGACGGAGAGACGAAGACAGATAGACGATGAAGGAAAGACGAAGACGGAGACAGACAGACGATGACGGAATGACGAAGACGGAGAGATAGAGACGGAGAGACAGAGACGATGAGACGGTGATGGGAAGACGAAAGGACGGAGTCAGAGAATCGGAGATGAAGAAACGGATATTGTGTATTTTTGTATGTGTATAGGTGTGAATATGTGTATGTGTATGTTAAAGGTGCACGTATGTATGTGTATGTATGTATGTGACAATAATGCAAAAGATATTCACGTAAGAAAAAAAAGGTCTTAATTCTTTACTTTAATATAATAAATATAATAATATATATATATATATATATATATATATATATATATATATATATATATATACTAGGGGGGGTACCCCCCTGCTCGCTCTGCTCGCCAACCCCCATTGGTGATTATTCATATTCTACATATATTTTACCAATAAAAGAAAAATTTATCATTTATAAATCACATGATATATCTGAAAAACAAATAATAATTTAATTATGATTGTTTATACCTTATAAACTAAACGAGTGTCCACACCACCTTACATTTCAAACTAGTTATTATGATGAATTGCATTCATATATTTAATTTAATTGTATAAATTTTTCAATATTTAAATATAGATTTTAATTTAACTAATATATTTTAACTGTGTGAAATATAGAGGTAACGTTACGGCGCGTTAGATTTTTTGATTAGTGGAAACCCTCGCCAGGAGCCCTAAAAACCACTTTATTTTATAGATAATATTACATAGATTAGTTATACATTTATAATATAATTTATTTTATGTATTGAATATGAATAAAAAAATAGTGATATCGTACAATATATAAGTGAAAAAATAACTTATTATTAATTAAATGATATTAATGATCAAAATTATAATAAATTTAAAACTATATAAAATTTTTAAATAATTATTTGGTATAAAAATTTTATTAGTATTATATTTGATATATCATAATGTTTATTTATGTCTTAAGATTTATAGGATTATTTTGATATAATTCCTTTTTGATATCTTTTTGACTTATTATACTATTCATATAAAGAAGAATCATTCAATAATTGATGCAACATGTACTATTTGTGGATTAATTATGAAAAATAAAAAACATTACAAAAGACATATAGATAATCATGATAAAAATAATAAGGAATTTATTTGTAAATATTGTACAAAAAGTTATTCAAGATTAGATCATTTAATACGACATTTGAAGATACACCAAGATATATATTCACATATATGTGAATATTGTGGGAAAGGTTTCCATAGATTAGATTCTTTAAAGAAACATAAAAGATTCATGATACTGTAAGTAAAAAAATACATTAAAAAATTATTAACAGTAATATTATTTATATTTTCATAAATACATAATGTTTAATCTTATCCATTAATAATATTTTTTTAAATTTTAGTTAAAACATATATAAATATTGTATATATTTTTTAAAATGTTTATCATTTCATTAAAAATATTGAAAAAATTATGATATATCTTTTAAAATGTAAAAGCAAGTAAAAGATATTACATAGGAATTATAACAAAATAATCCTTCAAATCTTAAAAGACTTCACAAACATTATGATATATCAATTATTATATTTAAATTTTTTTCAATTTAAATTATACATTGTGATTTAAGATTTATTTAATAATTATATAAAATGTTAAACATTTTAATAAAAATATTTATAAATTCTATTGAAAAAATAATGAATTTTATGATATATCAATTATTATATTAAAATTATAAAATTTTTTCAAACACTAGTTATTTAAAACATTTTTTTAACTTTTTAATATATTACAAAATACAGTTAAACATATACAAAAACTATAAGATAAAATAATATATATTATATGAAAAGTGGTTTTTAGGGCTACTGGCGAAGGTTTCCACTATAAAAAAAATCACAACGCGCCGTTAGCGATACCGCTACATTATAAACCTATTTTCTATATATTCATTTAATATATTTATAGATTTATTGTTAATTTAAATATTAACTTTTAAAATAATAAAATTTGAATGTTAATTTTAAAAATAATTTATTATAAACATATAACAAAGGTTTAAAGTGTAAGGTGGTGTGGAAACTCGATTGTTTATTTATATAAATAAACAATCATAATTAAATTATTATTTGTTTTTTCAGATATATCATGTGTTTTATAAATATAATCACTTATTCTTCATGTAAATGTTTTAACAAGAAGTCTTAATTCATTAATTAATAATATAAAGAGGAAATTTTTTTATCTATTAATAATTTTATTAATGTATAAGTATCAAAGTATTATATAAGAAAATTTTATTATTAAAAATATAATTTCGTTTTTCATTAGATATACCACATTATATTAATTAACATAATAATGCATGCAAGTTATAAACTGTTATACGAGTCATTACACGAGTGGGGGGCAGTGGGGGGTGATGCGGGGGGGCCAACGGGGGGGCTACGGGGGGCACGAGGGGGGGGCACGGGGGGGACCTATACAGGAAGTAAGTGGTTACAAAATATCGTAGAATTACAAACAATTTTACGTTATTTTGTAGGAATTCCTTACAAAACATTATTGAGAGCTAGGGGGCGTGGGGGGCTGAAACTGAATTTTTAATATAACTATATAATATAGGATGATATATATATATATCTATTTATAGTCCTAAGACAAGATTCAACCGACCCCCCCTCCCCCTCAGCCCCCCTCAAATGTCTGTCCGTACAGCCCCCCCCCTCAAATTACGTTCTAATTCCTCTTATAAATGGCCATTTCAAAATTAACGTAACTGAGGCCCCCATCGCCCCCCTCAATTTTGATAGCCCCCCTCAGCCCCCCTCAATATGCCCCCCCCCCTCAATTTTTATAGCCCCCCCTCATTATGCCCTTCTTCTCACTATAATATTATGTTTTAGTAATTAGTAATAAAAAAATATTCTTGTTATTAATAATATTCTATTATTATAATAACAATTATAAGTAAATAAAAATCATTATAATTAGTAATATTTTATTATTATAATTATAACTGTAACTAATTGATAATATAAAGTTTTTTCGCTGCATTTCATTTATATTCTAATATTGAATTTTAATAATGAAAAAAAAAATTATTATTATTAATATTTCATTATTATAATTGCAAACATAATTAATTGATAATACAAAGCTTCCTCTCTGCATTTCCTTTATTCAGATAAATATATAATATTTTTATTTTAATATATTGTATCTTTATTCTTATTATTGCAAAAATTTATTAATTACAAAAGTAAATTATAAATTACACAGGCCCACAAAATGAAAAAAAATGTCTGAACTTTTGACCAGACATACATATTCCCATGTATTTTTCGACGCTGAATCCGAATCTGTAATAAAAATATAGGGTTTTCCTACCTTTTCTCAGAGTTTTATTGAAAAAACCTCATTTTTTACGGTTTTTTTGCGGTTTTTCGAGTCTAGAAAAAACAAATCATGAGATACGGTTAATTGGACTTCAAAATCGAATTCTACGGGAAAAAATACACGGGAAACCATACCTTCAAATTTTTTTAACGCGATTCTAGTCCTCTGTATGGGGCTGAAAAGATGAGGAAATCGGTAAAAGTCGAAATTTTGCCTAAAATGGATTTAAACAATATTAAAATTTAATCATGCGTCTTTTGAAGAGTCGATAAACATTGGAAATACTATCCTGGGGGTTTTTCAGATTGCTGATCATGAATTTGAAGTCAGATTGTGTAAAAACTACTTCTAGAGGGCGGTGACAAGAATTGTATATGGTAAATTTATCGATTTTTTAAAAATTTCACGTCTGAAATACTAATTTTAGAGTCTTTCACAGCATTGACTGTAAATTCAAGATATTAACTTAGCCTATTGTGTACGTTAAACTTAACATTTTGTCTATGTTTGTCTCTCTCTCTCTCTCTCTCTCTCTCTCTCTCTCTTCCGATGTTTTTTTTAAATTGGCTTACGCTTACGTACACGTTTCTCTTCGAATGACCGATGTAGTGGATTTCTGACACGTTTTTGTCCTTTTTCGCAGCTGTTTCTCTTTTATCATCCAGCAGTAATCTGCTAACATGTTGATACCCCAGTTTCCTTGAAATCTACGTTCAAACTCCTTTAAATCTTGGTGAAATCGTTCACCATGCTCTTCACTAAAGTCTCCGTTATTTTCAGGAAACTGATCAACGTGTGAATCAAGAAAATGAAGTTTTAAGTTCATTAGACAACCCAATTTTTCAAAATTACGTACCATTCTTTTCACAATAGCTTTATAATTCGTGTCTTTGGCATTACCCAAAAATTTCGTCGATACCTCTTTAAAACTTAACCATGCTGCCTTTTCAACATCAGTCATGCTTTGTTCAAAGTTTTCGTCTCTAAATAAAGTTCGGATTTCAGGACCATCAAAAATACCTTCATTTAATTTAGCATCAGATTTATGGGGAAATACTTTGCTTATATATTGGAAGCATTGACCGTCCTTGTCCAAAGCTTTAACTAATTGCTTTATCAATCCAAGCTTTATATGCAGAGGCGGTATCAAAATTTTCGAAGGATTAACGAGTGGATCTTTTATAACATTCTGTTTTCCAGGTTCAAACGATTCTCTTGATGGCCAAATTTTCTTTTTATAGTGTTTTTCTCTATCTCTGCTATCAAACATGCATAAATAACATGGGTACTTCGTAAATCCAGATTGTTGTCCAAGTATCATAGATAAAATCTTTAAATCGCCACATATTTGCCATTTCTGTTCTCTATATTTTATTTTCGTTAAAAGTAGTTCAAGATTGGAATACTCTTCTTTAAGTACTGTTGAATGTGCTAATGGTATAGGAGCATATTTATTTGTGATATTGAGGAGTACTGCTTTAAGGCTGCGCTTTGATGAATCAATGAATAGTCGCCAATTTTCAGGTTTGTATATGTTGGGTTTCAATTCATCAATAAGACCTTTCACGTCCGTGCAATAAACCATATTAGAATCATTCTTGAAATAATTTCTAAAGCGCTCTTCTCGATTACGATATGCACATACTTTAGTACCCTTTGTCAACATATTTCGTCTCTTAAACTCTTTAGTACCCTTTGTCAACATATTTCGTCTCTTACTCTTCATCACTATCCAGAGAATGTTCTTCAGAATGTATATTCCTAAGGGTGAAGAACGAACTGTTGAAAAGTTTGATCAAAAAAGTCTGAACGATTTATTTAGAAAGAGTGGTTTATCTAAGGAACAATCAGAGTTTATGGCTTCAGAGTTTAAGAGACGAAATATGTTGACAAAGGGTACTAAAGTATGTGCATATCGTAATCGAGAAGAGCGCTTTAGAAATTATTTCAAGAATGATTCTAATATGGTTTATTGCACGGACGTGAAAGGTCTTATTGATGAATTGAAACCCAACATATACAAACCTGAAAATTGGCGACTATTCATTGATTCATCAAAGCGCAGCCTTAAAGCAGTACTCCTCAATATCACAAATAAATATGCTCCTATACCATTAGCACATTCAACAGTACTTAAAGAAGAGTATTCCAATCTTGAACTACTTTTAACGAAAATAAAATATAGAGAACAGAAATGGCAAATATGTGGCGATTTAAAGATTTTATCTATGATACTTGGACAACAATCTGGATTTACGAAGTACCCATGTTATTTATGCATGTTTGATAGCAGAGATAGAGAAAACACTATAAAAAGAAAATTTGGCCATCAAGAGAATCGTTTGAACCTGGAAAACAGAATGTTATAAAAGATCCACTCGTTAATCCTTCGAAAATTTTGATACCGCCTCTGCATATAAAGCTTGGATTGATAAAGCAATTAGTTAAAGCTTTGGACAAGGACGGTCAATGCTTCCAATATATAAGCAAAGTATTTCCCCATAAATCTGATGCTAAATTAAATGAAGGTATTTTTGATGGTCCTGAAATCCGAACTTTATTTAGAGACGAAAACTTTGAACAAAGCATGACTGATGTTGAAAAGGCAGCATGGTTAAGTTTTAAAGAGGTATCGACGAAATTTTTGGGTAATGCCAAAGACACGAATTATAAAGCTATTGTGAAAAGAATGGTACGTAATTTTGAAAAATTGGGTTGTCTAATGAACTTAAAACTTCATTTTCTTGATTCACACGTTGATCAGTTTCCTGAAAATAACGGAGACTTTAGTGAAGAGCATGGTGAACGATTTCACCAAGATTTAAAGGAGTTTGAACGTAGATTTCAAGGAAACTGGGGTATCAACATGTTAGCAGATTACTGCTGGATGATAAAAAGAGAAACAGCTGCGAAAAAAGGACAAAAACGTGTCAGAAATCCACTACATCGGTCATTCGAAGAGAAACGTGTACGTAAGCGTAAGCCAATTTAAAAAAACATCGAAGAGAGAGAGAGAGAGAGAGAGAGAGAGAGAGAGAGAGAGACAAACATAGACAAAATGTTAAGTTTAACGTACACAATAGGCTAAGTTAATATCTTGAATTTACAGTCAATGCTGTGAAAGACTCTAAAATTAGTATTTCAGACGTGAAATTTTTAAAAAATCGATAAATTTACCATATACAATTCTTGTCACCGCCCTCTAGAAGTAGTTTTTACACAATCTGACTTCAAATTCATGATCAGCAATCTGAAAAACCCCCAGGATAGTATTTCCAATGTTTATCGACTCTTCAAAAGACGCATGATTAAATTTTAATATTGTTTAAATCCATTTTAGGCAAAATTTCGACTTTTACCGATTTCCTCATCTTTTCAGCCCCATACAGAGGACTAGAATCGCGTTAAAAAAATTTGAAGGTATGGTTTCCCGTGTATTTTTTCCCGTAGAATTCGATTTTGAAGTCCAATTAACCGTATCTCATGATTTGTTTTTTCTAGACTCGAAAAACCGCAAAAAAACCGTAAAAAATGAGGTTTTTTCAATAAAACTCTGAGAAAAGGTAGGAAAACCCTATATTTTTATTACAGATTCGGATTCAGCGTCGAAAAATACATGGGAATATGTATGTCCGGTCAAAAGTTCAGACATTTTTTTTCATTTTGTGGGCCTGTGTTATAAAATGAATTTAGCTTAATATCCATAAGTAATTTATTAACACTTGTATTTAAATGAAACATGTTTTTTTTAACTAGAAATAAGATATTTACATATTTATCTTGATAAAATATTTCTGGCCTTGAGACCAGCATAAAAATATATGGCTGCATTAAAAGCTTTAAAAGCTTACAAATTCATTTCTTATTGTCGCTGAAGCGTACAGATCTATTATTTACTGTCTCTAAAAAAAGCTTATAAAAGCGTACAGATTTATTATTTGTTGTCGCTAAAGGAGCTTATAAAAAGCATACAGATTTATTGTTTGTTGTCGCTAAAAAAACTTCAGATAAGCATAGAAATATGTTGTTTGTTGTTGCTAAAGAAAGCTTACAAATTTATTTTTCATGATCGCTAAAAGTAACTTTTTTTTCCAAATCATAATGAGATATTTTTACAATTTTTGGATTAAGAATGATAAATGTAGAAACCTGTAATGTCGGTATTTTATAATCAAAACGAGAACAATATACTTGACTTTTCTTAAATTTTATGTAACGTCGCTGTATTTCAGCTATTATTGCGATGCTAATTAGCGACGGAGATCGTCAGTGCGTTTGTGAACAAAGCACATGCAACGTACAGTGGTGCTTGTATCAGCGTTGGAACTTGTGATCTCGAGATTACGAATCCATAGCTCTACAGTTAATGATATTATTTTTAAAATAAAATTTTTGCAATAGGAAATATTAAAGAATAGGTGTAATATAATTAAAATTAAAATATAATATACCCTATGTAATATATGTCAACGTATATAAATATACACACTTATAAAAGAAGCCACCAATCACTGTATGAAGTAAGTTACATTTAAATACAATAAATATATAGTTATGAATGTTTGTTTTAACCAACATTTTGTTGACTTTTTTCAAGTTTTGAAAAAGATTTGTAAAAAACATATACTTTTTTCAAATATATTTGAAATAAAAATTAAAAGTTAATTATTTATATTTTAAATTTTTATATTTGAATTTCAAATATTTCAAATAAAAAAATATATATATATATATATATATATATATATATATATATATATATATATATATATATATACATATATATTTATTTCTATTACAAGGTTAGTATATTAAAAATAATATTTTACAAAAATTAATATAAAAATTTGAATGAAATTATATTATATGTTTTATTACATTAAAAACTACATCACATCTTATATATTTTCATTTTTTTTTTTAAATATTAGCAGTTAATTAGTTTACATTATTTAATATTTTAATTGATTTTATTTTTTTAAATGTGATTTAAATGTAACTATTCTTGCCCAATGCATCAAAGGCTGTCTTAAGATCTAAGGAAACTATATGAATTTTATTTTCAAATAATTATATTTCTTGAAAATTTGAAATATATTTCTATGCATCTTACATCTGTAATTTGATTCCAATCTCTTGATAATTCTATTTAACATCTTTTTTAAATATTTATATATTTTCTTTGATCTCATCTAACAATATCAATAATTTGTACTTGATTTTTAATTCTTAAAAAAACACTATTATCCAATCATTAGTAATTAATTATAAAACTTTTATATCATGTCATGTTGCCTGTTGACATATATTTTTATAAAAACAGAAAACCTCCTATCCAATTACGTTTTTGAAGTATTTTTATCGATGAAATTATTTAAAAATTACATATTTGAGATTCCTATTTCTGTTAAAACTTGATCAATACAAATTATTATAGGTTATATTCCAGGAAGACATTTTGTTCAATCATTTTAAGAGGAGGTCACGTATCTCTGTCCTTTTCTAATCAAAGAAATGATTTTTTACAAAATAATAACTTTATCAAAAATGAAAAGAAAGCCCATCTTGTATCAAAAAAGATTTTCTGATAGAAAAATTAATTTTTTGCTTTGTTCTCAAGAAAACCTTGAAAACCAAATTGTCCACCCTAACCTCTATGATTTAAGTTTTTCAAGGTTTTCTTGAAAATGAAGCAATAAAATTAATTCTTTCTTATCAAAGAGAATATTGCTTTTTTTATTACAAGATGCGGCTTTCTCTTCATTTTTTGCTAAAGTTCAAAGTTTCTGTAAAAAACTCAATTCTTTGATTAGAAAAGGACAGAGATACGTGACCTCCTCTTAACTTTTACAAATAAAAAA
The DNA here is from genome assembly GCA_017163975.1 of Anastatus disparis. Classification (NCBI taxonomy): domain Eukaryota; kingdom Metazoa; phylum Arthropoda; class Insecta; order Hymenoptera; family Eupelmidae; genus Anastatus; species Anastatus disparis. The sequence goes on from JAFFSR010000302.1 coordinate 3,500,423, forward strand.
GAAATATGAAAAACTAAGTAAAGAAAAAATATTTTCATAGAAGTCTTCAATAAAAATATATTTCAAATTTACATTGTTACCATCAATTTTATGCAATACATTTTTCGCGAACTGGCAATGTTTTAACAGAATTGGATACAAGAAACTTAGTTAATTCTACTTTTTTCGGTATTTAAACACAATATCATTATTTTAATTTTTGTGCAGTCTTCAAATACTCCTACAATTTTATAAAAAAAATTAATAAACTTAGCTCAAACTTCTTAAATCATCTTTTAATATTGAATAATTTTTCTGCAAAAATTATATTACTAGATTTGGTATTTACATTGACAAGTAATTCTCAAAAACTTTACTAAAAGATATATTAAAATTGTTAAATCTTTTATTTGTTTCCAAATTACAATAATCATTTACAATTTTAAAATTATAAAATTAAATAAATAAATTTTAAAATGTGTAAAATTTATATGCAATATAATTTAGGTAAAGTATGAAATTTGAGAAAGATGGATGCTTACTGTTGTAATTAAGCATAAAATTCAATACATGTCATCATTCATACGATTTATCCTAAAGAAAAGAAATATGTAAGGGTGCAGTCAGATAAGTAGAAAAAAGACTGCCGAATAGAGAATGCGTAATAGAAACAACCAATCAGCACTATTCGGCAAGTTTCATGCGAAGAATAGAATTCTATTCTCTATTCCACTGTAGAATGGAAAAGCGAGGCGCGATACGATGGAGGTAACTTTGAACATTTGCTTCGTGGTTAAAACAGTGAGAGGCAAGGAGACTCACGATAATCCAGCACCCCGATGTGAGAGGCAAGGGGACTCACGATAATCCAGCACCCCAAAGGGAACACAATTCTATTACGTCCACGTCGTTGTTCCTGGGTAACACTAATGATGGAATTAGCAAATTATGTTATTTGATCTTGAATTGACCTTCTTCAGATCCATTCACGACATAACAAACTTAAAATATCACTTTGAGTGTCACTTTTTCTAACTGCAGTGTCAAAAATAGGCCGAGGTCCCCTTTGCCATGCACAAATTTTTTATATACATATATATATATATATATATATATATATATATTTAAAAATTTTATAGATATTACATATGAGCATATCTCCACAACTTTTAATTTTTTTATAATGTTTTTGAAAAGTCATTTTACTGCTGTTACTGGGTAGCGAATAATGCACACTATTCAAACTAGGTTTACATCTTTTGTACAATCTTGTTTCTCTATTTTTTATGTATATGGTGAATGTGCCACCAATGCTCCAGTAGATATTTCTATAAAACGAAAATTTTTACATGGATAAAATTTCCGAACTTTTATCCATGTGAAAATTTACGTTTTATAGAAATATCTACTGGAGCATTGGTGGCACATTCACTATATACATAAAAAATAGAGGAACAAGATTGTACAAAAGGTGTGAACCTAGTTTGAATAGTGTGCATCATTCGCTACCCAGTGACAGCTGTAAAATGATATATCACCAAAAGATTAAAAGTTGTGGAGATATGATCATATATATAAAAAGTGAAAAGATTGGAATTCACTAAAGTATTAAATGATGAAAACATGGAGTAAGAAGAACTTATATAAGCAAATGAAATAATTTTAAATAAGGTAAATTAAATAATTTAATATTTTTATTTTATTACATTAATAAATACAATATTCTCAATATAAAATGATTATTTTTCAAGGTTGCAGAAAAACAAATTGATGATAGTTAAAATACAAAATATAAAATATATTGATTTACTACAAAAAAAATTAATGTATAAGTTTTTTTTAACAACAATAAAAAATAAATATGTAAGCTTGTAATAAAACATAAATTTGTAAGCTTCTTTTAGCGACAATGAAATTTAACGACATATTAAATAAATATTTAGAATTATTTAAACTTTTTTTTAGTTAAAATATCATTAACTGTACAAGCTTCTTTAGCGACAATGAAGAATAAATATGTAAGATTTTAAAACTACAATGAAATTTAAATTTGTAAGCTTCTATTAGCGACAATAAAAAATAAGTCTATAAAATTATTTAGTAATAATAACAAATTAATCTGTAAGCTCCTTTTAGCGACAACAAGCAATAGATCTGTGTGCTTCAGCGACAATAATAAATAAATTTGTAAGCTTTTTTAGCGACAATAAGAAAAAAGTGTAGGCTTCTTTAGCGACAATAAAAAATAAAAATGTGAGCTACTTTTAGCTACAATAAAAAAAACACTCATAATGCAGCCATATATTTATATATGTTGATCTTAAACCCAAAAATAAAAAATGCAGAGAGGGAGCGTTTTCTTTGCATCTTCTCCATATGTATAAAATTTATGACATAAGAAGATAAAAATATTTATTTGTAATCATAATTTTCTATTATTCTATTATTCTATTTTTTATTATTCACTCATAATTATTATTAAATATTATTATATACAATCATAACTTGAAATTTTATTGTTATTTACTATTCTACTTTTAATTCATTCCAAAAATATATAAGTTTAATTCATTGTGAACTTTTGAATGTCGCGTTAAACCATCTTTTTTTTATTAATTCTAATTCTATAACTTCATATCTTATATTATTATGTATCGATGTTTTCTATTGAACTTTTTTCACATTCGCAAATATAAAATTTAGCTTCATTATATCCTACTCTTCTATTTACTTTGAAATGTGTGTATTCGGGGGGTTGGCGAGCGGAGCAAGCAGGGGGGAACCCTCCCTAGTATATATATTAGCGTATATAAATAAGTAATAATGTAATTACAGAGAGATGGAAACGGAGACGGAGCAACGGAGACGGAGTAACGGTGACGGAGAGACAGAGATGGGGAGACGATGACGGAGACGGAGGGATGGATATTGTGTATGTGTATATGTGTGTATATGTATGTATGTGTACGTGTATATGTGTATGTATGTGTATGTGTGTATGTGTATGTATGTGTGTATGTGTGTATGTGTATGTATGTGTGTATGTGTATGTATGTGTACGTGTGTATATGTATGTATGTGTATGTGTGTATGTGTATGTATGTGCATGTGTGTATGCATATGTATGTATGTGAAAATAGTGCAAAAGATATAATTAATTCTTAACTTTAATATAATTAAATAATAATATATATATATATATATAAGTAGTGATGTTGAACGGAGAGAGGGAGATGGAAAAACGAAGACTTAGAGACGAAAACGGAGAAACGGAGACGGAGAGACGAAGACAGACAGACGGAGATAGAGAACGGAGAGATGGAGTTGAAGGGATAATGACGGAGAGACGGTGATGGAGAAACGGAGACGAAGAGACGGATTCGATGAGACGGAGACGGAGAGGCGGAGAGATGGAGACAAAGAGACAGATTCGAAGAGACGGAGTCGGAGAAACGGAGACGGAGAGATGGTGATACGGAGACGGAAAGACCGAGAAACGGAGACGGAAACATGAAGTTGGAGAGACGGAGACGGAGTGACGGATATTGTGTATGTGTATATGTGTGAATGTGTATGTATGCATGTGTATGTGTGTATGCGTATGTGTGTATGTGTGTATGTGTGTATGCGTATGTGTGTATGTGTGTATGTGTGTATGTGTATGTTAAAGGTGCACGTGTGTATGTGTGTGTATGTATGTGACAATAATTCAAAAGATATTCACATAATAATAATAGTTTTTTGATTTACTATTTTTTCTTTTGCATTTTGGGAAACGATTATTTTTGAAAATAATATAATTACAAAAGGTATTTGAAAATAGTAGATTTTCTTACAAGGAGAGAAAATGAAACTTCCGCACTTACGTGTTATGACTCGTCGAGGCGTCAGCCGAGACCGTCATAAACACGTACGTGCGGGCGTTCCATTTAATCTCCGTGTAAGAAATAATGCTTTTCTCTAGCCGTACGCGAAACCACGTTAATATAATTGTTATATCAATTATATTTGCTTTTTTTGTTTTAGCGCGTGTGTGTGTTGTTCTTTGCTGCCGCCCAGCATTTGTCACGCGAGTGAAACGAGCGTGATAGGCTGGCGGCGGCAGCAAAGAGAGACACATGCACAAGCATAAATCACCAGAAAAAGAAAGACATATGAAAAACACGCGCACAAGAATCCTCTTTTATGAACGCGAAAGAGAGAGAGAGAGAGAAACATAAAAACACATGCACAAGTCTCTTTCATTTTTTTATATGAGTTAAAATGAGAAAAAAGAGTTTGTACACTTTTTATAACAGGACACTATTTATGATATAAGATTTTAAAGTTTAGAATCATATTTTATTGGAATACAATTCGTTTAAATCTATAAGCGCAACGTATATATCGTCTGTCTTTTTTTTTGTTATGAGAGAAACAAAGACAGAATACAATCATAAACACGAGCCTATGGCTTTTAGCAACAGTTTTGGTTAGGTCGAGTCTATGTTTCTCTTCGAGAGATATTTAAACGTGAGACACGGAAGGCGCCGATAGGAGGCGCGTTAGTCGTTTCAACTGTAGCTAAAAGTGCTACTTCTTCTGGTGTAAAGGCTCGGCGAAACCGCGTTTCGCCTAAGGGATAGAGAAAAATTTTTTTAACTTTACTATTTCTTAAATCATAAGAAAGTGTCTCTGGACCAAGTAACATATATTTCAACATAAATAAATCTTTTTCGACGTAAATTAAATTAAATATTGGGAGTTGGCGAGCGGAGCGCGCAGGGGGGCACCCCCTAGTATATATATATATATATATATATGGGGCATTATTTGTGAATCGGTACCCCCTTATCTAAAATCGCAGTGGACTTAAAATTGTATGACGGCTTAAAATCTTCCTTTTATCATCTAGTTTCAGATACAGAGTAGCGTTTTCGAAAATTCAATATGGTGGCTCCAATATGGTCGCCAAAAATTAGGAAGTTCGTGAAAATTTTCTGAAATCTCATAATAACTCGCTCAGCTCTAAAGTTTTCGTTTTTTTCTTACTAAAATTGAATAGAGCACAAAATTTTACTTAGAAATATGGTATTATAGTCAAGGTCAGATCACATTTTGTAGGTTATTTTTTGCAATCCTTATTTTGAATCGCTTGGCTATTATTTCGGTTGAACACGGATGTTGAATCAGTAAGCTCTCACATTCTTGAGATTGCCATTTACGATCTTCATGTCCATACGATTTCAGCATATTTCGGTTAAGGTCAAACGGAGGTCAAACACCTCAATTCAAATAATATAATTTTTTTTTACTTCTGATTTTAAATGAACAGGAAATTCCACATCGAGATAAGTTTGGATCTCATAGGGAAAAGTCCCTGTAAAGGTTATTTCAAGGTTATCCTGAGTTTAAATCCTTCTCTTGGTTTTCTCAACTGATATTTAGACTCAAAACGAGTTTCAGATAATCGAATTTTACGAGTAAACTCGGATTTTTGTTTTTATGATATTAAACATCTAATAAATAGTATTCTTCTTTGTTAAAATTTAAACTCCACTCTTCACACATATTTTCTGCTTTGTTTAAATAATTTGCTCACTTCAATGCATACGCAAAAATTTTATATTTTCGTTTTTATAATATTAAATATATGACAATTGGTATTCTTCTTTGTTAAAATTTTAACCTTACTCTTCTATATTTTTTTCTCTGTTTTAATATTTTTCTCACTTACAATGCACATGCGGAAATTTTAGATTTTTGTTTTTATAATATTAAACATCTGACAATTGGTATTCTTCTTTGTTAAAATTTTAACGTTACGCTTCTATATTTTTTTCTCTGTTTGAATATTTTTCTCACTTACAATGCATATGCGGAAATTTTAGATTTTCGTTTTTATAATCTTAAACATCTAATAAATGGTATTCTTTTTTGTTAAAATTTTAACCCCACTCTTCTATATTTTTTTTTTTTGTTTAAATAATTTTTTTTCTTATAATGCTTACGCAAAAACTTTAAATCCTCGTTTTTATAATATTAAACATTTAATAAATTTATTTTATTCGTTGTAATATTATATTTTACACAGCGTGCGGGAATTTTCTTCCCCGCACGCTTTTTTCCGTATGGGAATTTTTTTTTCGCACGTTTTTTTTCGTGCGGGAATAAGGCACTTCCCGTACGGAAAATCGTGTGGGAAATCGAACTTCCTGCACGGTGTGTGGAAATAGTACATTACGTAACGAATATGGAAAGGCTTTATTTACGAAACGAGAAATTTACGTTCTGAGCCGAAGGTGAGGATCGTAACGAGTTTCGTCGAAAAGCCTTTCCATACTAGTTGCGTAGCGTATTTTTTGCCATAAGAGCCAAAAAAGAGCAACGAAATTGCTATTTTAGGGTAAGAATGGGGAAATAGTAAATTACGTAACGGGTATGGAAAGTCTTTATTTACGAAACGAGAAGTTTACAGCCTGAGCCCAAGGTGAGGGTCGTAACGAGATTCGTAAAAAAGCCTTTCGATACTAGTTGTGTAGTGTATTTTTCGTCATGAGAGCCAAAAAGAGTAACGGAGTTGCGATTTTAGGGTTAGAATGACGAAAAATATTTTTCGCTATTCTAACCCTAAAATCGCAACTTCGTTACTCTTTTTTGGCTCTTATGGCGAAAAATACACTACACAACTAGTATCGAAAGGCTTTTTTACGAAACTCGTTACGACCCTCACCTTCGGCTCAGGCCGTAAACTTCTCGTTTTGTAAATAAAGCCTTTCCATACCCGTTACGTAATGTACTATTACATTTATTAGTTTCAACAAAATATTTATTTTAAACATATTATTTTTTATAGTGAAATTCGCAAATACTCATACGGTTAATTATTTTTAAAGATTACTTACCTTTTAAGTTGTGTCTCAGATATACTACCACTACTGCAGGCTACTTTCTTAAGATATTTATTTTATTAAGGCCACACTATCAACATTAGAACATAAGTTCGCAAATCATGAGATCCAAACTTATCTCGACGTGGAATTTTCTGTTAATTCATAAATTTATCAATATGTTCTTGAATAAGTCCTTAATAATGATTTCGATGTTTGAAAATTTTATGACATAATTTACATGTATTATTAATTTTGTTATGAAAGTGATTAATATGTTTATTAAGGGACAAACAAATTTAATACTGTTTATATTGAAATGTCAATAAAAAGGAATTTTTAAATAAAAAACATTAAAACATCAATAAAAAAACGAAAAAACAACGTTCGATTGATAGAACTATAGATCGATAGAAATATTTTTTAATTTATTATTTAACAGTCAACGTAGGAATTCTATTGATTTAATAATTTACGTATGAAAATCATAATTTTTTTTCTGCAAATAAATTTGTAGATATTTGTGTAGATGATTAATTTCATTAAAAGATAATTCAATATTTGTCTAAAAAGAACTTTTGAATGATTAAAATTATTTAGTATTTTAAATAAAAGTTATTGAAAAAATTATAAATGCTAGGGAGCTTGCTCCTAGTACATATTAGTTATATACCCAAATCTGGGCCTAAAGCCCTCGACCGACTACTGCCAAAGCCAAAAACATTAGTCTCACTCATATAAATCCTTCGTAAGCCTAAGTTGGGTATATAACTAATATATACTGGGGGGCAAACCTCCTGCGTGCAAGCGTGCCAATCCCCATCTCGCTTCTATAGCTTTAAAAAAAATTCAGTAATTAAAAATTTTTCAAATAATTTTTATTTAAAATACTAAATAATCTTAATTATTCAAAAGTTCTTTACAGGCAAATATTCAATGATCTTTTAATGAAACTAATCATCTTCACTAATTTCTACGAATGAATTTGCAGAAAAATAAATTATTTTTTTCTATACGTGGATAATTTGATAAAAAGAATACCTAGTACGGCCCTCTTCCAGAGTGTTGCTGTGGACCTCCAAGAAATGTATGTCGTGGGAGAAAGTTGGCGAATTTTGCTCCTAACTGATCTTTTTACGCGCGTGGTTATGTGTACCCGTGAGAATGAAACGTGTTAGATTTATTTTATATACGCTTTTTAGGTTAAAGGAACTAATCTAGTCAGAAAATAATATCAGAAGTAAAGATTTTAAACGATCGAAAAATGGTACCTCCTGTGAAATAATGTGATAAACAGATGCGAGGAGGAACAAATGTCAGAAGAAAGAAAGTAGTGAGCATTCTCCCCATGCAATGACTGTAGTTTGATGCTCTGATTTCGCAGTAAGAAAGCGTGGTTTTAGAAGTTTGACACGCATGGACCCACACTTAAGCAGTGGTATATATTGCGTCTTGCTAAACTAGCACAACATACCAGCTGTAGGTCTGTGTGTAGATTTTTCCATTTTTCAACACTATGAAAAAAAAAAATATTATTATTTCTCTGCTTATAGCTGTCCTTGTAAGTGTCCACCTACAATGTGGTAGCGGGGCGGAGACCTAAACATGATCTACCTATCGCTGGCTATCCTAAGGGATGGTGAAAAATAGATGGATGATCGCGAAGGCACTTTTGCTAAGTAGCAGCACAGTATGAGTGTATATATGTACGAATGGGCTGTGGTAGTCGCCTGACTGATATTCTTGTTAGACTAACCAAATAAACTAGATTTGAGCCTATGATGAGGTTGGTTTGTCAGATACAAGCAGGTGCAGTTACGAAAGATTACTTCATCAGTATTTTCTTATACCAAGTCCGCACAGGAGAACTGTGGATCGTCTAGTCTGAAGTTTGGATCAGGCGTTGGTTTCGGACTCAACGTCGCCCATTCAGTAGGAATGACTTAAAACCTTTAGCATCAACATAGTGCGGGCCTATCCCGTTATATCATTTTTAGAATCACTAGATGTCGCTAGGGTTGACCACCCGAGAACTGCTTCTCGGCTGCGGCATCCTTAATTAGGATACCTCATAGGCGGGGATAGTGGCTCCACTGCGCCTGGAGCTCCCATGATGGGCCAACCGTCTCAAGCAAAGATTATGTTTTTATATGATGGTAAACTTAAAAACAAACAAAACTGATGCGGCTAGAAATAGCCAAACAACTGAACAAGACCAGAGAACGCAGGATGGAGGCCCACCAACAAACGGGGCCTCCAATGCAATTATGAACAAGGAAGAAAGATTTAGGAGAATCGATGAGATCTTGGAGTCCATCAGCGAGGTTATCAGAAATTACTCGCATACGAACAACAAGATCGAAAATGGGATACCTGAGCTCAAAGAGCACGTGGATTTCTTAAGAGAAGCACTGTTGGACCCCTGTAAGGCACAGATGGACTCTGAGAACACAGAGCCGAAGCTGCCGGCCAGTGCGACAGCTAAGCAATGTCGAAAGGAAGACTCAAATGTGTCAGCACATAATGCTGATGCTCGCGATCCCCTAAAGAAGACCAAAGCCAGAGTCAGAGACGATTCTTTTGAAGTCGTCTATTATAGGAAGAGTTAAAAGACTGTCAAAACCAAAAACGAAACACAGCAGCTGTAATTACAGATGCAACAGCAGCAATCGTAACAACAATATTGGCCAATAAGACAGAGCAGCCTGCACAGCAGCTGACATAAAAAAGAACAGGAGGAGGAAGCCAAAGTAGAGATCAGCCATCGTCCTTATCAAGCCAGGTAAAGGTATGACCTACAGTGATGTTCCGAAAAACATCTGGCAGGAACTCATTACAGAAAGACTGACGAACAACATCAGAAAGATGAGGAAAACCATGACTGGAGATGTCCTGATAGAGTTGGGAACACTAACAAGGAGAGTACCCGACCTTTGGGAAGATAGCTATCAAAGCTATCTTTACAGAAGCCAACAAAAAAGTGGGCAAATTTAGTGTTTTGCTAAAAAAACCCAACAACATAGAGCTTCCCCTGGCCATTGTTGAAATGAAACAAGACCAAACGACAAAAAAAAATAAAGCAAACTATAAGGACTTTTTTGTAATTTATAAATCATAGCAAAAGATTTTTGATTGTGTATGATATGCGTCGAACAAGAGTAAAGTTGTGTATTGGTATTCAAGTGAGAGTGAGCGAGATAACAAACCCATGCGTGCGAGCGAGAAAAGAAGAGAGCGAAAAAAGGACTAAGCGCTGGCGCCTCTCTCGAAAAAAATAGTATCTATGCGTCATAATTTATTAAATTAAGAATGATTAATGCGAGTGTGTGAGATAAAGTAATTTATTAAATTATTCGTTAAAATTGTTAATAATAAAAGAGCGCGAAACGGAAATAATTAGTAGCTAATGAGATTGTTACGTGCCGATTGTAAGTTAACATTTCGTCTAAAACGAAGCGCTGTGATTGGCCCGCCGCACATTAACGGATTTGTCGTTGTTCGCCGAACAAAACAGGCCTTATCGTCTATCGTTGTCGAGTCTTGCAGCAGAGTGGTCGTGTTAAGAGAGAGTATCTGAAAGTCTTATGTGCCTTTGTTAAGAAAGAGTTTTCTTGTGTCCAGTTTTTTTGTGTTTTATTTTCTATAACAGAGTTTTCGTGTGAGTTAAATATTAATGAATTATTTAGAGTCAGCGTGTAGTAGAGTTTGTGATTTTCTCTTCCATGTATAATTTTCGTGTAAATTTCCTGTTATTTAACAAAGGCCGCGAGGTTTTCTGAAAGAAAGAAGGGAGAAGATAAAGAGCATTCGTTCATTTAAAATAACGTGTGTGTATATCAAAGTGTAGTTGCGCCTTGATTTTTTCATTGTGTTCGTGTAGATAAAAAGGAAATTCTAACTACATAGAGAGAGAATACGATCTTGCGTCGAAAAGCCCAGGGTAGCTTCACCAGCGGGTGTATCGAAAGAGCGAGAAAACGAACGAGAGAGAGCCGATCAGAGTAGTGACCACCAGCGAGGAGAAAAGCGAAGAAAAGCTTTCTTTATATAACGTTATGTGTAAAATTTATTAGCGCGTACGCTTGCATTAAATGTTTGTGCGCCGGTAAAGAAAGAGGAAAAAAAACAAGAAAAAAACTTTTATTTGTAGTTAAATTCATACTTAAATTTTTTTTTTTTTGTAGTATTTGCATTTTACTGTATATTGAAGTTAATGGTTCTTTTCTCTTATCTAGCGCGATTTTATATGTATGTAAATTCGTATATGTGTGTGGTATTAAACAGTAGCGTAAAAATAGAAAATAAGTGTAATGAAAGTCGCGAGCTTGAAAATTATTAGAAGCGTTTTATTAAATTTTCTTTAAATCTGTACTGATTAGTCTGAAAAAAGTTTAAAATTAAAAAATCGCCGTGCGTGAAAATCGTTGACAGAAATTTTCCATAGAAATAAAATTTCAGTGATAATCGCTAGAATCGCGCTGAGTTCGTGGAAGTCAATGCAAAATTTGAAAATAAGGGGAAGGTATAGTAGAGCCAGAAAGCGAGTAGCGCCTGCGGTGCCGTGGAGAGGCAGTGGCATGACCGTCTATGTCAGAGCTAACTAGCCACGTGGTATAGGAGAGTAAGTGAGAGAGAGAGAAAGGAAGACGTACGGAGAAACGAGAGAGAGTGAGTGATTTGCGTATAGTGTAGGCATTCAAAAAGATTTTATGTTATTTTGCCCATGTCAAATCTATGCGCCTGACTTATATTAATATATTTTTTTGTATATTAAAAATTTTGAGATAAGTGCAAAATCTGTGATATGGAGAGAAAAATGAAATTATAACATATTTCTTTAAATTTGACTGGTGTATTCTTTTATTTTTAACTGAGTGAGCCTAGAGTGTGTAAAAGAGAGAGAGTACATTCGAAAATTTTAGAATTAAAGACAGAGTATACTGAAATTAAAAGAGTGCGTTTTCAGATATATATAAAATAGAGAAAGGATTTTGGTATATAAAGATATAATACACGCGTGTCGCAAACGCGTGAATCTCGGCAAATCCCCTCTGTGATAGTCTCATCGATAATCAAATTTTTATTAAATTTTTAGATTTTTAGCGATTTGGGATACTGGGGCGACGTTGTCGCAAATATATCATCACAATTCCCATCTTATTGCATTTTTCGCCCTGCTGGACACTAGAACGCTTTCAACTCGGCAAGATGGCCAAATCTTCTTGCTGCGTTAAAAGAGTTTAATGTACCAGAATACCTAATGCGAGTGATACGCAACTACCTGAAAAACCGTATCCTTCGCTATGAAATAGAAGAAGGCTGGCGTGAAAAGGACCTCAGCGCAGGCATGACACAGGGGTCGATCTTCGGCCCAGACTTCTGGAACATCCTGTACGATGCATTACTCAGACTTGCAATGCTGGACGAAGTGAAAATGTTCGCCTACGCCGATGATGTTGCTTTAGTCATCACCGCACGAAATGCAAACATAGCATAACATATACTAAATACGGCAACGAGAAGAATCTCCGAATTGATGGTAAAACATGGTCTTGAAATAGCGATAGCTAGGCAAGAAAACCTTGCAGTTAAGTCGTCTTATGGTTAATACTAACGGCCCAAAATCAAGCAAACGACGACTTTTAATGCCATTTAAAACGTCCACCTTATTGTACGATTTTAAAGTATGGGCCGACTCAATGAGAAAGAAGACGCACTGAAAAACTTCTTCAGTTAAAAGGAGAGGGGCTCTCAGAGTCACCAACGCCTATCGCATTGTCTTCGGTCCCGTGGTACTAGTTATTGCAGGAATCATTCTGATCAAATAACAAGCGATGGAACGCAAGCGAACCTATGAACGGAAGAAACAGCAACAAGAAACTGCAAATATTCAGAAGGAAGAAAGATAGGTGATCATAAAATCCTGGCGAAAAACATGGAATCAGAAGAAAGACGGCCGATGGATCCATGCTCTAATTAGGGAGCTGGCCCCATGGATTGAAAGATGGATAGAAAGCACGGAGAGGTTAACTACTGCCTTACTCAGTTTCTCAGTAACTACAGGTATTTCTGCTTCTATCTTAGTAATATGTGAAAGGCTCAGGACCCGGGCTACATCTTCTGTTTCGCTGACCGCAATGATGCGCATCATACGTTTTCCGTCTACTATCAGTGGAAAGAAGAAAGAAGCCAGATTAAGAAAATAGTCGGACGACTAACACCAGAGACGATCATAAATGAAATAATCCCAGCTGAAGAGAAATGGAATGCTATGACACGTTTGGCGAAAGCGTTTTAAGTAAAAAAAAAACGTATTTAGATAGGAAGCTCGATCGGAGTACGGATGATACCACGGGAGCCATGCTAACCTTTTTGCATAACCGAAAGACTTTAGCCGGTCACATAGATTCGGGTTACAGGGGTGACGACGAGGATTGCTCTTAGATGAGAAAACCAAATCGTGCACGATATAAATGTGTCTGATAAGTCAGCAAAAGTGTGAGATTTTGCTGTTGTGCAAGTGTCCCGGGAGGTCAGCATGCCAGCGGGTTTACTTCCTGCACGTACGTAGTTATATTGCACGCGTGCTAGTGTGAGCGTGAGTCAGATGTGGCAGATATGCTAGCTCCGCGTGGGGTATAAGACCCTTCCTAGTCCGCGAGAAATAAGACTAAACATATAGAAAAAACTGATTTTGCTCCCCTTTACAGAGCCAGTCCTATAGGCAGATATTGCTTTTCCGATTATGCAATCGACGAAAATATGAATGTTTGTTGAGAAACAAAGTCGACTCTTCCAGAGCGACGCTTCAGACTCCCAAAAAATGTGTGTCGTGGGGGAGAGTCACCGGACTTCACTCTAAACTAAAGTTTTTCATGCGCGTAGCTATGCATGCATGTGAGAATGGAACGCGTTAGATTTATTTTTCATACACTTTTTAGGTTAAGGAAACGAATCCAGTCAAATAGAATACAACCAGGAGAAAAGATCTAAAAAGATTCAAGAACCGGTGCCAACATGAGGTACTGTGATAAACAGATTCTGGGGTGGGTGAACGCACTAAGTGAGAGGTGGAGTATCCCTTACACGTTAAATAACTTTCATTCGTCGGGTAAGATGAACGCGATTTTTAGAGTCTGTATTTTCTTCCAGGCCTAAGATACTCTCGGCAGTTTGTTTGCAGATTTTTGTTGTTAAACCATCCCCCAAAAAAAAGAATATTATTATTATTATTATATTGAGTTATTGCACTCCCTTCTTGGAGGGATTTTCTACTGTACCTCGGGTGATATTTTACCAAGATGGTACAGTGGTCATCTGCTTCAAAATTCTCCTGCATTCACTATTTTTTGTAATTGTATATATGTATTTTTATCCATATCTAGCATTTTGAGGCTTGCATGAAGCGAATAAAGTATTTCTCCTTTGGTCTTCGAGAATTTATTGGTCTTTGTCAGCCAAGCATGATAGGCTTGGAAGTCAATGTGTGTTTTTGAGATATTGTTCAAATATCGTCCATGTAGCTCTTTTTTATTTATTTTTCTTTCTTTTCTTCAAAGGTCGTTAAGCGAATTTCGAATTCATTTAGGGATAAGTGCAACGTAGTCAAATTATCATCGTTGTTAGTCACAGTTTTGTGGAATACGCTACTGTCGCTGTTTTCCTTGAAATACTTCCTTGAATTATCTATTTTCTGTCTGTATGTTTTTTCAAAGTCTAACAAGACTCTGCCACCTTCGTTTCTTGGCATGTGGAATCTTTCGATCGAGCTGTTTCCGTGGTGACTGCGAAATTTGTTAAACAGTCTGTGTGTATTTCGGTCTAGTTCCTGGAGTTCCGTGTTCGTCCTCTTCATGACTCCAAATGTGTATGTAATAACCGGTGCCGCATATGTATTGACTGCTTTTATTTTGTTGTACCCAGATAATTGACTACGTAGAATTTTCTTAATCCGTCTATTCATCTTTTCCATTGCTGTATTTTTTCCTTCTTTATTTGCATTACGTACATCCTGCTGGAAATCTAAAAATTTATATAGTTCTCCTCTGTTTATACTTTCTATAAGTTTCCCGGGTTCCTTATGTAGCTCTTAGATGTTCGCTTCTTACCATTTTTCCTTAGCCACTGCATTTATTCTACAATTCTCAATGCCGAATTCCATTCTAATATCATTATTAAAGTTTTTAGTATCTTTAAGATGGTTTTTAAAGTTCGTTTTTGCAAACAGTTTTATATCATCTATGTATATAAGATGACTGATTACTAACCTTTCCTTGTCCATGGTTTATCCTTGGCACTTTTTATTCAATATGTTTAAGATGGGATTTAGAGCTATACAGAACCATAGTGAACTCAATGAGTCTTCCTGAAATATGCCTTTATGTATTTCTATTGGTTCTGTTTCTGCCATTGTTCCATCTTGTTCTTGTACTTTAAGCCTAGTTTTTCATATTTCCATGACTGATCCTAAGAAAGTGGTGATAAGCAAGTTGATTTCATAGATTTTTAAAATTTGCACGAGCCACGAGTAAGGAATGCTATCGAAAGCTTTCCTATGATCTATATACCCTGAATACAAGTCTATCTTTTTTTTATAGCTTTTTCAGTTATAATAGTGTCTATAATGAGTTGTTCTTTACATTCTTGACTTCCTTTTCTGCATCATTTTTTTTCCTTTCTGAGAACATTGCCTTCCAGATGTTTATAAATTCTATTGTAAAGAATAAGTATTAGTAACATTTATGTGGTACATAGACAAGTAATAGGCCTGTGTTTTTTGGGTTAAAAGTGGAGGGCTTTGACTTGGGTGACAGGTAGGTTATTTCTGTGATTAAAAAGTCTGGCGTCTATTGTGTAATATCCAAGAGTTTCTTAAAGGCTTGCCCAAAATAGTTGTGTACTGTGGTAAACTTTTGTAACCAGAAATTATGAATCTAATCTGGTCCTGGCGCTCATCAATTGGTCATAGTTCTCGTAGTTTACCTGATCTCTTATGTGGTAATGTCATCATATTGCATGACAGGGATGTTATTTATTTTTTCTTTTTTAGTTTTTATCCATCTCGCCCTGTTATGTGAAATTTTTTTAGATCAAAGGTTCTTTCAGTTTTCAGTGGTGGTATTAATATCGGGGTGTTTGTATAATTCGTTGGATTGTGCAGATTCCAGATTGCATTTTCTTTACTTCTCTGGTTGTTTATCTTACATCTTCTGAGCCAGACTGACTTGATTGCTAATTTCTGTTTTAAGAAGTCGCAAATTTCTAGTGATGTACTATTGTCTTTGTTTTTATTCTTAATTATCATTTGCTTTATCTTTCTATTTACTTTCCGATTTTTATTATTCCTTTTAAATTGTGTTAATACTCCGATGTTTTTCATCAATCTCTCTATCTTTACTTTAAGTCATTTCTGTCATGCAGGTATACGTTCTGTTTCCCTCTTTCGGTTCTTAGCAGGCTAAAGTATTGGTTGATTTCTAGGGTCGTGATTACGCCCAAATATATTATTGTATGGATCTCTAACAGATCATCTTGCATATCTAGTTTCTGATTAATCAAGGCATTAATACTATTGATAATCTTATTTATATTCGAATTGTATTTTAATTTTATTAGTGCCAGTCTGCTATTAGCGTCCATACCATTAAATCTTATCAAATTTTTCTCGAACGCATCCTCGATTTGCTTATTAATATAGCTTACACCATGGGCTGGTGCAGTCACAATTAATAATTCTTTAGGTTCATCGGTTTCTTTAATCATTCACAGATTTATTACTACATCTTGCTTTATTTTTTTTTATTTATTTAAACCAGCATACATTTACGTTTACATATTAAATCCTGCAGAGGTAAACCTACCTGTTCGCAAGGACTGGGGGAAAAAAAGAATAGAAAACAAAACTTACAAACTAACTTACATACTAAAATATTGTATAAAATATTAGTATGATCTATTATATAAGGGATCGCGTGGAAGAAAGGCCTAACTCTAAAATTATAGTTTTTAGTAATTGCAAAAATTGTTTAACTTGATATGAGCTTTATAAAATATTGTGATATTTTACAATGTTATAGTTAATACTTTAATACAAAAGGTCCAAGTGGTATTTTCGAGTTAAATATTGTTAATAAAAAAATTTTGAAGATTCAAAAATTCGAGTTAGGCCCTTTTTGCCAATTTCGTATGAATAATTAAGGCTTTTTGATGAATAAATCATAAGAAAATCATTTGATTATTTGAAATACATTTATTATTAACTTTTACTTACATAATACAAGATATAACAAAACATTCAGTTTTTGAATCCTCATTTTCATTCACGAAGGAAAAAACATTTTCATTGTACTAATTTTGCGCAACGTTGATAGAAAATGGCATTAAAGATTGTAAATCTGTAAGTTTCGCCTTTTTTATTCCAACATCATCGATGTTTGTTAACTTGTTTGTAGCATTCATAAGATTTTTTCGGGAAATTTGAAATAACGAAAATGTTGCATAATTCAAGTTATGCCCTTGTTGTATGTTCTGTATCACTTAAACATACAAACACACGTTTTTATTTTTCTATATTTTATAAACATATAAAGAATATCTCTTAGATACATTTTCAATCATAATTTCAAAAAGGGCCTAATTCGAGTTAGATCTATATTCCACGCGATTCCTCATATGAAATATAAAGTTTATGTAATTCTACCCAGTATCACAATTAATAATTTATAACATTTTGTTATTACAAAATCGAGACCAAAACATAGTTATATATTAAATTTTTAACTAATTAATTTAATTTAGATTATAATATATATTTAAAGTTCAAAATAAAACAATAATAATTTCACATATAATTTTATAATCATACATTACTAACAACCCACTGTTTTAACTTTATTTTTCTTGATCTTATATTATCTATACTTTTAAGTTCATTTGGTAATTTGTTAAATAGTAAGATCGCATATATGTAACTACTCTTTGTACTAATCGTTTTATGTCTTTGCGGTATCTGAATAATCTTCTTTCTTGTCTTACTTGTAGATATTCGATATTTATTTAGTATATATTCGTAATGAAACAGCAATGATTCATTTGCAAAAATTTGTTTTAAGTTCAAAGGATTACCTTGTACTATAAATTTGGTTTTGTTTACTATTTTTAATATTTTATTCTGTTGAACTTGTAACAAACTTAATACATTCTAGCATACTCCACCCCACGTTATATTTCCATAGCAAACAATACTGTGGAAAAATGCATAATATAGAGTCCTCAATGTATCAGTCTGCATTTACCTGCTCAGTTTATAGAATATAAAAACTAAGTATCTTTTTCCATTTATAATATTGTTAATATGCACATTCCATTTCATGTCGCAATCAATAATCACACCCAGATATTTGTAATTTTCTACCTCTTTAAGTATTGTTTCATGTATTTGGATTTTTAAGTTCGTTGGTATACTGGTCGTATAAATGCCTATAGGCATATACACCGTTTTCTCGATGTTCAAAGATGACTCATTAGAAGCGAGCCAATCATAAATCTTGTTTAAATATATACTCATTCTTTCTTCTACTTTATTCCAGTTCTTCCCTTCAGCTATAATCACAGTATCATACGCATATGATAATACCACATCATCCTCCACTTGTTGCAGCATATCACTAACATACAATACAGAAAGTAGAGGACCCAGGATTGTTCTTTGAGGTGCTCCAGTTGTCATTCTTCTATTTTCACTGAAACTATTTTGTATTCGCACTCTTTGTTGTCTATTGTTTAAATAGTCAGCGAAAAATGCATTTGCAGAACCTCTTATTCCGTAGTTATTTAATTTATCTAAAAGCAAACTGTGATTGACTGTATCAAACTCTTTTGCCAAATCAAGAAAAGCGACAGCAATCTGTTGACCTTTGTCTAGTTCTTTATATATTACATCTGTTAGATATTGCAGCGCATCTTTAGTACTTTTGTTCTTAACAAATCCATATTAATTTTTTACTATTATCCTGCTTTTATTAAGGGCACAAAACACTTTTTTCCAATCCCACCATCGAATTTGG
Source organism: Anastatus disparis (assembly GCA_017163975.1). Taxonomy (NCBI): domain Eukaryota; kingdom Metazoa; phylum Arthropoda; class Insecta; order Hymenoptera; family Eupelmidae; genus Anastatus; species Anastatus disparis. The sequence goes on from JAFFSR010000302.1 coordinate 3,519,336, forward strand.
GTTTATTGCTTTTTTATAGAAAATTTACTGTAGAATAAGCTCCAAAAACTTTTTTTACCTTATCTCATTTAGTTCCGTTTTTATGAAGAAATTGGTACGATAAACTTTTAATTGATTTTTTTGTTAATTTTGTTATTTTGAGATTTTTCTCAAATTTTTAGCTAATTTTATTAAAACACTATAAGAACTTATTTTTTTATTGCTTGATTCAATAATTCATTAATCATTAATTAATCTCCAAAAAGTTTTTTTTTAAGAGGTTTAATTTTGTTTTTATTTATCAAGCCTATAATGATATAATTTTTACAAATTTAAAAAAATTTAAGAATTATTTTAAATTATATTTTTTTAAATTATTGATTTTTTACGTTTAATTAAAAAAAAAAGTTTTTTTTTTAATTTTAACAAAATATTTATCTTGATTTAAGCTCTAAAAAGTTTTACATCGATATTTTATTCCGTTTTGATTTTGTAAGGAAACGAGTGGCACATAGTTATTCATGTAATTTTTATCAATTTAAATATCGCGCATTCGCGCTTTCGGTTCGTATCATTTCGCTACATTTTCGCTACATTCAGTCAGTCTCAGCTGATCGTATGGTCAGTTTGCAGTTAGTTTGTTAATTTAAAGTGCATTTAAAAAATTATTATTAGGTTTTGTGATTTAATTTACATCAAATTATTAATTTTTAATAAATTACACATTCCCGAGTTATTTCTTATTTTATATATGCGCCTGAAATTCTACGTTTATTTAAATAGAAAGTGTATTTAAAGCGTTGAATTTGACATTAGGATTACTAATCTCAAAAATATCAAATAATCAAAGAGACACAAGAGGCAGATTTGTTAACCAACATGTGTACACATATACATGGGATATTTAATGTTAATTCACACGCGCGCGTGCATACACACAGATTTATATATACGGGACGTTTTATGTCAATTAACATGCATGACACACGTACTTGAGTTTATATATATTTTTCTTCATATATATATATATATATATATATATATGGGACTGATCCTGTCATAGCGCATGCACGCACACACATGGGCTTATGAATATATGTATATACATATACATGGGATATTTTATGTCAATTCACATGCGCGCACACCCACATACACACACAGGTATATATATACATACATAGGACGTTTTATGACAATTTTTTCCATGTATATTAATATTTATTAGGAAAGTTTTGAAATCAATCAAGCAATCGTCGAATACTTCTGTATTCAATTCATTCTTTTTAAAATAATATTAAATTCATAAAAATATCATTACACTATCTTTTAATTTTCGAATGCAATAAGATTTCTTCAAAGCTTTTGAATATTATGCCTGTTATTTTTTGTTTTAAGTCATAATTCAAACTGATGAATACTATTTTATTATATTATTACTTTTAAAAAAGTATATTTTAGGCGAGTTTAGTTATTAAACAGTATAGTATTCTTTAGAACATTTTTTCTAAATATTTCTTTTTTTTTACTACATACATCATATTTTTTTTTAAATTTCAGTTCTTGAGAGTACTGAAATGAATTGAGTAATTATTATTAAGTTTATACCTTTTACTAGATTTATCTATAGTTTTTGCTTGAGAAAGTTTTGAAATCAATCAAGCAATCGTCGAGTACTTCTGTATTCAATTCATTCTTTTTAAAATAATATTAAATTCATGAAATATTTACAGTTTTGGCTGAAGAAAGTTTTGAAATCAATGAAGCAATCGTCGAGTACTTTTGTATTTAATTCTTACTTTTTAATAATATAAAATCCATAAAATGTTCAATTTATATTCTCTTTGATAGACGAATATTTGTAAAAACTTTGCCAAATAATTTAAAAAAAAAAAGGATCATTGAGATGAAGATAACGATGATAGTACACATCAAAATTGAAAACAAAAATGATTTATCAGATCAACTTATTATTCCATTTATGAGTGAATATTACTACTTAGTATTTATTTTCTGATGAAGGTATTTCTGCTGAAAAATATTTATCAATATTTTCTGGAGTTAATATTTTATGATTATGATGTAATGTTACAACAATATGCGCGTGAGGTAACCCTCTTTTTTGAAATTCAATCGAAAATACATAAGCTATAACAGGACCGAAAATTTCGTTTTTTATAATATCATTCAATAACATTTTAAATTTTATATAAAATAATCTTACTGTGATATTTGGTATGTCATTGGAAGTTGTCCCTTCTGAAAAATTTTTTAAAATTTCTTTCAATTTTTTTCATTTAGGATTACATGTCATTGTTATAAATAAGTCTGGTTTTCCTACTGTTCTTATTATTGCCATGGCATCTTGATAATATTGCTGCATATATCTTGGACTACCAATATATGATGCGCGTAAAATAAAAAGATTTCCAATTCTCTCTTTGTTTTCAAAATTTGTTGAAACATTTGAAATACTATTTATTACATGATCTAATAAACCTTGATAACATTCTATGCATAATTGTTTTTGATTATTTCAAAAAAAATTCATTCTATTACTTTTGTTACAAGAAATATATTTAAATAAACAAATCAAATATATTTGTGGGTCTCGTATGTACTTACTTCAAGTACATGCGCACTTACCGTTGAATAACCGATATTCGATTTATAGATGATCAGCCTCGTACACTGCCACTGATCAACTATGAATGTCTTTTTCATACAATGGAAATCAGTTAAGAAATATTTAATACTATTGCAGAACTTCGCTTAGAAGTTCTGCCTCCCGGACGTCTGGTACGACGAAACCCACGGCGTGTACCTTAAGACTCTGTTAAATATCGTAGATAAAAAAAAAGCAAGTGTACTAAGTTCAACATATACAGACAAAACACGATTTTAATCAGTGAGAAATAATGTTATGTAATAATCCAAAATAACTTTAATTTAACTTTACTTTATTATGAAAATAATAAACAACTCAATACACTGAAATGAGATTATCATAATCTTTACTAGTAGCAAAATTTAATAAATTTCATAAAAAGAAACAAAAGTTAATTTAATCTAACCTATTCTATCTGACGCGGCGCACATGGCGGTCTCGATATTTTTACATATATCGCATACACGCATTCAATAATAAAAAGCAATACGATAGTCTGCAGACTTACATTTTTCTATCAGTCGTTGAACACGAAGATTTTCCGACGATCCTCTCTAACGCAGACGAATAGATGATTCAACAAAAGTGGCACCGAAGATATGCGGTGCAGCTCAAGGTTATCGTAGCTCTCGTTACAAGGATGCTTCGATCTCTCTGCAGAATTACAGCAAACCCACTTGGCTCTTGTACACGACACAATAAAAATACTGAGTCAAAATGCTTTTTTCTAAAAAAAGGAAAAATTATCCAACGCACGAGCTCGCACAACGCACAATATGGCTGCTAAATCCTTTCTGCTCTTCTACACTGCACGTTCGCTTCTCTCTCTTGCCTGAACCTCCCCGGCATGTCCTGCGCGCGCCTCTCTCTACGGTACTATATCCGAGTCGCTGAGACAGACTCTCTCCGTCTCACTCTTACACTTGCATATCAAGCATACGTTGAGCCGTGCGACTGATAACGAGGATAGAGCTATATCATAGTATACAAATAATTTACTATCCTCGTTACACCCCTTCCCCAGACGCTGGAAGACTTAACTGACAGCTCTGCTACCCTATCTGGTCGCACTGAAATGTAAAGCCTGATACGGGAGTAAAAGTAGTTAATATATTACAAAGAGAAGCATTTATTTATAGTGAGATTTACAAAAGATTAGGTAATTGTACAGAAGTAAAATAAAATAAAAGTTCCATTTAATTTCAAAACACAAAACAAAAAAGAAATACAATTTCTTCTCGCTCTTCTAGGTTGCCTCCTAACAGACCTATAGCACACTCCCTCGTATCTTTTTTCATGGGTATTGATGATGATTAGAGCCATCGGGGCAGTGCTTACTCTTTTTCACTCCTAAAGTACCACAGATATAACATCTGGGTTCATCTGCTCCTTCCTATAAGTGGCGCGAGTTTTTTCCTTTTCCAGCGTCAGTTCTTCAAAGAGCTTGTTTTTTCTGGCCTGCTCCACTTGTTTTCGAGCCAGCTGGATTCGTACTCGCGCCTCTTCTTCTTCTCGAGCAGCTCTGGTCTTAAGCTGCTGTCTTCTTAACCTAGCTCGAGCCAGAGCCTGTTCTTGCTGTTGTTGGCGCTGGATTTCTTCTTCAAGGCGCCGACGTCTCTGTGAGCAAAGAGCACTGATGGCAGCGTGCTCCTCGCGTCTGTTGGCCACCCGCTTAATCCAGACGTCAGCCTTTGCTACTCCCTCCTCGCCGTATGACTCTAAGAAGTCCTCCAAAGCAGTAAAGGCGTCATTCTCCTGCTGGAAAACTTCACGCGAAGCAGCCATGGCAGCAGCCAGGAAGCTCTCCACTTTTCCCTACTCTTCTTCCATAGGAGTCATGGTTGTAGCAGACTCAGAATCGTTCCCCTTATCATTAGCCCTTGTAGCATACGCACCTTCCTCTTCTGCCACAGTTCCAATAGCGGCCGCAGCTTCTTTGTCTGCGACAGCCTTCTCCATACTTGAACGCAGAGTCTCCAGCAAGTCCATAGACCGACATATGGTCTGCTGCAAGTCACTTCATGACTCCTCTACTTCCTCAATGATGACAGTCGACTCACGTCTTCTGTTGTCAGGGTGGCCCAAAACAGATACTGCCTGTTGCAGCACCTGTACAGCGCCTCGACGCTCCTTGATCTGCAGTTCAGCCAACTCTGCAATCAACTTTATGGATTTTACCAAGGCTGATTCCATGCTGAAAAAGAGAAATGAGCACAGGTCATAACTATGATCTCCTCGCCTGAGATTGCGCTCGCGTTTTACGAGGAGAAATAAATTTCATTTCATTTTTGTCGCACGCTTTTTAGTTCCTTTCGGCCTACCACGACTTCGCTCACTCTCAGCATTCTCGCTCGCTTGCTGAGGAACTATAACACGCTTTAACGCCGCACGTTTCACAACCACAACCGTTTTACGCGGCCTACCACGCTTTCTAGAACTACCTAAGCTACGCAACTCATTCCCACTTGCAGGTGGAACCTCATTGCTGTGATGGTGACTCTGGCCATTCACAGATGGCGTTTCGCAACAAATCGCATCACTATTATCTCGCTCTTCTGAATCCAACGGTGGATGTTCTTCGTTGTCATCATCTTCTGGATCCTGTCCATCTATATACCTTTTTAGATCACAAACTGGTATTACTTTTTCAATATAACCATGAGTGTCTATTACATCATAGGTATTTTTACCACAGCAGGCCGTAACTACATACGGCCCTGCATATTTAGGTGCTAGTTTAGCACTAATACCCTGAATGGCAGATGATAATGCTCTATTTTTTTTCCAAACCTTATCATCTACTTGATACCAGGCATCTCTATGACGAGAATTATAATATTTTGCCTGTCTGTTCTATGTACCTTCAGCCTGAACCTTAGCCTTATCCTGTAAGGCAGGCAAATTTTCCAAATACTTTGCCCATTGACGTACTGCCTCCTGATTTTCCTCATTACAAGCAGCTCTCTCCTCTTCTCTTTGAAGAGAGCCAGGTAGCACCAACTGCTTTCCAAAATTCAACATTGCTGGAGTAATACCAGTTGAACTTTGCTCAGCTGTATTATATGCAAAAGCAAACTCTGTCAAGTGCTCATCCCAAGTTTTATGATTACTTTCCACGTAGGGCCGTATCATAGTCTTAATAGGCCTATTGACTCGCTCCACGGGGTTAGCTTGTGGATGATATGGAGGTATTGTCGTATGCAATGCTCCAATACTTTTTAAATATGGATCTATTACTCCATTCACAAACTCAGTACCGTAATCAGATAAAAACACTTCAGGAGCACCAAAATGATATATTATTTCCTCTTTGAAGTGTTTCAGAATGTTTATACCATTAGCTTTTTTTAATGGTACACACTCTACCCATCTAGTGAATAAATCTTGCATTACTAACTAGGAGAGTGTCACACCTCCGGATCACGGATTTTGCTCAAACTTAGGGATAAGTTTTCAGATGGTAAAATATGGAAAAAGCTAAAGTTATAGTCATAAATACTCAATATTTCCCTAGTTACAGGCAATTAAAGAAAATCACTAAAAAAGTTACTAGATTTTTAAACGCATACAGCTCTTTAGCTTCAATAGCTACAAGCTTGAAACTTTTTTTAAATTAAAGCTGAGCTCAAATCCTTTCGAAACAGTAGTTACAGCATATCAAAATATTATTTTTTCCCAAAGTTAAAGCGTAATAAGGATTGGACCTAATTTCAGCTTTTATTATTAATTAATGTTTTTAAAAGAAAAATCAGGTCCAATGTTTATCACGCTCTAACTTTGGGAAAAAATAATATTTTTACATGCTATAACTACTAATTCGAAAGGATTTGAGTTCAGCTTTAATTTAAAAAAAGGTTTAAGCTTCCAGCTATCAATGCCGAAGAACCATATGCGTTTAAAAATCTAGTAACTTTTTTAGTGATTTTCTTTAATTGCCTGTAACTAGGGAAATATTGAGTATTTATGACTATAACTTTAGCTTTTTCCATATTTTATCATCTGCAAACTTATCCCTAAGTTTGAGCAAAATCCGTGATCCGGAGGTGTGACACTCTCCTAGTAAGACATATTTGTGCCCTCTTGTACTTTTAGGTAGTGGTTCACCTATATCACCAGCTACCACTTCCCATGGCCGTCTTATAACGCGTTGACCCATCAAACCGGCAGGTAATTGTTGCTCAACTTTGCATTGTTGACACACTAAGTACCTACGTACGTATTCCATTACATCCTTGTATATGGAATGCCAAAAATATCTTTCAATCACTCTTTTATAGGTTTTCTCTCTACCTAAGTGACCTGCAGTAGATTCATCATGACATTCCATGAGCACTCTTTTTCTCTGTTCCAAAGGAACGACGAGTTTCCAAGCCTCGTCATCCTGATCCATAATATCATCGATCTCTTCATTAGGACAATACTTGAAGAGACGACTACCAATAATTTTCCATCTTGGATTTCCTCTAGGATCCTTTTGTACTTTGTCAAACTATCTTAAGTACCATGTATCTTTGGTTATGGTTGCAGTATGAAGAGCCGAGACTTCAACGTCTTCGTGCTCTTCACCCTCATACATTCTAGAGAGGGCATCTGGAACATGATTTAGTGCTTCCTTTCGGTGTTCTACAGTAAACGAGTAGCCTTGTAATTCCAACGCCCATCTCGCTAATCTACCATCTGGGTTATGCAGATTACACAACCATCTGAAACTGCTATGGTCTGTAATTACTTTGAAATGGTATACATCTATATAAGGTCTGAATTTGTTAGCAGCTCATTTTACAGCTAAACATTCTCGTTCACTTACAGGATAATTTCGTTCTGCTTGGTTCATAGTGCGACTGGCAAATTCCAGCACCCGTTCTTCTCCATCAATCTCTTGGGTCAGAACTGCACCAAGACCTGTATCGCTTGCATCGGTCTGTATAACAAACAGCTTATCAAAATGTGGTTTCTGCAATACAGGTGCCGTTAATGCTTTTATCTCTTCAAAAGCTTGCTGTTGATTTTCAGACCATTCAAACCGGCAATCTTTCTTTGTCAACTGTGTTAACGAATCTGCTAGCGTAGCAAAAGTTTTAATAAATTTCCTATACCACGACGCCATTCCTAAGAATCGTTGCAGTTGCTTTAAGTTTCTTGGCGCGGGGTACTCGACAATCGGCCTGATCTTCTTTGGATCAGGTCGAAATCCATCTTTATTAACTAACAAACCGAGATACTTCACTTCTTCGCAACAGAAAATACTTTTCTCTCGGTTTATTGTGAGGTTCGCTTTCTTTATCCTCAGGAGCATGTGTTCTAACCACTTCAAGTGCTCTGCAAAGGTTTCAGTAACTACTATTATATCGTCTAGATAAGCGAAGGCATATGGCTCCATTTCAGGCCCAATCACCATATCGATTAATCGCTGAAATGTGGCCCCAGCCTGGCTCAGGCCATACGGAATTTTTATGAACTGATATAGTCCCAATCGAGGAACCGTGAATACCGTAATAGGCCTCGATTTTACCTTAAGCGGGATCTGATGATATGCTTGACTCAGATCCAACGTAGAGATATACTATAATATTAGCCCTCTGTAGCTTCCGAAAGATTGCATCCATAAAAGGAAGAGGGTAAGCATCTTGTTGAGAAACAGCATTGACTTTATTATAGTCAACGCAGAATCGAAACTTTCCATTCGCTTTACGAACCATAACGACTGGACTAGACCAGCCACTCGTTGATGGCTCTATTTTTCCAGTTTTTAGCATTTCTCGTACTTGAGAATGCATTTCTTCTTCTATTTTCTGTGACGTAGAATAATATTTTTGTTTAATGGGCTGAGCTCATCCAACATTAATCTCATGCTCAATCCAAGTTGTGCAACCTAATTGGCCATTATCTTCTCCGACTACCCTATCTAATAGTTCTTGTAACTGTTGCTTTTCTTCCGGTTTCAAATCAGCCAATCCAGTTTGCACCACTTCTTCTGACTGTATAGCAGCGACCTCTAAATCTATATATATATATATATTAGCATCCTTTAGCAATACTCTATTTTCGCATGGATTCAATATCGTTTTAAATTCAAGTACAAAATTCACTCCAAGATAGCAATCTGCATCTAACTCAGGCATGATTGCCACCAAAATATCTTTAATAATGCTTCCCAACGTAAAAGGAAGTTTTACATAACCTGATATCGAAGTAAAATGTCCATTAGCAAGTCTAGCCCTTCGGTTATTACATGAATTAACTTTTCTGCCGCACCGATCCGCTAAATTTTGACCAATAGATCCCATCACTGTTCTTGATGCTCCTGGATCATATAAAGCACGTATCATTTGATTGCAGATCTTAACTTTTAACCACTATCGTGTTTCAGCTTCACTAGTGCCATCTACTACAGTGCCAGTTTCAGATAAATTTTGTCGAACTACACTATCAACAGTATTCAAGTTTAGACTATTCATTCCATCTAACGTTGGTTCTTTTGCTTTAGTAGACTCGGCACTTACCGAGTCCACTGATGGTACCACTGACTCTTTGAAGGCCATATCGGAGTCAGAGGAAGCTGCATTGGTCTCCTTTACTTGCTCCCTTGCGCGTTTTCCGAACACTGTCGGCAATTACGCTTGATGTACCCAGGATTGCCACAACGATAGCAAACTATTCCTCTTTGTCTACTATGTGAATTTGATGATGGGCTATTCCCTTTATCTTTTTTGGAATCATCAGGTTTTTGGCCTGAATCCTGTGAATCTTCGTTCTTCTGATTCGGATTAACCTTCTCATTATTATCTTGAGGCACTTGCTTATTTGGTGTGCGGAACTTTGTTCTATTCGTATTCGTAAATTTAAAAGTTTTATTCTCTAATTTCTTTTCAAACTGAGCCAATTTTTGTTCTAAAATTTTTGTGACAACAGACACCATATCTTCGACCTTAGTCGCCTTGGTGTCTACACTAGCTACCTTAGGTGAAATCTTTTTCCGATTCGCTGGTGGATGATAAGCAGTTTCTGGTAATAGAGCTTTTCCAGGTGATGGCAGAGGTTTATAAACTTTTTCCGCTTCCAAAGTTAACTCAGCCTCAACAGCGAGTTCTAATAAGGCATCAATGCTATTAAATTCATCTCTGCGTACTAGTCTTTGCAGCTCCGGTCTCAAGTTACGGTGCAGTAAATCTAACTGCTGACTGAGATCCAGTTGCGGTTTCTGCCTACGTATTATTGCTATATGGCACGTTAAATAGTCACGCACTGGCTCATCGTTGCCTTGCGTGCGTGTATTCGCTTCTGCTATGAGCCTCTGCTGGAAACGACGGTTGGTACCATACCATCGTCTCGCAGCATCACAGAATTCAGGTCAACTATGCCATTGGTCCCGATTATTGCGATAGCACGTAGCTGCTACACCTGTCAGTAGTTCAGAAAGTGAATATAATAAATCACTTTCTGACAGATTAGCCAGGACCCGACACTCCTCGACTCTTGTCAAAAAGAGGTCTATACTTTGGTCCTTTGTGCCCGAAAATCGTACTTCCCATTGGCGCACGACCCTACCAACGTCTCTTGGTTGACCACCATGACTCACAGAACCTTGAGTCAGTGAGCCACCCCTTCCCCAGGCTGTGCCGAGGACACCAAATTGTGGGAAACGAGACGCTTCCGAGACAGTTGAGTTATCAACACGAGGTACACCGCCTACTGCTGTATTTACCCTCGAGATAGCCGTTGCTTGTTCGAAATTAATCTGCCTATCTTCTGTATGTTGTTAAGCTATTTCAAAATTGTTATGTTGACTTCTTCTGCCGCAATCTGATATACCGCCATCTAATCTTGTGCTAGACGGTAATCTATTTTCAGTAGGAATCACACTTGTCTGATTTGACAAGTATGATTCCCTCCAATCTGAGAGGTCACGGACTCTTTTTGACAAATTTCCTAATTGCTGTTGTATCTGTTGCAATGCCTTTAACATTTTACTATGCAACTGATACTCTTCATTAGTTGAATTCTCACGACCTTGCGGAAACTTCTGTTGTGCGTGTGCGTCGATTCCTTGCATTTGAACTACTTGAATTTCGTCCTCTTTATCTATCAAATTCTGTTGTCTCGTCTGATTACTCTGCGAGACAATACTTCTATTATTAGCTAGGACGCCTGCTGTTTCCTCATTTCCATTAGCTGATAACTGTGTCATCTCACAATTGTCTACCTGTAATTGCGGCAACTCAGCCAATGGATGTGGATGCAAGGTATATTTGCTCGCTGTCTGCGAACTATTTGTTATTTCTGCCGTTTTTGCTTCAATATAAGACTGACGAAGATCAATCCTCGTCTATCTGATTGCACTTTCGTCAGACAGATCAGATTGCATAAAGTCAGCTGCCGTATATTCACCGAGCAGCCGGACTCTTAGCCTCTCAGCTTGAGCGAACCTGGAGCCAGAGGTTTGCATTTGCAAGCTATATAATGCTTCAATCAATTTTTGGCCGTTTAGACATATCAGCCAGTCATCAAGCAACTCAGTTGATGCTGTATCTTTTCTTGACTGATTACTTGGCATCTTCGCTCTTGCAGCAAATCTATCATCTGAAATAGAAGTACTTGCGTGTGCTATTCAGAAAATACTAATTGCTTAAACAGCCGCAAATAAAAATTCTAAATATATGTGTGTACGATATATATATATATATATATATATATATATGTGCGTAGTGTACCTAACTACTATAGCACACGCAAGAACCTCTCTACGCGAGCAACTAAGAGATTATTCTTATTTGGCTCAATATAAATATATTGAGCCAATCTCCTCCCTTTAATACGAATAAAATTATTTTTAATAAAAAAAAACAATTAAATTTCCCTTAAAAGCGAGAAAAACTCTTTAATTTCCTCTTGGTGTCGATAATTCTACCTGTTGACTGGCTGAAAAAAAAATAAAACCTTCAACCAGTCAGCTATTGCAAAAACTGCAACCTCAGTTCTGCAAAAACACAAAAAAAAATTTTCACTATCAAATCTAATTCTCAAATTAGACAATTTCAATTAAACCGAAAAAAATAGATTCGAAATTTCTACAAAAAATAATTTTTTTCCAATAAAAAAAAACAACTAGAAAAAAAAACTTGACACTCAGGGTAAAACCACAATTTTAAAAAGAAAAAAAAATTTCAAACTTAGTCTTCTACAACTCTTTCTTGCTCACAGACGAATATTATCTTTATTTTATAACCTGTGAGCAACCTACTTTAACGTTGCTCACAAGCGCGCCCTATGTTCGACAAGAGTTTTTTTTTATTTTTCTTATCTTGTCGAACTTACTAACAAACTACAAGACCGTCGTCCTTATACAATATTTTCATAGTTAGCTTTCCCTAATCTAAACTATCTTTTTCTTTTTTATAAGGAAAATCAAAAAAATTCCCTAAAATGAACAAAAAAAATTATCGCATGAATTTCTTTTCCTAATCTCAGAAACTAAAAAAACACGCTTTAATAAACTACCGCGCAATGACTTTTGCCACTAGATTTAGCTTAATGCTTTAAGTGTCTTATTACAACCAGCGCCCCTCAAGACCTTTGCAATAAGATAAGCATAAGCTGCTCTCGATTATTCAGTGGACGCCATTTTATAATGCGTGTTTTCCGAGAGCCACCTATATTTCTCTATCGCGTCCTTTTTCCTATCACGCTGCGCGCCACGTAATCATACGCACCATAAAAAAAATTACGATAAACTTTTTATTCACGTGAGCCCATATATTGGTGCTATGTACTATGCACGCGATATAATAACGTAATACACTCCATCAACAACCTTCGTGAATTAATTTGTTGGGCGCCATGTAACAGGGAATATATTTAAATAAACAAATCAAATATATTTGTGGGTCCCGTATGTACTTACTTCAAGTACATGCGCACTTACCGTTAAATAACCGATATTCGATTTATAGATGATCAGCCTCGTACACTGCCACTGATCAACTATGAATGTCTTTTTCACACAATGGAAATCAGTTAAGAAATATTTAATACTATTGCAGAACTTCGCTTAGAAGTTCTGTCTCCCGGACGTCTGGTACGACGAAACCCACGGCGTGTACCGTAAGACTCTGTTGAATATCGTAGATCAAAAGAAAGCAAGTGTACTAAGTTTAACATATACAGACAAAACACGATTTTAATCAGTGAGAAATAATGTTATGTAATAATCCAAAATAACTTTAATTTAACTTTACTTTATTATGAAAACAATAAACAAACTCAATACACTGAAATGAGATTATCATAATCTTTACTAGTAGCAAAATTTAATAAATTTCATAAAAAGAAACAAAACCTAATTTAATCTAACCTATTCTATCTGACGCGGTGCACACGGCGGTCTCGATATTTTTACATATATCGCATACACGCATTCAATAATAAAAAGCAATACAATAGCCTGCAGACTTACATTTTTCTATCAGTCGTTGAACACGAAGATTTTCCGACGATCCTCTCTAACGCAGACGAATCGATGATTCAACAAAAGCGACACCGAAGATATGCGGTGCAGCTCAAGGTTATCGTAGCTCTCGTTACAAGGATGCTTCGATCTCTCTGTAGAATTACAGCAAACCCACTTGGCTCTTGTACACGACACAATAAAAATACTGAGTCAAAATGCTTTTTTCTAAAAAAAGGAAAAATTATCCAACGCACGAGCTCGCACAACGCACAATATGGCTGCTAAATCCTTTCTGCTCTTCTACACCGCACGTTCGCTTCTCTCTCTTGCCTGAACCTCCCCGGCATGTCCTGCGCGCGCCTCTCTCTACGGTACTATATCCGAGTCGCTGAGACAGACTCTCTCCGTCTCACTCTTACACTTGTATATCAAGCATACGTTGAGCCGTGCGACTGATAACGAGGATAGAGCTATATCATAGCATACAAATAATTTACTATCCTCGTTACACTTTTAACCATCACATATGCATGTATTATGTATTGCTATCTTTTACAATATAAAATAGGGTTGAAATTTTTTCAATTTGGTCTCCAATGAATTCGATATAAATAATATTGTAGTATTGTAAGACAATCATCATTTTCAATATTTTCATTTTTTTATATCCTATACTCCAACCTAAATCTCCTGCTTAAAACATTAAAGGAAAAACCATTGGATCCACGTGATGAGATAATTTATTTAAGTAAGTATGAGTAATTCCATCTTCAGAAAATAATTTTAGATATACACAAAGATCATAACTATCCGGGATTCCTGAATTAGATACTATGATAGCACCACATTCCGAAGTTAGTGGCTTATTATAACGATGTTGTTGTTTATCATTTTTTTGCATAAACTACAATTTTTGATTTGGAATATTTTGTATATTTGATAATTGATGTAAGCTTTTGTAATTCTTAGTTATGGGATTATCATTCATTATCTCTGTTAAAATTAACATATGTTCTTTTGTTAATTTTTCATTAGTCTCTAATCGTTTTTCAATTGCTACTGTATTATCGTAAATATATAACTGTCCACATTTAGGTTGAATGTCGTTAGTAGAAATGAATGTATGAGGTGCTGCATGTCAAATTTGTTCTTGAATTTTTAAATTATATGTAGCTTTTTCTTGGTTTTGAATGACATTTGCATTAAAAGTTGCAAAACTAAATAAATTATTATAATATCTAATTAAATTTCTACAAACACTATCATGTAATAATAAATATTTCAATTTTTCATTATATTTAGTTAATGGTGATAAAATAACTTTTCCTTGTTGACAACAATTGAATCTTTTTATTTCTCATTTCCGAAATAAAGCACTACAATATTTACATTCGTAACTCATTCTACCTAAATAATTTTTCAAATTTTTATTTATATTATTTTTATTGTTTATATTATTCTTTAAATTTAATTTTTTAATTGATTTTTTTTTGTCAATTTTTTATTTTTATTCATTTTATTATAAAGCCTGTTTTTACTTTTATTTTTTTTTGTTTCTGTTTTTATTTTTTTTATTATATTTGTTTTATTAAATTCTTAAAGTTTTAATTTTCTTTTAAGATTATAATTATTATTATTATTATTCTTATAATTTGAAATATCATAATGACGTGCATCATATGATCCAATAAAAATTAATAATAATTAAAAATGATTAGAAAAGTTCCCAAATGTTCGTATTTTATTTTTAATATGTATTTTAACATATACATTATAAAATTCTAAAAAACTTTGAATTTCTATTTGCGTTCCAAAAGTACCATTATTTGACATGTACTCAAAATAATTATCATCATTTATTATATTTATATAATATTTATTTCCTATTATATGTTGTTTATATTTATTCCAATTATTAACAACATTTCTAATTATGTGTCTTCTTATAATCATATGTTGATTTTCATTTTTATATAAAAAATACGAAAAACATACGAAAAAGATCAACTGAAGACAAAAACGAAAAATCGAATTCAACCTAACCTGAAAGAAGAATCTTTTAGATGTAGGAAATTTTTTGATAAGTTTTTCTGACCAAGATAATGACTAATTAGCACAAAGTAAAATGTGCTTTACTTTTAGGCAAGTACAGCTTGAACACAAAGAAAAGTAAGCTTAAATGTTGGAAGTAGAAGTTTCTTATTTTTTTTTGTCTCAGTATGGGTGGTGTGAAAAGTTGTCTAAGGAACGTAGGTATTATTTAATGGTTAAAAAATAATTATATCAACAATCTATAATATTGGTAATAATGTATTAAATATATATTCTATTATATAGCCTTAAGTAAGTATTCCATAAATATAAAATTAAAAAATTCTTTTCTTAATGGTTTATAATAATTTCATGAAGAATGTATTAGGGGCATGAGGGGTTATGAGGGGTGACTTGTGGAGCGAGGGGGTGATTTATGGAGTAAGGGGTGATTTGGGTAGTAGAGGAGTAACTGGGGTAGTGAGGGGTATCTTTTTTTTTTTTTTTTTTAAAGACATAGCAAGAGACATTTTTACGTTATTTTGAGGGGTAACTTGTGATTTTTTGAAGAGGAGAGAAAAAAAATGAGGGGTAGTAGTGAAGAGGTAGTAGTGGGAAGGGTGGTAGTAGTATAGAGTATGAGTAACAAATACATTTGTAAGATAAGGTATATTTAGCTAAATTATCTGAGGGGCGTATGAGTGATGTACGAGGGGTAGCAATAGGAGTGACTTGGGTAGTGAGGGGTGTCTTTTTTTCAAAAAATATCATTTCTAGACAGATTTTTACGTTATTTTGAGGGGTGAATTGTGATGTTTTAAGCATATAAAATAGGGGGAGGAATAATGAGGGGTAATAGAGGAGTTTTTTTTTATATAACTATATAATATAGGGAGATATATATACTAGGGGGTACCCCCCTGCTCGCTCTGCTCGCCAACCCCATATTTTTAAAAAGATGTGTATTTGAGTTTCTATTCTGCTAAGCGAAATTAATTGTATCTAAGACTGGGATTCCAAAAAATTATGATTTACATGTATCTAATAATCAACCACAAATAACATATTTAAATAAATTATCTCACCATGTCGATCCTATGGTTTTTTCTATTTTATTTCCTTCTGGAGATTTAGGTTGGAGCATAGGTTATAATAAAAATCCTTATTCAGATGAACAAATTACAGCATTACATTATTATTCTAATATAATAGCTTTCAGAACAAATAATAAAAATTTTAGTCCTTTATTGTATGCTGGTAAATTAACGCAAGAATATTTTTTACATATATATACCACTATCGAAAATAACAGAATGAATTTTTTTAGAAATAATTAAAATCAATTAAGAATTGAATGTTATCAAGGATTGTTAGATTATATCAAATTAAGTGCATCCAATGTAAGTTAAAATTTTAAAAATAAAGAAAGATTAGGAAATTTGTTTATTTTACCAGCAATATATATTAGAAGTCTACGATATATGCAACAGCATTATCAGGACGCAATGGCAATAATCAGTGCCGGACTAACGTCCTCTTTTGAGGTAGGCAAAACTTGGTAGGGGCCTATGTAAGAAAACGAAAAATTTTTTAAAACAACCCATATGGAAATAATTTTTGTAAATAACTATTAATAACTATGTATAAATGTGAAAAATGTGAATAACTGTTAATAACTATAATAAACTACCGCAATTGAGACATTAATAACATTAAATAACAGTTGATAATAGTTAATAATTGTTACGAATAGATAATAATAATGGTTAACTATAAATAATAATAATTCACTGTTATTTATAGTTATTTACAAATATTCGTAATTTTTCACATTTATTTATATTTATTCACATTTATTAACAGTTATCAACACTTTTTCACACTTTCAAAAATTTTCACACGTATAATCGTTTTTTTTATATATACGCGAAATATTTTGTAAATGTGAAAAAATGTTAATAACTGTTGATAAATGTGAAAAATTGTTAATATCTGTAAGAAAGTGTTAATAACTATAATTCACTGTAACTAACTGAAAATAAATATAAATAACTATAAATAAGTATAAATAATAATAAATTATTCTCCAATTCAAAAATTTTGGAAAATGTGGGTAACTGTTAATAAATGTGTATAAATGTGTATGAATGTGAATAACTATAAATAACTATTAATAAACATTACTTCCAGTTAATAATTTTTATTTAGCGTTCATAACTATTATTAACTATTATTAACTGTTATTAACTGTTTTTTACTCTTATTAATTCTTATTAATGTCTCAATTCCGCAAGTTTATTACAGTTATTAACAGTTATTCACATTTTTACACAATCCCTTACAAAAATCATTTTTGTATAAGGTATAACCCTTTTATACTTTGGTGGACGATTTAAAAAAATATTTTTTTAATTTTATTTTTTTTTTTGTATTTTTCAAGATAAACTTAAAAATAATTAAAAATAAATTAATAAAAATTTTTTCCAACGCTTCTTATGGTGGGGGCCCAAAGGCAGCTGCCTATGCTGCCTATGCGTTAGTCCGGCCCTGGCAACAATGCGTAATACAAAAAGACCAGATTTATTTATTACTATAACTTGTAATCCTAAATGGAAAGAGATTAAACAAGTTTTAAAAAAATTTCCACCAGAAACAACACCAAATGATATACCTAATATAACCGTAAGGTTATTTTATACTAAATTTAAATTAATATTAAATGATATAGTTAAAAATAATTTATCTGGCACAGTTTTGGCTTATGTTTATTTAATTAAATTTCAAAAAAGAGGACTTCCTCACGCTCATCTTATAATAACACTACATGTAGAACATAAATTATCAAATCCAATAGAAATAGATAAACACATTAGTGCAGAAATACCTAAGAATGATAATATATTAAAAAAATTAGTAATAAAACATATGTTGCATGGTCCACATACTGAAAAATCTCCTTATTATATAGAAAATAAAATCATATGTAAAAAGTCTTTTTCTAAAACTTTTCAAAACAATACAATAATAAAATAAAATGGTTATCGTGAATATAAACGATCAAATAATATTTCTGATAATAATACTTATAACTTAAAATATACTAAAAAATTAATTTATGTACATAATTCAATGGTTTCGTATAACCCATATTTACCAAAAAAATATAGATGTCACATTAATGTTGAATATTGTGCATCTATTCAAAGTATTGAATATATCTATGATTATATACATAAAGGTAGTGACAGAGCTTGTTGTAAAATAAAAAGAGATAATACTGATATTAATCAAAATTTCGGAATTTATAACGAAATTACTGAGTATATTGATGGAAGATATTTGAGTCCTATGGAATCAGCTTGGAGATTAGAAGAATTTCCAATATGTGGAAAAGGCCATAGTGTAATTCAATTAGCTGTTCATACCGAAAATAATGAAAATATCGTATTTAAGGCGACTACAGAAGTTCGGTTCGATTTCATTTTGTAGTTTACAAATCACTCTTTCAGTTTCTAAAATTTTTTGAATTTTTGAATTTTTCACCATTTATTATGATCCGTACACTGAAAAAAAAACCCGAAGCCAGCGCTGCGAAGTTAATCTGAGCGGTTGCATGCGAACAACATTCGAAGCGAATGATTACAGAAAATCGTAATGTATAAATGCGTAACCATGTCGCTGTAAATAATTACGACTTTCTGTGTAAACGATTACGCTAATCCGAGCAGAGCGCCACAACTGTGTTGCGAGCACGCTTGCTCCGACTCTTCGGCATCGCGCGTACAGAAAGCCGAAACCAAGCACTGTGGCAGAGCTGCGAGGTTGCTTGCTCCGACTCTCCGGCATCGCGCGTGCAGAAAGCCGAGACCAAGCACAGCGGCAGAGCTGCGAGCACGCTCTCTTTGACTCTGCGGCATTTCTCATGCAGAAAGCCGAGACCAAGGGTAACGACAGAGTTACAGGCTCGCTCACTTTGAATTTCTGAACATTGACGTACCAAAAGCGAGGCCAAGCACTCTAAACGTTAAAAATTTACATTTAAAAAAGCGAAATTTCTTTTTCTTTTCTTTTTTTGTAAGTTTTAACACTTTATGTGAAGTATAATTTATTTAAGTAAAATTCTATAATATTATAAAAATTAAATTTTATTTCATAAAATATTGTTTTAAATGTTTCTTAACTTAAAAATTGATGTGATATTTTACTTTTACCATTATTCGCCTGAGTATATTAATGTAATAATGTAAATTTATGATTTTGATTTATTTTTAATACCTTATTTGTGCGATTATTAGTGCTTATTTAATAAACATTAAAAAATTAGATTATTTAATAAACATTAAAAAATATAAAAATCGAAAAATTTTGATAAATAATCTTAGCATCGTAGCATTATGAATAATAGAAAAATCACGGTTATATAAACAAAATCTCGAAATTAGAAAATCGGTTTTTAAATCTAGAAATTTCAGTGATGATTCAACTCAACGTTCTAGGTGTAAGCTATTAATACATACTAAAACTGAGCTTTTTAAAGTTTAAACTCTTTAGAATTAAAACATTGATAGAAACTAGGTAATCGATGTAAATTTGGAAAATTTAATAGCCGGGAAAAATTCAATGATTTCCAGAATACTCGAAATAATACTTCAAAAGCAACTTAAAGATTACATTGAGTATTATAAAATAGTAAATTACAAAGTTCACAACAGAGAAAAGGTGAATCAAAGCTTAGATTTTCATATTAGTGGATAAAAACCTATTTTCAAAAGTGAGTCACGTTTTTTAAGTATAATTTCAAACGAACAAAGAACTTTATCTACACTAGGCACACGTTCCTAATAAAAAAATTTCTCTTTGTGATTCTAAATATTACCTTTTGATGTAGTTTAAAATGTCACCGCTGAATAGTCTTTTTTACAGCATCGTATTTTCCAGAAAAAAGTAAAATATATAAATTTTTGGTAACATTTTAATAACCTTTCAGAAAGTACTTTTGTTAACAGGCACACACCCATGCTCTTGATTTTCCAAAAGTATGTGTATAGATAAAGCTTTGGTGTGAATTTCAAATCAAAAAAGCAGTAGTCATTTTTTTTATAGCGATAATTTATCATTTTACATGGCCTGGTAACATTTAAATTAAAAAAAAAAAACCTCTTTTCCCCATCCGCCATAAAATGACACGTCTAATTATCATTAAAAATATAGCAAAATTAGTTTCTAATAACTCAATAAATCAGTGAACATTTGCTAACAAGATGTGCTATCTCATATTTAGGAGAAATGACGCAGTAACATGATTTTTAAAAGTATGAAAGAATTACCCATATACTTTTCATATCGTTATCAACTTTGAGAAAGTATAAAATTACATTCATCTCTACTCAATTGAATAAATATTATATATAAAATATTATAATAAATATTTTCTTAAAAATACGAACAATTAACAAATGCAATTTAATAAGCTATATATGTATATATATATATATATATATATATATATATATATATATATAATATTCATAAAAGATAAAAGAAATAACGCTGCTACTTTTTTGAAATTATTGAATTTAAAATTGGAACTACGACCCAAAAATCAATAGTAAATATCTTCCCCCAACGCCAAGCAAACTCCATTTGTATACGAAATTTGTAACAATACAATAATATAGTTTATAAAGAATAAGTCGATAATGACTACTTATAAATACCTAAAGAATTTTTTTTCAAATTACTTTGAACTTTCTGAGTTTCAATATGTCCTAATAAATCTATAAATATAAAAAAAATAAGAAGGATTAAAATAAAGTTAAAATCAATTCAAAGGTATAAAAGCACTAATAAACGCACAAATAAGGTATTAAAAATAAATCAAAATTATAAATTTACATTATTACATTAATATACTCAGGCGAATAATGGTAAAAGTAAAATATCACATCAATTTTTAAGTTAAGAAACATTTTAAACAATATTTTATGAAATAAAATTTAATTTTTATAATATTATAGAATTTTACTTAAATAAATTATACTTCACATAAAGTGTTAAAACTTACAAAAAAAGAAAAGAAAAAGAAATTTCGCTTTTTTAAATGTAAATTTTTAACGTTTAGAGTGCTTGGCCTCGCTTTTGGTACGTCAATGTTCAGAAATTCAAAGTGAGCGAGCCTGTAACTCTGTCGTTACCCTTGGTCTCGGCTTTCTGCATGAGGAATGCCGCAGAGTCAAAGAGAGCGTGCTCGCAGCTCTGCCGCTGTGCTTGGTATCGGCTTTCTGCACGCGCGATGCCGGAGAGTCGGAGCAAGCAACCTCGCAGCTCTGCCGCAGTGCTTGGTTTCGGCTTTCTGCACGCGCGATGCCGGAAAGTCGGAGCAAGCGTGCTCGCAACACAGTTGTGGCGCTCTGCTCGGATTAGCGTAATCGTTTATACAGAAAGTCGTAATTATTTACAGCGATATGGTTACGCATTCATACATGACGATTTTCTGTAATCACTCGCTTCGAATGTTGTTCGCATGCAACCGCTCAGATTAACTTCGCAGCGCTGGCTTCGGGTTTTTTTTCAGTGTAGAATAGTGGAAAATTAAAAAATCTGAAAAATTTTACATATTGAAAGGGTAATTTGTAAACTCAAAAATAAAACCTAATCTAAAATCTGAAGTCGCCTTAAAGAAAATTTTGAAAAAGAAGCTTTTAAGAAATGGAAAACTACGTTAACAGCATGGTTTTAATTGAACCAAATAGACAAATCGGCGTATAATATAAAATATTCTAATATACCAAAATATTATACTTTAAATTTAAAATATAAAAAATAGATTGAACGTGTTAAAAATAAAAATAATTACACTATTGGACGATTAAATATTGTTTCACCAAAAGATAGCGAACGATTTTTTTTTTAAAATTAATATTGAATCGAAAAACCGGAGCCAAATCTTTTAAAGATTTACAAACGTATGATAATATAACATATTCTACTTATAAAGAAACTGCTCTAGCAATGGATTTTATTGAGCATGATACCCAAATTCATAATATTTTTGAAGAAGCTTGTAATATGATGTTTCCCTCTCAATTAAGAAAATTTTTTGCGTGATTTCTTTTGTCAGAAAATATTCAGGGTAATATTATTTGGAATAAATTCAAAAATTATTTTATTGAAGATTTTAGCGATGACAAAGAAAATAGAGCTTTACATTTCATAAACGATATTTTATTATTAGAAGAAATCTCATGTGAAGATTTTGGACTGCCGTTACCAATTCAAATTAATAAACATAAAAATAATGATGAAAATAATCAAAAACAAATAAAATATTCTAAAAAATTATTTGATTGCATGTTTAATAAGTTAAATAATGATCAAAAAATTATATTTAAAAGTATAATAAACAACATGAATACAAATAAAATTCATTTTATCAATGGTCCAGGTGGTTCAGGTAAAACTTTTTTATATAAAACAATAAAATATTATTTCATATTAATTGGTAAAAAAATGTCGTCTATGGCTTGGACCGGAATAGCATCTATTTTATTGCCAAGAGGTATGACAAGTCATAAAACTTTAAAATTACCTTTGGATTTAAATAATGTAGAAACAATATTTTTTAAATCAGATGCAAGTAAAAAAAAGTTACATGAAGTTGAATTAATAATTTGGGACGAAGCTTTAATGATTTAAAAAAAAGCATTAGAAATTGTAGATCAAACTTTGCAAGATATATGTAATAATGCAAAACCTTTCGGTAATAAATTAATAATTTTATGTGGTGGTTCTAAGCAAATTTTACCAGTTATAAAAAATAGTTATAAAAATATGGTAAAAGAAGGAACAATAAAATATTCGTATCTTTGGCCATTATTTAATATATGGAAACTAAATAGAAATATGCGTTCTAAAGAAGGAAAATTTTCATCGTTTTTATTACAAATTAGAGAAGGAAAAATTAATCCTTCTGTTATACCTAATTCTTGGAAAACTAATGATGTATGTTCAAAAATTTATAAAAATTTAGATTACGAAAATATTATAAACAATGTAATATTAACTAGTCATAACGAAGATAATCAAAATTTAAATAATAAAATATTAAAATTATTAAAAGGAGAGTTGATAACATACTATAGTATAGATTATGCAACACATAAAGAAGTAGATCAAACGAATAGTAATATTTATTTAAATTATCCAATTGACATATTAAATAATATTAGAGAAGGTCTACCTCCACATGAATTAAATTTAAAAATAAATGCTATCATTATGTTAATACGAAATTTAAGTATTTCTGATGGTTTATGTAATGTAACCAGATTGAAAATCATTAAACTATATAATATGGAGGCCGAAATTATTACAGGTGATGAAATTGGAAATAAAGTTTTTATACCTAAAATAACTTTACATTTAGGTGAAACATCATAATTGCCTTTTATATTACATAGGAAACAATTTCCTACTGTATTGGTTTTTTCAATAACAATTAATAAATCACAAGGACAAAATTTTGAAAAAATCGGGTTATTTATTCGAAGAAAAGGTACCCCTCGTTAAAATAGTCAATTCGCCCTGTCCCTGAAATTTTTGTTCGACCTTGTAATTTTGTTTTGGATCAAAAAAAATAGTTTTTGTCATATTTGAGACCGTGACCCACCTTCGCCTGTCCACAGCATGGAAAAAATGACTTTTTCACTATTTATTTTTTTTTCTCCGCATCTAGTCGGTAAAAAAACCCCAAGAAAATTGTGCTTATAGCTTAAATGGTTATAAATCACGTAGAATTTTTTCATAAAGATTTGATGATGCTATATAACCTAAAAGGATAAAAAAAATTCAAACCCTTCCTATTTTACGGGAAATGCAATACAGGGCCAATTCTTGCAAAAAAACTTGTATTTTGTTTAAAATTACTTGCCTGAATTTTCCCAGATATTTCCTGTTGGTGCGCCATAGTTAAAAATGCAAAGAACTCATTTTTTCAACGTTTCTGGCTGATTGTAGCTCATTTGCAGACTTTGTATCATTATTTATATTATGAAATTGTATTCAAGAACTTTAGTTATGAATTTAATTATGCGATCAAGTCAGAAAAATAATATTTACAAATATCCGCATCATATTTTTGCACAAATCCACATTCTAGATTAGGTATTCAAACATTTCTTTCATGATTTTGTTGATATTTCACTACTTTATATATGATAAGATCTTTTGAATATTATATTGCTTAAATAAGAGAAAATATTTTGGTAAATAAGTCATTTCACAGGTACAGCTATATTAAGTACGGTCAGAATATCAACTTAAGATTACATATGAATTTATATTCAGTAAGAAAAACTCATCAATACAAACATTATCATCATGATTTAATAATATGAACCTTGACTTTGGCATTTTTAACACTATGTAATCTAAATCTGCACTTAAGTCACACTTTTGAGAGAGCTATGTGGTCTATTTTTACACTGTGTAAAAAAAATGTGAGCATGCAAGTACATTGAAATCTTGTTTCCATGTCTCATATTAATATTACAATATTAAATATATTTTTGTCAAAAAGCGCATATTATTCGCAATTATTTTATGATATTTGCAATCTTCTTAAAGATCATAAATAAAGTTTGCACTTATGTCATTTATTGTATTATATTATCTCCATTGACATAGGTACGAATCCAGTAACGTAACTCAAGTAACAATCGTTAGGCTGGAAGTTATAGGCTTTACTTAGTTCTCAGATATCTATCTATGTTCTTACTCTTTTCCATAAGAAGAACAGGGATAGAATATTTGAGAACTGAGGAACAACTACAACTTCGAGCCTTAGACTTGAGTTGGGTCTATGATTTCGAGCCATAAAAAAACATTAGGGCCCGAATTTATAGTCGTGTCTTGAGAATTAAGTGTGACTTAAAACTTGAGTTTCGTTACTTGAGTATCAGCTGTCACTTTAATTGAGTGCTACGTAAAGAGGTTATCACAGTTAGTAATGAAATATATCTATATATATGAGGAATAGCGAGTTGTTGCTAGGAACAACGCGTTAATTTCTCATATATATATAGAAACAATGTATTTCTTATATCCGTTCCTGTTCTTTTTCTAGCGTGTAATAGCTCTATATATTATCAAAGGTTTTGGATTTATTATCTTAACCATATACAAATTATAATTCGAATACTTTTCCCTAATGTTTTATCAAAAGATCTTCTTAAACATCTGCAATAATAATTGTAACGAACCATTTATTATCGAATCAATTTTCATTATACAATATTATTCTAATATTGTAATATGGCCCATGAAAAAATATTATTGTCTTAAGGGCACAAAACACTTTTTTTTTGGTCCCACCATCGAATTTGGGTTTATTGCTTTTTTTTTATAGGAAATTTACTGTAGAATAAGCTCCAACAAGTTTTTTTACCCTATCTCATTTAGTTTCGTTTTTATGAAGAAATTAGTAGGATAAACTTTTAATTGATTTTTTTGTTAATTTTGTTATTTTGAGATTTTTCTCAAATTTTTAGCTAATCTTATTAAAACACTATAAGAACTTAGTTTTTATTGCTTGATTCAATAATTCATAAATCATTAATTAATCTCCAAAAAGTTTTTTTAAGATATTTAATTTTGTTTTTATTTATTAAATCTATAATGATATAATTTTTACAAATTTAAAAAATTTTGAGAATTATTTTAAATTAAATTTTTCAAATTTTCATTGATTTTTTTTAGGTTTAATTGAAAAAAAAGAGTTTATTTTTTTAATTTTAACGAAATATTTATTTTCATTTAAGCTCTAAAAAGTTTTACATTCATATTTTATTCCGTTTTGATAATCTAAGGAAACGAATGGCACATAGTTATTAATGTAATTTTTTATCAATTTGAATTTCGCGCGTTCGCGCTTTCGACTCGTATCATTTCGCTACATAACAGTCAGTCTCAGCTGATTGTATGGTCAGTTTACAGTAACTTTGTTTATTTAAAGTGCATTGGAAAAATTATTAGTAGATTATTTGTTGTTTAATTTACGTAAAATTATTCATTTTTAATAAATTACACGTTCGCGAGTTATTTCGTATTTTTTTATGTGCGCCTGAAATTCTATGTTTATCTGAATAGAAAATGTATTTAAAGTGTAAAAAGCTTGAATTGACATTAAGAATACGAATTTCAAAAATATCAAATACTGAAAGAGACACAAGAGGCAGATTTTTTAGCCAACATGAAGATAGAAAACGATCTACAGGAAGATCTAAAAAGAGGCCAAGGAAATTTCTTAGTAGGAGTGAAAACAATTCTCCTAAAGCTAAGAGAAGTAGATCCTCTACTTTTTTTTCTAAACTGAAAAGAACAGGATTTCCAAGTTCCAGGACAAAAAATAGAATTGTTTATATCAACATTCTATTTCCTGAGTTGAAAAAATCATGTGCTGTGATGTGAGCCATAATAAAATACATTTTATTCAATCTTCTTTTCAAGGACTAGGATTTAAAATTGATGTGATTTGTGATTCTTGTGGTGAATTAGCTTCTATAATCTCTAGCAAGAGAGTGGGTGTTATGAATAATGCATGTGAAGTGAATAGACGTAGTGTTCTTGCTGCTCGTGCTCTTGGCTATGGACTCGCTGGCTTATCTACTTTCTGTGGTATAATGGATTTGCCAAAGCCAGTTGCACAGTCAGCGTTCAATGTTATTAATGATCAACTTACTAGGAGAGTGTCACACCTCCGGATCACGGATTTTGCTCAAACTTCGGGATAAGTTTTCAGATAATAAAATATGGAAAAAGCTAAAGTTATAGTCATAAATACTAAATATTTCCCTAATTACAGGCAATTAAAGAAAATCACTAAAAAAGTTACTAGATTTTTAAACGCATATAGTTATTTAGCGTCGATAGCTACAAGCTTGAAACTTTTTTTAAATTAAAGCTGAGCTCAAATCCTTTCAAAACAGTAGTTACAGCATATCAAAATATTATTTTTTCCCAAAGTTAGAGCGTAATAAGGATTAGACCTAATTTCAGCTTTTCTTATTAATTAATGTTTCTGAAAGAAAAATCAGGTCCAATGTTTATCACGCTCTAACTTTGGGAAAAAATAATATTCTGATATGCTGTAACTACTGTTTTGAAAGGATTTGAGCTCAGCTTCAATTTAAAAAAAGTTTCAATTTTTTGTTTTTCAAGAATTCCCTCATTCACGCGAGAATGATGCTAATACTGAAGTTAAATCAGTTTGGAAAAGTCAGATCCCTCCAGCGGTTTAGCTCAAATCTTATGGGGCAGTACCTAAAATTTTTAAAATTCACTATTTGAGAAAAATAGCTTTAAAGTTTTGAATTATTATATCTTAAAATTATTAATGCTATACTTATCTTTCATAGAATAATTTTTTCCTGGTATCTCTTATTCATATTAGCTTTCAATATAAAAAAGAGATACCAGGCAAAAGAACCTTGTTATTCGACTCGATCAAGCTGGAATGCAAAAAGATATAAGTTAGTAAAATAAACAATAATAATAATTTATCTTATTATAGGATACTTTGTTAATACTCATCTTTTTTTCGTCGTAGCAATAAAGCTTTTTATTTTTTCTGACAGTCTTAACCTTAACTGTCATACTGCTAGCTGCTTGAACCATCCGTATCCACCTTGAAACTGATAGCTTTTTGAATTGACTGTATGGATCTGAAAATTAAAAAATAACATTAAATATAAAGTCATCATTTTACATTTTATTTTAAAATAAAAAGTTATATTAAAATTTTATATTTTAAATAGTATAAAAATTTATTTGTTAAATTTATATTTATTTTTGTCATAATAAATAAAATTATATACTTACATGAATTCAATATGCACCTAGAGCATAGAAATCCTCCACACCCATTCAAGCCTTTTTTTTAGAGTATTTGCTTCCTTCGTGTGAGACTGAGTCTGTTTCCCTGCATGGAATATTCTTCCATCATCGGAAGCCCTGACCCACTCAATACAGACACTTCCAGGTTCGATGTCAAACTTTTGCATAATTTTGAGAAAGCTACTCCGTCCATCATTGAAACAAGTCACAGCTGTGTAGACACCAATTTTCAAAGTTGACAGGCCACTGAAAGATGCTTCTGGAACAAGTTTTCATACAGAACCATTAAAACTTTCATTGGAGTTCTACGTATATCCACCAAGACATCTTTCAAGTAAATTTTGATTTGTCAGATCTTCGTAGATTTGTTTTATTTTCTCCATGATGGCAGATGGAATGCCTTGTGTATGTTAGAAATTTTGAAGTTGATTTCGAGCCTTAGCTTTCTGTCATTTGCACCATCTGGCAGATCCTTTAGGGCATAACTGATATTGTGGCTGCTGGTCCGTTGATTGTTTATGGTAGAAAGAAGCCCAGATTGCATTCGACATGTCCTGAACAGAATCTGGGTGATCTCTTATAGCTTTACTATAATAAGAGGTCAGCTGATCAATCACTTGGGCTGTTAATCTACCTCTTTCACTGATAAATTTTCCATCGCTAAGTTGCTTGCCAGTAAGTAATTTCTTCAGATTCCTGAGTCGAGTCCCCATTCTCTTTTGGACATGACTAACGCACTCTTTCTTTTTGATAGTAACAGAGTCCTCGTATGGCTCAGACTCAGAAATCTCTTTGAAAACTTTGGAATCTCCATCTCCAATATAATTTTCATATTTCACACCATATTTTTCTTCCGATCTTGCAGACATTTCACAAACACCTGTCACTTCCATGCTTCCAGCGTTGCCTTGATGGTTGGCTGTACAATTTGGTTCATGCGACTCTTGCCATTCTTCATAAGCAGATGTCCCTTGTTTATTTTCCCAAAGTGTACAACCTTTGCAGAAGCTATTTTTAATGGCAACATCTATCACTTTGCCTGTTTGGCTTCCGATGATACTAGCTAGCCCTTGTAATGAAGAAAATCCTCTTTTTCTCCATGATCCATTACCAGAAACAGACAGTCCAGCACTATTTGGAGAAGTCAAATCAAGTTCTTCCTTAACAGCTTCAGACATAGATTCTTCTGCCACTTGTCCACATACTTCACTAACTAGGAGAGTGTCACACCTCCGGATCACGGATTTTGCTCAAACTTCGGGATAAGTTTTCAAATGATAAAATATGGAAAGAGCTAATGTTAAAGTCATAAATACTCAATATTTCCCTAGTTACAGGCAATTAAAGAAAATCACTAAAAAAGTTACTAGATTTTTAAATGCATATAGTTCTTTAGCATTGATAGCTACAAGCTTGAAACTTTTTTCAAATTAAAGCTGAGCTCAAGTCCTTTCGAATTAGTAGTTATAGCATGTAAAAATATTATTTTTTCCCAAAGTTAGAGCGTGATAAACATTGGACCTGATTTTTCTTTCAGAAACATTAATTAATAAGAAAAGCTGAAATTAGGTCTAATCCTTATTACGCTCTAACTTTGGGAAAAAATAATATTTTGATATGCTGTAACTACTGTTTTGAAAGGATTTGAGCTCAGCTTTAATTTAAAAAAAGTTTCAAGCTTGTAGCTATCGACGCTAAATAACTATATGCGTTTAAAAATCTAGTAACTTTTTTAGTGATTTTCTTTAATTGCCTGTAATTAGGGAAATATTTAGTATTTATGACTATAACTTTAGCTTTTTCCATATTTTATTATCTGAAAACTTATCCCGAAGTTTGAGCAAAATCCGTGATCTGGAGGTGTGACACTCTCCTAGTAAGTTGATCATTAATAACATTGAACGCTGACTGTGCAACTGGCTTTGGCGAATCCATTATACCACAGAAAGTAGATAAGCCAGCGAGCCCATGGCTAAGAGCACGAGCAGCAAGAACACTCCGTCTATTCACTTCACATGCATTATTCATAACACCCACTCTCTTGCTAGAGATTATAGAAGCTAATTCACCACAAGAATCACAAATCACATCAATTTTAAATCCTAGTCCTTAAAAAGAAGATTGAATAAAATGTATTTTATTATGGCTCACATCACAGCACATGATTTTTTCAAACTCAGGAAATAGAATGTTGATATAAACAATTCTATTTTTTGTCCTGGAAATTGGAACTCCTGTTCTTTTCAGTTAAGAAAAAAAAAGTAGAGGATCTACTTCTCTTAGCTTTAGGAGAATGGTTTTCACTCCTACCAAGAAATTTCCTTGGCCTCTTTTTAGATCTTCCTGTAGATCGTTTTCTATCTTCATGTTGGCTAAAAAATCTGCCTCTTGTGTCTCTTTCAGTATTTGACATTTTTGAAATTCGTATTTTTAATATCAATTTAGGCTTTTTACACTTCAAATGCTCTTTCTATTTAGATAAACATAGAATTTCAGGCGCACATAAAAAAATACGAAATAACTTGCAAACGTGTAGTTTATTAAAAATGAATAATTTTACGTAAATTAAACAACAAATAACCTACTAATAATTTTTTAAATGCACTTTAAATAAACAAAGTTACTGTAAACTGACCATACAATCAGCTGAGACTGACTGTCATGTAGCGAAATGATACGAGTCGAAAGCGCGAACGCGCGAAATTCAAATTGATAAAAAATTACATTAATAACTATGTGCCATTCGTTTCCTTAGATTATCAAAACGGAATAAAATATGAATGTAAAACTTTTTAGAGCTTAAATTAAAATAAATATTTCGTTAAAATTTAAAAAATAAACTCTTTTTTTTCAATCAAACCTAAAAAAAATCAATAAAAATTTGAAAAATTTGATTTAAAATAATTCTTAAAATTTTTTAAATTTGTAAAAATTATATCATTATAGATTTAATAAATAAAAACAAAATTAAATCTCTTGAAAAAAACTTTTTGGAGATTAATTATTGATTTATGAATAAAAAAGCAATAAAAACTAAGTTCTTATAGTGTTTTAATAAGATTAGCTAAAAATTTGGGAAAAATCTCAAAATAACAAAATTAACAAAAAAATCAATTAAAAGTTTATCCTACTAATTTCTTCATAAAAACGAAACTAAATGAGATAGGGTAAAAAAACTTGTTGGAGCTTATTCTACAGTAAATTTCTTGTAAAAAAAAGCAGAAAAACCAAAATTCGATGGTGGGACCAAAAAAAAGGTGTTTTGTGCCCTTAAGACAATAATATTTTTTCATGGGCTATATTACAATATTAGAATAATATTGTATAATGAAAATTGATTCGATAATAAATGGTTCGTTACAATTATTATTGCAGATGTTTAAGAAGATCTTTTGATAAAACATTAGGGAAAAGTATTCGAATTATAATTTGTATATGGTTAAGATAATAAATCCAAAACCTTTGATAATATATAGAGCTATTACACGCTAGAAAAAGAACAGGAACGGATATAAGAAATACATTGTTTCTATATATATATGAGAAATTAACGCGTTGTTCCTAGCAACAACTCGCTATTCCTCATATATATAGATATATTTCATTACTAACTGTGATAACCTCTTTACGTAGCACTCAATTAAAGTGACAGCTGATACTCAAGTAACGAAACTCAAGTTTTAAGTCACACTTAATTCTCAAGACACGACTATAAATTCGGGCCCTAATGTTTTTTTATGGCTCGAAATCATAGACCCAACTCAAGTCTAAGGCTCGAAGTTGTAGTTGTTCCTCAGTTCTCAAATATTCTATCCCTGTTCTTCTTATGGAAAAAGAGTAAGAACATAGATAGATATCTGAGAACTAAGTAAAGCCTATAACTTCCAGCCTAACGATTGTTACTTGAGTTACGTTACTGGATTCGTACCTATGTCAATGGAGATAATATAATACAATAAATGACATAAGTGCAAACTTTATTTATGATCTTTAAGAAGATTGCAAATATCATAAAATAATTGCGAATAATATGCGCTTTTTGACAAAAATATATTTAATATTGTAATATTAATATGAGACATGGAAACAAGATTTCAATGTACTTGCATGCTCACATTTTTTTTACACAGTGTAAAAATAGACCACATAGCTCTCTCAAAAGTGTGACTTAAGTGCAGATTTAGATTACATAGTGTTAAAAATGCCAAAGTCAAGGTTCATATTATTAAATCATGATGATAATGTTTGTATTGATGAGTTTTTCTTACTGAATATAAATTCATATGTAATCTTAAGTTGATATTCTGACCGTACTTAATATAGCTGTACCTGTGAAATGACTTATTTACCAAAATATTTTCTCTTATTTAAGCAATATAATATTCAAAAGATCTTATCATATATAAAGTAGTGAAATATCAACAAAATCATGAAAGAAATGTTTGAATACCTAATCTAGAATGTGGATTTGTGCAAAAATATGATGCGGATATTTGTAAATATTATTTTTCTGACTTGATCGCATAATTAAATTCATAACTAAAGTTCTTGAATACAATTTCATAATATAAATAATGATACAAAGTCTGCAAATGAGCTACAATCAGCCAGAAACGTTGAAAAAATGAGTTCTTTGCATTTTTAACTATGGCGCACCAACAGGAAATATCTGGGAAAATTCAGGCAAGTAATTTTAAACAAAATACAAGTTTTTTTGCAAGAATTGGCCCTGTATTGCATTTCCCGTAAAATAGGAAGGGTTTGAATTTTTTTTATCCTTTTAGGTTATATAGCATCATCAAATCTTTATGAAAAAATTCTACGTGATTTATAACCATTTAAGCTATAAGCACAATTTTCTTGGGGTTTTTTTACCGACTAGATGCGGAGAAAAAAAAATAAATAGTGAAAAAGTCATTTTTTCCATGCTGTGGACAGGCGAAGGTGGGTCACGGTCTCAAATATGACAAAAACTATTTTTTTGATCCAAAACAAAATTACAAGGTCAAACCAAAATTTTAGGGACAGAGCTAAATTGACTATCTTACGGGTGGTACCCTTTATTTTCTTACGGACAATTGTATGTAGCGTTGTCTCGATGTAAAAATTTAAAGAATATATATATACAAAATGAATGTGAAAATAAAGTCAGTATTGATAACATTGTTTGGAAAGAAGTATTTGAATAAATTATATTAATAAATTATAATATCTTTGTGCAAGTAATTAACAATCAATAATATATACTTGTAAGATATTTTTACATGCAATACGTATTAGAAATATGAAATTTAAATTAAAAAATAATGTAATCTAAACTAAAAATATATGCATCTATTAAGTTATTTTAAAAATTTTAAAGTTAATTTAAATATACATAATCATAAAAATATAAAAAATACATATAATAATTATAAAAATAAAAATAAAAAAATTGTTATAAAAAAGATATAAAAATATTTATTAATATGCATATAAAATATAAATATTGAAACAAAGATTATAATAATATGTAAGCTTAATTAAAAGTATATTTATAATTTTAACAAAGTATTCTATTTTATAATTAAAAAAATTGAATTTGATAATTTTTAAAAAACATTATATACATAAATTCATAAAAAAAATAATATTTAAAAATAATAAAAGATTAAATATAAAAAAGTCAATATACGAATATTAATATTAAAAGTGTAATAAAAATAAACAAACATGTATTTTTAGGTATTCATAATCAACAAAATTAATATGTTAATGTGAGATGTTGATGAAAATCAATACGTCGAAGTTCAAAACGATGATCATTATATGTATTCATTACGATCATCGAGAGATCTTCAAAGTTTAATAGATGCAGCTGACGCAGAAGAAGAAAATTTTCAGGAAAGTATCAATGATTATAAAAATAATGAAAAATTAAAAAAAATTAATGAATTAATAGAAAAATTTTGATTTTATAAATTATAGTAATCATTTTCCCACTTAGGAAAATTTAGATGAATTTTTTAAAACTTTACAAAAAAATTAGTAATGTATCGTTTGCAAAATAATATTGGTCCAAAAATAGAATATTTCGAAAATAATAAAATTTATTATAAACATTTATTAATTTTATCGAATATTTTATATGATATATATTCTTGAATATTAATAGTGTTCTTCTAGTTTATTTAATTTTTTTAAATTTGAATGTTTTTATATTAAATTAGAACGAAAAATATTTTTTTTTCAAAAACAAAATATAATTTTTTAATATATAAATTTTAGTATTATGGATTAGGCCTGATTATTTAATATGTCTTGGAATTTTTTTTACTTATTAATTATAATTTATTAAAAAAAATAATTTTTAACATATTATAATTATTTTGAAAAATATTCTGTTTAATTATAAAAAATTGGGGACACCATGTAAAACAAAACGCGCCTTTACTATTTACCTCACGGGTGGTGTGGAAAGAATAAATATTAAGACTAAAATTTATGTATTAAAAATTATTTGTTTTTTATTTTATGGAAAGATAAAAATATTAACATTAAAAATAAAACATATATAGAAAATTTTTTAATTTTTTAGGTAAGGTATTAAGTTTCAAGTATTTTATTTATTCTTATTATTATATATATAAATATATATTAAAATTAAAACTTCTATTCAAATTGTAACTTTTTGAAGAGTAGATATATAATCATAAGATCTACGTGTCTACTTATATATAGGATTCTTATTGGTTCTTCTGCTTTCGAATAAATGCATATGTTGTAACGATTATTTGTTACACGTTACAACAGAAATTAGATCCTAATTTAATTTAATTTTCAGCTAAGTCTATATACTTTTGTTAGAATACGGAGCTGCTAGAATTTTATATTGAATATGTTAAATTAAGCAACAAACTCCGGCAAAGCTAGTCAGTATATTAGATTGATGTGCAACGGAGTATTTTTCTATCAGCTCGTTGCTGCGCGTCTCACTCTCTCTTTCTTACCTGATCGAGAGACGCGATGCCGCTAGCACAGTTCTCCTTATTTTAATGAGGTTTAACTCTCCGAGTTAAACCAATTTAATACTTATATAAAATATATATATTTGACTATAATAAAAATAAGGACCGTGGAGGCGTCGGGGTAAGCAACAGGTACAGGCTTTATATATAATATTCACATGCAATAGATAAAATCAAGACTTCACATTTAACATAAATTTGTTAAGAGTAATAAAGAAAAATACAGAATCAAGAATTGAAACGTAAATGATAAAGTAAAAGAAATAATTAACTTATATGACAATATTTGAATTTACAATAAAGATATTCTCTAGAAAGAGCTAGCAATAGGGGAGGGCGCGACGCGAACTAAGTTACGCTAAAACTCTAGTTATATCACGCACGCACTTTACAACGTAAAGTTTCTACGAGGCAAGAAACCTTACTTCATGAAACTTGCAATTACTCACGACAACGTCGAGAAACTTCTCTTACACCAAAGACTCTACGCTGATTGCTCGCTCGTTGGCCAACGGTCGCAACGCTGCAGCAATTCTGGTCGCGGGAGCTGGTCGAAGCACGCTCTCGAGAAGTCGTCCCTAGACGAACAAAGGCCGCTATCTTCCTTAATCAGGATAACACCTTGGGTTTGATAATGCACGTGTTTCACGGTTCGTATAAAAGCACGAGTCTTGACACGGAATCAATGCACTAACAAAAGTTATCGCCTATTTGCACCTATTGCAATGTGCTCTCGATGACAGCCGGAAAAGGTCTGACACGCCTCGTGGTCGACTCGGCGTTCTCCTCTTGATGGTCAGTAAGTTACGTATTTCTTCGTGTAACTCTGACGGCTTGTATGACCGCGCGCGCGTCGTATATTATTTCCTGCTCGCGCGATATTCAAACACGGTAAAATACCGTGACAATGTCCCTTTTAATAAGTGATTCATTTCCTACAAAAACAACTGCTACTTAATTACATTTAGCTTCATTATATCGATGCTTATCAAAGTTATCGTTTCGTCTTATAAACATTTTAACATCCCTTCAATTTCTACTTCGTGCATCATTTTATAAGCTGCTGCGTAAGGATTATTTCTCCTAATTATAGAATCTAATGTATTAAATAATTTAGTAGAACAATTCAGATCGTTTTCTATGCGGCATTCATTTGCTCCTTTGTAATCAAATATGTATAATTGTCCATACTTTCTTGATTCATTTTCATTCGCATGTAATGCATATAGGGATATATCTGGAACTTTTTAATTTCGAGAAATTGTCTTCACAACAATTAAAAAGTCTATAATACAAGTTTCTGGAGTGGCACACACTTCAATAAGGGCTTAAATTACTCGTTCCTGTGAGTAGAATATGTAATTAAATTTTGGTATCGATTGAACAATCGTTGTTCACGGTACATAATTTTATACGTCAAAAATGATACTTTTTTCATATTTTTCTGCGTGTGTTTCTTGAGCTGTAAAAAAAGTAACGTACTTTCGATCATTCTCAAATTTTTTGAGCATAATGAATATGGTAAAAAGAACAGTTTAAGCCTACCCTGGTACATGTGCCTCTCTTTAGGAAGCCGTTAGACTATTTTTAATGTAAGTGTAATTTTTAGATGAAAATTATACTATCTAAGTTGCTTAAATCCAGATCTTACAACTATATATATATATGTTAATTCTGTATATATGTATTATTAAAAAAAATGAAATATTTGAAATAATTATCAAATAAAAGTATTAATTATTTTATGTTACATGTTATTTTATTCGAGTGTAACGTGTACGTCACACAGTGTGAAAAACGGGAAAAAATTCTACGCACTCAGCTATTTGAACCCTACAGTGGTAATAATTTTTATTGATCCTTAAATATACTCAATTCAATAATACTGGTGCGCTAATTGTTTATATCTATATATCGGACATTTAACACCAACTGGTTAAATGTCTATAGTCAAGAGCTATAAATTCTTGAAATTTTACAATTCTTGAAAATTTTTGGGAAAGTATCAACTTTATCATTTTTTTTCTGAACATCCTGATCTTTTAGAAAGAAATTCATAGAAAAACTTCTTGTTGTAAATGAGGAGCAGAGTTGGCACGATTCTTTACAGACCTGAAATTTCAAGTTTTCTGATTGATTCTTATATGTATTACATGGTAATTAAAATTACTTATTGTTTGACAGTTCAGAAATTGCTTTTCGAGGGCTTAATTTCTTCAATTTTACATGAAATTCAAA
The DNA here is from genome assembly GCA_017163975.1 of Anastatus disparis. Lineage (NCBI taxonomy): Eukaryota > Metazoa > Arthropoda > Insecta > Hymenoptera > Eupelmidae > Anastatus > Anastatus disparis. The sequence goes on from JAFFSR010000302.1 coordinate 3,556,597, forward strand.
ATAAATTTTTGGTCATGTAAGTTAGAACCATCAATAAGGAGTTATGACAGTTTAAAACATATACTTACATGTATGACTTATGTATCTTATTGAAAATAAAAAAATTAATAATATTAGTACACAGAACTATTTTTCCTTTTTTTTCAATTTTTATTACTAATATAGTATGTGAATGGCTATTTTGAGAGAATTGATAAAGAAAATGATAAAGTTAAGACTTTTCCAAAATTTTGAAAAATTTCCAAATTTCAAGGATTTATAGTTCTTGATCCTATCAATCTAGATCCTTGATAATTTTTTTACGAATTTCGGGTATGAAAAAAAATATATTCTCAGAGTTTCAGCGATTTTTATTTTTTCACTCTTCCAGTTGCGGTGAAATGTCTCATATATATTTTTTTAATTAAGTGAGAGCTAATCAACCTCAACACCAAAGTTGATAATTCAGTATATAAAAATAAAAAAATATCGAAATTCGTGTCTGAGTTGAATCAAAGATTAAGTGTAATGGTGTAACTTTACGATGCTTTTAAATCTTGAATCTGAACACAAAAACTTAACCTATATATTAAACCTAACCTTAAAGTAGTACACCAAATCTTTTCTAAATCTACGCATAGCTATGGATAAAATTACTAGGAAAATCTATTTTTGTGCTTCTATTTCTCAACTGTGAAATCATAAACCTGCACGTCCTAAAATATAGCTTCAAACTCTCTAAAACCGAACACCCAAAGTTTTAAACTTAATTTTAAATCATAAATACTTAAGCCAAAAATATAGAAAATGTATATGTTTCGAACAACAGAATAAAGGTCTCGTGACCATATTTTTCTTAACGTTAATATTTTATTCCCAAAGCTACGAACCTTGGTTGAGAAATACCAAATCTAAAAAAAATGTAAAAAGATAAACCAAGAATATTTTCCAAATCTAAGAATGTGGCTCCTTAAGGTGATATTTTCTTTTTCTCTATGTATAAAACTTGTATCATTAAAGACCTTTGTATCTTCAACACGTAACTCCGCATCCTCAAAACCTGAATTTCTATCCTCAAAACTCAACTTCGTATCCTCAACACGTGGCTTTGCATCCTTAACACGTGGCTTTGCATCCTCAAAATCTAGTATCATTGAAACCTAAATTTGTAGCCTCAAAACCTAATTTCGTATCCTTGAAACCTGAATTAGTATTCTCAAAGTCTAATTCCGTATCTTTAATACCTGAATTAATATCCTCTAAACCAAACTCCGTATCCTAGAAATCTTAATTGATATCCTTAATACCTAACTTCGTATCCTAAAAACTCAACTTCACATCTTCAAAACCTAAGTTTGCATCCTTGAATCTTAACTTTATTTAATTTAAACACTGAAAATATGTCACTTAAGCTACAATACTTAGATTTGTGTAATTCTCTATGGGACTTGATATAATCGTGAATGCTCTAAAAAATAAGTACATGATTCCTAAAAATGGTGAAAAAATACTGCGAATTCATTTAGCCAAGTCATTTATTCCAAAATATAAACAGAAGTGGTTAGAAGCTAGCCGGAGAAAGATCGTTTTAAAAGAAAAAATAGCAAGTTCTTAAATAATGATTTAATTATACATTTTTCAGAAGAAAAGGATTCAACACAAAACATGGAACCATTACTTAGCAGTGATACACATAATTTTGAGGATATTTCTAACATCATGAAGGTAGGCCGACCTTGCACATCCTTCGAAAAAGGATGCTTAAAAACTAAAAATAAGGAAGCTGAGAAACTTGCTTTCAATCATTCTAAAAAGGAACTGACATCATCTCTGAAATTTAAAGTACAACAGATTTCAACAACAATTCCAGCAACTGAAAATAATCTAGAAAGTGCTAATTTTATAAATAAAGTTTTAGCTATGTACATTAATTTAGATTTATGTAAACGAAAATATGAAAAATTAAGGATTTATACCGAAAATATTTATAGAAATAAGCTTTACCCTTCTTTCTTTACAATCGTAGATGCCATGAAAGCTTGCTATCCTGAGCACGTTACAGTCTCTTATAATGGAGCAAAGGTTTATGTAATATCCCTACTTGAACATACTTTAAAACGAATAATGATGACTTTAGATTAAAGTGTGTTAATAATATAACGAAAAGGTTAACATTTTTGGGCAAGTGGGGTATGTATGGAGCTTCAGGACAGCAAACAACAAGGCAATTCTGGAATTTCTCAGATCGTTTTATTGACCTGCCCTCAAGTGATGATAATAATCTTAATCGAATCAGTGCGAATAATCAATTAGATGCATCAGTTTCTATTTGCAACTTTGTGCCTCTAGAACTAACTACAGTTAATAATAAAATATTATGGGTTAATGAAAAACCTTCTTCCGTCTTTTATACTCGTCTAATAAGTTTTAAATTTATAAAAGAAAGTAATGAGGTGACAGAAAATTGTTACAAATAAATTACAGAATTGTTAAATAAAGTCAAAAATTACAGCTTTGAATTTAAGAAGATAGTATTTGACGTAACATTTAAATTTAAATGTACCATGATTATTGGTAAAACGTACCATGTTTTGGCTAAGGAACAAGCTTCTAGTCGTTGCAACATTTGTGGTGTTAGTCCTGAAAATACCAATAAAATAGATTATGTATTCAAACTTCAACCTAACATAGAATTTTATGAATGGGGCCTCTCCATATTATATTTTTGGATCAGATTTATGGAATATACATTACATATTAGCTATAATTCAGATTTTCAAAAATCTCAGGCCAGAGGGATCAATAAAAATTTTAAAAAAGATTGAAAAAGACAAATTTACTTATCTTTGAAAAATATGTGTAATTTAACGGTTGATGCAGTTAAGCAAGGTGCAGGTGCGACAAACACCAGAAATGTCGCACGTACTTTCTTTGAGAGGCGAAAAGAGGTATCCACAATAATCAATGTTGATGAGGATCTATCAACCAGATTATATGTAGTCCTTCAAATAATACCTTGCACGAAAAAAATTAGAATAAATGAATATGAAGAATATTGCAAAGATACCGCTAGAAAAAGTGTTAAACTTTATCCATGGTATAATATGCAACCTTTTGTAAATAAAGTACTGATACATAGATGCGAAATAATAAGAAAATTTGATAAACAGATGGGATACTTTTCAGAAGAAGCGCAAGAAAGTAATAATAAAATATTTTGCAAAGCTCGAATTGCACATAGCAAAATGTGTGGTAGATATGAGACTAATGCAGATATTATGCATTATTGTATGATACTTTCAGATCCTATTATAAGCAGCTTAAGAAAATCGGAAAAAAACAACGCGAAGAATTAATACCTGAAGCCAAACGATTTTCAAAGTAAAAAATTAACTATTTTTTTATAAGCACATTTACAACTTAAAAGACTTATGGGCAACACAGACATAAGTGTGTATGTAGAAGTAAGCATATATGTAAGCGTTGTGCGCAACCTGCGGTGTGCAAGTAAGCAACGAGAAACGTAAGCTATGTGATACGCGAGACACATATAGTAAGTCAGAGCGTTCTCGACTTCTAGTGAGATAAGTAGCCTTTCTGTTTTCCTCAGGTAATAAAGCGTATTTCTGGACTTGTAATAAAGAGAGTTCTTTTTTTGTCTGCCTACCCAACAACCTGTTTCTTTCGGACATCTTTCAAGTATAGCTAAGCCTTTTACGAGGACCTTTTATGTCGCCGAGCAGAGGCTGCTATTTTCTCAGCGGAAATACATTTAAGGTTAGAAGTATATTTACTGTGAACGCGTTGTGGCTACTGTGTGTACTACAACTAACGTAAAGTGAATAGTTTGAGCGAAAAATATATCTGTATATACTGACTAACAAAAATAAATATTTGCACAGTAAGTGAGACTAGCTTGCTTCAGCTGCACGTGAGAAAGGAAAAGTAGATTTTTTTTATGTTCTTAAGGGGATTGTTGGTGTCGGTATGGACTCGGCACGTGGTGTAAACCATCAAATTTGTTTGTCTCCTTACCCACGGGTCGTGGCTGCGCCGGTTGCCGGCAGTCATATGCCTAATATAAAGTTCTTTTTTTTTTCGTGCGATAAGTATCACGTCCAGACTGGGGGGAGTATAGGAAATCTCTCTCTCTCTCTCTCTCTCTCTCTCTCTTCCTTATTAGAAAAAAAGGAGAAGTTATATATATAAAAAAAGAAAATTTGTGCAATACATATAAGTACAAAAATCGAAAAAAAGAAAAAATAAGATTGTTAGTAGGAAAAAAGTGTAATAAAAAAAAGTGGTTCGATTGTGCGGGTATAGAGAAACGGTTAGGAAGGAACGCGTAGAAAATTCGAGACGTGCCGGTTAAATTAAAGTTAAATAGAGGTGATTCGAGGTTGAGTTTTGTGTGCGCGTGGGAATAATTAAATTCGTGTAATGTACAAGAACGAAAGATTCGAATGTATCGTTGCTGGCATGTTGTGGGCCGATGTATGACCTTGAGGGATACATCTAACCATTACATTTGTGTATCTCTTCGGTGTTCTCAAGAGGTGATGCGGAGATGGTACATGCCGGTAAGACGCGAGTATAGATAAACATTGTAAATATCACATTGCCCGCGCACACGGGACGAATAAACGGTAGTTTTAAATCTTAAATTGTAAATAATTGTTAAAGTAATCTTATTTGTATTTTATTTCAGGTAGGCCATGTACACCTATAGTGATCGACTTTAAACGATAATTTTAAATGATTATTTATTTATTTGTTTGTATCTTCGTGATTATTTATTTGATTGTCCGTGTAACGTAAATTATTTATCTATTTATATATTAAAATGTTTGTATCTTTGCGAGTATTTATTTGATTATTCGCATAACGTAAATTATTTATTTATTTATTCTAGTGTTGTATTAACTTACTTATTTATTTCGTGTTGTATTCAATTTGTTTATACAATCTAGTCAAGATAAGACTGATTAATATCAATCAAGGTCCGTTAAGAATTGTAGTTTGGATTACTTTGCGTTGTACGAAACCTTGAATCACTAAATAACTACCGCGAACACGCCAACGAATGTAGTATTAAATGATGGAATCGAAGAAGCCGCAGCGAATATATGGAGTAGCCCGCCGAATTAAAGAGAACGTAGTGCATCCAAAAAGCAAGTTGATAATAACAGAATTCTTGCGGATCAAGAGACGATGAATAGTAGTAGCATATTAGGAGCGAGCGGTACGCAAAGAGTAGAAGATTATTATGAAAACAGATATAAGTAATGAAAAAAGATTATAAAACTAACTTAGGAGTTTTAATAAAGAGAATAGAGATGCACGAATTAAACCGAGATAAGCCGGGAGAGAAATTAGAAACACACGACGTGCATAACGAGCAAATACCGACACACGTAAATAAAGATAATATTGATGACGCGCTAAATAATTTTAGGTTAGGTGAACAACACGGTAATATAATGATACCTAGTAACCTCGTGCGAACCCGTCAAATTAATTTTTCCTTTTGGAAACATAACCCGGAAGCGTGGTTTAATTTATTTGAAACACAGGCTAAATTGCAAAATGTTACGGACGAGAGCGTGGCGTTCATATTACTTATGAACAATTTGGATAATGACATAATTCGCAAAACATCGAATTTAGTAAAAACATTAAAACCTGGGATATAGCTATAACAGGTTGAAGAACTACCTCATAGATACGTATGGGCAATCGCGAGAAGAAAGGTTTAATAAATTATACAAAAAATGTCAGGCACACGGAAAAAAATCGTCGGAATATTTAAGAGAATTGCTCGACGTGGCAGATAGTAAAATAGAACGCGATGTCATCTTAAGGGTATGGAAATATAATTTTCCACCGGGTATGAAATCGCATCTGGTGGGAGAAATAAATCTAAGAAACAAAGGAACCGTGGTAAAAAACGCGGATGAAGTATACAAAAATAAATGTAAGGAAGAGGTCGGTAAAATGGTTAATATGGTAAGTCAAGACAAGAAAGAAAACGATGGACCGTATTCAGATAATGTAGGTATCGAGGCTCATATTGAAGCTGTTATCAAGAAGACGCTTGATAAAGTAGAGAATGAATTTAGAAGTAGAGGACGTTCACGAACTAATAATCGGAATAATAGCAAACGTTATTGTGTATATCACGCGAAATATGGAAAAAGCGCATATAGATGCTTAGATCCATGCGATTGGATTAATTATGAGAAAAGGCATGAGTCCGTTTCACGTACCGTAGATGAAAAAAGTCAAGGGTCGAAATCACTCACGCGCGGGGTAGTAAGAAGTAATAGCGTTAGGAAAGAAGGAAGCCAAACGCAAAGTAATAATAAAGATAGAGTATATTTAAACTCTTGAACCGGCGGGTATAGGGGGCAACCTCGTCGGATACAGAAGGAATACGCCTCCATGTCGTAGATAAAGTAGTCGACGAAACATTTTTAGTAGATACGGGTGTGTAAGTATCATCAGTTTCGAAAAAGAAGAATAGTAAAAAAAAGCAGCGCGCGTTAAATTGTACGCAGCGAAAAACATGCAAATAGATACATATGGTATAGAATATAGGGAATCAGACTTCGGGTTTACCTTTAGAGGACGGGGAATTTAGGATTTTCAATTTCAGTATTTTATATAAAAAACACATAATATGTGTCTCTAATATTGGAAAATACTCATATGTAAAGTGCCTATCCATAGTCGAGCCACTATAGTGGCTTTCCTGTCTCCTAAAGGTTAAAAACAAGATCAAATGGACGATTATTGAGCGAGACGTAGACGTACCATACGCGATACTAGGTGGTGACATCATCAAGCACTACCATTTGCTCCCAGATCTGACCCAACGGGAGCTGGTGGATGCAAAAATGGGTGAGTCAGTCGCAGGCACTGCAAAGAAAGTAACGTATGTGCAGGTGTCGTTAATAGACTCAAAGAATAGGTACGCGTATATAATAAAAGAATTTCTATCAGTACTTGGGCTTGAAAAACCAACAATTAAAAGAAAGGTGGATGTGTGCCACCATATCACCACAGTGGGACCGCTGGTAGCGCAGAAACCGCGCAGATTGGCACCTGCTAAGCTGCAGGCAGCAAAGAAGGAATTCAAGAGATCGTGTAAAGAAGGTATTTGCCGACCTTTAAAAAGCCCTTGGGATACACCTATCCATATGGTCCCCAAGAATAATGGTGAGTGGAGGATCTGTGGCGGCTATAGGAAGTTGAACACAGTCACGGTACCAGATAAGTACCCTATTTCCAATCTTCAGGATCTTGCATATAATCTAGAAGAGAAAACTATTTTTCCCGCGCTTGACTTGGAAAAAAAAACATTTTTGCAGATCCCTATATTTCCAGAGGATGTACCAAAGACAGCGGTGACGACTCCATTCGGACTTTGTGAGTTCCTAATGATGACATTCGGATTCCGGAATGCCGCACAGACATTTCAGCGATACATAAACCAGGCCGTGGGCAACCTGGATTTTGTGTTCGCATTCGTTGATGATATCTTGGTTGCATCTTCATCAGACGAGGAGCACCAAGAACATCTTAAGATCATTCTAGAGAGGTTAGAGAAATTCCACCTCAAACTGAACATCGATAAATGTCAGTTCAGAGTCGATAAACTTATCTTCTTGGGCCATTTAATCAACAAAATGGATGGCCATCTGAGGTCCAAGCGATACAAGCCTTCAAGAAGCCCCAGACAAAAGACGAGATACGTTGATTTCTGGGAATGGTAAACTTTTACAGTAAAAGCTTACTTAGAGTTGCAGAAGTACAGAGACATCTGGTAGCTATGATAAAGGATATCAAGAAGGAAAACAAAAGGCCCGTGAAATGGACCGAAGAAGCAGAACGAGCATTCAAGATAATTAAAGAAGAATTAGCAGATATTGCGTATCTTGCGTTTCCAGCTAAGAATGCGGAGATTAGGTTAGTTACAGATGCATCAAATTTCGCCATGGGCGCAGCCTGAGAGCAGAAAGTAGAAAATACGTGGAAGCCGCTAGCTTTCCTTTCGAAAAAATTTACCCCCGCACAATCGAATTACAGCACGTATGATCAGGACTTGATGGCGATTCACAAGACCATCAAATATTTTGGTTACTACTTGGAAAGTAGAGAATTTAAAATATGCACAGGCCATGAACCACTGGTACATGTGTTAGGTAAAAGTTTAGATAGCTGCACAGCATTGCAAGCAAGACAGTTAACGTATATTGCTGAGTATAACGTGAAAATCTGCTATTTACCAGGAGAAGATAATGTAGTTGCAGACGCATTGTCGAGAGTTGATGATTTCCGATTTCTGACAATATTTTCGTTAAATGAAATGGCTAGACAGCAAAGCGAAGATCAACAACTAAAGGATATAATAAATAATCCGCAACATCAATTGAAACTGGCGAAATCGCAATATGGCATAGAAAACACGCTATTTTTTGCGAAATAGCATAAGACTCTTTCAGGCCATATATACCAGAGGCACTGAGAGCATTCATCTTCGAACTCTTTCATAGCAAAGCACATCCATCTGCTAGGTCGACTCGTAAGATGATTAGGAAGCAGTACGTATGGCCAAATATGAATAGGCAGATAACATCCTGGTGCAGAGCATGCATGGAATGCCAACAATCGGAAGTAAATAGGGAAAACAAATTTTTTTCTATGAAATTTAGCGAACCAGATGGATAGTTCGCCCACGTGCATGTCGACTTAGTTGTTCGCCGCCTAGCGAAGGGTACGGATATCTTGTGACCATGATAGACAGGTACACTAGGTGTCCAGAGGCAGTGCCCGTACACGACGTATCGGCTCCTTTTGTCGCACGCGCTTTTTATGACACGTGGGTGTCTCGTTTTGGTGTACCTGTCATCATTACTACGGATCAAGGCAAGCAGTTTGAGTCCGGCATGTTTCAGGCACTGTTACAACTGATAGGATGAAAGAGAGTACGTACTACGGCATACCATCTTGCCGCGGACGGCATGGTGGAGCAATGCGATGGCACCGTGATCTCAAGGCAGCATTGATGTGCCATATGGAAGGTCGGGAATGGACCAGAACCCTCCTGACTGTTTTATTGGGGTTGAGAACGCGTTCAAGAAAATATACGGTGGCCAGTCCAGCAGAATTCCTTTATGGAACAATGCTCACCATACCAGGTGATATGTGCGAGTTCGGAGAGAAAGATGCAAGAGAACGAGATCTATTTTTGGCAGAATTTAGAGAAGACATGAGGCACGTAAGACCTGTGCCTGTAATACACAACTATTTAGGAAAAATATTCGTGTTCAAAGATCTAGCGAATTGTACTCATGTGTTAGAAAAAATAAAAGCAGTTAAACTACCTCTTGTGCAACCATATTCAGGACCATATAAGGTCATCTCTAGGCACGAAAATGGCCGTAATTACGTCATAAGAAAAGGTAATAGAGATTTAACCGTGAATGTGGAAAGATTGAAACCGGCCTATTTCTTAGCAAACGAAATTAAGCCACAGAAAAGCGAATTAGGTAGGGAAGTTGTACCTTAGAGTAGTAATCAGACAGATAGAGGCAACAAAGAACTGAGCGAAAATAATAATACAATAGAGGAAGAAAATATAAGAACGGAAGCTCAGATCCACCGCGAGGCTCCACCCACAGATGGGGAAGATAATGAGATAACTGGACCATTGGACAAAGGTAACCAGATACAGAAAGTACCAGAGTATAATTTTAACGAAGTACCCACATAGCATGAAAGATTGCTATAAGGTTGCTGCAAGGTTTCATGAAAGTTTCGAAACCTTGCAGCTACCTTTCATGAAAGATTGCAGCAACCTTTATATGTCCGCGCTAGAACCTGGTTGAAATATTTCTAAAAACCTTGCTGTAACTTTGCAGGGAATCTTGCAGAAGCATTTCGAAAAACCTCGCTGAAACTTTGCAGGAAATCTCGCATAAACCTTGCAGGAAACCTTGCAGCAACCTTGCAGGAAACATTGCAGAAAAGCTTTGTAAAACCCCACTGAAACCTTTCAGGAAAAGTTGCAGCAACCTTTATATGTCCGTGCTTGAACGTGGTTGAAATATTTCCAGAAACCTCGCTGCAACTTTGCAGGAAATCTTGCAGAAACATTTTGAGAAACCTCGCTGAAACTTTGCAGGGAATCTCGAAAAAACCTTGCAGGAAACCTTGCAGCAATCTTGCACGAAATCTTGCTGAAAAGCTTTGTGAAACCCCACTGAAGCCTTTCGGGAAAAGCTGCAGCAACCTTTATATGTCCGTGCTAGAACGTGGTTGAAATATTTCTAAGAACCTTGCTCGTAAAATGTAACTGAAACTTTCAGGAAACTTGATAGAACCTTTCCTAAAATATTTCCGCAAGCTTTTTTGAGAGGCCCTTATACAGTTCTATCTTATCTAATCTAAATGTTTATTATTATTAAATAATTGAATATTTTTATACAAATATAAGACTACAGCTCAATAGAGCAGAAAACAAGCAAATGATTCTATGCTATGAAAAAACTGGTATGACAGTGTTTGGGAGTGGCCGACAGAAGTGAAACTTCTTTACGATAATTATAGAACTTATGAAAGTTCATTTAATCTCTATAACTATTTTTCGTTACTTTTAAATCATTTTGAATTTAGATTATCCAAAGAATTAATTCGTTTTAATTATAAATTTTCATTTAATATTTATCTTACAAAAATACAATAATAATTTAATTTTTATAAGTAATTATCAAAACTATTATAATTTGTAGTCCCCACGATTGCTTGCGCGTGCGTATATATATATACCTATAGATGTATATATATATACATGCATTAAAGTATAGAACAGTGTAGGAAAGAGAGGGACTCACCATCAAACATATATGTATGAAGAAAGTAAGGAAGAAAAAGATGGAAAACGCAAGCCGCTGTTGTTTTCTTTAATCATTAAGATATTTACTGTACAATAGTATTAGTTATATACGTAACTTGGGAGTACGAAGGATGAATACAAGCACTTTAGTCAAGCCTGGATTCAGAATCCTTCGTACTCCCAAGTTACGTAGCTAAGTTTATGTCGTTGGTAGGCCGTAAGAGGAACTATAAAAATGATTTTTTAAAATTAATGATATATGTTTTATTTAAAAAAAGTGAATAATGTCATTATTTACTTATTTATTTTACTTATCAACTGTTTAACTTTAAAAATTTGTTTAAATAAAAAATTCTGTAAAGTTAAGATTGTATATGAATTTGTATGAGCATTGATATATCTAACTACATTCTTTTGTTTTCACTAACCTACGAATCGATGTCACTCACGTCATATACGGCCATGCTGAGCGATATCTCGATCTGTCAATACTCCCTTAGGGGTCGTACCCAAATGCCGTTGACAATTTTTTCGATATTTCGACCCCCAATCCCCTTTCCGTGACATGTGTAAACTATCAAAGTACCCTCCCCCCCTGTAACGTAAACTAACTTTTTCATTTTTTATTAAACTTTTAAAAAAAATTTTAATTATATTAATTACTTTTTAAATATTGAACATATTTTTATGTTTTTTATTTTATTAAAATAGCATTTTCACAAAACAACAGAATTCTAAACATTGCATATAATAAATATTTATAAGATATTAAATATATTAATCGTCGATAAACTTTTTCACTTCAATTTTATCGAAAAAGATCATAAAACTATGAATCTTTTAAAATACGTTATAAAAATAGAACACGATTCAACAGGCACAAATATAAATGCTGCAATCGGCTTAAAAATTTTTCGTTTGTTTTGACAGCTTACTCGCTAAAAGAAACGGCTTATGCTTTGCACCGTATGGCGGCGCCCGCGTACATGTAAAAGAAAGTAATATACTGTGTTTTAGTGGACAGACTGCGGAACTGCTTGATTTTGCAGTTTTCGGATGAAAAATCTGCTCGAAATTGCTAATATTATGCAATGATCTTTTTGATAAAAAAAAAAATAGCCAACGTAGGAGTAAATAACTAACCCCCCCTCCCATAGCGTTACTTTTCGTAGATTTTGATCGACCCCTCCCCCCCAAAAAACTGTCAACGGCATTTGGGTACGACCCCTTAGGGAGTATGGATCTGTCAATATTCCCTAAGGGAGTATTGATAGAGAGAATATCGTCGAGATATTAGCATGAACGTATGCAATGCCTATACAAATTTAGCGTGGTCTATAGGTATTCCATCGAATACGGCCTACGGCGACATAAACATGTATACGTATACTATATCTGCGCGTTTGAAATCAAGTCAGTTCCTCGCCTCCCTAACGTTTTACTTTATATGTATCTTACCTAGAATTACCGTCAAAGGGCGAGCGTGCCTCATATATATATATACACTTCCGTTGCATTAAGCGGGACGAGATCGGTTAACTCCCGTAGAATTTTTTCACATGTCTCTTATGGAAGCTGCATAACGTCGGTAAAGAAGTTTTACTTTAATAAAATCAAAGTCTTATTACTTTTGGAGTGAAGTCTGAGGAGAAAAAACATTATAACTGGTCAACCGTTTTTAAACTACGCTCAAAAGATAATAAATAGGTAATATTTTTTCATAGAATAGAATCGTTTGCTTCTGTTTGCTCTATTGGGCTGTGGTCTAACTTTTGTATCAAAATAAATAATTTATTAATAATTAAAAAAATTTCAATTAGACAAGGACGGAACTATACGCCCGCCTCTTAAGATGTTTCACGAAACCTTGCGGAAACCTTGCTGAATTCTTTCATTAAACTTTTTTCGCAATATTTCATAAAATGTTTTTTAATTGTTACTTAACATAAAAGGTTTCTCGCAATATTTCGTAAAAAGTTTCTGAAACCTTGCAAAAACCTTGCTGGATTTTTTAATCGAAGCTTTTTCGCAACATTTCACAAATTGTTTTTCAAATATAGGGTAGTGACACCAGTTGCTACGAGTGATCCAATAATGACTAACTCGTATTATAAATTGAAATAAAAAATTTATTTTATTATATACAGATCTCTAATAAATAAGTTCAATAAATTTAATATATTACTTATTATATTCATCCTACAAATAGCCTGATATTTAAATTACAAAATAAATAATCCGATTTAAAAATTATCTCCATCGTAAAATGATCGATCAGCGTATAAAAATTTCATTTTTGCATATTTTTGTTATTTTGAAAATCATATTTTCATTTATATTTTATTAAGAAATTTAATATAAACAATACCTATTAAAAAAGGTCTCCACGTGCCGATTTTGAAAATACCTTTAAATTTGAATAATAATAATTTTTAAAAACGTAATTAAGAAAGTAATAACTGCTACACTTGTACGCTTCTAAACCCAGTTCTTACGAATCCTGAACGAAGTAATTTAACCTAAGAGATTGCGTATATATAAGTGCTACCGGTGAAATTATTGAAGCAACAAGCGCTGTACATACTTAAGTATTTAAATACTCTTAAGAGGAGGTCACGTATTTCTGTCTTTTTCTAATCAAAGAATTGAGTTTTTTTACACAAACTAACAACTTTAGCAAAAAATGAAGAGAAAGCCGCATCTCGTAATAAAAAAAGCAATATTTTCTTTGATAAGAAAGAATTAATTTTATTGCTTCGTTTTCAAGAAAACCTTGAAAAACTTAAATCATAGAGGTTAGGGTGAATAATTCGGCTTTTCAAGGTTTTCTTGAGAACGAAGCAATAAAATTAATTTTTTCTTATCAAAGAAAATATTGCTTTTTTTGATACAAGATGCGGCTTTCTCTTCATTTTTTGATAAAGTTATTAGTTTTTGTAAAAAAATCATTTCTTCGATTAGAAAAGGACAGAGATACGTGACCTCCTCTTAAATAAGATATTAATTGAATTAAAACGGAGAGAAAAAGGCAGGGTAAATTAAATACAAACATAAAATTTTGTTAAAGTTAAAAAAGTGAGATTATAGTATCGTCTGACCGACGTTATTCATTGATAATAAATAAGTGCCTAAATATTGTTTTTTAAACTACAAATACATTGATTTTAAAAAATCAATAATCAATTTTAAAGATACTGAAATCTAAAAAAGAAAAAATATACATTTATCGTTCACACGTGAAACTATGGAATAGGTTACACGAGGATGCTCTGTGACAGCGTCAAGTAAATTTGTGATGAACTGAAAGAGACGACTCCATTTATAAACAACGGACCTGGAAGATAATGGTTTCAGTCATTCTTAAATCGACATTTACAAATAAGTAAAAGATTACCTGAAATCTAAATAGAGTCGTAAATAATAGTACTGTTATTGAAACATAAACTCAAAACTGTCAGTTAAATGGTCGTAATGTTTGGGTTGTAATAACTGGTGTGTTCGTAATAAACTGGGTCGTATAAATTGGATTGAGTTCATAACAATAGGTTAAAAAAAATATTATTTTTAATTTAATATTATTTGAATAATTTACTATTTAAGTATACTTTTTTGTTATACGATTTTTAATTATGTTATGAATAATAAGTTTCAAACATATTCTGATTAAAAATTGTACTTATATATAAGATTCAAGTGATTGAACTGAGAAAGTCTACCGAGACTCGTGATAACTGGTGTCACAACCTTGCTGCAACTTTACATAAAAGGTTGCTCACAATATTTTGCGAAATGTTTATGAAACCTTGCAGAAACCTTGTTGAAACTTTTCGTAGAAATTTTCCGCAAGTTTTTTTATAATGTTACATGAAACCTTGTAGAAACCTTGCTGCAACCTTTCATGAAAGGTTTCTCGCATTATTTTGGTAAACGTTTTATGGAACCTTGCAGTAACCTTGCTGCAACCTTTCATGAAAGGTTTCTCGCAATATTTTGGTAAATGTTTCATGAAACCTTGCAGAAACTTTGCTGCAACTTTTCATGAAAGGTTTCTTGCAATATTTTGGTAAATCTTTCATGAAACCTTGTAGCAAGGTTGCAGCAATATTGCACTGAATTATTTCGTGAAACCTTTTCGCAATGTTAAGACAAGATTGCTACCACCTTGTGACAACATTTCAGTGCAATATTTCAGTGAAAGTTTTACTGCAATATTTCATGCTGTGTGGGTAAGTAATAACGAATACGACGAGCTTAATGAAGAGCAAATAGACATTACGGATACGTGTAAAGAGACAGGTAACGTAGCAAATAATAAAGAAATTAAAAAAACCAGTAACAGGGTAGAACACGAGACAATAGATAACGAGAAAAATAATGAAAATAATAAGAAAAAGAGAGAGATTTATACCTAATATTCTGACACAGAAAAATAGAGAATGTAACGTTAAATAGGGAAAATAATTGTGAAATAAAGGTTGGATTTTGTACAACAGTGTCTTACTTTAAAGTAAAATGTAATTAATTTCAGGCAATATTGTAATGCGTTTATACTAATAATGTTTATTTTTATGTTATATATAGGTGAAGCTGATTGGGCTCTCCTCCGATATTTATATCGCTAAAGAGTTTCGTTAGTGAGCCGAAATTTTTTTCTGGAAGAATTGGCCAGAGGCCTATTGAATAAAATCAATGAGACGTACGATCTCACAAAAAAGCGGATTACAGATTGGCGCAAGAATCTACAACGAAAATGGACTTTTAAACGTTGTATATAGAAGCCTTTAAAGGCATGAAAATGTAAATATGTAATAAAAGTATAATGATGTAATAATTTAGATTATGTGTGTATTGAATATAAGCATGTGTGAGAATAATTGCGTAAGTGCATATAGGAATGTAAGAATAGAATCACTGCATGTGTGAGAATAAATGCATAAGTGCATACAATGTAAAATGGTACGAGCGAGAGTAATCGCATAAAGATAAATGCATGTAAAAGAGTAATTGCGCGTGTCATTATGTAACATTTGATTGTATTAAAATATCAAAAGTCGCAAGTATGTAAAAAGAGATCACATGTTAATAAAGTACCCACTGATTATGTAAAAATATGCATATATTTATTATGTTAGTAACCATAGATGGTTATTTAGGGAGGAGTACTGTGGGCACACAGATATAAGTATGTATGTAGAAGTAAGCATATATGTAAGCGTTACGCGTAACCTGCGGTGCGCAAGTGAGCGACGAGAAACGTAAGCTATGTGATACGCGAGACACATGTAGTTAGTCAGAGCGTTCTTGACTTCTAGTGAGATAAGTAGCCTTTCTGTTGTCCTCAGGTAATAAAGCGTATTTCTAGACTTGTTATAAAGAGAGTTCTTTTTTTGTCTACCTACCCAGCAACCTGTTCCTTTCGGACATCTTACAAATATAGCTAAGCCTTCTACGAAGACCAGAAGCTTACAGACTCAATAAAATATGAAATTTTTCGTGACCTTCTATATAAATTAAAAGTTGATAAAAATTAGAAAAAAAAAATAATATGAAAATTTAAAAAAAAAAGAGAAAAATTTTAAAAAATAAAAGAAAACCCTTTTGAAGACTGCTACCTTGACGGTGTGAAGGGGCTTATATCTTGTATGAACAGAGATAAAAAAATGCAGTCAAAACTTTGATTTTCTCTTCTCAAACATATACATTTTTTATGTTATAGTATGTCGTATTCGGTAGAATACCCGTGGAGCTAGCTAAATGGGTATTGGGGTGTCATACCGCCCTGCTCGTAGCTAAAGTATATTCAATTAGCAATACATTATACAATGCAGTATACGACTTTAAAATACTTTATAGTATGGAATATTATTGCATACGCCACACTATATTGAAGTGTATTGGCAAATATTCTACAGTCTTGTTGAAGAACGTTCGGAGCAAAACACTAAAATATGTTTTTAGAAGGGTAGTAGAGTCAGCACGCTGCTACAAGTAAGACAAAGACAGATAAAGAAGAGCGCAGTTAAAAGTAAGCTATAGTTCTCCGTCGGCGTCGTTCGGTCGTTTCCGTAATTTGTCGTCGCCTCTCTCTGTCGCATAGGCAGAAGTATACTGGCACCGCTCAGTTCTTTGCGCGCATTCTTCAAATAAATAGAATTTCAAATTCTTCAATTAAATAGTCTGAAAATTTATATTTTATTATAATGTTTTTTTATTTGTATTTAATCTTTTTATATAGTCCCTCATACGACCTACGACAACATAAAATCATCTACCCAACTTGGGCTAACGAAGGCTACATATGATCTCGACTAATGTTTTATAGCTTGAACAGCAGTCAGTCTCGGGCTAAAGCCCTCGACCGACTACTGCTCAAGCCAAAATCATTAGTCTCGCTCATATAAATCCTTCGTACGCCCAAGTTGGGTATATAACTAATACATTTTTAGCTGAAGTATATTATAATCAAAAATTAATTACAGAGCTAACGGGATTCGGTTTTAGAGAAATACTGAATTATCAACTTTGTTGTAGAGGTTGATTAGTTCTCACTTGATTAAAAAAATATATATGCGACATTTCATAACAACTAGAAAAGCAAAAAAATTAAAATTGCTAAAACTCTGAGAATATATTCTTTTTTATACCCAAAATCTGTAAAAAAAATTTTCAAGGATCTAGATTAAAAGGATCAAGAGCTATAGATCCTTGAAATTTTACAATTTTTCAAAATTTTTGGAGAAGTCCCAACTTTATCATTTTTTTTCATCAATTCTATCAAAATAGCCTTTCACATACTGTATTAGTAAAAAAAATTGAAAAAAAAGGAAAATTATTTCTGTGTACTAATATTATTTATTTTTCTTATTTTCAATAAGATACATAAGTCATACATGTAAATATATATTTTAAACTGTCATAACTCCTTATTGATGGTTCTAACTTACAATTGAAGAAACTAAGCCCTCGAAAAGCAATTTCTGAACTGGCAAACAATGAGTAATTTCAATTACCATGTAATACATATAAGAATCAATCAGAAAACTTCAAATTTCAGGTCTGTAAAAATCGTGCCAACTCTGCTCCTCATGTACAACAAGAAGTTCTCTTATGAATTTTTCTCTAAAAGATCAGGATCTTTAGAAAAAAAATGATAAATTTGGGACTTTTTCAAAAATTTTGAAAAATTGTAAAATTTTAAGGATCTATAGCTCTTGATCCTTTCAATCTAGATTAATCCTTTCGATCCTTGTAAACTTTTCTACATATTTTGGATAACAAAAGGAATATATTCTTAGAGTTTCGGCAATCTTTTTGCTCTTCCAATTGGTGTGAAATGTCCGATGTATAGATATAAACAATTAGCGCACCAGAATTAATTAATTGAGTATATTTGTTATGAAGTTTTTTTGAATAGCCCATTAATTAGACAATTTCATTCCTTGACAGTCGATGAATTAATTAATTAGAACATCCAAAGATATAATTTTTATTGGTCAAAATAAAATAGCGTTAAAATTAAAATTTATTGGTTCGAATTTTCAAAAATGATTATAATTATCTTTTAGATCAAACATCAGTAATATATTACAATTTTAACGTTTAAATAATTTTTTGAACAATTTTAAAGTAATTACTTCTTGTTTAAATACAAATACCTACATAAATATATATTAGCAAATATGTATTTGTGTAAAGTGATTGTCAACAATTAATTCAATCATTATTTTATATATTAAATAAGAATAGTTTTGTTTATTTTGATTCAGATATTAAACAAAATTGAATCATAATTAGAGTGTGAATGTATCATTGGTGTGTGCATGTGTGTGTATGTTTGTATCGGTGTTTGTGAACGATCATGATGAGTGTTGATGTGTTATGCGTGGAGTGTTTTGTCAGTTAATATGCGTATTGATACAAATTAGTATACGTGTATGTTATGGCGTTTTTGTGTATTCGTATGAATTTGTGTATTTATGTATTTGTGCTGTGCGCGCATACGATCATTTATGTATAGGTGTATGTGTGTATAAAAGTTTAAGTGCAGACGTGAATGTATTATCGCGTATGTGTACATTTTTATGTATTGGTGTGTTTATGGGTGTGCGTAAGTATATGTTCATAACAGTGAAGTAGTTTATGTTGGTTAATTGCATATAAATTCGCGTGTGTGTGTATGTGGTTTTGCGTGGGTGTTATTGTGTGTGTGTGTGTGTGTATGTGCGTGTGTGCGCGTGTGTATATGTATGTATTTGTGTATGCATATATTATGTAGGTGTGTGTATTTATTTGTCTATGTATTATGTGAGTGTGTATGAATGTGTGTTGTGTGTGTATGGTATATGTGTGTATGTATGTGCGTGTATATGTGTGCGTATATATTGTGTGTATGTGTATTAGTAAAAGTGTTCACGCCAGTTAAAAAGTGTGTCGTTTTGTATTCGTGCCACTGTGTATGTTCCTGTGTGTGTATGTATCGTGTGTATGTGTATTAGTGAAAGTGATCACGTCAGTTAAAAAGTGTGTCATTTTGTATTCGTACCATTGTGTACGTTTCTGTGTGCGTATATATCGTGTGTATTTGTATTAGTTAAAGTTTTGACGTTAGTTAAGAAGTGTGCCATTTTGTATTCGTGCCACTGTGTACGTTTCTGTATGCGTATTAGTTGGTTCGTGTTTGTCTATAAGTATATAAGTTAATAAGGGCCCTATATATAGTGTGCCTGTATGATAGTGTACTCGAGAAAATGTCCGTGTCAGCTGAAAAGTAAGTCGTATTGTGTATTATTGTTACGTATGTGTATGTTTTTATGGGTGTAATGGGTTTGTCGGTGTCAGTAAGTATATTTCTATAGCAGTAATGAAGTTTATGTGGTTGAATTGCGTATAAATCAGTGTGTGTGTGTGTGTTTGTGTGTGTGGGTGCTTAAGCGTCAGCGTGTGAGTGTATGTAAGTGTATGTACATGTATGTTTGCGTGTGTGTGTATATATGTATGTGTATGTGCGTTCATGTATGTGTTTGTAAATGCATGGTGTAGAAGTGTGGATCGATAAAGGGCTCATCTCGGTTCAAAAGTATAATATTATTTGTATAGTATTTGTAGCTCTAGGTTTATGTTTTTTTTGTGTGTAATTGGGTTTGCCTATATCAGTTAATATGTGTTCGTGGCAGACTTGAAGTTTATATTTGTTAACTGCCTGTTTATAAGTTAGTATGCATGTGTGTTCATTTAGGTTTTGGTGGTAGCGTGTATATCTGTGTGTATGTGTTGATAATTATGTGAATTCTGGTAGGTGTGTAAATTTTATCATGAGTCTTTTGTGTATGTGTGTGTGTATCAGTATATTTCTCTGTGCTTAAGTGAGATTTTCAGTGTAATTGTCAGTGTATGTATATTTATGTACGTATATGTGTATGTTTATACACGTGTCTGTATATGCACGCATGTACATTTGAGTGTGCGTGTGTGTCCATGTGCGTGTGTGTGTCCGTGTGCGTGTGCATGTGTGTGTGTGTGTGGAATAAAGAATATATATTCAAATAATGGTTTCATTTTTGTTTTCTGAAACGCTCATAGTTCGCTTCAATTATTTGTTTCCATATTCATACATTTACCTATAATTTTGCTGATCTTCATCGATGAGAATATACATTTTTTAAAATAAATGTAGAATAAATTTAAATGAGAACAATTATTATAAATTATGATTTGATGCCAGTTTTTTAAGTGCTAACACATAACAAAATTTTATATTAAATATAATATTTCATATTCATACATACAATATGATTTTTAATAATATAATATATAAAAATGCAACCAAGCGACGTTAGGAGCGAAGTAAATTTTGTTAGTTAAATATTATTTTTTGGTTTCAAGCTGATTCAAGGTTTTTACAAATAATTCTAACAACCATCAGAGTAACAATTCACTATGTATTCGCTGACTCTTACATCAAATGCATAGTTTCATTGGTGAACAAGGATGAGCATTGACAAAATATTTTATAATAAGATGAATTATTATTATTGCTCAATTTAATAACATCTCTCTTTGCATTTTAGGTTTCAGAAATGCAAAGAGAGATGTTATTAAATTGAGGTTCAGAAATTCTTTGATTCGCGCGGAAATAGCAATAATACTAAAGCTAAATATGTTTGAAAAAGTCATTTTATCGAGCCGTTTAGATTAAACCTTACAGGGGAGCAATAATAAGAACAAGCATTGATCGAATGATTATGGAACTATGGCTACAGCAGTAGAGCTTATAGAGGCTTCAAATAAAGGGATTTTATTAAATTTTAAATATTATTTCCATTTTTGAAAAATTAAGTCAAATCTAATAATTACATAACTTATTTACTTGCAGATGGAAAAGGTTTTTTGTGCCCTCAATAAACTGTAATATCCTACTATAGATTATTTTTTCAACAATCTTTTTAATATTTGAAATTAGAGAAATAAGTCTATAACTTTCCACACAATTTTTTAACCTGATTTGTATACTGGAATTATTTCCAAACACTTTGGTGCATTCCGCCATATTGATTTTTCAATGCATAAATTAAAAATATGTACCGAAGGTTTAAAGATATAATTAACTATATTTTTTATAAAGTTAGCGTGTATATTGTCCACGCCACCTTTTTAAAATTTTATACTTTCTATGACCTTTTTAATTTCATGTATACTGATAGGTACAATGTTAATCGATTGAGAGTTCATCCGCGGTGCTTTTCTAAAATCAATTATTGGTTTTCTTATTGATTTACATAACTCTCCTCCAACCTAACTACAATACTTGTTCATAATGTTCGCTATTATTGTAGGATGTATTTGTTTCTTGTTATCCTCATCATATGACTTTTTAATAGATTTATATGTATTTCTAGTTTTCCCTAATCTTTCATTTACTAAATTTCTAAGAATGTAATTAACATCGTCATCATCATAATCGTCATTATCATCGAAATCAACGTGGTCTTCATCATTATGAACATCATTATAATCATCATCATTGTCATCATTATTCTCATTATCCTCATCATCGTCATCATCATTATCATTATTATTATCATCATCATTATCGTCATCATCTTCATTATCATCATTATCATCATCGTCATCATCACCATCACCATCATCGTTATCGTCATCATCATCATCATCGTTATCGTCATCATCATCATCATCGTTATCGTCATAATCATCAACATCGTCATTGTCATCTTCCTTGTCATCGTCACCCTTATTTTCGTCATCGTCTGGTCACGTGACCGCCATCGACATAGTCTTTGTCACCCTCATCACCTTTATGGTCATCGTCATCGTCCTCATCATTACCATCATCATCATCATCGTCATCATCATCATTATAATCGTCATCATCATAATTGTCGTCATCGTCATCGTCATGGTTATCTCCCTTGTTATAGCTATTGTTGACATCGTCATCGTCATTCTCACCATCATCGTCGTAATCGTCATTGTCATCTTTATCATCGTCATCGTTACCCTTATGATTGTCATCGTCATCGTCACGTTACCGCGATCGACATCGTCTTTGTCCCTCTCATCACCTTTATGGTCATTGTCATTATCATCATCGTTATCATCGTTGTCGTCATAGTCATCGTAATTGTCATCGTCACTGTTATCGTCATCGTCATCTTTCTTGTCATCGTCATTGCCATCGTTATTATCCTCATCATCCTTATTATCATAATCATTATTATTATCATCATCATTCTCTTAAACATGAAGGTCATCATTATCATCATCGTCATTATCATTATCGTTACAATTATCATCATTATTATTATCATCATCATTCTCTTAAATATGAAGGTCATCATTATCATCATCGTCATTATCATTATCGTTACAATTATCATAGTTATTATCATCTTTATCATCATCATCATTATGGTCATAATCATTATCATAATCATCATCATCGTCATCATCATTGTTATCATTATCGTTATCATCATCATCGTCATTGTCATCATCGTCATCATCATCATCATCATCATCGTCATTATCATCATTATCATCATCGTCATCATCACCATCATCATCATCGTAATCGTCATAATCATCATCACCATTATTATCATCCACGTTATTGCCATTATCATCGTCATCGTCATCGTTATTATCCTCATCATCCTTATTATCATAATCATTATTATTATCATCATCATTCTCTTAAACATGAAGGTCATCATTATCATCATCGTCATTATCATTATCGTTACAATTATCATCATTATTATTATCATCATCATTCTCTTAAACATGAAGGTCATCATTATCATCATCGTCATTATCATTATCGTTACAATTATCATAGTTATTATCATCTTTATCATCATCATCATTGTGGTCATAATCATTATCATAATCATCATCACCGTCATCATCATTGTTATCATTATCGTTATCATCATCATCGTCATTGTCATCATCGTCATCATCATCATCATCATCATCGTCATTATCATCATTATCATCATTGTCATCATCACCATCATCATCATCGTAATCGTCATAATCATCATCACCATTATTATCATCCACGTTATTGCCATTATCATCGTCATCGGCATCGTCATCTTTCTTATCATCGTATCATCATCGTTATTATCATCACCATTGCCACCATTACATCATCGTCTTCATCGTCATCGTTATCGTCATTATCATCATTATCATCATTATCGACGTCATCGTCATCGTCATGGTTATCTCTCTTATTATCGCCATCGTCGACATCGTCATCTTTATTGTCGCCATCCCCGTCATAATCCTCTTCGTCATCTTCATTATCGTCGTCGTCATTATTGTCATTGTCATCGTCATTGTCACGTCATCGCCATCGTCATTATCTTCGTCACCCTCATCACCTTTATGTTCATCGTCATCTTCATCATTGTTATCATCGTCGTTGTCATCGTCATCGTCATAGTCATCTTTTTGTCATCGTCATGGCCATCGTCATCATTCTTATCATCCTTATTATTATTATTATCATCATCATTATCAACGTAACCATCATTATTATCATTATCCTTATCATTCTTACAATCATCATCATCATTATTATCATCATCATCCTTATCAACATCATAGTCATCATCAGCATCATTACGGTCATCATAGTCATCGACGTCGTCATTATCATCTTTCTCGTTATTGTCATCTTCCTCGTCATTATAGTCATCATTCTCGTTATCATCATCATCCTTATTGTCATTATTATCATCATTATTATGATCATCATCATTATCGTCATCATCATCATTTTTATAATTATTCTCATCTTTATCATCATCATTATCATTATCTCTATCGTCATCAGCATCGTCATCTTTCTTGTCATCGTTATCGGCATCATTATCATTGTCATCATTATTGTCATCATCATCATTATCATCATCGTTATCGTAATTATCATCATCGTCATCTCCCCTGTTATCGTCATCGTCATCGTCATCATCAGCACTATCGTCTTTATAATCATATTCGTCATCATCGTCATCATCATTATTATCATCATCGTCATCATCAACGTCATCATCATCGTCATTGTCATCATTATCGTCATTATTATAATCATATTCGTCATCATCGTCATCATCGTCATCATCAACGTCATCATCATCGTCATTGTCATCACCATTATCATAATCGTCATCATCGTTATCATCATTATCATCAATATTATCATCATCATCATCATCGTCATCTTCGTCATCATCATCGTCATCATCATCATCATCGTCATCTTCGTCATGATCATCGTCATCATGATCATTATCATCATCGTTATCGTCAGTATCATCGTCATCGTCATCGTCATCGTCATCGTCATCGTCATCACCATTGTTATCATTATCATCATCGTCTTTATTGTCATCGTTAACGTTATCATCATCATTATCATCATAATCATCATCGTCATCATCGTCATCGTTATGCTTATTTCTTTTATTATCGCTATCGTCGACACTGTCATCATCATCATCACCATTGTCACCATCATCATCATCATCGCCTTCACCGTCATCGTTATCGTCATTATCATCATTATCATCATAATCATTATCGACGTCATCGTCATCATCATAGTTGTCTCTCTTATTATCGCCATCGTCGACATCGTCATCTTTATTGTCACCATCGTCGTTATGATCGTCTTCGTCATCTTCATTGTCGTCATCGTCATTATTGTCATTGTCATCGTCATTGTCTCGTCATCGCCATCGTCATTGTCTTCGTCACCCTCATCACCTTTATGTTGATCGTCATCTTCATCATTGTCATCATCGTCGTTGTCATCGTCATAGTCATCTTTTTGTCTTCTTCATCATCCTTATCATCCTTATTATTATTATTATCATCATCATTATCATCGTAACCATCATTATTATCATTATCCTTATCATTCTTATGGTCATCATCGTCATTATCGTTATCATCATCATCGTCATCATCATCGTCATCATCATCATTATCATCATCGTTATCGTAATTATCATCATAATCGTCATCTCCCCTGTTATCGTCATCGTGATCGTCATCATCAGCACTATCGTCTTTATCATCATTATCGTCATTATTATAATCATTATCGTCATTATCGTCATCATCATCACTCTCGTCATCATCATCATATTCGTCATCATCGTCATCATCAACGTCATCATCATCGTCATTGTCATTACCATTATTATAATCGTCATCATCGTCATCATCATTATCATCAATATTATCATCATCATCATCATCGTCATCTTCGTCATCATCATCGTCATCATCATCATTATCATCATCGTTATCGTCAGTATCATCGTCATCGTCATCGTCATCACCATTGTTATCATTATCATCATCGTCTTTATTGTCATCGTTAACGTTATCATCATCATTATCATCATAATCATCATCGTCATCATCGTCATCGTTATGGTTATTTCTTTTATTATCGCCATCGTCGACACTGTCATCGTCATTATCGCCATCGTCGTCGTGATCGTCATCGTCATCTTCATTATCGTCATCGTCATCATCGTCATTGTCACGTTGCCGCCATACTCATCGTCTTCATGACCCTTATCACCTTCATGTTCATTGTCATCATCATCATTGTTATTATCGTCATCGTCATCGTCATCTTCTTGTCATTATCTCGGTCACCGTCCTCATCAATGTTGTCATGATCATCGTTGTCATGTACATCTTTTGTGTTATTATTATATTCATCATAGTCATCATCATTATCATCGTCATCATCGTCATCATCATCATCACCATTGTCACCATCATCATCATCGTCATCATTATCATCATCGTTATCGTCAGTATCATCGTCATCGTCATCGTCATCGTCATCACCATTGTTATCATTATCATCATCGTCTTTATTGTCATCGTTAACGTTATCATCATCATTATCATCATAATCATCATCGTCATCATCGTCATCGTTATGCTTATTTCTTTTATTATCGCCATCGTCGACACTGTCATCGTCATTATCGCCATCGTCGTCGTGATCGTCATCGTCATCTTCATTATCGTCATCGTCATCATCGTCATTGTCACGTTGCCGCCATATTCATCGTCTTCATCACCCTTATTACCTTCATGTTCATTGTCATTATCATCATTATCATCATAATCATCATCGTCAACATTGTCATCGTTATAGTTATTTCTTTTGTTATTGCCATCGTCGACATTGGCATCGTCATTGTCGCCATCGTCGTCGTGATCGTCATCGTCATCTTTATTATCGTCATCGTCATCATCGTCATTGTCACGTCGCCGCCATACTCATCGTCTTCATGACCCTTATCACCTTCATGTTCATTGTTATCATCATCATTGTTATTATCGTCATCGTCATCGTCATCTTCTTGTCATTATCTCGGTCACCGTCCTCATCAACGTTGTCATGATCATCGTTGTCATGTACATCTTTTGTGTTATTATTATTTTCATCATAGTCATCATCATTATCATCGTCATCATCGTCATCATTATCATCACCATTGTCACCATCATCATCATCGTCATCATTATCATCATCGTTATCGCCAGTATCATCGTCATCGTCATCGTCATCGGCATCGTCATCACTATTGTTATCATTATCATCATCGTCTTTATTGTCATCGTTAACGTTATCATCATCATTATCATCATAATCATCATCGTCATCATCGTCATCGTTATGCTTATTTCTTTTATTATCGCCATCGTCGACATTGTCATCGTCATTGTCGCCATCGTCGTCGTGATCGTCATTGTCATCTTTATTATCGTCATTGTCATCATCGTCATTGTCACGTCGCCGCCATATTCATCGTCTTCATCACCCTTATCACCTTCATGTTCATTGACATCATCATCATTGTTATTATCGTCATCGTCATCGTCATCTTCTTGTCATTATCTCGGTCACCGGCCTCATCAACGTTGTCATGATCATCGTTGTCATTAACATCTTTTTTGTTATTATTATCTTCATCATCGTCATCATCATCTTTATCATCGTCATTATCGTTTTCGTCATCGTCTTATTGTCATTGTCATCGTCATCGTCACGTCACCGCCATCATCATCGTCTTCGTCAACCTTATCACCTTCATGTTTATCGTCATCATCGTCATTGTTATCATCGTCGTCGTCATCCTTATTGTCAGTGTTATCGTCATAGTCAACTTCTTGTCGTCGTCAATGTCATAGTCATCATCCTCATCATCTTCATAATTATCATCATTATCATCATCATTAACATCGTAACCATCATTATTATTATCATCTGCATCATCCTTATTACTATCATCATCATTATTATCATTATCATCCTTATCAACATCATAGTCATCATCATTATCATCGTCATCATCGTCATCATCATCATCACCATTGTCACCATCATCATCATCATCGCCTTCACCGTCATCGTTATCGTCATTATCATCATTATCATCATAATCATTATCGACGTCATCGACATCATCATAGTTGTCTCTCTTATTATCGCCATCGTCGACATCGTCATCTTTATTGTCACCATCGTCGTTATGATCGTCTTCGTCATCTTCATTGTCGTCATCGTCATTATTGTCATTGTCAACGTCATTGTCACGTCATCGCCATCGTCATTGTCTTCGTCACCCCCATCACCTTTATGTTGATCGTCATCTTCATCATTGTCATCATCGTCGTTGTCATCGTCATAGTCATCTTTTTGTCATCTTCATCATCCTTATCATCCTTATTATTATTATTATCATCATCATTATCATGGTAACCATCATTATTATCATTATCCTTATCATTCTTATGGTCATCATCGTCATTATCGTTATCATCATCATCGTCATCATCATCGTCATCATCATCATTATCATCATGGTTATCGTAATTATTATTATCATCGTCATCTCCCCTGTTATCGTCATCGTCATCGTCATCATCAGCACTATCGTCACCCTTATCACCTTAATGTTTATCGTCATCATTATCATTGTTATCATCGTCGTCGTCATCCTCATCGTCAGTGTTATCGTTATAGTCATCTTCTTGTCGTCGTCATTGTCATAGTCATCATCCTCATCATCTTCATTATTATCATCATTATCATTGTTACTAACATCGTAAATATCATTATTATCATCATCCTCATCATCCTTATTACTATCATCATCATTATTATCAACATCATCCTTATCAACATCATAGTCATTATCATCATCATCATCATCATCGTCATCATCGTCATTATCACTATCATTATCATCGTCATTATTATCATCATCATTATTGTCATCGTCATCATCATCATCATTATAATTATCATTATCGTCAGCATCATCGTCATCGTCATTGCCATCGTCATGGTTATCGTCATCCTTATCGTCGTCATCATCATTGTCATCATCGTCGTCATTATCGTCATCGTCGTCATTATCGTCATCGTCATCTTTCTTTTCACTTTTATCATTATCGTCATCATCATTATCATCGTCATTGTCATCGTCCTCATCGTCAACGTCATCGTCACAGTTACGGTTATCTTCTTTGTTATTGCCATCGTTGTTATCGTCATCGCCATTGTTTTCATAGATATCGTCATCGTCATGGTCTTCGTCGTCATCATCATCTTCATCATCGTCGACATTATCGCCACTGTCATCTTTCTTGTCACTATTATTGTCATCGTCATCATCATCATCATCTTCATTGCTATCATCGTCATCGTCATCGTCATCCTCATTATCGTCATCATCATCGTTATCCTCATTATCATCATCGTCATTGTCATGTTCTTGGTCACGTCACCGTCATCGTCATCGTCACCCTCATCATCTTCATTGTCATCGTTATTCTTATTGTCATCCTCTTCGTCCTGTTTGCGTCATCGCAACCGTCGCTCTCGTTATGGTCATGGTCATCGTCCTCATCAACGTTGTCATGATCATCGTTGTCATCAACATCTTTCTTGTTTTTATCATCTTCATTATCGTCATCATCATCATCATCATCATCGTGATCAGCATCATCATCCTTGTCATTATCGTTATCGTCATCGTCATTATTGTCATCGTCAGCTTTCTAATCATTAACGTCACCGTCGTCATCGACATCATCACCAGTGTTATCTTCATTGTCGTCATTGTTGTCATCGTCATGGTCGTCGCCGTCGTCATCCTCATCGTTGTCGTCGTGATCATCGTCGTCATCATGGTTATCGTCATCGTCATTGTCATTATTCTCTTCGTCATCGTCATTGTCATCATTTTCCTCGTAATCGTCATTGTTATCATTTTCCTCGTCATTGATATCGTTATCATCGTCATCGTCATGGTTATCGTCATGGTCATCGTCGTTGTATTTCCGCTTTTTCTGTGCTATTTATTCCTTATATATTTTTTTGCATGTTTTCATTTTAGACATTCTTCTTCTCTCTTACTTCTTTGCACTCAACGGAATTAATTGAAACTGGCTTTTTTTATCTAAAATTTTTGGCTCTCGAATAGCAATACGTGGAATTTCTTTCATCATTTTATGAGTACTCACGGTGAGAGCATATTTTCTCAATTGTACCGAGAAGTCTTCAATGGTGCTAGTTTTATAAAGTAAATCTGATTTTTCTTAAATACTGTAACTTATTTCTTCATAAAGATCTTCTCCCGCCAGGAAAATTATTTCCGAATCAATAGTTTCTCCAATTGGGCATTTTTTACAGTTTTCCAGGAGACATTTAATATCATTTTTAAAGCAAAATAAATAAGAAAATATATTTGATTCAATTTTTGAAATGTCATATTTATTGTTTGTATTATAGTCTTTTAAAGCTATCAACATAAGTACTAAATTTTCGCAATAAATACAAAGACGTATCATTATTATTAATAGTCATTGCAAAACCTAATCTAATAGGAAACTGTTTTCTTTGCATGTTAAAAGGGATATCTTCTTTAGATGGAGATAAAATTATTCTTGGAATAAAAACTAATTTACCTTTGTTTTTTCCACTTGCCAATTCAGCTTGGATAGAATATCTTAGTAGGTTTTTTACTATTAACCTTGTCCCGTCACAATGTCCCTCATTTACATTCAAATTTCTCAAAAGAATTATAATAGCTCCTACTTTTAAATGTAATTTATGTGGTGAAAGTCCATTAGAAATTAACATATTTAAAAATTCTGTAGGTAATATAACACCTAAATTTTCTTTGTTATCATCTTCGGCTGTATCAATACTTAAATATTCAACATAGTCTCCTTCTATTATATTTAAAATGTCGTTATTGATTTGAATAACATCATTATTTTTAGGAGATAAAATAACTTTATCTATTAGATTTTCACTATTTATTTTTATTTTATTTCCAAATATTTCTTCGACAAGATGTTAATAACCTAAATTTAACCGAATTTTCTATAATATTAAAATGTTTTCCATTTCGAACTATTGGTAATGTTTGCCTAAAATCTCCTGATACAATTACAGTTTTATCACCTAAGAGTTGGTGTTGTTCATCGCATAAATCTTGAAAAAGACGATCAACTGCCTCAAAAGCAAATTTAGAAGTCATAGATATTTTATCCCAAATTATTATTTGTGTTTCCTTTAATTTTTTTCCTTTTGCAGGGTTAGGCTTAACATTACATGTTGTGCAATCTGTTATATTCAACGGTAGTTTAAATGTTGCGTGCACTGTTTTTCCATCAATCAATGGATTCGCTGCTATACCTATCCAAGCAACACATAAGTAACATATATTATGATATTTAAAATAAGCTATGAAAAATGTTAAGTAAATAACTTTTTCCTGCTCCACCTGGTCCATCAATAAAAATAAATTTTTGTTTATTTTGATTTATACTTTTTATAGTAGAGTCAAATATTTGTCTTTGTTTTTCTTTTAAGGCATTTATTTTTGTTTCCAATTCATTTAGAATATAATCATTATAATTTAAAATTGTTTCATCATCATTATCTTCTATGTATGTGCTTATGTTAGGTAAATTAAAATCATTTAAAGAAAATCCATTGATATGTAAATTATTTTGAATAACGTTCAATATTTCGCCTATATCTTTTTCATATTTAGGATGATAAAACTTATCTTTATATTATTTGTATAAATCTCGTGCATTTATGAGATTGTGAAAAATGCAAATAAAACCGAATAATTCACAAAGAGCATGAGGGAATTATGTTAATGATGCTTCCTCTAAACATCGGTCCCATTCTTTATCTTCATTAATTAATTGTTTAGCTTTAGCTGCTTCATAAAACGAAGTATATATTACATTATTAATAGTACGTAAATCTTCAAAAGATGTGGCGCCTTTAACATGTAATAGTAATAATCTAAAAAAGTAGCATTCTCTATCTTTTGGATTTACCAAATACATTCTACCAAGTATTGGTTTCCTTATTTTTTTTCTTCTATTCCACTTTTTTAGTTTTCCATCAAATGTATAAAAATGCGGTATTTCTGTATACAAGTAATCTCGAGCTTCTAAAACTTCTCGATTCAATTCGAAATATGCTGTTATTGTTGTTCCCACATTTTTCTGCATGATCGTTTCTTCTTTTCCTTCTTTGAAAAATACATTTTGTTGATTTTCTTCATGAACGCTTAGTCTTTTTATAGTATGTGAAATAACATGTAAAAGATATTCTAATAATCTGTGCATTGCTTCAGGCGGACATAAATATCGTGTATTTATGTATTGTTGTATTTCATTATATTCATATTCAACATTTTCATTATTGTCATTTAGAAAAGTATCTTTCTTTTCTGTTTGGAAATCAACATTCACTTCGCGTATTCTAATGTATGCACAATCATGACCTTTATAACAATATTTAAATAAATATTTAATGCATTGTACAGTGGAACATACTTCTACGTTTATACAGTACCGGGCAATAATTTTGAGCAGATTATCAAATTTTTGCTCCGACTTTGAAAAAGTGTATCTTCTTCAATTTTCATCCTAGAAAAAATTTTAAAAAAGCATTTTAAAATATTCTTTAAATGCTTTGTTTTAAGCTTACTCACATTTTTTTAACGATATTAAAAAAAAAAATAATCGCTTAGGCAATTTTGAAATTTTTTTCATTTTTGCATTTTTCTTTAATCAGCTGTAGTTTTTTAAATAATTGAGCTAGAAAAAATTTGAAAAAAGATTTGGAATGGTCTTCAAAAATGCTATTTGCAGTTTTTCTTACAAAAATTTTTTATCATTTTTTGTCAAGTTTTAAGCATATAAAGTTATTGATCTAATACTTTTGCAGTTGTAAAAAACACTTCAATAGTAAGTAGAAAATAATCGCTGGTGCAAAACTTTTGATTTCTATGATATAATTTTTGCAAAATAAATCTTTTTGTTATTTCATACTTTATTATGTTTTATTATTAATAATGAATAGTTATAATTTCCTACTAAAATTAAATCACTACTTCACCAGCGATTATTTTCTACTTGCTATTGAAGTGTTTTTTACAACTGCAAAAGTATTAGATCGATAACTTTATATGATTAAAACTTGACAAAAAATAATTAAAAATTTTTTGTAAAAATAGCTGCAAATAGCATTTTTGAAGACCATTCCAAATCTTTTTTCAAATTCTTTCTAGCTCAATTATTTAAAAAACTACAGCTGATTGAAGAAAAATGCAAAAATGAAAAAAATTTCAAAATTGCCAAAGTGATTACTTTTTTTTTTAATATCGTTAAAAAAATGTGAGTAAGCTTAAAACAAAGCATTTAAAGAATATTTTAAAATGCTTTTTTTAAATTTTTTCTAGGATGAAAATTGAAGAAGATACACTTTTTCAAAGTCGGAGCAAAAATTTGATAACCTGCTCAAAATTATTGCCCGGTACTGTATGTGCATTAAATTTTAATAATAAGTAAGGATTATAAGGAACAACGAATCCATTATCTGCTACTCTTTCTGTAAATTTATTCTTAAAAATTATTTTGACGCCATTATTTTTACGTTTGTATAATGGATAGCCATTAGATTAAAATACTGTTGAATCATTAAATTTTTTGGGGAAACTTTTTGTACATTATTTCGTATTTTTATCCATACATGGACAATTTATAGTTTGCATACCACAGGGACCGTGTATTATAAATTGTTTAACAATACTATATAATTTCAGATAAATATCTTTATTTGGGATTTCTGCACTTATTATTTCATCAACTTTTTCGAGAGTCTTAATTTTATCATTTTTATCTAAGAATAATAACATATGCATATGTGGTAATCCTCGTTTTTGAAATTCAATTACGTAACTATACGCAACACATTTTTCAAATATTCCTCTTCTACTTACTAAGGGTGTGTTCCGAAATTGCTGACAGTACTGGCCAGTAACCCAAGTGGCAACCGCGCAATAAATTTTAGCGGTTTATTTAAATCAACGAATTTAATTAAAATATTAAATTCATAAAATTTAATTGCATAATCATATATTATGATTGATTATACTATTTATTATATTTTATTATATTATATTTTCACAAATTTTCTTTAATTCGATCATCAACCCAGTAATCAGCCGATTTTTATTTGCATATGCTCTACTGATGTAACTCAACAGCTAACAGCTCGCTATAAATTAAACTCTAAAATAAAAATGAAAATATAATAAAGTAAAATAATAGTAATTAATAATCTAACGAAACAATATTTTTTTAATAATTTTACTATAATAATATAATAAAATTTTATGAATTGAATTTGTTGATTCAAATAAACCGCTAAAATTTATTGCGCGGTTGCCACTTATGTTACTGGCCAGTACTGTCAGCAATTTCGGAACATACCCATTATCTTTAAATTCTTCCACTTTTTGATGAAATACTTTTGTTACAATATCCGGCCTATCTATTGAATTTTCATAATTTTCCAAGTTTTCAATTATTTCTTTCCAATGTGGATTACACGTTATAGTTAAAAAAAGGTCAGGTCTACCATGATAATTTACAAGTGTCATCGAGTCCATGTAATTTTGTTTCATAAATCGTGGACTGGCTGTAAAATTTGATGGTAATATGACCATTTTTCCAATTTTTGACGATTCTAATTCTTTTTTGTTATGTAAATAGTCTATTACTCCTTTGTAACAATCACTTCTTAATATATTTTGATTTTTTCGTATAAAATATAATCTAGAGGTTTCAACTTTTACAAATGCATCAATGATTGCCTGATGAGATATTTTTCCCAAATTGAGGTATGGATTAAATTCATTTCTAATACTAAATCTATAATTATGAAATTGCAAAATTGAAATATCAGTTTTTCCCAATTTACTTTTTATATTTGGCATCTATCCATAACCACCATTAGGATAAATTAGCGAATATGTCATAGGATCTTTATGTTTGCTAATTGTTGGTATACTAATTGGTTTTTCATACTTAGAGTAAATGACAATATCACGTTCGATAGGAGGAAGATCATCTTTTCCAACATATACTATCGCGACTTTATTACAGGTAGGTACATTATATCTATTTTCATCCAAATTGTTATTGCGGACAATAGACATTGTAACTGTTCTTGGAGGACAATTGATTTTTGCACATCGTTGTAGTTCTTCTTTTTCTACTTCATGCATCATTTTATAGGCTTTTGCTTAAGGGTTAATGTTTCTTATCAAATTATCTAATTCTTTTAATAATACTAAATTTGTATTGAATTTATTACGTTCAATCGTTGCAATTTCATTATCTAAAACATAATTGTCCATATTTACGTGCTTCATCGTTATTATGATGCAAAGCATACACATTATGATAAATTTTTCTACATATTTTCATAACTTGAGGTCCTTTACCTGTCAATTTATCAAAATTAGCACCAAAACTTGCGAACGCTAAAGCATTATTGTATAATCTTACATTTTGTCGAAAATCAATACTTTCTTTTGTACGTTCGGTTGCTAAAAGTTTTAATCGTTCTGGGTAAGGAGGATTGTCTAACGATTCCACCTTACCTTTATGACAACAATTGGAGAAATCTTTACTGTTATTATATCCGAAAGCAAAATGCTTTGCATTACAATAAATACATGTATGTGTCATGGAGCCAATGTAATTTTCAGATATAACATTTTCTTTAAAATATATATTTGCAATACAACCAATGAGTTTAGAATTACTCTCTTCTGCTAGAACTTTTTCATTCAATTTCTTTAATTGTTTTCCTATTATGTCCTTAATTTTATCTTTTTTTTTTTGTTTATCATGACATTATCATTGTTCTTCTTCTCTCTTTTTATTGGCCTTTTCCAGACTTTTTATTGTCTATATGATAGGCCATCATCTGGTAATTTTATTATTTTGATTTTTTAGTTTTTGCCCAGTGGGACTTTTTTATATTTTTGTATTTTGCCCATTGGGACTTTTTGTATGTTTTTGTGTTTTTCGGGTTTATTCCCTCGGAAAAACTTCGAAAATTATTTTTTCTAATTTTTCCTAGGGAATCAAACCCCGATCCACTGGGACGCAAGGTCAGTTGATTTTTACAACTGCACTTTTTCATCCCTTAGCGACGGAGCTCGTAAGTGTGTACTGTGTACAAAGCACATGTGACAGAGGTGCTCGTTTGAAAAACAGCCGAGAGCAGGATTCGATCTCGGTTCCCCAAGAATACGAATCCAACGCTCCTACCGACTGTGCCACAGACCGGCTATTATCATTGTTATTACAAACATTATTATTATTTTCAATATAATAATTAATGTCTTCAATTTTCAATCGTTTACACTTTATAAATAACGTTTTTAATTGATAAGAATCATATTTATATTTTCGCTTTCTCTCATCTGTTGGTTTATGCATTCCAATATTATAATTAAAATGTTGAAATTGGTAAAAATCATTATTCATTTGCGTTTTGTCAATAACATCTGAAATTTCCAATTGTTGACCGTCAATTTTTTCAATTATTTCCATTTTATCATATTCAACATAATGTTCATTTTTTAATTTTCTATAAGTTTTTCCTTTGCGTAATGCTTCTTTTTCACGTAGCTGTTTCAATTCATCAGTACTTATATTTTGAATCAATTTTACTTTTGCTATTCTATTCTCTTCTAATATTTTTTCATATTTATGTGATTTTTTTTTAAATTTTATATAAGCTTCTTTCTTTCGTGAAGCCTCACTTCCTCGTATTTGTTCCAATTCACTATATCTTTTTTTTCCCTTTGATTCCATTTTGGTTTTTTATTATTTTTTAATTTTTCTATATATTTATTTGGTTCAGAATCTTTCAATTTTATATAAGCTTCTTTCTTACGTGAAGCCTCACTCGCACGTATTTGTTCCAATTCATCATTACTTTTTTTTTCTTTGGATTTCATTTTGGTTTTCTTAGTATTTTTTAACTTTTCTATACATTTAGTTGGTTCAGAATCTTTTAATTTTATATAAGCTTCTTTCTTACGTGAAGCCTCATTCGCACGTATTTGTTCCAATTCATCATTACTTTTTTTTTCCTTGGATTCCATTTTGATTTTCTTAGTATTTTTTAACTTTTGTATATGTTTATTTCGTTCAGAATCTTTTAATTTCATATAATCTTTTTTCTTACGTGAAGCCTCATTCGCACGTATTTGTTCCAATTCATCATTACTTTTTTTTTCCTTGGATCCCATATTGTTTTTTTTAGTATTTTTTAACTTCTCTATATATTTATTTGGTTCAGAATCTCTTAATTTTATATAAGCTTCTTTCTTACGTGAAGCCTCATCAGAACGTATTTGTTTTAATTGATTATTACTTTTCATTTTCTTGAATTCTAATTTCGTTTTCTTAGTATTTCTAACATTTCTTTATATTTATTTGGTTGTTCCATTTTCATTCTCAAATAAGCTTTTTTCTTTCGAAAAGCATCATTGACACGTTTTTGTTCAAATTTTTTATTTTTTTTTTCCTGCATTTTTGTAATTTTCTGTTTCATTGCATTCTTTCGATATTTATTCGATTTTTCTGTCACCTTTTTCTTAATCAATTTTGTTATACATGAAGATTCCTTGTTATCTATTTCTTTTAATTCTTTTCTTTCTTGATTTGATTCAATCTCATTATTCCTAATTTTATCATCGTTATAATTTATGCTAATATCATCAAAATTCATTAAATAATCATTTTGTCTTAAAAAATTTTTTTCTGAAGAGTCATCGTCAATTTCCATTGGAATTATTTCAAGATTAGAATCTTTTGGTTTGCAATACATTTGCATCATTTTTTTTTCTTCTGCTAATAACTGCATTTGTAATTTTTTTTTCAAGAAGTTCAATCTCAGCGTTATCTAAATTTAATGGTATTTTATTTAAACAAGGTTCATGACAAAAACTTCTTATCATGTCCGGTGGATTATTGTAATTGATAGTTGCATTATTATAATTATGTAAAATTGCAAACATTGTTATTTGCTGTGTTTCAAAAATATTTCAATAAATGTAATCGCATTTGGGAAATATTGTATTTGAAGCAACATAGACATAAATTGTAAAGTATTGAAACAGCAGTAGTATATGGGGGATTATAGGTAAAAATGGCGGCCATGAAATTCAGGGGGAATATAGGGAAAAGATTGTTGGCGCCTAAGCTCGAGCGTATACGAGTAAAAGCGAAACAACCCGAAGTGGAGGGGACGCCGTAAGAAAAATTTTTTGGAGATGCGAGGTGTCTGTCAGGTAAGCGTTGAAAAGGTATAGAGGGAAAAATCACTGACGCCTGATTTTATGAGTATATAGAACGGAGTTCCAAGAAAATTCTTGAGCAAAACAAAAGCGTCTGATTGATGGTTTATAAGGGTGTTAGATATTTGAATGTTGTTTTTAAAATACTTGTTTGGTAATGAAAAAATTTCGAATTGTCAGGTTGAACGCATTTATACTAATATAGAAGGAATTTGTATACAGCAAATTTTATTATTATGACTGATTATAACAGATACTAAATATGATTTTACGAGAATTAAATATAAAATATTTTTACATACATTTTTCATTATTTACATAAAAATATAAATAATGAAATAAGTTTAAGGTTATTAATTTAAAATAAGTCATTCAAGTAGAACTCTAAATATATATAATCTTTATACTGAATAGAGAATTATGTTTTAAAATGCTTAAATAAATATGATTTATTGAGGAAATGGGTTTGGTTATTGAAGAAATGGTTGAATAAATTGAGTGAAACAATATCTTTATTTTTACGTAATATATGTTGTATTATGTCTTTAAAATTTTACATATTTTTATAATTGTCTAATATTTATAACGAATTAAGTTTCGATATAACAGATGTCGATATGAAGTTTAAATGTAACGCAGTTAACTCATTATAAATAATATTATAATAATGTTTAATGAAGTCATTTTCCAGACCAGCAGATGTTTTATTTTTTATTTTTTCAGATTGTGAATTTATATAATGTTTGACGAAAACCTCTGTTTTTGGTAAAATAGTATTTTCTGAGAAAATTTCGCATATTTCGTCAATAATAGTTTTATTACACGCCGAAACTGTTGTTACAATTTTATTATTAATATTTATACATTCTTCAATACACGCCAACAATTGTAAAATACCTTCAAAGCTTGTTTTTTGTAGAACAATAGCGGGTGTATATAGTTTCTTCTTTTTTGGTAACACAACTTGACTTTCTTGATTATCAGAAAATGTTGATATGTTTTCTATATCTTCTTTATCCAAAATTATTGCCTTGGAATTATATGCTGTGGTATATGAGAGCGTTATTCCATTGAAAGTAATTTTCTCATTTTCGACCATAGATTTCTCATTGTTGAAATAAGAACTTATACTTTTGAAATGCGTTTTAAAAGTCTCCCACGCCTCAAGCGTAAATGTAATGCCAAAAAATGTTTGATTGATTATTTTAATCACACACTCAAATGTTTCATCTTTTTGAGGTGATAAGCCGATCATAATTTTCTTCGTACACGATGTGTTTAACGGGTAAACACTTGAATGTAATAGATAAGTTCCCGCTTCTTCTCTTGAGTTATACGATGCCATTTTAATACGTTTTGTTATTTGAAAATTTGCAACTTCACTATTCATTTTAGAAAAATAAATTTTGTTTTGTACAGGAAATGTATTAAAGAATAATTACAAAGGTCGACTGAATGAAATACTATATGATGTTTTAGGTGCATAAGCTTTTAACTGTATGATGTCAGTATACGAATTTCAGGCGTTTAAATACTGAGCTCTGTTATATTTTGTATGTAGAAGTAGGATAAGAAAATGAGAAAATAAGAGTGAAAGTGAATGAGTAATAAGCGAAAATCAAAGAAAAAACGTAAAATCTATTGATTTCTATAAGGTAAAAATCATATGCTATTTTGTATAGAAACATTAATGATCTTATGAGTCATTCTTGAAACCATACACAAATTCATAAGGTGTTTTTGTTTTTGAGTAAACATATTAAGCGTTCTATAGAGTAACAAAAGAGAGTAATAAAAAGTCATTAGAACTACCTTAATGGATGAAAAGGTATCAATGGTTATTGAGGTAGCATACGTAGGTAAGTAAAACTGTAAATTTTGAAAAACTGAAGACAATAGAAATTTCTTTTATTTTTAGTAATGAAAATTTTAAAGCAGAGTATTGTATATGAAAATTATGATATAATAGTTACAGTAGTAGGAAAAAGAAAATTTGAAAATGAAAAAGTAGGTATAATAACAAATAGTTTAAAGAAATGCGATCATTTCTAGTTTAGACATCAACGCAGTGAAATATTTTTCTGTGTTATTTCTAATACACTGTTTAACTCCAAAAAGTTGAATATTTCAGTTATTAATAATCTAATAAAATATTTACAATTATTTCAACGAAGTAGTAAAAACGTGTATTTTGTAGATTCGAAAAAAACATTTTTAACTCTAATATTATTACGGTGTTCTCAGTTTTTGATAATTATAAAACTAAAAAAATGGATTTAACAGGCTCTATAATTTTTAAAATTTACACTGCTGTATTAGAGCGTTTATTGGAAGACAATCCAGAAATAGTGAGTGTCAAAATACTGGTTAGTCGTGAAAGTTGTCAATTAAGAAAATTAAATAGCCTGTTTAAAACTTTTTGTAAACTTAATGTTAACCGCAGAAAAATTGCGAATGAGCGTAGAAAATTTATAACTAGTGCAGTAGATATATTTACTAAGTTTATAAGATCTCAAAGTTTATCGTTTTTATGTAAATCATTCCGCCGAGGAGATTTTCATGATGACTTAAGAGCGATAACTATTTTAGTGAATGAAATAAAAAGAAGACGAGCCCAAGAGGACCCTGATGTGCAGGTTATACTATTGACATACAACGAAATGATAGAAGGTAAGATATTTAAGTTATTAGATTTATTTATTTGTATAGATATACATATGTATGTTTTATTCAGCATTATATTTAAATTTTTTCAAACTTATTTTAATTTTTCCTTTTAAAAAAGTCACAAATCATTAAAGAAAATAAGAATTGGAATCTTTGATTATTTAGGCGAGAGAAAGAGAGACAGAGAGAGAGAGAGATAGATATTTTAGATAGATATTTAAATTTATTAACTGTACATTATGTTGTACAACAAAAATAATACAAATTCGTAAGTATATATATATAAAATGAGATACTAAGTAAAAATATAATTAAAATAATGATACAGTAATTAAAATAATTAAAGCCTAGCTCGGAGCAGAGGCTCATTCTCAAGGGAAAGGTAGTGCGAATATGTTGATGCCTTGAATAATG
The DNA here is from genome assembly GCA_017163975.1 of Anastatus disparis. Classification (NCBI taxonomy): domain Eukaryota; kingdom Metazoa; phylum Arthropoda; class Insecta; order Hymenoptera; family Eupelmidae; genus Anastatus; species Anastatus disparis. The sequence continues at coordinate 3,597,826 of JAFFSR010000302.1, forward strand.
CCAACGATGAAGAATCTCTTAAAGATGATGGTAGACCGTTCCATAGTTGCGATGACACAACCAGGAACGATCTTTGGTGATACTCGGTAGATGAAAAAGGAATGGTTAACGGTCTCACATCACCCCTCAGTGTCCTCACAGGCCGGCTCCACAAATATCTAGAATAAAGATATGAAGGTGAGCATGACAAAAACATTTTATATAAGAAGGTAGTAGCGAAGTAGTTTCTTCTACCCAAAGTGGATAACCAGCCTAGAGAGGACCTATAAACAGAGATGTGCTCGCGCCTACTTACACCATAGATGTAACGAATACCAGAGTTTACAACCCTTTGAAGCCTCAGATCGAGTTCAGCAGAAAGGTCAATATAGACCAAACAACAGTAATCAAGTAAAGGAAACAGCGAAGAACGGATAAGATGCTTACGTAGTGCAATGGTGGTACTTTTTCGAAAGAAATTTAATCTATAGAGCAATGAGTGACTCCTGTTACACACATGCGCAATTTGATCCTTCCAGTTTAACTTACTATCAAGCCATACACCAAGACTACGAACAGAAGATTCAAACTTAATAAGATCACCGTTTATTGGAACACCAGTGATGTGTAATGAGGGCAGCATATTGACATAGAAATAAGATCCAATAATAATAGCCTTTGTTTTGCTCACATTTAATTTCAGATGATTTTTTGTCGCCCAGTTAACAATACTGACAGCTTGATCACTCATGAGAGCAGTAACAGAAGCCAACTTAGCAATTGGGAAGTGAATGTACACCTGAAGATCATCAGCATAGATAAGATGCTGCACATCGGCATGGAAGTCAGCAGCCACATCATTGATGCATATAGAAAACAACAGTGGACCAAGGACAGAGCCCTGGGGAACACCAGTATTTAATGTTACATAGTCAGATGCATTACCATCTGCATCAATAACAGCCTGCTGTCTCTCAGAGAGATAAGACGCAAACCAACGCACAACTGAATGCGAGATGTCAAGAGAAGACATTTTTCTGAGCAGAGAGACATGGCATACCGTATCAAATGCCTTGCTGAAATCAAATAGCAACAGCAACGTCACATAGCGTCTGTCCATATTGCGTCTAATGTCCTCAGTTAGTTTCAGTAGTGCGGTCTGAGTACTATGTCCAGTTCGAAATCCAGTCTGATAAGGGTCCAGTAGCTGTCGTATAGTCAGGTAATTGTAGAGTTGATCATGGACTAGACGTTCAAGAACCTTGGACATAAAAGATAATAAAGAAATTGGCCTAATGTCACCAAAAGCTTGAGGAGAGGAGATTTTGTTTATTGTAGTGACCAGTGAGATCTTCCAGCATGAAGGAAATAAGGATTCACGCAATGAGTCGTTATAAATACGACATAACAAAGGCCCAATGACCGGAAATGCCGCACGGACAAAAGATTGAGGAACAGCATCAAACCCTCTGGCCTGTGAAGTTGAATGACAAACAGCCATCCATACCTCCTCCAAAGTAACTGGATTAAACTTAAACATGGGTTTAAGTGGTTCATCTAGAGCAAGTGTATTCATGTAATCAGAAATGGAGGGGACCAGAGGATCAAACGCAACACCACCAAAATACTGATTCAAATCATTAATTGAAAAAGAATGTCGAGAGTCACTACTGCTGGAGCATACGCCCAGGTTCTTGAGTTCTTTCCAGATCTGTCTTGCGTCAGTAATCTTAGATAGTCTGTCGTGGTAATACAGTAATTTAGCTGATTCGATGCATGAATGGGCCCGATCTCGAGCATCTCTATAACATATAAGATCAGCACGCAGCCTAGTACGTTTGAAGCGTCTGTAATGCCTATCTCTCTCAGAGATTAAGCGGTGATGCTCAGAGGTAAACCACGGACCATGACTCTTGCTCTGTCGAACACGCCTAACAGGCACAAACCGTGAGATAGCTTCATTAAGATGAGTGTAAAGACATTCAAGGCGAGCCAAAAGAGAAGAGTCACCGCTACACACAGCACAATTCAGCGATCGAAAATAATCAAGAATAGCAGCCTCATCAACCGCTTTATAATCATGATAAGTAAAATTATTAAGTGTAGGCCTAGAGAGAGACGACTTCACAGTCGCAGCAATAAAATCATGTCCGTCAATAAATGGTACATCAGTCTTCCAATAATCAAGCAGTAAGTCATTGGCATCGACAAGGCACAAGTCGAGCCACGTATCAGAGGAATAAGTATGATGCGTAGGTCCATAAGGCACTGAAAAAAGTGCATTTTCCTTAATAAGGCTCAAAAATGGAGCGTGAGGTGGTCTATAAACAACACCAACGAAAATGGGTGGAGCCAAGTCAGATGAGTTGACCTCACAGAAGAGATACTCAGGTAAACCAGGCTTACCACTCCAGCTTCCAGAGGATGAACAGAGACGCACAGAAGTGAGAGAGTAGTGTACAAATAAAGCAACACCACCTCCCCTGGTGTTACGATCCTGTTTATAAAGCACATACCCATCAAGAGCAATCAAAGAATCACAAACTATCTGGCCCAGTTTGGTCTCAGTAACAGCTATTACGTGGAAATAAGGGCGAGAAGCCAAAAAGAGTCTAATCATCTCAATGTGCGCTCTAATAGAGTTGGCATTGAAATGACAAACTCTGAGACCATCCTTAGTAGTGAAATGATCATGAATGACCGATGAAATAGTATTGTTAGAAGGAAGAAGTGTGTTAGAGTGAGAAGGAAGAGAGAATGAGCTTACCCCAGTGTCAGTTGTTAAGTGGTTACATCGTCGTTGGCTGATATCAATGAGAGCTTTGCTAAAAAAGCATCCAAGTCGTCATCCGATGCAACACGAATGGCTGCATCCTCCTTCTTCCTTCTGACGAAGATCTTACCATCACGCACAAATGTAAGGAAGTTGTACTTCTTATCTTTGGCCTTCCTGAGCACTCTTAACTTCAGTTGGTGCAATGAGTGTGGCAGATATTCATTGATGTTGATCAAGGAAGGAGTAAGTGTTTCCACTGATAAAGTTCCCTGCAAAAGGTCACTCCTGATCTTTGAGGTATGAAGGCTACCCATCCTGATCTTTGCTCCGATGACAGATCGCGCCAAAGAGGCACTCTTCATAGTGACGAGCAATGGCGTCGTAAGCAGCGGAGGACCACCTTGAGATGTTGTTGCAGAAGGAGCAGTACTATCATCAGTACTACGAGCTGTAGCAGGTCGCGACAAAGGTCGAACCGAAACAATGTCACTGAGAGCAAAACCAGAATTAAGAGAAGCCAATACAGCAAAGACACCGCTCTTCAGATCGTTAAATTCATTAGGAACCAGGCCTCCAAACACCAAGTCTGATGCACGCTCAAGACGCTGCTGGCCAGCTGCCAAAACATCACACTGTTGCCGTAAAGATTTATTGAGCTTGTCCAATTCCTGTAGTTTAGCAGCCATAGGGTCAGATAATGCCCGATCAGGCACAACAGAGAGAGATTCCTCCAGCTTCGCCTTAAGCTCCCGATAATCCTGACAAACCTTGTCAAGCCTTGCCTCAGCTGCTCCACAACGTTCCTCACATGCCACAGCAATACCATCCACTCGCGTCTCCAAACCTGTAAATCTCCCATCCAGTGTCAATAGTTGAGTGCCGATATTGTTGATCTTGGTATCCATATCATCCAGCTTATCTAATTTCTCCATCTTCTTCAATATAGAAGACAAAAGTTCATTTGTTTGTAGCGCAGGTAGTGTCGGAGTTGGAGTACGCGGCAGAGACAGAGAAGCTGAGACATCACTCATAGAACCCACAGAACTAGAACGTGATCGACTGCAATCAGGATTTGCAGCTGCTATGCAAAAGTTACATACCTTTACTTGTTGGTCATTATTATCTCTGACTAAGAGCAATTTGGTACAAGAGCTGTGATAGGTCTTGCCACAGCGACCACAAAGCTGAGGCTTAGATGCAGCACTAAAGTTTTTAAAACAGAGACCACACTGATTAGACATAGTGACCTCCAAGATAGAAATAGCTCAATCAAACGAATCTTAAATTTTAATTTTAAATTTGGTGCCAGTTGTATATTTAAAAGTAGATAAGCAGCTTAATAAATGCACTCTGAGTTGCTTCTAAGTTTCAGTTGCTGTAAGTGGAAAAGCAGCTTAATAAATGCACTCTGAGTTGTTTCTAAGTTTCAGTTATTGGAAGTGGAAAAGCAGCTTAACAAATGCACTCTGAGTTGCTTCCAAGTTTCAGTTATTGTAAGTGGAAAAGCGGCTTAATTTGTACAGAGTAAGATTCGTTTGACTGTGATTAGAGAGAGCACAAGATAATAGTGGAAAAGCGCCTTAACTGGAGAAATTACCATCAGGTATCACATAGACGGGCAAAGATGCCAATATACAGGTCATCCAAGGGATGGAGCCACCAGCACTAAGCAAATAAGAATCCTCTTGTGGTAGATGATTGCACCAAAAAGATTGAGGTTATGTTGTAGACAATACTTAAAACCAGTTGCAGTACAACTGCATACAATATACTGCACTATTGTAATATACAGCAATTAAATCAAACATGCAGCGAATTCCACGTTGTTACCACTAGATTCTATCAAAAGAACAGTGAAGTTAGTGTATACGTTATCCAAGAGATGGCGCCATCAGCGTTAAAAAATATGATCCCTCTTGCAGTATGTAATTGCGCCAAAAAAGAATAAGGTTATGTTACAATTAAAAATAAAACTAATTGCAATGCAATTGTGCACAATATAATGCACTTAAAACAACACTCAACAACACAAGCAGGCCCACAGCAACTTTCTCAGGCAGCAGCAGAGTCCACAGCAGTGTCAGAGATAAAAGCAGGTTGATGTTGAGAGACTGCACTTTCACAGTAAGAAACCGTCCAGAGTCCAATATGCAATTGCAAAAATGCAAATGAATGAGGCCAACACTCTCGGACTCCAAGTAGGACGATTCCTGCAAAAAATTCCACTCCGCAAAGTGAAAAAATGCTGTTTAAATAAGTTTCAAGAGGAGCGAAAAAAAAATACGTATGGCGCTACTTACGGCAAGAGAGAGAGAGAGAGAGAGAGAGAGAGAGAGAGAGAGAGAGAGAGAGAGAGAGAGAGAGAGAGAGAGATATGAGAGAAAGATACGCACCTTAAGTTATATATATATATATATATATATATATATATATATATATATATATATATATATATATATATATATATATATACATATATGAATACTTAGTATTTAAATAATAATAAATATTACGAACCTCGTAAATAAAAAGTATCACATATAAATATTTAATTTTTACTTGTTTATTTTTAAAACTAAATAAATAAATATGATGTACAAAAATACATTAAAATGCAACTTTTTAGATTCTACCAACAGTCAAAATGATAGTGAAATAAATCAAACTCTGCAGGCTATACTGTTCAAACAATTTTAATAAATTGACAACGTTTCAGTTACATCACAGTAACCCTTCTCAAGTCACTACAAAACAAAAAAAAAAAACAAAATCAAAATTAGAATTAACAATACAAAACTTAAGAACACAATAAAGAATTTCTTTTTACAAAAACCTTATTAGTCATGAATCGTTAAAATTTTTAAACTATAGAATGATAGTTCGTCAAACCTATCTTCATGACGAACAGCACAAAACTAAAGGTGTACATCAAAACGCAAATATAAACAAGCAACGAACAATGTATATAAATAATTTAACACACTTACAATAACCCATGTAAAAGTTCTTTAAAAACCGACTTTAAATTATGCGTATCAAATATAGCATTCACATTCTTAAATCTATTAATAAAAATCATTTCAGATACAATGCGTCTTTTATATAAAAACTCAACATCCAAAATTTTAACATTGTCAACATTTAAATCAAAGCGATGTCCCGTTTTATTCGTATGTTTAACTAAAGCTGAGGTACATCTACCATGTTTACAATCAGATACATGTTCGCAAATTCTTCTTTCTAAGATTCTACCTGACTGTCCTACATAAGACTTATAGCAACCAGTACAATCAATTTTGTAAACTATACACGACTTTTTTCGCTTTGGAATGACATCCTTGCCCAAACAATTCAAAACTGCCTAATTTATTACAACATTTGAAAACAATCTTTATATTATAATTTTTAGCTATTTTTTGTATGATACCCTCCAAATGCTTTATAAACGGTAATACAATAAAACCGACATTTAATTCATTATTAATTTTATAATTATTATTAATTAAGGTATGACTATTAATTTTATCAATTCTAACATTAATATATTTTCTAATAAAATCAATTGGATAAGAATTAGCAAGTAAAATAGAATAAACATAATTTAAATTTTGTTTATGAAACGACGGGTCTGAAAGCTTTATTGCTTTGTCTACCAAAGTATAAACAATAGCTACCTTCTGTGAAATAGGAGAATGTGAATAAAAATTAAGATAGATGCCTGCATGTGTCGGTTTTCTGTACCAATTCGTAACTATTGATCCATCATGTTTAATGGTAAGTGACATATCCAAAAAGGAAATTGCATTATTACATGGTTTTTCAACTGTGAATTGAATATTGGAATCATACGAATTCAAATGTTGCAACAACCAATCAATTTTATCCACACGCACGCAAACCAAAGCATCATCAACATAATTCTTCCAAAACAATACATCACCCTGACAACTCATCAAACTATCGTTAATAAGATCCTGTAAAACTATATCTGACAGAATTGGACTGATGGGGCTTCCCATGGCACTTCCAAACTTTTGTCTATAGTATACATCATTAAAAACGAAATAATTATTATCCATAATAAATTTTATAATATTACAAAAATCTTCAAAAGACAAATTAATTTTAAACATTAAGTGATGCCAACGTCTTTCAAGTGAGACTTTTACTGCTTCAAAATAAATGTTATTAAACAAAGAAACGACATCAAAACTAACCAAACAATATTCCTCAGGCACATTAAAATTCTTAATGAATTTAATAACTTCAAAACTATTTTTAACATTTAAAGATGATGTAGGTAAATTATTTTTTAATAAATAAATTAACAACCCACTTAAACTTCGAAATCGGTGATCAAAATGCACACATTAATTATTTAAATAAAAAATTTTTACAGTTAGAAAAGAATATTATTGTTAAGATAGGTATTAATATGTTTGAATGTTTTGAAAGTTATTTTGATTTGAAAAGTTCGGCGTACGCTAGAATTAAAGAGATTAATTTAAATAAGAAATTTAATAATGTTTACTATTTGAAGTATGGCGTTCACTATTGTTTTGACTATGATATTGATTCTGTTAACATTAATAATTCTAATATTTTAAATAATTCAATTCAACAAAATAATATTGATAAAGAGGTTGAGAGCATCACAGATAAGTGGGTTGTTAATTTATCAACTAGTGAAATTCCACTTTATTTATTACAAACTATCAAATTGAATAGAAATTTCAATTTTACAATGAACTTAAAAATTAATAATAATAAGAATACAAGTAGAGTAGACCGAGCTATGGCGCACCCAAACATGGCGTTGTCTGTCTCTCTCCCACCTTTCCCTCGCGTTATGGGTTCCCCCTCCCCTGAATAAGATGGACTTTGTTTTTGAGCTCGCTGAGAGCAACGAAGAGGCGTATTTCCCCTCTCGGCGCTATAGCTGACATCTGAGTGTAAACACCCCTCTCCGTGCTCGCGTACATGGGGTATGTGAGCGTTAGGCATTGCTTTGTGGGGAGATATACTTCCCCTCTCGGCGCTATAGCTGAAATCTGAGAGCAACGAAGAGGTGTATTTTCTCTCTCGGCGCTATAGCTGACATCTGAGTGTAGACAACCTCTTATAGGAAAATTTGTAGAAAGTTTTATGAAAAATGAAGAAGAATAAAGAAAAAAATATAAAAAACAGCTTTGTTAAAAATGAGTGAAAATATTATGGATAAAATTTGGGTTGTAGGTGTATGAAAAGAATGAAAAAAATATTTAATTAAAAATATATTTATTATTATTATATATTTATTATTTTTATATTTATATATTTATTTACAATTTTTTATATTAAAAATATATATATATATACAAGATATAAAAATTTACAAAAAATAGAATTTACATCGGTCGCTATTTTAACATATTTAATAAATAAAAATATACAATATATTACAAATTAAAATAAATAAAAACTATATATACAATATTTTAAAGTTAAGCGTCAACATACATGCACATACACACTCACACGCGCACACATGCTGTCGTATAACATAGCTATCTTTCTTTATAACCGTAGGGTAAAGATGTACCGTCTTGAAAGAATCGTCGTTTTGTCAAAACCACAGAACATGTTTTTTGCTCATCTTTGGTAACAATGTTAAAATTTGCTGTACGTTTAATACTACGGAACATTAATTTAATAGGTTCAATCTCTTTATTTATCAGTTTTTTCATGCTATTAAAATTAATGTGCGCTGTGTTTTGAAAATTCAATCGTATACCTTTAATTTTACAGCATTCAAAAGTATTTCCTGAAGGTGAAATTCCTTTGAATGCGTAAAATTTAGGACCACCACTGAGATATTCTGTAATGTATGAACCATCTTCATATGAAGACAGTTCATCTGTCATTTGTCCTAAGAAATTACCAGTTTCTGGAGTAAATTCATCTTGCGCATCATCGTTTGAAACAAAAATACAGGAATCTGTGTCGCAATATAATAATCGTTTTTCAAGTTTTTCTAGATAAGAGTACAAAACAAGGCGAGCTTGAGCTGTGGTGTAAGCGGCAATCACAACATTAGTATGAGATGAGTTTTTTACAGCTTCATCTTTATATGTCCAATTGACACATAAAACGTCTTCTGTGATAAGAAGTAATCCTGTTACTTCTTTATCTTTGGCTGTAATAATGTTTAAAAGCTCTTGTCTTGTCCTGACGAATTCTGTATGCGGTAAATTATCGCGTTGACCGAATTTACCCCAAAAAGAATTCAAACAGAGCTTCGCCACTGCCCGCAGCCCTGAATTTTTCTCGATTTTATTAGAATCGAGAGAAATCCCCTCCTTTGCTTTGTAGTCATTCAAATATTTTTCTTTTGAATGGTCATCCTTACATTCCACAGGCCAGCCACTCGCTTCTTGTTTAATTTTAAGGAATGTGTTAATGTACTTGTTAAAAAGACCACCATTACCGCCCTCATCCATTTGTGTAATTTGGTAATGCCAAATTTCAGAAATATTTGAAATTTTATACCCTTTTTGTAAGGCTGCTTTTATCTCATCTGATACCCATGTACCGGAAAGAGCGCGTTCTTCAATTTCATGTTCACACGAATGCGAATTTTGTTCTTCGCAGCACTTTCTACAAAGAGGAAATAATAATTTATTTCCAGATTTGACAGGTAAAACCGGTATATATAAATTTTGAGGCGGTAGAATTTTACATTTGATTAATCCATTTACCTCGTCAAATTTTTCATAATTACCCCCGGTTATCTCTAGGCATTCACTTCCAACATAAATTTGTGGATGGCCGATGGGAAATTTCCCCGTTTTACAGATATACGGGTATAATGAACATATATCAGTATATCTGATTTTTTCTTTGTTTTTAATGTTGTATGAAGTGACAAAATTTTCTGTTCGCCCGCCAAAGAACGCGTCTCGAGGATCCAGTTTGCTGTTTGATAAAAGTGTATTATTTTTAAGTTTTTTTAATATTTCAGGATGCTCTATTTTAATTTTGTCAAATTCACATTCCCAAATATATTCTACTTTATAACCACTAGCACGCATTTTTTCTATTTTATCGAGTGTTTTCTCATAACGCTCTTGCATTGGTTGTCCAAACGACATTCGTGACTCGTAATTAGAGGCAAAACATTTTTACAACCATGAGCATAACATCCTTGAAATTCGAATACTGTTCCTTTGAATTTCGAAGATGAAGGTTCATGTGTACTTACTGGTAAAAAACCATCAACTTTATAACCCTCCGGTAAAACGTGTTCACGAGCTCTTGCTGCGTGAATAATTTTTATTCCTAATTCGCTTTCACGCCATAATAACCATTCAATTGATTTTTTTGAATGGTTATCAGCGAGTCTATAACCTTTAGCTGGTATAAGGCCGATAGTTTTTTCCTGCAAAAAGTTTTGTCGAAAAAGTGCCGAGCACGCAGATGCTATGGTAGTGGCTTGTGAAAAGGGGCATAAATTTCCTTTCTCTAAAAATATGTCTCTAAACACGATGCACGCACGGCGTAAAATATTTACATCAGATTTACAATATTTTACTATTTCTTCGGTGAAATTAAATTCTTTACACGCTATAGAATTTTCGTCATACCATTTATAAAATTTTCCTCTCTCTGTTATACTCATTGTGTTTGGTGAATAATATTTTGCCTCCGGTAGAGGACCTTTATATTTCTGATTCTCTCTAGTGTTAAATAAGTGAGGAAAATATCCTTTAACATTATCTTCGGGTAAACCAAAGGCTTTCGGTAAATCGCTTAATTTCATGTTAAAATAATTAAGCGAATCTATAAAGCGTGTTTTATGAACACTCATTAAAATTATATTCCGACCGTTTAAAATTACTTTAGGTTTCACGTTATAATTTTCTTTGAAAATACTATTTAAAATGAAATGCGCATCAAATGCTTTAGCGTTATGCGCGATACATATTGTATTTTTAAAAATTGTGTCCTGTCGAATAGCTAATTCTATTAAATTTTTTACAGGGTTTTCTTTAAAAACTAATTCGCGAACACCGCAAAAACTACAATGAGTATCGAGAGTATCAAATTTTATGCATGAATCGCAAACCTGTTGAGCCACACATAAATTTACAACGTGTAAATTTATATTAGCGTCGTACATTTCATCTTGTCGCGTTTCAAAATCGTAAAATATGAATCTATTTTTAGGTTTATTATTTACATTGCTGGAATTTTGTTTTATCCCTAACGGTTTAATGTAACACATGTCATTGTAACCGTGTGTGATTTTACAACGTTTACAATAAAATGTACCACACTCGTGCTTGATTTTTTTTCTATTAATTTTATTAACCTTACATTTATTACAGTCATATATAACAGCGCACACGCTACTGTTTCGATCGTAACTGCCATTTTGTAAGTGTCTCGCAAAACATGCTTGGTTTACAAAATTTCTGTTACACTCGTTACAGTTTATATTTTCGTTGTTACTTTTACACGCTGGTTTGCCAAAACAACTAGGGCAATGGTCGCTACATTTATGCCGCTCTTTGCGTTCATATGGCTTATTGCATTGTACGCAAAATTTCGAGAGCCCACCAGCTTGTTGTAGGGATTTAATAAAGGTAAAATGACCTTGTTCACCCTCAAAATATAATAAATTAATTTCACGAGGCGTTGGTAAAGGCGTGTTATCAATGTTTTGGAAAAATACTGATTTACGCCCATCGTATGTTATTTCTGCGATACCATTTGCAAATTCAGTATTTTTCCTTATTATTAAAGCTATATTTTCATTTTCCGCAAGATATTTTTGTAGTTGATGAATTTGATCCACATGACACCCATTTATTGGTATATCGTCAATATTGATTCCAGCATCTTTTAAAATATCTCGAGCGCATATTTTTTGTAAACTTCGTCGCGAATCTGAAGTGGCTTTCCAGTTTTTAACGAAATTTTCGTTGTTCGGATCCGTCTGCAATAATAAATACGCCATACCAACGGCTATCGCACGCGGTAAACATAGGCTATCATCGTTTTGAATTGTAACGATGGAGCGCTTTTTTTAGCTGCCTCTTTATTAATAGGTTTTCCTAAATTTTTACCACCGCCAGTAATACCTTTTACAAGAGTAATATCAACAATAAAATTATTATTGATATTAAATTCCGAATTGCTTTGCGCTATTTGGAAAATAATATCAAATAAATCTTCGGGATAAAAATCGCGAACATATTTCAATCTCAACCACCCAGGGCCGCGAAGAAACTCACCGTTTGTTATATACGCCGTGATGTAATCGAAAGGATTTTGAGCTAAAAAAACCTACGATGAACGCGTGAATATCGCTAATAGCCTCGCGTAACCAGACTAGAGGGTTTGTGTTTGGTGGGGGCATTTCGATTCTTATCGTTAAACGCTCGCCGCGTACACCATAACGCTGTGAATTCGTACCGGGTTCCCTAGAAATTAAAACGAACCTTTCTACATTTATTTCCGAACTAGCACTACGGCCACCACCTACTTGATTATTAAAATTTTCAACGCTATCACCGAATTGTGCACGGTTACTTATATTAGGATTTAATTCATTGCTCTCATTTTCACTCATACCATCACACTCATCCATTATGCTATCACCTAATATAGCTTTGTTACTATGAAACGAAAATGTTTCGCTATTTTCTGAATCGCTTTCTGAAATAATTGAAGTATTTTGTAAAATACTTTCGTTCTCTGAGCTATCACTAACGTATATACTACATGTTTCAGAATTATCATCATCGCTTTCGGGAATTATTATATTATTTTCTAAATTTAAACATTCATTCTCTTCGCTATCGTTTACATACAAACTTGATGATGATGATGATCTTTCGTGAGCTTTATTATCGCCGTCATCGCTATCATCAGTTTCTGAAATTATATATTTATTTTTTTTCAACGCTAAACATTCACTCTCACTATCGGAATCGCTAACATGCATACACTCATCGTTTTTTAATAATTTTAAATCCATATTTCTAACGTTGTCATTATGACATTTCATTTTTTTAGAGGGTGGTTGCTCGTTGTCGTCGTCGTTATCTTTATTTTGACTACCACGCGATCGTTTCGACAATTGAGACCCGTTTGCTAAATAAAAAAAAGGGGTAGAAATGAATATCCATTTTAATTTACTAAGAAAATTATATATCATTGTTATTTGTTGACATAAAAAATAAAATTAAAAATTTTAAAAATTGACAAGTTAAATATATAACATTTTACTCGTAAAAACAAAATGCGTTATATATAAAATATTATATCGGTAACAGGTTTATAAAAATAGTATTTTTACAAATTTCAATTTAAAAGCGTAGTATAAAATTTTAAAATGTAAATAAATATTTTGACATTATATATTTATTGAATTAAAAATATTAGTATCACAGAGTATTTTAAGATGTAAAAAGTAAAAATTTTTTATTTTATTTCTTAGTATAAAACATTTAAATTGTAAAAACAAAGGAAAAAAGAAAAAAACTGGAGTGAAATATTTATTTTTACATGCATAAGAATATTCGCTTTTAAAATAATTTTTAAAATTAGAAAATTTGGAAATTTAAATTGTTTATAAAAAAATATTTGAAATGTGGTGAGGTAGAGTAATAAATATTCAGAAATAAATTTATTATTTTTATTCGTTTATTTTAAAATATATAAAGAAGAAGAAATACAAAAGAAAAATATCACGAAGCGGTTTTTAAAATATAAAAATTGAAAAATAAAAAAATTAAAACTGGAGTGAAATATTTATTTTTACATGCATAAGAATATTCGCTTTTAAAATAATTTTTAAAATTAGAAAATTTGGAAATTTAAATTGTTTATAAAAAAATATTTGAAATGTGGTGAGGTAGAGTAATAAATATTTAGAAATAAATTTATTATTTTTATTCGTTTATTTGAAAATATATAAAGAAGAAATACAAAAGAAAAATATCACGAAGCGGTTTTTAAAATATAAAAAATGAAAAATAAAAAAAATTAAAATTATGTCTTCATGTAAAATAATGAACGAAAAAATGAAAAAATGGAATAAAAATATAAAAAATAAAAAATTTTAAAAAATTTACACTAATTTCGAGATTAAATATTAACAAATTAGAAAAAGATTTTTAAGAATAAAATGAATTGCGAATACAAATTCCAAATGATAAATATCGTTTAAAGTTCCGGTAAACCCCGAAAACTTTCGGAAACACGTAATAATAAATCTCGCAATTCATTAGGCGGTAACATTAAAATGTTTTCGTATCCGTCGTTGGCATCTACAACGGCTCTCAACCACCGACGTTCACGCGCTCGAGGTGCCCAACGTATGGAATCGTCTGCTTGGGGGGTTGGCATACCCGCTTCTTCAAATTGACCGATGTCTTAATATATATAATATTATTATTATTATTATTAATGAAAAAAATAATGAATAAAAATGAAATAAAATAAAAAAACTTACCATTATTGATGTAATTGTAGAACTCGCGGTCCTGCTCGAAGATTGTGTGCATCCTTGTTCCGCGTTCTGTGATGAATGTCGTTACATCAAATTGTTCGTGATGTGGTCGATTGTAAAAGTCGTGTAGGATGCGTGCTCTTTCTACCGCTGAAGGTGTATCATCACCACGAATTATAAATTCGGAATCCCTTGTAGGCGCAGGAAGTATAGGCAGCGGCGCTATATCGAACTGTACTCTGTTAAGTTGCCTTTGCTCATCTTCTAGCTGTTGTAGTTGTTGTTGTTGTTGTTGTTGTTGTTGTTGTTCTATATTTACCTCCTGAATACTTTCGTTATCATCATCATCATCATCAATATCATCGACATCACTTTCATTATTAAAACTAATGTTATTTCGAATTGTTTCTTGATCGTGTATGTCAAGATAACCATCCGCTATCAATGCGGGTGTAATTCTTTGTCCTTCCTGATTGATGGAATCAGACGAATCAATCGATGCTGGACTACTTGCCGCAAATTGTTCACCAGCAGCAAAAATATTTACGATTTCAGAATCGTCACTCTCACTATCACTTATTTCACTAGCGTCTGATTCACGATTCACCTAATTCGCCATACGTCCGTTCTCATCATCATCCTCACTTTCCCGTTCTTCATCATTTTCCTCTTGAACTGCTTCGACATTTTCGTCTCTGCTATTATTTTCGACTGCATCCTCAACGTCCCCATTCAGTAGGTCGAAAAAAGCTAAATAAACAAAAAAATCATAATTTAATTATATATTTTTTTACAAATCCACTAAAATTACGTAATTTAAATTATAATAATAAATATAAACTTACCATTTGCTTCGTTAAGTCCTATCATGACTTCTGCGTACATCGGCGCGTCGCGTAAACCACGACTAACCAGCACATTTCCGGCAACCAAACTCGCATGCATTGAAGCATGAAAGCTCCGTCTATATAAACTCGCAATAGTGCGAGATGGAACGAACATAAGAATACGTCTTAATTCGCGACGTAATTCATTGTTCGTTAGGGCTCGTAACGCGACACGTCGTCGTCTTAACCGTTCACCAATCATAGGTCTACGGCTATGATTATTGATAAAAATATCAGCGGCGATAACACTGTTACGTAAAGCCATTTTTTCTTGTACGGAAGACATTTTTAAAATGTTAATATAAAATTTACTCGAAAAACTCGGAAAATTTAAGAATATCTCGAAGATGAGTGAACTTTACTGCTCAAGAAATGAACTGTAAATGAAAATCTTTCTATTTCATTTCCTACAGAATATCCACGTTTGTTTCTAATAAAATCTTATTAGAGGGAACTAAAATGAAAACGCCGTAACATTTTCGCATAAATGAAAATTTGGTACCTTTTTGATCGCCTTTGTTCTTGGTAGGCTAATCTTTTTATATACAGTAAACTTCCCCAAAGACTCGAAGTGCAATAAAAACAGGTACAACAAGAAGTAAAACTAATAAATATAATATAAAGCGAAACATGTGTGAAAATACTTGAAAATGTTATATAAAGAAGGTTATACATGAAAGAAAATCCAGTGATAGGTTAATCTTAAATTATTATATCTATAACATTTACAATACTCAATACTATTTTTCTAAAAATAGAAAATTAAACCCCTACTTTTTAATTTTAAAGATATTTTCTCTAGTGCACCTATGGGAGTGTAGAAGAAATTATCCTCCCCTCCCTCTTTTCTTATTAACATCAATTTTATGTATGTGTGTGTATAGTTGTAGGCGTGGCTATGCGTTTAAAAACCCTGGATGAATAAATTTTTTACATATTAGTTGACAAAACACTTGCAGTGAAATACATTCATTTATATAATAGTGTTACAGTTAGTTAGAATGGCTCAAATACAAGTAGAGATGCAATCAACGGCCCGTTGCAAAGTTTATGAGGGTAAACAGGTAGATGGAACATTAAGACTACCTAACATTATTTTGGGTACCTGTTACGCTTTAAATGTCTCCAATACAAAAAGAATCATTGTGGGATTTGACAGGACACAAGAGCCAAACAATAGTGGTGTATTTAAATATGATATTGTGTTGAAATTTGTCAACGCTGGCGGTATAAAAGGAACTCAACGTGAATTAGTTATGGATGTCAATGCTTGGAACGACTTACAGGAAAAATTTGATTTGATATCAACTTATTTTAACGATGATTATCAATATTATGAAAAATATAATGGACAGCGCGTTGTTACTATGGGTAATTATGAACTTTTCTTTACAACCTCGTATGGTTCAAAGTCTGTGACGATCGAACAACGACCATCTTTCGGAGACATTATAGACCTTTCATCCCAGAACGGTGATGCTAATCAACAAAATAAAAAAGGAAAAATGTACCTGCCTACTATTGTAATGCAACTCGTTACTTTTGAAGGTGTTAGAACTGTATGTAAATGTATTAACGCCCAAATAGCGCGTCTTGAGGAACATACGAAGAATATAGATTCATGTGCAACATTTTTAAAAGAATATACACGGGATATTGTTTATCAACGAGTATCATCTGAGGCAGCAAGAAGAAGTATGTTGGAAAATTGAAGTGAATTTAAAAATTTTTTAAATGACAACTCGATCATAGAATTGTTATATCATAAATTAAAAGAAAACTTACCTGGTGACTTTACATCGAAATATTATAACATAGTTTTTGAAGAAATGTTGGCTTTTTTGATAGTACCCATCGCAGAACAAATTCGGAAGGAAATGTTTCCGAATATTGAGATGTAAATATTAAATATTTGTCAATCGATATATATTTTTGTAAAAATCAAAAATAACAAAGGTTATATTAAAATTTGAAAAATGAAAATTTAAAATTTAAAAACAATTATTATGTAATAATTCGACGTTATAAAATGTAATTATATAATTTCCATAAACATACATATGTATGTATTTTTACCGAATCAGTATACTGTAAAATATATTACGTACAAATGTGAATGTAAATAATTATGTAAGTAGTTTATTACGCTTACACGCTAGTACATAGTTTAAGTTCAAGCGTTTTTAACGCACACCAATTTATAAATTGGTCGAAATTACAACAGATTTGATATCTGCAATATTTTTAAAAGATGCGTAACTGAAAGTATAAATGTACTTTCAAATACGCGTTTTTAAAAGTATTGCAGTTATCAAAACTGCCGTAATCTTCACCAATTTGTAAAATGGCGGTTGTTAAAAATGCTTGATTATAAATTACGTACTAGCGAGTTGACGGAGCATATGAAAGCACTATCTGTAAAACAAATATTATAAAATTTTAAAATGGTTGTATCAATAAATTCTGTAAAAAAACATGTCTTTTTCTTTAATGTACCTACACTTATACCTTTCCCTCTTTATTATAATTATTCATTACAATTTTAAAATAAATTTTATAAATAATTTCTATTTAGTCAATTTAAATAATCTTTTAATTCTGCATAAATTTTCATTATATTGCATGCATCAGTTACAGCTAATACATAGCGGTAATAACGTTGTGGAGCACGCGCATCAGCTGATGTAGGGCGCGCGCGCCTGCATGCTTATTAGCCGTCATAACATAACTACTAGCTAATTTAACGTTAGATCCTGTGATACATGCTTATCAGCGGGCGTAAGTATACACACGCGCTCAAATCAGCTGACATAGCGCGTGTGTATTTACAGCGCGGTGAACAGCTAGCATAGCTTAAAAATCGTTATTGTAGATACATGTTATTTTTTAAATTTTTCTTCAAGTTAGTTACAATACAACATTTCTAGCGTACACACGCAAATGAGATATTATTTGTAAATACTATGGACGTTAGATTTCACCATTCTTTTACAGCTTTATGTGCTGGACCTACAGGAGCAGGTAAAACGAATTTTATAAAGAGATTTATAAATTATCTCGATAGTATGTGCGATGTAAAATTTGATAGATTAATGTTTTATTACGGAGAATGGCAAGAGACTTATAAACAATTTAAACCACCTTATGGGCGAATAGAATTTTTTGAAGGGTTGCCTGATCCTATAGATTATTCGAGCGATGTTACATGTAAAAAACTTATGATTATTGACGATCTTATGCGCGAAGGCTCGAACGATACAATCACCGATCTATTCACAAAGGGCAGTCATCATAAAAACATAAGTGTCATTTTTATAACGCAGAATCTTTTTTCACAAGGGTCAAAGAGATATATCGTTGAATGCTAGCTACCTTATACTCTTTAAAAACCCTCGTGACCGTGCTCAAATCTTGTATTTAGCTAGACAAATTTATCCTGAAGATTCGAAATTTATTCAAGAGATATACTTTGATGCCACTAAAAAAGGATTTTCGTATTTGTTAATAGACTTAAAACAAGATACACCCGATGATTTCCGTTTCCGCGCATGTATTTTTCCAGATGATTCACATTATTATGTGTACATACCTAAGAAAAAGCGTCGTTAGTTTTATAAATACTTCAGTTTATAAATCGAGATGGCTGCGATAGCATCATCGAATGAAACGAGCCCCACTAACACTTCAAAAAAGACAAATAGTTGTGGGTGCTTTGGAAATATAAAATTACCCAAACATTTTACAAAAAAGTGCATTGCATTTTTACACGCACTCTGTCACGCAGCGTCAAAGGAACGAGACGCTCTTGTACGCGGTGCAGATAAAAATCTCATAAGATGTATATGCGAGTGTGCTTTAAATATATTAAAGGGTGGTGTTATTTTAAAAAATAAAAATAAAAAACAGTTATCGAAACATAAAAATATTTTAAGAAAACTCGCTGACAAACCCTTGACAAACGCAAAGGATAAAAAAATAAAAAATAAAAGTAAATCAAATTATAAAAAAACTTCTTTATGGAAAAAGAAAAAGCGTTTACTATTGCAAAGCGGTGGTGGTTTTTTACCGTTATTGATCACTCCCTTACTGGACTTGCTTATGTCTGGTATTTTAAAAAAATAAAATAAGCATTCACTTTCCGTTAACTTAAAAGCTAAAAGAAACAGATTCTAAAACATAAGTGTTTGAAGTGTTTTGAGTGACCAGATGTTAATACAGAATGTGAATGAAAAAAAGTGTATACAGGAAACACAAAAACTATTTTATCGTTACACATTTCCTGTACTTTTATGGTATAATCTAAACATCTGTTCAGTGAAAAACATCCTGAAAAATAATACAACCATTAAAATAAAATATAAAAGAAACAGACTGAAAAACATAAGTGTTTTAAGTGATTTAAGCGGCCAGATGTTAATACAGAATGTTAACGGAAAACATAAGCGTATACAGGAAACATAAAAACATTTTTATCGTTACACATTTCCGGTACTTTAATAGTATAATCTAAACATCTTTCCGACGAAAAACATCCTGAAAAATAATACATCCGTTAAAATAAAATATAAAAGAAACAGAAAAAGAAACAGACTGAAAAACATAAGTGTTTTAAGTGTTTTAAGCGACCAGATGTTAATACAGAGTGTTAACTGAAAACATAAGTGTATACAGGAAACATAAAAACTATTTTATCGTTACACATTTCCGGTACCTTTATAGTATAATCTAAACATCTGTTCGTTAAAGGAAACATCTTGAAACAGTAGGACATCTATTTAAATAAAAAAACTAAAATAACCAGAAAAGAAACAGATTGAAAAACATAAGTGTTTTAACTGTTTTAAGGGCTTTTGTAATGGGTGGTCGTTAAGACGGGATATAAAACAAAAATCGTAAGTATATACAGAAAACATAAAAAACGTGTTTTTTCGAAAGACACTCAAGTATATTACTCATAACTTGAGTATTGAATTCCGGTTGTAAAATATAGCTATATTTTCTCTAAACACAGGCACTATATAATGGAACGTGCTCGGAAAATGGTTATAGTACCGCAAGATAGTTTGGATTATCTTGACGGAACACAGACTAACTCTCAAGATGGTGAAGGAAATAAAAAAGGTTTAAAACATATGGAAACACTTAACAGCATCAAGACGCCTGGAGATGAATTTTCACGTCTCGATGAAGAAATGAGCAATGTTTTAACATCTAACGATTTTCCAGACGACCGTGAAAAATGGAAAAACTTTTTACAATTGTTACAGAGATATTTATTTTTTATAAAAAATACTAGAGCGAAAGCGGATGATTTTCCGAACACAACTTTCACAAAAACGAAGATCAAATGCATGATTCGTCTATTTTATCTCACATCCCGAAAACATATAGAGATAAAGCAACTCAACTGATAAGTTATTTAAAAACTCACTTATCCGATCGTTTAAGCTGGAATAAAAATGGAATCGTTTCTGTAGATGGTAATGTTATAAATAATTCAAGTATCATAGATCTGGTTAATGATGCATTAAGAAATAGAAAAAATTTTAACGCTGTTGGTAGAGCACATTTTGCAAATATATTGCGTGCGTCTAATGCACCACGTGCAATCATAGGAAATAAATATTACTGGAAAGGCGAATCAGCTGAATCTATTTCGAGAGATAATGTGACACCGCAAACAGCGCCTTTACCTAGCAGCTCTGATAGTGAAACAGAAACCCCGAATGGTGCTAAAGCGAAAAAACGTAAAATATCATCGCGCGCGAAGGATAAAGTAAAAGAAAAAAGTAAAATATTGCAAAACAATTTAATTCCCCCACAACAGCAACAGCAGAAAGGTTGGTTTTCTTTAAATTTATAACAGTTAACGCAATGAGTAAAAAATATGAAAAACAATATTTTAATCCAGCTCACGAAGCTGGTTTTTCTGGTGCACAGAAACTTTTACGTTTAAACAAAAACGACTCGCCTAAACGTATTTTGGAATGGCTAAGTAATCAAGACGCTTATACCCTTCATAAACCAATAAGAAAAAAATTTCCTCGCCTGCATTATAATGTATACATGATAGATGCTGTTTGGGAATTAGACCTAGTCGATGTACAAACTTTAAAAAATTATAATGACGGGTATGCATACTTATTAGTAGCTATAGATGTATTTAGTAAATATGCTTTTGTACAACCAATGAAGGATAAAGCCACTCAGACCGTTGTAAAAGCTTTCATTGAAATTTTGTCCCGAGCAAATGGTCGAGTACCTGTATTCTTACAAACAGACCGTGGTAAAGAATTTATAGGTAGTGTTTTCCAAAGATTTTTAAAATCCAAAGGTATTCTATTCGGTATTGCTCCTTCTCCAGATGTTAAGGCTGCTGTTGTTGAGCGCTTTAACCGTACTTTAAAAGAACGTTTATGGCGATATTTCACATACAGAAATTCATACAGATATAGAGATATATTACAAGACCTTGTACGAAGTTATAATCATACACCTCATAGTAGTATAAAAATGATACCCGCTTCTGTTACTATATACAATGCAACACAAGTACGTAAAAATTTAGAACATTCATGGAAACGTAACGATGGAAAAAACAGAAAATCACGCGGATTAAAACCTTCTAAATACAAGGTGGGTGACTTTGTACGTATCAGTCGTGCGAAGCATGTTTTTGAAAAAGGTTATGTTCACGGTTGGAGCGAAGAAATTTTCAAAATTTCACGAGTTTCTAAACGTCAAGATATTTACACATACGAAATAATTGATCTGGCTGAAGAAAAAATTCAAGGATTTTTTTATACCGAAGAATTGGCTTTAGTAGGTAAAAAGCGTATGAGAACAAAAACATATAAAATTGAACGCGTTATACGATCTAGAGGTCGTGGCAGGAAAAAAGAAGTCTTTGTAAAGTGGATTGGATATCCAGAAAAATTTAATTCGTGGATTCCCGAGTCTGAGCTTGTTGCAATATGAGTACTTATGAATTTTATCTTGTGTTACCCAGTAACAGTAGCATGAGATATTTTCCAGATAACACAACAACTTGTTTTACCACACAACTACCTCATGAAATGAGGCTTCACGGTGACTGGTGTGTTGGTCTCGCCGAAATTCATATACCTTGTACTATTCCACATTTTTCACAAAAAACTAAAGAAACAAAATTGAATTTTTTCTATGCCGAAAATGATTCAGAAAAATCAACCAACAAGCTATATACAATCGATATACACGAAATACCATACGGTGTTTATGAAAATGTAGAACAATTAGTTGAAAATATAAATAACATTAGCTCTAACATGAGTAATCATTTAAAATTTACACGCTCGTCCAAAGCTTTTGGATATTATGAACTTAAAACTGTGTGCGATATGAACTGCGACTCGACGCATTATTTAACAATAGCTGAAAAAATTGGTAAAATATTAGGATACAATCCAGGTGTAATGACTTCCACGAAATCGGAAGGTGAAAACTCAGAAACAAAAACAACAACAACTGTTACTCAAGGATTATCTCACATGCGGTTTATAATAGATAATAACGGGGGCACTATAACAGGAAGCAATGCTGCTTGCTTGGCACGTGCTATACCTGAGCAGTTATTTGTCTACTCGGATGTTTGTGAACCTTTTACAGTAGGGGACACACAAGCATCATTACTTAGAATTGTTTCTTTAGACAATGCTAATTACAAATTCGGTGCTACAATAGTAAAAAATTTTGCGCCTATTAAATATATACCATTGATGAAAAATGCATTTAACAATATCGTTATCGATATAAGAGACGCACACGGTAGTCCTATAGCATTCGAGTATGGAACTCTCACATTGACACTTCATTTTAAACGCGTTCTTTAAATGTAAGTGTAAAATGAGTCATTATATAACATACTACGAAAATCAAATCGGTAGCGGAAACGGTGTACGCAACGTTTTCGCAGGTTCACGCTGGCAGCGCGGCTCTGGTCTAGGAAGTTTTTTTTCAGGTCTGGTCAGAAATATTCTACCTTTTGTATCGAAAGGGTTAAGAGCAGTAGGTAAAGAAGCTCTGCGTGGTGGAATAAGAGTACTCGAAGATATAGGCGATAATATTGGTTTCAAAGAATCTATAAAAAATCGATTTACAGAATCAAAAGATAATTTAAAAGAACAAGCAAAAAATAAAATTAACGAAATGTTAATGAGTGGGTCTGGATATAAAAATTCTGTTTTCAATTCATCGATACAGTCTTTGAAGCGACGTTCGATCGAAAGCATCGCTAACTCATTAGCAAAAAAGAGAAAAAAAAGAAGAAAAAGAAAGAGCATCAAAAGGAGAAAAAAAACTTCAACAGGTAATAGAAAAAGAGACGTCGTTCGAACGGTGTAATTAAGAGAAAAAAGAAAAACACTACACGCCGTCGTAAAAAAAAATTTCACGCAGGCAAAAGTCTAACGATATTTTTAACTAAAAATCATCATGGCTTTTTTACACAGCCATAGTAACGAGTGTCTTAAATCAGAACTGTCATTATTCAGTCTCCCACACACTCAAACATCTATTGAATCAAATGAAATAGTACATTATAAGCCTGTATCATCGCTAAACGACAATGCACCCTTAGAATTTGTAATATCCAGTAGTGGAGAGAGCTACATCGATCTTGCTCATACTATGTTAAGTTTACGTATTCAAATACTACCTAAAGATGCTGAGAATAACGAAAAAGTCGGGCCTGTAAATTATATATTACATAGTTTATTTCAACAAGTAGATGTATTATGTAATAATAAGTTAGTATCGCCACCTAATAACGCCTATCCGTATCGTGCATATATAGAATCTCTTTTAAATTACGGACGTGCAGCTAAAGATACTCATTTAACTACCTCTCTATGGTATACAGACACTGCAGGTAAAATGAATGCGAAACCTGATGCTTTGCTAGCAGAGTGTAATAAGGGTCTAGTAGAACGTTGTAAACATACTTACGCAGGTAAAATAGTTGATCTACTCGGTCGCTTGCATTGTGATTTATTTAACCAAGATCGGCACCTTTTAAATGGTGTAGAAATAAGATTACGTTTCGTAAGATCCAAAGACGCCTTTTGTCTTATGGACTCGTCGAATGACGCAAATTTCAGTATCCACATCGTTGAGGCTACGCTTCTCGTAAGACGTGTAAAAATAAGTCCTAATATTCTATTAGCCCATGCCAACGCACTTTCAAAAACAACGGCTAAATACCCCTTGACAAGAGTAGAAGTAAAATCTATAACCATGCCTGCTGGTATTTTAGGAGATACACTTGACAATGTTATATTAGGACAAATACCTAAAAGAATTATTTTAGGGTTTGTAGATAATCGTGCATTCAACAGAGATCGTACATTAAATCCCTTTAATTTCAAACATTTTAACATAAATTTTTTGTCTTTATATATCGATGGTGTTACCGTTCCGAGTAGACCATTACAACCTATTTTTACAGGTAATAATAAGCTTTACGTTGACGCATATCATACGCTTTTCTCAGGAACAGGTATACACTTTGCGAACGAAGGTAACGAGATTACACGTACAAATTATCCGGATGGATACTGCCTTTTCGCTTTTGATTTGACTCCCGATTTATCAGCAAATTTTTGTGATCACTGGAATCTCGTTCGTCATGGCTCTATACGTATAGAAGTACATTTCGAAACAGCTCTTACCAAAACGATAAACTGTATAATTTACTCAGAATATGATAATGTATTAGAGATCGACTCTTCGAGACAAGTTATAGTTGACTTTAACTCTTAAATTTAAAAATAGAATCTATATAAATAAATGTTTTTAAAAAGAGGGGAAAAGGGGTGGAGCTTAGAGAATAAAAAGCCGAGGAGCGGTTTAATTTTTTCAAAAGTCAATTTTGCCTGCTTAAATGCAGTAGTTTATAAAAAATTTTAGTTTTACATACGTGTGTTATAAAATTTTAAAACAAAAAATGGAGTTAATTATAGATATTCAACCTATTTTCGATAAAGAGTACAAAATTATACCTAAAGAAGTTGCTGTAATGTCTCTTCAAGGAGATGCTTTTTCACATTGGATTATAAAACCACCTCATGAGTTCTCACAGCTTAATAGTTATTTACAACGGGCAAATAATTCGTTAACGAAGTTTGTGCATGATATAGAATGGTTTGAAGGTGATACAACGCTTAAACACGTGCAAGAAAATTTAAAAGCCTATATGAAAAGTGCTTCTCATATATACGTTTCCGGTCGCCCAAAAGTCGATTTTTTAACGGACATTTTAGGACGAAAAGTAATTAATTTAGATGATTATGAAGTGCCCAGTTTCGCAACAATAAATTCTAAATATAAAGATGAAATTTTGACGTCGTGTGTCTATCATAAAACAAAATCGTGTTTCTGGGTAAACTGTGCAGTGCATAAAGCAGCTTTGTTAAAAAAATGGCTTAACGATCTGAAAATAAATTTCAGAGATTCAGTTACAAAAGAAGTTAAAGAAAATAATAAACCACGCATTTTGAACTTTGAAAAAGATGAGGATGAAGGTGAAATTCTCGAAATTTTGGAAATATATGCAAGTGAATATCGTAAAAATAATCCAGTATGCGATGACAGCGATGAAGAAAACAATTCAACGTCATCTTCATCGACAATACTAAGTACATTATCGAATTATCTTGCTAAAGACAACGAAGAAAACAAAGAAAATAATCCATCAAATATCAAAGATAAAGAAAAAGATATTATAAATAATACAAGTAACGGCTTGAGTCCTATTAAAGAAACACCAAGTAAGAAAGATGAATACATGTCAAATATTACAGACGATTCAACACCTTCCAACACTAACAGTAGGGGTAGTACCAGCAGATCGAATCCCACGGGTATTGACGAGACCGACAGCATTAGTAATTAATACAGATGAAAGTTATCGACCTGGAACTCATTGGGTAGCATTATATATAGACAAAGAAGGTATAGGAACTTTTTTCGACAGTTACGGCCAACCACCTCAATCACCGTATTTCCGAAGCGCTTTAAAGAGAAATTGCACAAAATATACCTGGAATACTAAATGTTTGCAACAACCAAAGTCTACAGTTTGCGGCAATTATTGTGTTGTATTTTTACATTATATGTGTCAATTCAACTCATTACAGAATTTTTGTATCTTGTTTACTAACAATTTACAAGCTAACGATACTATAATTTTATACTATTTTAATCAATTAGTTAAAAAAGTTAAAAAAAACATTCAATGCAACAAATTAACTCATGTTTTGAATAAAAATAGCATAGGCGGTAGTTACTTTATTCAATCTTGTACGACGAAACTGTATTGTTTAAAATAAATTCAAAATTTTCAAAATTTTGTGACTTTTTTATTTGTATTTCTAACCCTCTATCCCAATAATAATAATAATAATAATAATAATAATAATAATAAAAACAGTTTCTTTACAGGATAAGCCCAAATTCATAAAAATATATTTTGAAAAAAGTTGGTTTCAAAATATAACCAGCAAATTGTATACAATAAATACCAGATGTACGAGTATCATAAACTTTTTTTCTCCCACTATCCTTTAACATCATTATATATTTCAGTGTTCAAATCTTTTTTCAAAAATTTTCTTCTCATTATACTTTCAACTGTACACGAGTCAACATCGTTGTCATTCGAAATTTTTTCTCCAATTTTTTTCAAAAACAGTACAATGGAAAATTTTAGACGAACCATGGTAAGTTAATTTTCTTTTTTTTTATAATTTAAATTTATGATTAAAATTTAATTTTTTTGTTTTCTTTTTCAGGTACGAAGACGCGTAATGCGATTAGAAAGAAGAAAGCTACAATCTAAAAATTTAGCCAACGAAATAAAATATATTAATAACGCTTTTTGGGTATGTATATCTTTACTTTAGAATACTTTTAAATTTTAAATCATTTTTAAAATATTTATTTTTTAGAAAACACAATCATCCCAAAGCAGACAACCTAGGCTTCGTGTAAAAACGCCTGCGGAAATCAACGCGACTTTTGACATAAAGGTATAATTTTATTTTTATTAATTATATTAAAGATATTATCTTTTTAATTATTATATTCTTTTTCTTTTTCAGACAAGGACACCCACCGTACGCATCCATTCAGTCATAGCGGTGACACAGCTGATGGAAGCTGTAAGTATTTTAACATACAGTTATAAATAATATTTAGAATATTTTCTTAAATATATTTTCCTTTTTGATTGCAGTTTACAACGAATCAGTTGCTTCAATTTTATAACAAAGTTGTCGACAACAGCGACGATTGCATTAACAATTCATATTCTGTAAGTATTTTGAAATTACATATTATCATTATAAAATAATTAAATATTTATTAAAAATTTTTTTTCATTTTAGACCGAAGCTCTGGATGAAGAACAATCCCGATTGGACAACCTGAAGAAATTCGGGAAAAGATTTATCAAAAAATTAAATGAATAAGACTGTATTGTATATTATTTTGTTTTTAATATATATATATATATATTAAAATTATTTATTTTCTTGTTATTTTACCATATATCACTCCCATCCTAACCTTTTTTTCATCCACTTCGCAATTTAATTTTATATAAAAATTTTTCATACACTTTTTTCTTTTATATTATTTAAAAATTTGCAAATTTTTTAAATATAATTTTCTCATAAATTTTCTTAAAAATTTTTTTCATTCATTCTTTCATTCATATTTTATCTTTTTTTCTAAAACTTTTTATTAATATTTAAAATTTTTTTTAACTAAATTTTTTATGTAAATTCATATATTTCTACCCCCTCGATGCGGGCTATAACGCCAAGAGGGGTAACCACTACTCTTCGCTGCTGTCTACAAAACCCAACGCTTACGGGTTCCCTGTACGGTAAGTATACATCTCCCCCTTGCTCTCTTCAACACTTACAGACAGTAAGTTAGAGAGGGGCGTCTACACTCAGTTCTCAGCTATAGCGCCGAGAGAAAATACACCTCTTCGTTGCTCTCAGATTTCAGCTATAGCGCCGAGAGGGGAAGTATATCTCCCCACAAAGCAATGCCTAACGCTCACATACCCCATGTACGCGAGCACGGAGAGGGGTGTTTACACTCAGATGTCAGCTATAGCGCCGAGAGGGGAAATACGCCTCTTCGTTGCTCTCAGCGAGCTCAAAAACAAAGTCCATCTTATTCAGGGGAGGGGGAACCCATAACGCGAGGGAAAGGTGGGAGAGAGACAGACAACGCCATGTTTGGGTGCGCCATAGCTCGGTCTACTCTACTTGTATTCTTATTATTATTAATTTTTAAGTTCATTGTAAAATTGAAATTTCTATTCAATTTGATAGTTTGTAATAAATAAAGTGGAATTTCACTAGTTGATAAATTAACAACCCACTTATCTGTGATGCTCTCAACCTCTTTATCAATATTATTTTGTTGAATTGAATTATTTAAAATATTAGAATTATTAATGTTAACAGAATCAATATCATAGTCAAAACAATAGTGAACGCCATACTTCAAATAGTAAACATTATTAAATTTCTTATTTAAATTAATCTCTTTAATTCTAGCGTACGCCGAACTTTTCAAATCAAAATAACTTTCAAAACATTCAAACATATTAATACCTATCTTAACAATAATATTCTTTTCTAACTGTAAAAATTTTTTATTTAAATAATTAATGTGTGCATTTTGATCACCGATTTCGAAGTTTAAGTGGGTTGTTAATTTATTTATTAAAAAATAATTTACCTACATCATCTTTAAATGTTAAAAATAGTTTTGAAGTTATTAAATTCATTAAGAATTTTAATGTGCCTGAGGAATATTGTTTGGTTAGTTTTGATGTCGTTTCTTTGTTTAATAACATTTATTTTGAAGCAGTAAAAGTCTCACTTGAAAGACGTTGGCATCACTTAATGTTTAAAATTAATTTGTCTTTTGAAGATTTTTGTAATATTATAAAATTTATTATGGATAATAATTATTTCGTTTTTAATGATGTATACTATAGACAAAAGTTTGGAAGTGCCATGGGAAGCCCCATCAGTCCAATTCTGTCAGATATAGTTTTACAGGATCTTATTAACGATAGTTTGATGAGTTGTCAGGGTGATGTATTGTTTTGGAAGAATTATGTTGATGATGCTTTGGTTTGCGTGCGTGTGGATAAAATTGATTGGTTGTTGCAACATTTGAATTCGTATGATTCCAATATTCAATTCACAGTTGAAAAACCATGTAATAATGCAATTTCCTTTTTGGATATGTCACTTACCATTAAACATGATGGATCAATAGTTACGAATTGGTACAGAAAACCGACACATGCAGGCATCTATCTTAATTTTTATTCACATTCTCCTATTTCACAGAAGGTAGCTATTGTTTATACTTTGGTAGACAAAGCAATAAAGCTTTCAGACCCGTCGTTTCATAAACAAAATTTAAATTATGTTTATTCTATTTTACTTGCTAATTCTTATCCAATTGATTTTATTAGAAAATATATTAATGTTAGAATTGATAAAATTAATAGTCATACCTTAATTAATAATAATTATAAAATTAATAATGAATTAAATGTCGGTTTTATTGTATTACCGTTTATAAAGCATTTGGAGGGTATCATACAAAAAATAGCTAAAAATTATAATATAAAGATTGTTTTCAAATGTTGTAATAAATTAGGCAGTTTTGAATTGTTTGGGCAAGGATGTCATTCCAAAGCGAAAAAAGTCGTGTATAGTTTACAAAATTGATTGTACTGGTTGCTATAAGTCTTATGTAGGACAGTCAGGTAGAATCTTAGAAAGAAGAATTTGCGAACATGTATCTGATTGTAAACATGGTAGATGTACCTCAGCTTTAGTTAAACATACGAATGAAACGGGACATCGCTTTGATTTAAATGTTGACAATGTTAAAATTTTGGATGTTGAGTTTTTATATAAAAGACGCATTGTATCTGAAATGATTTTTATTAATAGATTTAAGAATGTGAATGCTATATTTGATACGCATAATTTAAAGTCGGTTTTTAAAGAATTTTTACATGGGTTATTGTAAGTGTGTTAAATTATTTATATACATTGTTTGTTGCTTGTTTATATTTGCGTTTTGATGTACACCTTTAGTTTTGTGCTGTTCGTCATGAAGATAGGTTTGACGAACTATCATTCTATAGTTTAAAAATTTTAACGATTCATGACTAATAAGGTTTTTGTAAAAAGAAATTCTTTATTGTGTTCTTAAGTTTTGTATTGTTAATTCTAATTTTGATTTCGTTTTTTTTTTTTTTTGTAGTGACTTGAGAAGGGTTACTGTGATGTAACTGAAACGTTGTCAATTTATTAAAATTGTTTGAACAGTGTAGCCTGCAGAGTTTGATTTATTTCAAAAATACATTAAATTTTTTATCAAATAAAATTTAATTTTTTATATAAATAATAGAATAATCGAATTTCATATGAATAAATAAATTAATATATATAATGATTTTATTGTTTTTCAAAATTTTATAATTAACAAATATCAATAATATGTAAATTGTAATTTCCACAAAGTAAAATTAATTTTTTTCAATTTTTTTAAAAAATAAAAATAAGTTTGAAAATTCTTTATTATTTAAAACAAAAATAATTCATGATAAATTTTTTTTCTTTTTCAGAAAATCAGCAAGTAATAGTTGAACCAAAAGTAGATAGAGTCGTTGCTTTAACGAGTAAAAATGATAGTGAGGAAGCCACATGCAATGGTAAGTTTTAAACATTTTGAAAACTTTTTTTTATGATTATTATTTTTCAATCTTTTTCTTTGTTTGTAATTATAATTTCTTATTTTTTTTCAACATTGGAAAATTAATAACAAACTTTTTTTGTTCTTCTTTTAGAAAATTATCAAAACATCAACGAGGTTATGCAAATTGACGACTTCGAGGAAGGTGATCTTTTTGATTTTTCGCAATGCAGCATTACAGAAGAAATATCCAGTCAAATTATTCAAAATGGATCGGGTAATGACGAAGTTTCTACTAGAGACGAAGCTATTGCCGTTGATGAAGAAGATCAGCAACAACAACCAATCAACGCACCCATCCCGGGTCCTAGTAGAAACGACAGCCGTAGTAACGAACCCCAGGATTCAGGATCAAATCAAGCTGGTGAGTGTTTCAGCATTATATGGGAAACGAACGATTATTATGAACGGTTTGGTACTAATGCGCGCGAAATAGAAATAAAATTTAAAGACAATGGAATAAATTTAGAGGAGGGTATAAAAAATTTATTTAACTTTATAACGCACGAATACGAACCCAGCGATTACATTAAAATCAATATATTAAGTAATACTTTGCCCATCGGTCCTATTACAAGTTTCAAATATTTAAAGGATTATAATTTTAAAGATTTATGGAAAACAATCGAACTGATATCCCAAAGCGCTCGTGAATTTAAAATTGACGAGAGTTTTCGGATACAAATATTGAATGTTCGTGTACCGATGGGCAGAGGGCGTAATAAACCATTACAGTTTGATATTGTTAAGTCAAAGTCTATTATACGGATTAATAATAATGACACAAAATGTTTACCGCGTGCTTTAGCCGTAGCACTTGTCCACGCGAAAAAAATGATGCATGGCGATAATAGTCCTGCAGAATTAAAAAATCGCTGGGAGAATGTGCGTAAAAGCCAGAATAAGGCGCAATTAGAACTAGCCAACGATTTGTTGGAAAAAGCGGGAGTCAATATAGATAATGATCAAGGTTGTGGTCTTCGTGAAATACAAAAGTTCCAAAATTATTTCAAAAATGACGGTATAGCTGTAATGGTTTACGAAAAAGACAAGATAGGTAAAGGCGATTCGTCATTGTATAATGGGTTTAAAATTTTAAATAAAAGTAACATAGAAATTAGACTAATTTTAAATATATTATACACACCGGCCGAGCAACATTACGATGTCATTACGAGTATGACAGGTGTTGCAATGTGTGATAATTTTTGTCATTTTTGTAATAAAGGAACTAAACGGTTAAGTATGCACAAATGTCCATTTAGCTGCGATAAGTGTAAATGTCGTGGTATGTGTGATAAAGAAGTTACGCAAATAAAATGTTCTAGATGTTCTATGGATTTTTACGGGGATACGTGCTTACAAAATCATTTAAAATTAAATTCTTTTAAAAAAAATGTTACCGTATGCGATGCCATAAAGAAATGTGAAAAATGTAAAAAATAATTTCTGTAGAAAACGGTAACCATACTTGCGGTAATTATTATTGTAAAACTTGCGGGTGTCAGCGTTCCTATAACCACCAATGTTTTATGCCAATAATTAAAAATAACGATAAAAATATAGAAAACGCGTTTTTATTTTATGATTTTGAAGCTCGGCAAGAAAAAAACACGTAGATGATAATAATAAAATTGTTTACCACGAAATAAATTTAGCTGTAGCTCAGTTATGTTGTTCTAAATGTATAGATTCGGCAATGGATTCAGAATGCTCTTTTTGCGGGGGCGGTAAAACTTTAATTTTTAAAAATAATGTCATAAAAAATTTTGTAGAATTTATTTTAAATTTTGAAAAAACATCGTGTGCTAAAAATATAAAATCACTTATTTGTATCGCCCATAATAGCAAAAGCTATGACGGGCAATTTATTCTTAAATATCTAGTTGAAGAAACTAACATAGTACCGAAGGTGACTATGAACGGTACTAGTATTATACTAATGACATTAGGAAATCGTATTAAATTTATAGACAGTTTGAATTATTTTCACATGAAACTAGATAAATTACCGGAAGCTTTCGAATTTTCCTGCGATGTGGTTAAGGGTACTTTTCCGCATTTATTTAATATTTTAGCAAATCAAAATTATGTCGGTCCTATGCCACCTCAAAAGTTTTATTCTTTGGAAAAAATGTCCGTATCAGAGAGGGAAAAGTTTTCTCAATGGTATGAAGACATGATTTCTAAGAATTATCTTTTTGATTTTCAAAACGAAATCGTAAAATGTTGCAAAACGGATGTCGATATATTGAGAAAAGCTTGCTCAGCTTTTAGAAAAAGTTTTATAGAAGTAGGAGATACGTGTCCGTTTGCCGAAGCTACAACAATAGCGAGCGCTTGCTCAAGAATTTTTAGAAAAAAATTTTTAAAAACTAATAGTATTGGCATTATACCTACCAGTGGTTATAGAAAAAAAAGCACTCATTCGCGAGGCTCAATTGAGTGGCTTATTTTAAAAGAAAAAGAATCGGGCCATAATATTATTCACGCTGCGAAAAGTTCAGAATTCCGACTTCCGGAAAATATTTTAGTTGATGGATATTTCGAATCATCTGATGGTTCGAAATATGTCTACCAATATCACGGTTTTTTTTGGCATGGGTGTAAAAAATGTTTTAAGGGCGAAGACCGTTTCAAAATATCTGAAATCTACAAGGATAGTTTAGAACAGCGTTTTGAAAAAACCTTAGAAACATCGGAGTTAATTAAATCTCATGGGTACGTTTTAGCGGAAATTTGGGAATGCGAGTTTAAAAATTTCAAACGGGAAAATGCAGAAGTAGAGCAGTATTTAATTAATCATCCTTTGTTGATGAGCGATACATTAAACCCACGAGATAGTTTTTACGGAGGTAGAACCGAGAATACTGTTTCTCTCGTAGAGGTACAAAAAGGGGAAAAAATCAATTATGTAGATATTTGCTCCTTATATCCTTACGTATGTAAAACCGGAAAATTCCCTATAGGTCATCCGGAAATTTTTATAGGAGATAAATGCCGTATTTTAACAGGTAGCGAATATAATTTAGAAAAAGTAGAAGGCATAGTCAAATGTCGCGTATTACCACCGAGATCTTTATTTTTACCTGTACTCCCTGTGCGAATGCACAATCGCTTAATGTTTCCGTTATGTCGTACATGTTGCGAGAATTTGAATGAAAGCGAATGTACGCACGAAAACATTAGTGACCGGGAGTTTACAGGTACGTGGGTATCAGAGGAGTTAAAAAAGGCCGTTATAATGGGGTATCAGATTACAGCCATTTACGAGATATGGCAATACAAGGTTTCTCAGTATAATCAAGAAACTAAACAAGGTGGGTTATTTTCGGATTATATTAACGCGTTTTTAAAAATTAAGCAACAAGCTAGCGGGTGGCCGGTAAATTGCACAAGCGAAAATTTATGCGAGGAATATATTCAAGAATATGCACGCGAAGAAGGTATAGTTTTAGAAAAAGAAAAAATAGGAAAAAATCCAGGGTTGCGTTTTTTAGCTAAGTTATGCTTAAATTCTTTTTGGGGAAAATTCGGTCAGAGGGAAAATATGGGTACTACGGAAATTATTAGAGACGGTCCGCAGTTTTTCCAAATTTTAGAAAGCGAAGATAAAATTTTAGTTGATGTTTTACCGGTTAACCAAAACACTTTTTATATTCACTGGAAATACAATGAAAATTCATATGATCCATCGCCAATGACAAACGTGGTTATTGCTGCTTATACTACAGCACAAGCAAGGCTTAAGCTGTATAGTTATTTAGAACAATTAGATCAGCGTGTATTATATTATGATACAGATTCTTGTATCTATTTGTGTAAAAATGTAGAAAATGAATATAGAGTTCCGACAGGTAGGCTTTTGGGTGACATGATTGACGAATTAGAATGTTATGGTAGAGATAGTTATATAACATCATTTGTAAGCGCAGGTCCTAAATTTTATTCGTATATTGTGAAAAGTCACGACGGAACTCTACATGAAGTTTGTAAAGTTAAAGGCGTGACATTGAATAATTCAACAAAAGATATTTTGAATTATAACAGTGTCAAGTCTTTAGTTTAAAAAAAAAATGATAAAATAGTGCATTCGTTTAGTGCTATTAGACGCACAAAGTATCACGATGTGATTACAAAGCAAGAAACAAAAACTTGCCGCGTAAATAGTATTAAACGAAAGCATTTAGATGAATGCACATCTTACCCGTATGGATATAAGAAACCTCGTTATTAATAAAATGCGTATGTATATGTATATATAAAAATAGTGTAAAATTAAAAAAAAAAATACTAATGTAATATTGTAAAGTACTGTAAGATATTGTAAATTATTGTAAAAAAAAAAAATTGTAAACTATTTATAAATACTGTAAAATATTGTAATATTTAGTGTAAAAAGGTATGCGAGAGTCAATGTTTTCAAAAATCTTGATATCGTAATGTGACAATAAACGTATTTCGAAATCTAAAAAAAGTTTTAAATATAAAATTAGAAATTTATTTAAATTATAATATTTCAACCAAAAGTATTTAATCTTTGTATTTTGTATGAATTTTGAAAAATATAATAATAAAAATGAATAAATATTAAAAAGTTTTGTTGTAAATTTTCATTTATTTTTTTTTCAGTTTGTACACATCATCCAGAACCTTCAGAAAAATGCTGCACTAATTGTAATGTTCCAACTTGTAGATTTTACCCTGAATACAAATGTACTCTACAGGGTTTAGCTTTACACAGAGCTTTACACAATTTGGTAAACTTAAAAAAAAATAACGATCAAAATAATTTTGACAAATTGTTCCATGATTTAAAATTTTATTCTCAAAGATTTTTCATTTCATTAACTGTACAAATTTGGCATTTAATGACTAGTAAATCATGCACAATTTGTGAAAATATATGGTGCGATGCTGAGGATTGCCCCAGGAACATTGAAATAATAGAATTTCAAGAAGTTATGACATTTCGGAATATCAGCCTTGGAGATTTGTTGATACAAATTGAATCGAAAAATGTACAATATTTACACTTTACAATATCTAATATGCGCGAACATCATCGTCACTCCGAAAATCCAAATCGTCCACTTCATATCGACGACACTCCGTACATGTATATAAGTAGTCGTATGACCAATACTTCATCAACAATTTTACATTTTTAAATAAGATTTATACTAAATAAGATTTGATTTGATTTTCAAAATAAATAAATAATTATGAAGTTATATACATAATAAACCTTTATTTATTCTACCTTCCTTTTTTCTTCTCAAGTTTTGAAACATTTCAAAGAAAGAATGTAATATTTAAATTATATACACGCACACGTAAACACACACACACACACACACACACAAATATGTATATATAATATAAAACAAAATATAGTGAAAAATATAAATAAAACTTAAAAAATAGCTCATAAAATTTGTAAGCTAGTATGTATCATACAGCTGAAATGTGCATCAGCTTATAAAAGGTAAAAATCTAGATTTTCGCTTTCATTATTCTAGAATCTTCCGGTGTGTACGTACAAGTATTAGCTGATTTTTTCGTACGTACCGCGAGCGCGGGCCGGGACCCCACCGCAAAATTGATTTATTAATTTTAAAAAAGAAATAATAATAATAAAAAATAAAAAATGACACTAGCATGGCAACACCCATGGACCTCTATGATTTGTGGTCCAACAGGTTGTGGTAAGACGCACTTTGTAAAAAGATTTTTCCGATTTATTGACAGTCTGTCATGAGAGCGCGGTGGTGTATGAGAGCGCGGTGGTGTAACGGATAGAGCTCTTGCCTTCAACGCGGAGGGCATGGGTTCGAATCCTGACCAGGTACCTCTAAAACTTTTTTTCAAAGAAAATTAGTGTATGTGCCATTTAAATCGCGACTTTTCAAGAATCCGACCTCATTGGGTATCGGTTGATTGTTGGTCACAAAAAGTGGCTGACTATCCATCGGTAGTCAAAGTTTTCGGTATGGTGGTGTCTGACAGTCTAGCCTGATGTAATGTGTTAAACGGTTCCGGGCTGGGCTCCCTCGACATCTCCATTGAAAAAGCTTAATTATATAGAGGATAACAATATCCTTTATATGATTAATCTTTTATGAAAAAAAAAAAAAAAAAAATTGACAGTCTGTCCGATACAACTTTTGCTCGAAAAATGCTATATTATTCCGAATGGCAAGATGGATATTTGGAATACGGTAAAGATGTTGAATTTCATGAAGGTTTACCTCAAAATGAAGATTTTGCGTCTGACTCTCGACCAAAATTAGTAGTCATCGACGATCTGATGAGAGAATCTTCTAATAATGTAGTTGCTGATTTATTTACAAAAGGTAGTCACCATAAAAATATAAGCGTAATTTTTATTACACAAAATTTGTTTCATCAAGGACCTAAGCAGCGGGATATTTCATTAAATTCAAACTATATTGTAATTTTTAAAAATCCTAGAGACCGTGCACAAATACAACATTTAGCGCGTCAAGTTTATCCAGAAAATTCAAAGTTTTTACAAGAAGCTTATTACGACGCTACAAGTGTAGCACATGGTTATTTGTTGTTAGATTTAAAACAAAGCACAGCAGAAACCTGCAGAGTACGAACTAACATATTTCCTGATGATACACATCACTACGTGTACGTTCCACGAGATATAAAGAGAGGTGTCACGGGTGATAATTTTTCAGTGTTACGTGTATAATGGCTGCGGTAAGATCAAAAAAATCGCTCGATCCCAAAAT
Organism: Anastatus disparis; assembly: GCA_017163975.1. Lineage (NCBI taxonomy): Eukaryota > Metazoa > Arthropoda > Insecta > Hymenoptera > Eupelmidae > Anastatus > Anastatus disparis. The sequence continues at coordinate 3,635,572 of JAFFSR010000302.1, forward strand.
AGCACATGCTTTACACGCCCTTTATCATTTAAATAAAGAACAACGCAAAGTTATTTTAAAACTTGCTGATCGTAAAATAGTTAAAGGTATTTGTGAGTGTGCTTTGAATACTTTAAAAGGTACCGTACATTTAACACCTTCTCAAAAACAAAAGTTAGTTAAACATAAAAAAATTCTGAGAAATTTAAGCAATCGGGACTCTAAATCGTGGAAAAGCAAGAAACGTCTAATCGTGCAGAAAGGTGATGGTTTCTTAACAGCTTTACTTGCACCTGTATTAGGAACTATAATATCCGCTCTTATCCCCACTCGTTCTTAATTTAAAAATGCAGCATACCCGTAAAATGGTTTTAGTGCCTCAAGACAGTATACAAAAACTTCTTCATACAAACGTTCCCGAGGTCTCGTTGCAAAATGTCGAATCTGATAAAAAAAATACTGTTCAAACACCAGGCAGTCATCTTACAAGATTAGACATAGAAATGAGTGATATATTAAACTCACAAGAAACTGATGAGCGTACAAAATGGTCAAAGTATCAACAAGTTTTACATCGATATTTATATTTTTTAGACGACTTGAAAAAAAGTTTAAATAATGTTAATAAAAATGAACAAGAGTTAGAAAATGGAATAGATTTTGAAATAATAATATCATCTGTACCTGTAACATATAGACGTAAGGCTGAATTGATGGTTCAATTTTTAAAAAGTCCTAATATTTCTTCAAGAATTACATGGAATGACCGCGGTTTAGTTTCGATAGATGGTGCTGTTCTCGAAGGTTCTAATATAGTAGATTTAATAAACGATGCTGTACGTAGTAAAAAAGGTGTAAAGGCTACAGGTCGTGAGCATTTTGCGTGGTTTTTACGAGATGTAGGTATACCATTGGAATGTATTGGTAATTTAGCTTTTTACAAAGAAGGACAAAAATTTGAACATGCAAAATTTGAGACACGGAGGAACGGGTGCAAATGCGTGCAAACACGTACACATACGTACAAACACTCACAGACACTTAGAAACACGTATAAACACGTACAAACACGTACTTGCGCGTATGAATACGTACAAACTCGTTTGAACACGTTATACCACGTACAATTACGTTCAAACGCGTACAAACACGTTAAAACCCGCACAGGTGCGTAAAAAGACGTACAATCACGTATAATCACGTCCAAATACGTACAATTACGTCTGAACACGTACAATTACGTACAATTATGTTAAAACGCGTACAAACATGTACAAACACGTACAAATACAGAAAAACTTGTAGAAACACGTACACACATGTTCAAATACGTAGACACGCGTACACACACGCACGAAAACGTACGGATACGTACGACCGAGATTAGATATGTACAACCACGTACACACACATAAAAGCACGTACGAAAACGGTCAATTACTTAATAATACGTACAGACACGTACAAACACGTACGATCACGAACAATTATATATTGACACGTACAAATACGTAGAAACGCATACAAACACGTCGAAACACGTACAAACACGGAGAAACATGTGCAAACGCGCACAAACACGTACGCATACGTACAAACACTCACAGACACGTACAAACACGTACTTGCGCTTACGAATACGTACAAATACGTTTAAACACGTACAAACACGTACAAAAACGTTCAATTAAATGCAAACACATAATAACTCTTACACACACTCTCAATTACATAAAAACACGTACAAAAACATACACACACGTACTATTTTGTACAAACACGTACAATCGCGTACAATCACAATCAATTACGTACGAACAGGTACAAACGCGTACAAACACGTACTAATACGGACAATCACGTACAAACACACATAAACACGTACAACCACGTATAATTACATTTAAACACGTACACACACGTACAAACACATATAATTCTGAACAAACACGTACAAATTTGTCGCAGACTCAAACAATTACGTACAGATACGTACAAACACGGACAATCAAGTACACACACGTACAAACAAACACACATGTACACGCACGCACAAACACGTACAAACACGTACAAACATGTACAAGTAGGTATAAACACGTACGCACACACACGTACGAACACGTACAAACACGTAAAAACGCGTATACACACGTACATATACGTACAAACTCGTATAATCAGGTACAAATACGTGTGAACGCTCACAAACACGTAAAAATACGTACAAATACGTATGCACACGTAAAATTACGTACAAGCATGTTCACTCACGTACAAACACGTACACACATGTACAAACACGTACACACACGTAACGTTACGTTACAGATGCAAAGAATTCCAAAAATGTTTCAAAATAACGTTATGTCACATTTTTCTATATACAATTGGATTCTCGTTAATGAAAAATATATATTTTCTAATCGTAATATGAAAAAATGTTATATCACTTGTTTTTATGATGAATGAATATATTATAAGCAGATTTTCTCTTTCAGACCTAAAGCATTTTAATATAATATCATAGATAATGATTGTAATTTTATTTGTAGTTTTTCACTGTTTGTAAGTCGTCGGCCCAAAGAATGTGTTATAGCAGGTGGCCTAAGTACATATACAATATGTGTGTGTCAAATTCACGAAAATTTCAATCTTCAATTGAATGCTTCAAAACAGAGATTTGATCATAAAAAGCGGCGTCTGTTTAATTATGAACAGATATTGCATGCAGCATAACTGTAATTACTGTCCGACAAAGTCTGATGTAAGGCAAATTTTAAGTGATATAATTAAAACGAGTGTAACTAACATTATAGCTTATAATAATTGGGTAACTATATCTGTACCAAGAAAATCATATGACTAATCTTCATGTAATCAAACTCATTTTCATGTAATGTTACAGAAGTTTCGGGAACCTTATGAAGAATTTATTGACAAATTAGTTGAAGACTTGTGGACTTTGACTAAATATCATCATGTCTTTGAAAATCAAAAAAACTTTTAGCTACTGCAAAAAGAATTTAGACAATGACTCCGCAATAATCTTAATAGACTTTGCTGAAAAATATTTATTCATTTCCCAGGATTCTACACAAGGTTTTTACTACAATAACACCACGGCAACTGTACATCCCATGATTATCCATTACAAAATGTAGTGTATGTAAAATTGTTTTGTGTTATTTCTAACTTTTCTATGCAGACAGCTTATATCGTCAATATTCTTCAAGAAGAGTTACTGAACAAGATTAAACAAGACTACCAATGAATTGAAAAAATTTATTTATTTTATATATGGATCTTTTACTCAATACAAAAATAAGTAAGAAATATTTTAGTATTATCATATCTTTAAAAAGTTAGTATTTTATAATATTTTTCGGTTGCACTATGTATGTAAAACGAAATTGAAAAATGATCTTTAGAAATTGTATTTGACGTAGAACTTTTCCATTTTTTTTAATTTTCTACAAAATGACATGCATTAAAATTAATACACTTCTTATTTATGAGAATGATGTTTTCTGTTAAATACTAATTAACTATTGTCTTATTGTCGCTCTAAAAATAAAATAATATAAAATTATTTATTCATAAATGAATATTGATTATAAGTATATGGAAAGATAATAAATATCTAAAGCAAACATTTCGTGGTTCTTAGAAACCATTTTATCTACTTTCGTTATCATGAAGATGATTCTGGTATTAAAGTAATAGCACATAATTTTTTTGCAATCAGCCATGGAAAAAAGCATGCGATGGTATTGGGGCGATAACAAAATGAATGACTAGAAAATTTTCTTTGCAACAAATAAACGATATTTAAATTGTCACACCCGAAAAAATGTATGAATACTGCCATTAAAACATTTTAGGAATCAAGTAAATACTTAAAATAAAATAAATATCAATAAAATTTACAAGTGGTATAAAAATCTTAGACATATTAAAGTTTAATGCATTTTAACACTTTTTTCAGATTTTTTTTGAAGCTATGCTTCTTACGCGACGTTACGGCAGGGGCACTAAATGTGTAAAAATCGACAGTCCCAAATGTCACCCAGCGTGAATGTACGAATATGGCACAGGGTGTCATAATTGCTATCAACATACAAATACTTACATTCTTTTTTCTCTTTCTTTTTTTCCCTCTCTCCCATTCTGCTTAAGGTGGTTCATGCGGTAAGAGAGAGAAAGCTAGCTGTGAGAGAAAGAGATAGCGCTCATATGATCCAGTTGCGCATGCGCAGCAACGTAAATGTGAACGAAACATGCATCGTTTATCTAATAATTACATTTTCAAAATACTTTATCTCTTTAATAAAACGATGAATTTACGTGAATCTTGTTGGAAAATTTTTATTATTAGTTCCTTTATATATGTTTAAATTTTCAAATACAATTTGAATGTAGTTTATGAGATATTGTGATTAACAGCTACGAAATGTAAAAATTCCAATATATATAGATATACTTTCAATGTAATTTGTAAAACTTTGAACATCGATTAATCAAAAACGAAACGATGAAATGTTCTGAAATTTTAATATGATATTCACATTACCTTCATTAAACTATACCTACAATTTCAAGAATATCTTGAAAAAACACGTTAGTCGCATGAACCACCTTAAGAATATGCATGTATATACACAAGTGGATGTGTGCGTTGAATGTACTACAATTGATGCTTGTAGTGTGTGTGTATATATATATATATATATATACAGTAAAATTTTTTTATTTTTTATTTTATGTTTCTATTTAATAAATTATTTTTCACGAAAATTTTCCAGAAATTTTGATACTGTACATTTTTGTAAATTTTATTTGAGAAACTAGAAAGTTTTACTGCTTCGTTTTTTTATATCAATGAACCTTTATAAGTTACGCATAAACATTTCTTTCTTAATTTTTTAATAATTGTTATTAATAAACTATATTATTAATATATTTTTAAATACATAATACATTGAATCAAAAATAACAAGTTTTCGTTAAAAAATTAATTATAATTTTTGCAAATGTCACACTTCCTAGTTTCTATATGTACACTGGAAGCATAGCTTCTGTCGGCCAGTCCCCACGACTGCCACTCCTGTTTTTTGTTGATAAAGGAGGTGTTCTCAAAGCAGGATCATGCCTATTGATATAAAATCTATGCAAGTTAAAAGAGGCTCATTAGACGAAGATGTAAAAATTATTAAAATAGCATAAATCAAATATTTTATTACTTCAAATTCTTTTCTAATGTTATTATTCTACCTTCTTTATTATTTAGCTTGTGAATAATTATAATGAAAAAACCAGAATTCTGAAGGGTATAAAAATCTTAAATAATTTAAGAATTTTAAAATATTTCTAAATGTATTTTCTTTAACTATATAAAACACAATGAAAATTGATTAATTACTATAGAAAATTTTGATATAAAAATCTACATCTCGATTTCTAGATTATCTAGAACGCTGAAATATTGCAACGCCGCTTTTTAAAAATACAACACCATATTTTAAAAGCAGCAAAAAGCACTTTTTTAAAAACGTATCATAATGCCCCATATGCAAATCTATTGAATTTTAAATATTACAATTGATTTCCCTTATAATTCACCGATTTCTTTCCCATTTTGGTACTTGAAAAAATTGCAATGTCTAAGGTGACGCAATAAGGTACATGTTTAATACATAGTAACCGACATTGCATTTTCCCAAATTTTCAATCTTTGTTAAAAAATTTTCTGAAATATCTCCATATTACGCTTTTCATTAATTAAAATAGAAGGCTGTAATATAGAGATATTACCAAAAAATTTTGTTTAAGAATAAAAATTTGGAAAACTGTAATGACGGTACTTTACATGCTCTTAAATAACAATGACTTTAATTCCAGACATCGTAGAAAATTGTTCAATATGAAAAAGTCAAGGTTTTAATACTAACTTCTTCTGTATGTGGTGAATAAATGTTAGGAGTGTAATCGCTACAGCGCTCTACGTTAAAGCAATAAAGTTGTCACTTTTTATGAAAACCGAAAATGCATGTTATGAAAGAGCGAAACCAACTACTGAAATGTCTACTAACTTTTTTAATACTATGTTTGAGGAATATTCTCGGAAATCCGTTCAATTTAGAGTTGATAGAAAAAAGTTCTACTAATGCAAGCAAATATTGAAAAATCGTGTTTCTTCAAACGGCTGTATCGTGATTTCTACTAATCATAAGAAGCTATCTAACATCGCAAATTGAAGCTTTTTTTATAACAAAAAAAATTTATATCAAACAATATTGATTTAGATTTACGATTTCAAAGTTACAGAGCTTCTAAAATTGTCTATTTTTTGTTAAAAACACAGTATGTTTCCTTGGCTGCAGATTTTTTCCTTTGATTGTAAGCAATCTGCTAAAATTTTTTCTTTAGAATGAATGAAATAACGAAAAAAATGACAGTGGTTGAATTAAGATTGACCAAGTTTTGAGATTTCTAAAATATTTGAAAATTCGTAAAAAAATGTGAAAAAGGCCTTTTCTCAGACTAAACTAACCTCACTTTTGAAATCTTGCATACAATCATTTTTTATATAGTATTATAATTGATTAAAATCTAGCTGAATCCGTGACCATCGTGTGACGATTTTTTAGAAAAAAGTATTGGAATATCCTATTAACATTGGTATTTTTCGCAATTTTTATATGTCAAACTGCTTTTCAGGAGGTCGATAGGAATTCGACCCAAATTGGACCAATAGCATGTTTCAATGACGATTCAAAAAAGCAGGAAAAAATTTAATTTTCCATGGTCTTAAACTAAAAAAGATGAAGTTACTTTCCTTATAAAATACCATAAAAGTCGCTTGCAATAAAAAATTTAAAATAATACGTAAACATTAATTTTGAGCGATTTTCGCAAAAATACTGATTTTCAAATCTTTGAAGCTTATAGAAACAGTGAGAAAACCATGACTAAAATATTTTTCTGGTATTATATATAATGTAAGCTAATTTTTGACGTGTGGTACATCAAAGAATATTTTGCTAGACCGGAGAAACTGATACTAGAAAATTGCAAAAAGGCAGAAGATTTTAGCTAAATTTACTAGCTTTGACATCTCATATCTCGGATAATTTTTAACCAAATTTAACGTACGAAGAAAAAAATTTTTTTTAAGAGCTATTGAATTCATTTTACAGTATCATCAAGAGTTGAGAGGGGAAGACACGACCATTCAAAGGTACGTAAAATAACGAAATTTCATCTTTAGTTCAAAGTTATGTAGGCTGGCTCCTAATTTATGGAATTTAATTTAGCAAATTAATTTCTTAAGCTCTCTATACTAGCTAAAAATTGCGGTCTGTTAAATTAAAATATGTCAAAAACTCGAGTCTTGGCAGATTTTTGAAAAAGAGTGAAAATCAGCCTGAAAACTCATTTTTTTGCCTTTGAAAGGCCATGTTTTGGCAAGTATTGCACGTAGAGAGCTGAAATTTTGCACAGATTTCTAACTTTTACAATACTAAATCATATCTCGAAACTAGCTCGGTGACCCACGTGCGACCACTTTTGAAATAAGGTATTAGAATGCCCCATATATATATATATATATATATATATATATATATATATATATATATATATATATATATATATATATATAGAGAGAGAGAGAGAGAGAGAGATATAGATAGATAGATATTTAAATTTATTAACTGTACATTATGTTGTACAACAAAAATAATACAAATTCGTAAGTATATATATATAAAATGAGATACTAAGTAAAAATATAATTAAAATAATGATACAGTAATTAAAATAATTAAAGCCTAGCTCGGAGCAGAGGCTCATTCTCAAGGGAAAGGTAGTGCGAATATGTTGATGCCTTGAATAATGCCAACGATGAAGAATCTCTTAAAGATGATGGTAGACCGTTCCATAGTTGCGATGACACAACCAGGAACGATCTTTGGTGATACTCGGTAGATGAAAAAGGAATGGTTAACGGTCTCACATCACCCCTCAGTGTCCTCACAGGCCGGCTCCACAAATATCTAGAATAAAGATATGAAGGTGAGCATGACAAAAACATTTTGTATAAGAAGGTAGTAGCGAAGTAGTTTCTTCTACCCAAAGTGGATAACCAGCCTAGAGAGGACCTATAAACAGAGACGTGCTCGCGCCTACTTACACCATAGATGTAACGAATACCAGAGTTTACAACCCTTTGAAGCCTCAGATCGAGTTCAGCAGAAAGGTCAATATAGACCAAACAACAGTAATCAAGTAAAGGAAACAGCAAAGAACGGATAAGATGCTTACGTAGTGCAATGGTGGTACTTTTTCGAAAGAAATTTAATCTATAGAGCAATGAGTGACTCCTGTTACACACATGCGCAATTTGGTCCTTCCAGTTCAACTTACTATCAAGCCATACACCAAGACTACGAACAGAAGATTCAAACTTAATAAGATCACCGTTTATTGGAACACCAGTGATGTGTAATGAGGGCAGCATATTGACATAGAAATAAGATCCAATAATAATAGCCTTTGTTTTGCTCACATTTAATTTCAGATGATTTTTTGTCGCCCAGTTAACAATACTGACAGCTTGATCACTCATGAGAGCAGTAACAGAAGCCAACTTAGCAATTGGGAAGTGAATGTACACCTGAAGATCATCAGCATAGATAAGATGCTGCACATCGGCATGGAAGTCAGCAGCCACATCATTGATGTATATAGAAAACAACAGTGGACCAAGGACAGAGCCCTGGGGAACACCAGTATTTAATGTTACATAGTCAGATGCATTACCATCTGCATCAATAACAGCCTGCTGTCTCTCAGAGAGATAAGACGCAAACCAACGCACAACTGAATGCGAGATGTCAAGAGAAGACATTTTTCTGAGCAGAGAGACATGGCATACCGTATCAAATGCCTTGCTGAAATCAAATAGCAACAGCAACGTCACATAGCGTCTGTCCATATTGCGTCTAATGTCCTCAGTTAGTTTCAGTAGTGCGGTCTGAGTACTATGTCCAGTTCGAAATCCAGTCTGATAAGGGTCCAGTAGCTGTCGTATAGTCAGGTAATTGTAGAGTTGATCATGGACTAGATGTTCAAGAACCTTGGACATAAAAGATAATAAAGAAATTGGCCTAATGTCACCAAAAGCTTGAGGAGAGGAGATTTTGTTTATTGTAGTGACCAGTGAGATCTTCCAGCATAAAGGAAATAAGGATTCACGCAATGAGTCGTTATAAATACGACATAACAAAGGCCCAATGACCGGAAATGCCGCACGGACAAAAGATTGAGGAACAGCATCAAACCCTCTGGCCTGTGAAGTTGAATGACAAACAGCCATCCATACCTCCTCCAAAGTAACTGGATTAAACTTAAACATGGGTTTAAGTGGTTCATCTAGAGCAAGTGTATTCATGTAATCAGAAATGGAGGGGACCAGAGGATCAAACGCAACACCACCAAAATACCGATTCAAATCATTAATTGAAAAAGAATGTCGAGAGTCACTACTGCTGGAACATACGCCCAGGTTCTTGAGTTCTTTCCAGATCTGTCTTGCGTCAGTAATCTTAGATAGTCTGTCGTGGTAATACAGTAATTTAGCTGATTCGATGCATGAATGGGCCCGATCTCGAGCATCTCTATAACATATAAGATCAGCACGCAGCCTAGTACGTTTGAAGCGTCTGTAATGCCTATCTCTCTCAGAGATTAAGCGGTGATGCTCAGAGGTAAACCACGGACGATGACTCTTGCTCTGTCGAACACGCCTAACAGGCACAAACCGTGAGATAGCTTCATTAAGATGAGTGTAAAGACATTCAAGGCGAGCCAAAAGAGAAGAGTCACCGCTACACACAGCACAATTCAGCGATCGAAAATAATCAAGAATAGCAGCCTCATCAACCGCTTTATAATCATGATAAGTAAAATCATTAAGTGTAGGCCTAGAGAGAGACGACTTCACAGTCGCAGCAATAAAATCATGTCCGTCAATAAATGGTACATCAGTCTTCCAATAATCAAGCAGTAAGTCATTGGCATCGACAAGGCACAAGTCGAGCCACGTATCAGAGGAATAAGTATGATGCGTAGGTCCATAAGGCACTGAAAAAGTGCATTTTCCTTAATAAGGCTCTTCAGGAACACAGAATCATCAGATTCAGAACACAAATTAGTGTTGAAATCTCCTAAAACTACCTTAGTACTATAATTGTGCATATGAGTGGTCAAATCAGGAATAAAGTCCGTGTTGGCCAAAAATGGAGCGTGAGGTGGTCTATAAACAACACCAACGAAAATGGGTGAAGCCAAGTCAGATGAGTTGACCTCACAGAAGAGATACTCAGGTAAACCAGGCTTACCACTCCAGCTTCCAGAGGATGAACAGAGACGCACAGAAGTGAGAGAGCAGTGTACAAATAAAGCAACACCACCTCCCCTGGTGTTACGATCCCGTCTATAAAGAACATACCCATCAAGAGCAATCAAAGAATCACAAACTATCTGGCTCAGTTTGGTCTCAGTAACAGCTATTACGTGGAAATAAGGGCGAGAAGCCAAAAAGAGTCTAATCATCTCAATGTGCGCTCTAATAGAGTTGGCATTGAAATGACAAACTCTGAGACCATCCTTAGTAGTGAAATGATCATGAATGACCGATGAAATAGCATTGTTAGAAGGAAGAAGTGTGTTAGAGTGAGAAGGAAGAGAGAATGAGCTTACCCCAGTGTCAGATGTTAAGTGGTTACATCGTCGTTGGCTGATATCAATGAGAGCTTTGCTAAAAAAGCATCCAAGTCGTCATCCGATGCAACACGAATGGCTGCATCCTCCTTCCTCCTTCTGACGAAGATCTTACCATCACGCACAAATGTAAGGAAGTTGTACCTCTTATCTTTGGCCTTCCTGAGCACTCTTAACTTCAGTTGGTGCAATGAGTGTGGCAGATATTCATTGATGTTGATCAAGGAAGGAGTAAGTGTTTCCACTGATAAAGTTCCCTGCAAAAGGTAACTCCTGATCTTTGAGGTATGAAGGCTACCCATCCTGATCTTTGCTCCGATGACAGATCGCGCCAACGAGGCACTCTTCATAGTGACGAGCAATGGCGTCGTAAGCAGCGGAGGACCAACTTGAGATGTTGTTGCAGAAGGAGCAGTACTACCATCAGTACTACGAGCTGTAGCAGGTCGCGACAAAGGTCGAACCGAAACAATGTCACTGAGAGTAAAACCAGAATTAAGAGAAGCCAATACAGCAAAGACACCGTTCTTTAGATCGTTAAATTCATTAGGAACCAGGCCTCCAAACACCAAGTCTGATGCACGCTCAAGACGCTGCTGGCCAGCCGCCAAAACATCACACTGTTGCCGTAAAGATTTATTGAGCTTGTCCAATTCCTGTAGTTTAGCAGCCATAGGGTCAGATAATGCCCGATCAGGCACAACAGAGAGAGATTCCTCCAGCTTCGCCTTAAGCTCCCGATAATCCTGACAAACCTTGTCAAGCCTTGCCTCAGCCGCTCCACAACGTTCATCACATGCCACAGCAATACCATTCACTCGCGTCTCCAAACCTGTAAATCTCCCATCCAGTGTCAATAGTTGAGTGCCGATATTATTGATCTTGGTATCCATATCATCCAGCTTATCTAATTTCTCCATCTTCTTCAATATAGAAGACAAAAGTTCATTTGTTTGTAGCGCTGGTAGTGTCGGAGTTGGAGTACGCGGCAGAGACAGAGAAGCTGAGACATCACTCATAGAACCCACAGAACTAGAACGTGATCGACTGCAATCAGGATTTGCAGCTGCTATGCAAAAGTTACATACCTTTACTTGTTGGTCATTATTATCTCTGACTAAGAGCAATTTGGTACAAGAGCTGTGATAGGTCTTGCCACAGCGACCACAAAGCTGAGGCTTAGATGCAGCACTAAAGTTTTTAAAACAGAGACCACACTGATTAGACATAGTGACCTCCAAGATAGAAATAGCTTAATCAAACGAATCTTAAATTTTAATTTTAAATTTGGTGCCAGTTGTATATTTAAAAGTAGATAAGCAGCTTAATAAATGCACTCTGAGTTGCTTCTAAGTTTCAGTTGCTGTAAGTGGAAAAGCAGCTTAATAAATGCACTCTGAGTTGTTTCTAAGTTTCAGTTATTGGAAGTGGAAAAGCAGCTTAACAAATGCACTCTGAGTTGCTTCCAAGTTTCAGTTATTGTAAGTGGAAAAGCGGCTTAATTTGTACAGAGTAAGATTCGTTTGACTGTGATTAGAGAGAGCACAAGATAATAGTGGAAAAGCGCCTTAACTGGAGAAATTACCATCAGGTATCACATAGACGGGCAAAAATGCCAATATACAGGTCATCCAAGGGATGGAGCCACCAGCACTAAGCAAATAAGAATCCTCTTGTGGTAGATGATTGCACCAAAAAGATTGAGGTTATGTTGTAGACAATACTTAAAACCAGTTGTAGTACAACTGCATACAATATACTGCACTATTGTAATATACAGCAATTTAATCAAACATGCAGCAAATTCCACGTTGTTACCACTAGATTCTATCAAAAGAGCAGTGAAGTTAGTGTATACGTTATCTAAGAGATGGCGCCATCAGCGTTAAAAAAATATGATCCCTCTTGCAGTATGTAATTGCGCCGAAAAAGAATGAGGTTATGTTACAATTAAAAATAAAACTAATTGCAATGCAATTGTGCACAATATAATGCACTTAAAACAACACTCAACAACACAAGCAGGCCCACAGCAACTTTCTCAGGCAGCAGCAGAGTCCACAGCAGTGTCAGAGATAAAAGCAGGTTGATGTTGAGAGACTGCACTTTCACAGTAAGAAACCGTCCAGAGTCCAATATGGAATTGCAAAAATGCAAATGAATGAGGCCAACACTCTCGGACTCCAAGTAGGACGATTCCCTGCAAAAAATTCCATTCCGCAAAGTGAAAAAATGCTGTTTAAATAAGTTTCAAGAGGAGCGAAAAAAAATACGTATGGCGCTACTTACGGCAAGAGAGAGAGAGAGAGAGAGAGAGAGATAGAGGACATTTCACACGAACTGGAAGAGCAAAAAAATTTTAATCGCTGAAACTCTCGGTATATATTCTTCTTGTTACCCGAAATATGTAAAAAAATTTTAAGAATCTAGATTCAAAGAATCTAGAGCTATAGATCTTTGAAAATTAAAAAATTTTCAAAATTTTTTGAAAAGTTCCAAGTTTATTATTTTTTTTGCTGAAAATCCTGATGTTTTAGAAAAAAATTCATAAAAACACTTCTTGTTATAAATGAAGAAAAGAGTTAGCATGATTTTTCACGAACTTGAATTTCGAAGTTTTCTGACTAGTTCTTATGTGTATTACATGGTAATTGAAATCAATCATCGTTTGTCAGTTCAGAAATTGATTTTCAAGGGCTCATTTCCTTCCATTTTACATGAAATTCAAAATAAATTTTTCATCATGGAAGTTAGAGCCATCAATAAGGAGTTATGACAGTTTAAAATATATATTTTCATGTATGATTTATTTTTCTTATTGAATATAGCTTGTCACATACTAAACCTAAGCATCTGGTTTTTATACTCAAAAACTATTGTAATAAGTTCAAAAATCATATAGTAGAATGTTATTTATCAATTAGAAGCTTAATTATTTATTTAACACTCGTGACTATTATGATTACAATCATTTGCGTAGGCAAATAAGACTTTGAGTCTTCGCAAACTCAAATAATTATTTGATAATTCTTGTAGCTATGTATAGAAACATTTCTTTCTGAACAATCATACGAGTAGAATACTAATCAAAATGAATTTGACGTACAATCACATCATTGACATGAATGTCATTTGTAATCATACATACAATTTATTCTAATTATAATTACAGTTTGAAATGAAAGATGGTGTAGAAAGTCGTAACTCAAGACTATATGTCTTGTTTTTTATTTATAACTATCAATATAAAAAATAACACTGTCAATACAACCATATATTTACGGGGGTTGGTGAGCTTATTGAGCAGGGGGAACCCCCCCTAATATAAAATGAGGATTCCCTAACCCTAAAGATAGATTATAAAAAAATTGCTTTTTTACAAATGTTTTTGAAAATTTAATAAGGCTGAGAAAAAAACGTTAATTTACGTAAATTTTTAAAAGTAAAATAACCTAACTATTTTTTCACACAAGTTGTATCTGATTACACATGTAAATTTACGTTGAAAATTTAAAAACTGAAAGACTGTGAAGGCAGGGGTAGGTGATAAGATAACTTTGAGGTAATATAAATAGATTTGAAATTGACAGCTAAAAAACAGCAGAAATCCAACTCAAAGGGTACCCCCCGTTAAGATAGTCAATTTTGCCCTGTCCTTGAAATTTTCGTTTGACCTTGTAACTTTGTTTTGAATAAAAGAAAAATAGTTTTTGTCATATTTGCAGACCGCGACCCCCCTCCCCCTGTCCACAGCATGGAAAAAATGACTTTTTCACTATTTATTTTTTTTCTCCGCATCCAGTCATTAAAAAAAACCCAAGAAAATCGTTCTTATAGCTTAAGAGGAGGTCGAGTATATCTGTCCTTTTCTAATCAAAGAATTAATTTTTCTACAAAAACTAATAATTGTAGCAAAAAATAAAGAGATAGCCCCATCTTGTATCATAAAAAGCAATATTTTCTTTGATGAGGAAAAATTATTTTTATCGATTCGTTTTGAAGAAAACCTTGAAACACTTAAGAAATAGAGGTTAGGATTGACAATTCAGTTTTTCAAAGTTTTCTTGAAAACGAAACGATAAAAATAATTTTTCCTCATAAAAGAAAATATTGCTTTTAATTATACGAGATGGGGCTTTCTTCTTATTTTTCGCTACAATCATAAGGTTTCGCAGAAAAATTAATTTTTTAATTAGAAAAGGATAGAGATATACGACCTGCTCTTAAATGGTTAGAAATCACGTAGAATTTTCTCATGAAGATTTGATGATGCTATATAACCTAAAAGTATAAAAAAAATTCAAACCCTTCCTATTTTCACGGGAAATGCGGTACAGGGCCAATTCTTGCAAAAAAACTTGTATTTTGTTTAAAATTACTTGCCTGAATTTTTCCAGATATTTCCTGTTGGTGCGCCATAGTTAAAAATGCAAAAAAAACTCATTTTTTCGACGTTTTTGGCTGATCGTAGCTCATTTGCAGACTTTGTATTATTTATATTATGAAATCGTATTCTAGAACTTTACTTATGAATTTAATTATGCAATCAAGTCAGAAAAATAAGATTTACAAATATCTGCATCATATTTTTGCACGAATCCACATTTTAGATTAGGTATTTAAATACTTCTTTCATGATTTTTTTGATATTTCACTACTTTATATGTGATAAAATCTTTTAAATATTATATTGTTTTAATAAAAGAAAATATTTTGGTAAATATGTCATTTTACAGGTACAGCTATATTAAGTACGGTCAGAATATCAACTTGAGATTACATATGAATTTATATTTCGTAAGAAAAACTCATCAATACAAACATTATTATCATGATTGAATAATATGAACCTTGACTTTGGCATTTTCAACACTATGTAATCTAAATCTGCACTTAAGTCACACTTTTGCGAGAGCTATGTGGTCTATTTTTACACTGTGTAAAATAAATGTGAGCATGCGAGTACATTGAAATCTTAACTAACTGTGATAACCTCTTCATGTAGCACTCAATTAAAGTAACAGCTGATACTCAAATAATGAAACTCAAGTTTTACCCGCATTTACGTACTCGCATGCTCACATTTATTTAACACAGTGTAAAAATAGACCACATAGCTCTCGCAAAAGTGTGACTTAAGTGCAGATTTATTGATGAGTTTTTCTTACGAAATATAAATTCATATGTAATCTCAAGTTGATATTCTGACCGTACTTAATATAGCTGTACCTGTGAAATAACATATTTACCAAAATATTTTCTTTTATTAAAACAATATAATATTTAAAAGATTTTATCACATATAAAGTAGTGAAATATCAAAAAAATCATGAAAGAAGTATTTAAATACCTAATCTAAAATGTGGATTCGTGCAAAAATATGATGCGGATATTTGTAAATCTTATTTTTCTGACTTGATTGCATAATTGAATTCATAAATAAAGTTCTAGAATACGATTCCATAATATAAATAATAATACAAAGTCTGCAAATGAGCTACAATCAGCCAAAAACGTCGAAAAAATGAGTTTTTTTTGAATTTTTAACTATGGCGCACCAACAGGAAATATCTGGAAAAATTCAGGCAAGTAATTTTGAACAAAATCCAAGTTTTTTTGCAAGAATTGGCCCTGTACCGCATTTCCCGTGAGAAACAAAAGGGTTTGAATTTTTCTTTTCATCCTTTTAGGTTCTATAGCATCATCAAATGCGTGATTTCTAACCATTTAAGCTATTAGCACGATTTTCTTGGGTTTTTTTTATCGACTGGATGCGGAGAAAAAAAATAAATAGTGAAAAAGTCATTTTTTCCATGCTGTGGACAGGGAGAGGGGGGTCACGGTCTGCAAATATGACAAAAACTATTTTTTTTTATCCAAAACAAAGTTACAAGGTCAAACAAAAATTTCAGGGACAGGGCAAAATTGACTATCTTAACGGGGGGTACCCTTTAGCTAAAATTAATTTACATTATTTCAAATTTAGTTAACTTTTAGCTTATGTTTAGCTAATTTCTATCTAAATGTTGCATAAATTTAGCTATCCTTAATATTAAATTCAGCTGACTTTTGGTGTAATTTAGCTAGCTTTTATGTAATTTCATTTGACTTCAGCTAACGTTAAGCTAATTTTTAACTAACTTTTATCTAAATTTCAGCTAGATTCTAGCTAAATCACAGCTAACCAAGGACAAATCGAATTTGTATGCATGGCGGCAGCGGCAACGGTGACAGCTACAATGGCGACAGTGACAACGGTGGCAGCGATAATAGCGGCAAAATTTTTTTATAATATAGAGATTACATATATATATATATATATATGGGTCAAAATAACATCTTTTTATAAAAGTGTGCGCATGTGGATCACCGATTTTGCTGATTTTGAGATATGTTTTAGTATTATTAAAGTTAGGAATCTGTGCAAAATTTCAGCTCTCTAAGTGCAAAACTCGCCGAAATATGGCCTTTCAAAGGTCAAAAACTCCGCTTTTTTCGGCTGTTTTTCACTCTTTTTCAAAATTCTGCCAAGACTCGAGTTTTTAACATATTTTAATTCGGCAGGCGGCAATTTCTTCGTTTTTATGTTAATTTTAAATTTTCGTAATTATATTTTTAAAAAATTCTAATCAGGCTTCTGAAAACTCTTAGAATAAAATACTGATTTTTGACATTTTTGACAATTTTTAAACAGCTGTAACTCATTTGAATTTTGATATTTTTAAATTATCAAAATTTTGTTTTATTGGTCAAAAAGAAAGCTTTAATTTGCATTTTTAAATTTTCAAAAAGGTTTAAAATTGACGGAGATACAAAGGTTTAAAGTTTGCAAAATTTCTAAAATATACGTTTTTTACAAAATTTAGATCATTGTGACTCTGGCCGGACAACTTCAAATTCACTAAATCTTACAAGAAAACTTTCTATAAGTCACGTAAAATGAGGCCAAATAGGCCTGGTCAATGGTATCCTACGATTTTACTATTATTTGAACCTCTCATAATTCAGTATTTTGCTTCACAAGTAAATCAATACACCCAGCTGTTGCGTCTTCTACTCATAAATGCGAAAACCTTAAAAGATTCAACAGGCTATAAATTATGAAATGAGCGATAAAAAACTTGATTTTATGCTTGAGTATAGGTCTCTAGGTCGTTTAGAATAAAAGTTATAACAGTTTGAGAATTTTTTATTTCTCAAGGTATCAAATCCGTGAACGCTTACTCTAGCCGATTTTTAGATTGGTCTTAACTTTCCTATAACTTAATTTCTATGATACTTCAGGACTCTTATTGAAGCTCTAATTAAAAATTATTGCTTGTAATTTCAATATCTTTGATGAAGTATAAATGTAAGTCTGCTAACATCTAAAATAAACAACTTTCTTTTTTTCTTATAACATTATTTCGCGATGCTGTTGGCACATTAAACTTGATTAAAAAAAAGTTTTATCCAAGATGATAAAACTGTAAGAGAAGACGTTCAATTTGATTTTTGGTAAATTACTAGCTGATACAAAGCCGGAGTTATAAATAAGTTGAGACCAATTTCAAAGTCGGATAAAATGAACGTTCACGGATTTATTACCTTCAGTTTATAAAAATCGTTAACTGTTTTAACTTTCGTTCTAAACCACCTAGAGACTTTCATCAAAGCTTGAATAATAGCTTTTGCTATCTACTTTAATAATTTATGACGTGTAGAATCTCCTAGGGCTCTCAAATTTTTTAAAAAAACGCCACAAAAGGTGAAAGTGTTGGCTTACTTGAGAAGCAATATTCTGAATTTTGAAAGGTTTATATTATAAAAAGACTCAGGAGTCGGTTGACGAATTCTTTCTAGTCTTATTTTAAAATAATTCAAATAGTTTTTTTACTAAATTATTTTACACTCCGCAATGTTTTTGATTAGATCCATGACTAAATTTATCTCATAAGAATAATCAAAAGATGTAACAAGTATAAAAAGTTTTAAAAGGTATTAAAATATAACATAATGCACTACATAATTTCGGATTTTCTTTTTAGAAATATTTTGTAAAGCAGTTTTTTTAAATTCATAAAATGACATCGATGTAGGTATAAAGGTATCAAAATGTATTAAAATATGTCCGTTATAAAAATATAAACATTTTATTTGATACCAAATTTTAAAAGAGGATTAGAAGGTATTGATGTATATTTAAATGTGTAAAACCCCACTCAAAACCACTTTCTTTGATGCACACTGATATTCTCTAATATCTTTTCATAACTTTTAATAGATATTAGTACTTTCAAAATTTTCACACTGGATTGGGAAATCATTTAAATTTCTAAATAATCAAATGAAGCATAGTAACACACTTAAAGTTGGCTAGCCTTATAAATAGTTATCTAAAAATGATAAAAAATCAAGTGAATAAAGAATAAAACGAAAGCTTATGCTGAATTAAAAATATAGTTTATCCTACTATTTGAATAAACTATATTTTGAATTTTGGAAAATATTTTTTGGAATTACTATTTACTTTATGCAATATTAACTAATGCGAATTCATCATCAGCAGAGAAAATTTTAATTTTCATACGAGATTGGCTGATTGGCTCAAAATAGTGATGAATTCTAGTGTCACTAATTCTTCGAGCTGCCTGAAAGCGAGAATGAAGTTTTCGATCCCTTGCTTCAACATCTTGTTGATTAACATAAAGAAATCTATCAAATAAATTATTTATTACTATAACAAGAATAAATATCAAAACAATTATAAATTGTTAGTAACAGAATTAGTAATTTTTTTTACCTTATTCCTGAAATATTATCTTGACAATAATCAAACATTTGCCTTGCAGTTTGTATTTGATTATTGATAGGTCTTTGTAATGAAGCTCTTCTTGTCAATTTCTTAACAGTGGCACCAATTCCATCACATACATTTTTGCCGTGACTTGTTGCTGAAAAATTATGAGATATAACTTTGAACCTAAAATCTTCTTCATGATGGCATAAATTGATGAAATGATTCCTAAAACATTTTTTATTTTTATAAACTAATGAACTTGGATGAAAAATAAATAATATTTTACTTTTTTCAAAATTCTATTACTTATTGATAAATAAAATTATGAAAATAAATATATATTTACTTGTTTTTGTACTGGGTAGGTGCTCCGTCTGAGAAATATATAATATTTTTTATCCAAGGAAGAAGCTCCTTGAGTTTTTCTAAAACTCTTTCTTGAAATATATTAACTGCAACCGCTGTATGTTTTGTACAATCTGATATTACACAGAAATTTAAAATCTTCAGTTCTTCAGACGCTTCATCCTTGTAATATACAGCAAAAGGGTGTACAGTGGCTTGACTATTATTATAATAATAGCCCTGAGTCGAATCTTGACAGATAAAAGAAAAATTTTCTGAAAAATCCATTAAGATCAGACAGGTGTTTTTGTCTAAATTTGATTTGCATGCTTTGAGGAATATTTTTTGATTCTCACTAACAAAATGGTGAGGCATTAATTTATAAATATCCTCTACAAGTTTATTTAAGAACTCATCACGAGGTTCTTCCAAGTCATTGAGAACTGTTTTACTAAATTGAGCTCCTTCTTTTCCTGCACTTGTCTTGATAGTTTCCCATTTTTTAAAACAGATGCAAGTGGAAAGTATTGACAAATTATCTTGCGCATTGGATAAGTATTGAAAAATTGCATTGCGCCCTGGACACATTGTACATGTTTGATGCAGCATGCAATTTTTGTTATCAATAGAGCAAACGGCTTCATCTATAAGCAGTCTATAGTTTATTTTTCTATTCCAAGCAGATAATCTTAATTTAACATTTTGATGTAACTCGCATACACAAACTGTGTGCGTTCCAGGGCTTCCAGCTGATACACATTCTTTAGGGCGCAAAGATGCAAAGAATGAAAAACATGGTTTCTCTTCACACGTTTACTCCTGTAACCAATTATTGTATAGATCTCTAGTATCATACATCAAAAGTCTCTTTGGTACTGGAATCGATTTAGCATTAGGAACTTTTTGCATAACACATTCCTTCATCCCACTGCATGGACGACTATTGCAATCATTTTTATAGTATTCAATGATTTCCTTTTTACTTCATCAGGAACGCGAGTGTATAACTTTCTGGAACGTGACATTGGCCCTATGATAAAATAGAATTTTATTATATACATCATTTTATATAGATGGGGCATTTCATGTCAATTCACCTGGTCAAAAAATAAAAATCGCTGAAAATCTGGAAATATGTTATATTTGATACTCAAAGTATACAAAACAATTTTAAAAGGTCTAGGTCAAAGAGGTCAAGAGCAAGAGATCATGAAATTTTGGGATTTTTTGAATTTTTTTGTTAAATTATCATCTTTGATATTTTGTTATTCAAAAACTAAGGGTCTTTGAAAAAAAGTATCGAGACATTTTTTGTTGGACATTATGTGTAGAAACTGTTCAAATTTTTCCCAATTCCAGAGTTGCTATCTTCTGATTGATCCGTTATATAATTGCATATAATTTTAAATTACTCGAGTTCGTCCAGGTTCATTTTACTCATTTGGCATTAAAAGTTGCATTATATATAGACTTTTAACTGAAATTTTCCCCATGTGGAAAATGTCTCTGTAAGCAGCTATCAAACTTTTAATTTTTCCAAAAATAATGTTTTCAGTGTTATTGAAAATTTTTATTGGAAATTTTCCCTCGACACTCTTGATAATTCTTAATTATTAATATGATAATTATTTCAATATTATTATTATATTTTGAAATGTTATTATATTTTAACAATTTTAATCTCGATTCGTGCAGAATTAAGCTAAATCAATAACTGCACAACCGCATAATCAAAATCCACTCAATTAGATTAAAGGCCACTTAGTTGAAAGTCAAAGCACACTGAACGAAAAATTATTTCATTATTTTACAGTTGCATTCCAAACTGCTATTGAATTAATATTAAATTTATGGTAAATAAATTTTATTTATATCATTATATAATCTCATATTTCTTATTTTTATTTCAAGTACACAATACAAATTCGAAAGATTTTATTAAAAATTATTGTTTGCGACTCAATTTGACTGGAATCTTCTGCTTTGATAATAAAATTATATTTTCATAAATATATTTGTGAATTTAAAATTGATAACTTCAACCGTATTTATAATTTAAATTTATATCATAAAGCATTTCAAAGAATAAAAAAATAGAAATATTGATTAAATTAAAAATTTCAAACAATGCAATGATTTTATAATTATATTATATAAATTCTTAATTTTGCCATTAAAAAGCTACTTGTATGTGATACTTAGACTATGTCTTTCATAAAGTTTTATCACACCAATTTGGAATTTATTCTGAAATTGAACAAGACAAAGGACCTTGCTCTTGTCTGCATATTTACAAACATTGTACTAAATACACCAAGAGAATAAAAAAAATCAATAACTTTTACAGCTATTTATTAAGTATACAATTATAGATGCTGCCTCACACTCAACAGTGAACAGTATCAATAAATCTGTAAGATAAATCAGTAGGTTCTGCTGATATTTTTGGGATTATCACTTCAACCTCAGCTTATTTAAACAGAAAAATTAATTTTTATTTATAACTTAAAAGTTATCAAGCTGAATAGCTTGTTCGCTTTCTTTCTATAGATTTCTGTTGTGTATTTTAAACTTGATTGTTTAGTGTATTGTGAGTTCACAATTTTTCTATTTAATATTAATTAAATAGCAATGTGGAATGCAACTGTGAAATAATTTAATAATTCTTTGTCCAGTGTACTTTGACTTTAAACTTATAAGTGGATTTTTATTATGTGAATGTACAGTTATTAATTTAGCTTAATTCTGCATTGAATAAGATTCAAATTGTTAAAATATAATAAAATTTTAAAATATAATAACAATATCAAAATAATCATCATATTAATAATTAAGAATTATCAAGAGTGTTGAGAGCAAATTTCAAATAAAAATTTTCAATATCACTGAAAACATTATTTTTGGAAAAATTGAAAGTTCCATAGCTGCTTACAGAGAACTTTTCGCACGTGAGGAAAAATTTCAGTCAAAGGTCAATATATAATGCAACTTTTTAATGCTAAATGAATAAAATGAATCTGGGCGAACTCGAGTAATTTAAAATTATATGCAAATATATAATGGACCAATCAGAAGATAGCCACTCTGGAATTGGGAAAAATTTGTACAGTTTCTACACATAATTTCCAACAAAAAATTTGTTTATACATTTTTTTCTAAGATCGTTAGTTTTTGAATAAAAAAATATCAAAGATGATAATTTAACAAAAAAATTCAAAAAATCCCAAAATTTCATGACCTTTAGCTCTTGACCTCTTGGACCTAAGCCTCTAAAAATTTTTTTTGTATATTTTGGGTATCAAATAGAAAATATTTTCAGATTTTTAGCGATTTTTATTCTTTGACCAGGTGAGTTGACATGAAATGCCACAGATACAAAATTTTCAATTTCTAAAAATTATGATTAAATAATGCTTCTAATGTGCATTTTAAACATTGTATGGATTTTAATTACTATGATTAGTTCATTAAATTTTTTTTATAATAGTAGAAATGAAATATTGTGTATTATACTGCAATATTTGATCATTGGTTTTAATAAAAGTTTTTGTAATAAAAAATTCTCCAGATAAATTTGAACGAAAAAATTCATTAATTATTTTAGTATTAAATTTATAATTTATTTTTATTTATTAGTATATCACAATCATTGATTACTAACACTTTCCTGTGATAACTATAAACTAGTCATTTTTTGTATTTTTTTAAGGAAACAGAACTAGATAAAATATATTTTAATTATTGCATTTATTAATTAAAATTTAATTTTTACAATTATTATTTTTGTTATGAATTCTGAATCTATTTAACATTAATAATGTGATTATTATTATTACTGTTATAATATTATTATAGTGATTATTATATTATTATCAATGTGATATTCAAATATTTACCTTCATTTTCTCGTAGTTTCACTACTTCATTATAAAAATAACGAGAACAGTCAAAATATTGATTAACCATTTTATAACTCCAATCATATGGCATCAAGCTTAAAATTTTTATTTTTTCATTAGTATTAGATGCTAAATTATAATAATTCACTGAGTTCTTGATAAATGCTTTAAACGCTACTGAATCCTGATGAATTTCATTTAAATTTGAAAAATTTGGTAATTCAATATCATATACTTTACACATTGTAGTGGTAATTTCGCCAACAATACATTGTAATGCATCTAATGCTTTATTTTTCAATCTATCAAGCGTTAATTTATTTTTATCTATAGGTGAAATATTAAACATTGCATAAAGTGAATCTAAATTTTTTGCATTTTGACTTGTAGATATGAAGTTCTCAGAGTTTTGTAAACTTGCTAATGATTCACTATTACTTTCGCTGCTTTGAGTCGCAGTAGCTTTCACATCAGATTTTATATTTTGTTGTGTTTCGAACTCTGATACTATTGACTGGATTCTGTTATAACAAGAGGAACATACTGTGACACCTGATAACAATTCAATATCGCTGCAGGCTACTGCTACAGATATATTTTCATCTACTATTTTCAGAAAATTATTCACTGGATTTCTGTGTCTTTTAAAGGGATCACGGCAATAGTTATTTTGCTTACCATAGTTTAATATTGCAGTCTTTATTTTTCTATAACAATTACGACATATTTTTTGCCCTGGGATTAATCTGATGTTTAGAATTTTTTCAAAACTTTCACAATCCTGAAGACTTAATACATTCAAATGAATTTTCACATTCACTGCATGTTTGTTGAATGGGTCGCAACATTTTTTTTGTTTCATTGAATAATGTCTTAAATATTTATCAGCGTGGTGAGTGCAAATTACATCATTGCAATCAATTTTAAAACCAGGAACACGGTAACTCAAATATTTTAAGTCATCTTTGCTAAAAGAATCTATATTTTTAAAGTATTATTTTGTGTATAAGAATCACTGATACATTTTTCAGTTTCATGTACTAATAGTTTTGCAATATAGCAATTTAAAGCCATATTTAAAAAACTTCTTGTTTATTTTTTCCCATTTATTTACTATGAGTAAAAGTAATAATTGCTATTTTAAAAAAACAACAATCGAAAGTAACATAGACGTTCATTCTAGTTTTATTAAGTACACGATCGTATAAACAGGTATGAAAATTCACAAGGTGAGGGTAGGGGCTCGAATTTATAGTCATGACTTGAGTATTGAGTATCACTTGGAACTTAAGTATCATTACTTGAGTATCAGCTGTTACTTCAATTTTTTTATATGAAATATTAAATCACACAGATATGATAGTCGTCGGTAAAGATGTCACACTCAATTAAAGTAATAGCTGATACCCTATTGAAAATAATGACGTCTTTGGACGTGTCTGGATTTGGAACAAAAAAGACGTCTTTAAAGACGTCTTTGAAAGACGTCTTTTAATAACGTCATAAGTCACAAGAGAAAATTCAAAAGTAGTTAAACTACAGGATAATAATTATTTTTTTATTTTTCATTAAAACCTACAAAAATACCTCTATTCATTAGTTGAAATAGAGTGTGAGAAAACTATCATTATTTTAGATCAAACGAAACTGTCAGTTTATATGCTCTGAACTGTCTTATTCTTTTCGTGCGCATTTGCTTACCATAAAGAAATCAATCGCTAAAAAACGCGGTAGCCCTCTAACGAGCAATCATTAGTACTATTATATACATTCATATCAATTTGTATAATAGTACTGATGATTACTCGTTAGAGGACTACCGCGCTTTTTAGCGATTGATTTCTTTATGGTAAGCGAATGCGCACGAAAAGAATAAGACCGTTCAGAGCATATAAACTGACAGTTTCGTTTGATCTAAAATAATGATAGTTTTCTCACATTCTATTTCAACTAATGAATAGAGGTATTTTTGTAGGTTTTAATGAAAAATAAAATAGTATATTATTCACCTAGGGAGTAAAAACGAAAAATGTCTTAAATCGTATGTTAAATGTCACCCGAGCCGAAGGCGAGGGTGACAAACATACGATTTAAGGGATTTTTCATTTACTCCCGTGGAGAATATACGATTTTTTTACACAGGCAGCGTACAGTGGGTACCTTACTTTTCGCTGGGAGGGAGTAAAGTACCCACTGTACGCGCCCTGTGTAAAAAAAAATAATTATTATCCTGTAGTTTAACTACTTTTGAATTTTCTCTTGTGACTTATGACGTTATTAAAAGACGTCTTTCAAAGACGTCTTTTAAAGACGTCTTTTTTTGTTACAAATCCAGACACATCCAAAGACGTCATTATTTTCAATAGGGACTTAACGATGTTATAAGAAAAAAATAAAGTTGTTTATTTTAGATGTTAGCAGACTTACATTTATACTTCATCAAAGATATTGAAATTACAAGCAATAATTTTTAATTAGAGCTTCAATAAGAGTCCTGAAGTATCATAGAAATTAAGTTATAGGAAATTTAAGACCAATCTAAAAATCGGCTAGAGTAAGCGTTCACGGATTTGATACCTTGAGAAATAAAAAATTCTCAAACTGTTATAACTTTTATTCTAAACGACCTAGAGACCTATACTCAAGCATAAAATCAAGTTTTTTATCGCTCATTTCATAATTTATAGCCTGTTGAATCTTTTAAGGTTTTCGCATTTATGAGTAGAAGACGCAACAGCTGGGTGTATTGATTTACTTGTGAAGCAAAATACTGAATTATGAGAGGTTCAAATAATAGTAAAATCGTAGGATACCATTGACCAGGCCTATTTGGCCTCATTTTACGTGACTTATAGAAAGTTTTCTTGTAAGATTTAGTGAATTTGAAGTTGTCCGGCCAGAGTTACAATGATCTAAATTTTGTAAAAACGTATATTTTAGAAATTTTGCAAACTTTAAACCTTTGTATCTCCGTCAATTTTAAACCTTTTTGAAAATTTAAAAATGCAAATTAAAGCTTTCTTTTTGACCAATAAAACAAAATTTTGATAATTTAAAAATATCAAAATTCAAATGAGTTACAGCTGTTTAAAAATTGTCAAAAATGTCAAAAATCAGTATTTTATTCTAAGAGTTTTCAGAAGCCTGATTAGAATTTTTTAAAAATATAATTACGAAAATTTAAAATTAACATAAAAACGAAGAAATTGCCGCCTGCCGAATTAAAAATATGTTAAAAACTCGAGTCTTGGCAGAATTTTGAAAAGAGTGAAAAACAGCCGAAAAAAGCGGAGTTTTTGACCTTTGAAAGGCCATATTTCGGCGAGTTTTGCACTTAGAGAGCTGAAATTTTGCACAGATTCCTAACTTTAATAATACTAAAACATATCTCAAAATCAGCAAAATCGGTGATCCACATGCGCACACTTTTATAAAAAGATGTTATTTTGACCTATATATATATATATATATATATATATATATATATATATATATATATATATATAGATATATATCTTCTCTCTATATCATAAAAAGATTTCAACCCCGTTGTTGACGCTGCCACCGTGTATTAGAGTTGGATTTGTCCCCAGCTAGCTAGAATTTAGCTAGAATTTAGCTGAAATTCAACTGAAAGTTAGCTGAAGTCAGATAAAATTACATAAAAGTTAGTTACACTAAATTAAAAGTTAGCTGAATTGAATATAAAAGTTAGCTAAATTTAGATGAAAATCAGCTAAAATTTAGTTGAATTTATAGTAATTTTAAGCAATTTCAGGTAAATTTTGGTTTGATTTCAGCTGAATTTTAGCTGAAGTTCAGATCTATTTCTATTATATTCTCTTTATACTATTAAAAATTATATCGCTGTTGTCGCCGTCAGAAATATGCCTCCTATTTTCGGACCCTAATTATAGCGTTCTATTTAGCAGAATTTAAGCTTGTAATTAGTACGGAAATAGCTGAAATGAGCTAAATTCAAACTTCGCAATAGCTAAAAATCAATTGAACGTAGCTTAATTTAAGCTTGAAATGAGCTTGGAAATAGCTTATTTTAAGTTTTGTATATAACGATATATCATAACATATAATTTTAAGATTAGTAATTAATGAAAAATAGATATTAATATATTTTTCATAATCGGCTCATTATCCTGTAATCATCGTGAAGTTTGGTCACATAAAATAATTATTAATTTTATGATTTTATTTAAAATAAAAGGTTGAAATTATCATTTTGAAAAAAGCTGAATTGAAGCTTTAATATTAAATCATTAAATTAAAATATTTTAAATCGAAATCAAAATTAAACATTTAAATATATTCTTTATAAATTTATTTTTATTTTTATTTAATTTTTTAATATAATATTTTTAAATGAAAAATTTTTCATTCTGTAAAATAACAATATTGTTAGATGAAATAACAATATTTTAATTACGTGCATGTCTAATTTTATCTTTTGAAACTGAAAATTTTTTTCAAAATATTTCCCACAAATTTCACATTGTAGTACGGGAATTTGTTTCCTCTCCTTCAGTTACTATATTCTTAACTCTATAATAAAATCTCTGAATTGTTCTTAATTTCTAATATATTAATTTTCTTTATTATACTCTTAATGTAATCTAAAAATATCTTAGCAATTAACTCTCTCGGGTGGATTATAATCGGGTCTTTGTAGGGAACAATGACGAAACCACCGATGAAAATCAGCAATAATTAATTTATATATTTAGAACAACACAATGTTAATACGACACTTAAGTAACTTTGTTAAGTAAGCTACAGGATGAGTAATTCTTACTCTTAATTTATTAAAGTAAATTTAATAGTTTAATCACCTGACAATTTCTTGAAATTATGTGGAGTGTGAGAAAAACAGTGTATAAAAGAAAACTCTGACTCGACTCAATGAAACTTTTATATAAATTATAATCAATAAAAATCAACTTCAATGTGTGACTTTAATATTAAAATGAATAATGGCGGCGAAACCGACGCTAATCATGACGCGGAAACCGGTGACGCGCACTAACTCTGAATTTTCACTTGATAAAAACGTAAGATGGAGGACTCACCTTAATAATTATAAGTGTTACCCTCCAAATATAAAAATCTCCAACAAGAAATCTCCTCTGCTTTCTCAAAAATTATAAAGAATTTCTCTCGTATTTTTTAGGTAAAATGGCAGCGTGATATTTCCTTTCAATCAAATTAAATCCCAACAAAATGGAGTATAAAACTTAAAATAAACTCAATGAGTATAACCGGCAATAGGGAGATCAACCTAGTGAAGCTATCCAGATCCAATAGAGAAGTGTGCCAATAGAGCGTCTTTTCTCGAGCTCCTTCCTCCTTATCTTTTCTTTAATCAATTATGTCAGGACTATAATAACTGTTGATTGGTCATTAATCCTTTTCGCAATTGGTATTTGTTAATTAGTAAGGATGTTGACTTATAACCGATCAACATCTTCCATTTTGGTGGTTTCTTTGATGTTAGCGCCCTCTATTCTTCGCGTGCTCCATTTAAATTCGTATTTAGAATATTCTATATACTTGTTTTCGATTATTATCTATTCTAATTCCATTGCTATCTCTCTCTAGCACTCGATTCTTTTATCTTTCATCACTCTCGCTCTCGATTCTACATAGTTCCATATATATGTCCATATAATAACGTATATATGAGTCTGATGCATAAACTATATAGCTGGCTCCCCTTTTTCTGTGATCCCTCACTCTTCCTACTCGTGACTCGATTTTTTTTCTCTTTCTTTCTACCGTTGCCTCTTTCTATCAATTCCGTCATCGATCGTGAATTTTCATCGCAAATCGATCACTTTCATCTTTACCGACGCTTCCTCTTTACTTTCAAGCATGTGTTTCCAATGTTCCGAGTTGTTTCCCGGTTTTGCTTGTCATCATTTACCTCGATTATAAGAGTGTTATGTGTGTCTATACTCTGGATATGTGTGTGTGTAAGTGTCTAGCAGTCAGTGCGATGGCGTGTACGTCATTGAAGATGGCGACATACATGAGCACTGACAGCTCATACTCCTCAATAAAGTGTTTATTCTTTAAATATGTTCTGTGCACTAGTGCTAAAGAGTTTCAGCCTTCTTCGTGGCTTAACTCCTAGTATCTCGTGGAAAACTGATGGTAAATGTGGCTTTTTTCACCACCACGTGTTTCATCTTGTACGTTAGGTTGCCCTGTACCTCTGTATCTTTCTACCGGTAAGTCGTCTGCTTTCCCAAATCGCCTGTTTAAATATATATATTAAATTTAAATGGGCAAAGCCGAAATGTAACATTTCTATTGACAAGTTGAGTTAGTACTTTTTGATGGGCAAATCAAGTTGGTACTTTTTCCACCGCTTGTCTGAGTTGTGACTTTTTTCTTTTCATCCGGCGAGTTATTCAAATTAAAGTTATATTTTTTTTTCTAATTTTGTTGAAGATATTTTATATTTTCAATAAAATTTTATACAGCTTTTTTTATACTCTCATTTTAACAAAGAAATTTTCATTATTATCATAAAAATTTTAACGTCAAATGTTAAGAGATATAGCAAGATTGGATAAACTTAATTTAATATTCAATTTTCGTTTTATTAATTGATCTTACCTTTCTATTTTCTTATCAAAATAGATGTATGTATATATTATTACTTAAACAATTATTTACGAAAAATCAGCAAAAGAAAAATACCAATCTTGCTTTCTTCTTTGCAAAGTTACTATACTCGTCGACTCTACAACTCAGCAATGTCCATTGGGTTCGTTGATTTGATGTTACATAAAATTTCTTTTAATTATTTTATATATTGGACATAACATATTAATATACGACCCACATAAAATTGACATAAGATGGTTTGTGAAATAAATAACACTGTATTTTTGTTTGAGTTGGTCATGCATCTGACGTCTTTTGTAAATTATTCTCGTTCATTTTTGAATTAATACAAAGTTCGTTGTTGAAAAAAATAAGATAACAAATTCTTAGTGAATCGTTAATTAAATATTTAAATATTGAATATTTACTTTGAACATATTTAAATAAAGATCTCATGAAAAAAAATATCTAAATTTAATTTAAAGAAAAAATGAAACATAAAAGTAATTGAATTGAATTTTATAAGAAAAAATATCTTTTAATTGAGGGCCTGGAAACGAAAAGGGCTTATAGCCCATTTAAATAACATTGGCTATAAGCCCTTCTCGTTTCCACGCCCTTAATTATCAAAAAAAGAAGAACCACTCTCGATTTTCCTTAGCTTTTCTTTCAATAGTTATATCCATCGCTTCTTGTTAGAATAGGTCGTGTGCACTTTTGTTTATCGGGTATGACCTGAAACAGACAAGATAGCCTTAATCCCTGGTGTACGATAACCCGTGCTTCACCAGGCAGAAAATGCACGTGGTGTCCACAGGATAAAGGCAGTTTTTCAGTACCCTTTTACACCCATCACCATCAGGCTTTTGTGCAATGCGCAGTGGTTCTATGAAAACATAGAACGACCACTCAGGGCTTTTCGGCCGAGGGCCTAGTCCTTCCCCTGATTAGTCAAAAAAATATTTTTATTTATTATATGGGTTAATACACAATCACTGTTATTACACTGACTCTATTTTTAATCAATAATTATTCCAAGTAATCCTGCAAAGATATAACTTATACACAGGATTACTAATGAGAGCAAAAAAAAAAAAAACAAGTTCGAGTTCACTCTCGAAAAAATCTTAAAGGTATTTATTTTTATCTGTTACTGAGCACTTGCTCAAAAATATATATAGAGCAAGGAAATAAATAAATAAAAAAAAACACTTAAGAAAAACAAATAAAAAATCATGTCTCTTTCTTACTTTAAATAGAAGAAACAAAAGAAAGAACAACTAATTTGATTTTAATAGTAGTTAAAACTAAGTCGGTCTGAGAGAAAATGATGATTAGTTCCTCTCGCTGCGCGAGCCGGAGCTCACTGATCCCCTCTTACTTTAATGGTTATCTAGATAATCAACTTCATCTAGACTGTCATGTAGATATGCGCGGAGACCTCTTTGTATTTATTCCTAGCGCCTATGGATACCCCCCTCTACATACTGTATTAGATAATAAATCTATTACTTCAATAAGAAATTGCCCTTAAGATGTTAACCTATTTAGAGAAAGTATATTATCTTATAAAAAAAATATTAACTCATAGAATTACTATAATTTCTTCTTAAAATTTATCATTTAATTTGATTAATTCCGTTCTAAAGTCTTTGCCAGTAGGTAGATGCTTTGAAAGCCCTGTTCACGCTAGGGATTCAAACTTAGTTCAACTTAGATATTTTTTATAATGATTACTTGATCTGTTAATAGATTTAACATCTTAAAATTATTTAATAATAAAAAAAATGCTTATGGGTGAAATTCAAAAAATTGAAAATAGGTGTTTATACATAATAACTTTTTATGCAAATAATATGTACATGTCTAAACCCAACAGTTAGTTAGTAAAATTCCTAATCAACTTGTTCAACCATTAAAACTTTGATTAAATAACTAATTCAAAGGAATAAATAAGAAAAATAAATAAAAATGTCCTCGTGTCACGCGTCCGGAGCGTACAAGTATTTTGTTTTCAAAATAAAAAGTATCTAAATACATAGTTATTAAAATTTTACTGTAATGATTTTTGAAGATTTTTAAATAAAGAATCTAATGGTGGGGTGTTTTCTACAGAAATACAATAACTTAATCAAATGTATTCAAAACTGACGTCAAAGTTACGACAATTTTTTTGTCCTTGTGTCACACTTTTAATCGTTTATCGTGAAAATCATTTAAGAAGTCAAATAATTAGAGCTAAATATCGTCAAATATAAAAATTAATATGTATTTTAGTAATTAAAAGAGTCATTAATGTAAAAGGTTTTATATATGGTGAGAAAATATATTTAAATCAAACCATAAAAAAACGTACCTTTTCTAATGTCTTCGTGTAACGCTAATTTTCTTAATGAAAAAAAAATCTAATCAGGATTTTGACTTCGGGAAAAGTTAGTAGGCTTTAAGAGCTTTAAATTGACTGTAAAATATATTTGTTATTATATATATTACTCGCCAAGTAATCACTTTTAATGTATACAAATGAAAAAAAATGCCCTCGTGACACACTTTATAAATTTATTTACATTTACACATGTTATATTTCCAAAATTGAAATACAGCTCGCCCATTATTGTTTTCTTCTTATTTATAGTATTGATAAACATATTAAAAAATATCAAGTAAAATTTAGGAATTTTTTTTTTTAGTTTTTAAAAAACATGATTTCGACAACTTTTTAAATTTCACCCTTATCTTGAATTATTTCTATAATAACCCCCTTATTCGTTAATTGAAACGATCAAGAAATTCATTGAATTAATTTTATAATTAAGTGTAACGTTGTACCAACGCGTTAGCATCGCATTCCTTTGCCTTTTTCTCTTACCAATAGTGAGAGACAAGGAGCGCTGCGACTCTCTCTTGGTCCCTCGACGAATGAAATTCGAACTCGCGAACCGGCCTACGGCGGGCTTTTCATTCAAATTTAAATTAATGTTAAATTTAAAAAAAATTAATAATTTCTTGTAAATTTTTTTATAGAAAATTCTATTATCTATTTCTCTGTTTTTTAATAAAAAATAAATTTTTCTAATTACTATATTTTTTTTATCTTCAATCATATTAAAACCGATCTGCTTTATCAACTGCACCTTCATTTTTACTTAATAAAAATTTTTACTTCATTTTAATAAGAAAAATGCATTTCGGACTCGTTGCAAAATATATGTACTAAATCATTTGTTAGCATTATTATTTCAAATCGTATTGAAACTTGACCACACATCATTAATTTCAGTATTTTTTCAAGTGTATTTTTGTTAAAGCTGTTTTTTAAAGGTATTATAACAGATTTTTTTTTATTTTTGTCAGAATACCTTTTACTTCGGAGGTAGTGTGAACGATTTTTTTTAAAGCTAACTAACCGTAATTATACCTTTTTAAAGGTTTTTTCGGAGGGTGATATTGTGGCGATGCGATTATAATTGTTTATTGTTAAAGTATTTTTATTTATCGATCCAGTTGTCATGTAAACAAGTTTTGTTTATTTATTGTATAAAAATATTGATTATTCTCCTGTCAGCTGTACTCTTATAAACAACTATTTAATTTCAATAATTTTCGTTGTTATTTTTAATATCTTAATTATTTATTAACTTCATTGGTGACCCCGACTAAAGAATATTAATCTAAGTGAAATTAGAGAAGATTTAAAATTGGTGTTTCCAAGAGATGACGACGGTGATTTTCCTAACCAATTACAGCAACTTCAAGCAGAAAATCGGAGACATGCAGAACAACTTGAGCAACAACAACAGCGTTAAGAAAATAATGCTGATGCTGATTTAAATCGACAAATTTATGGACCAGCTGTTCATGGCGTTGCAGTTAAATTGCCGCCTTTTTTAATGTTAATGAGGTAACAAAGTTTCATTATGTAATGTCTCAATTGGAAACTCGTGTTGCCGTAGAGGTTGAGGACGTTATCAACAATCCTCCTGCAGATAACCCCTACACATATTTAAGATCTAAATTAATTGAACGACTATCTGCTTCTGAAGAGCAACGTGTGAAGCAACTCATTAGTGAGGAGGAATCAGGTGACGGCAAACCATCGCAGTTTCTACGACATTTACGCACACTTATTGGGACAACCATAGTGTAGAATAACCTATTAAGGCAACTTTGGCTACGACGTCTTCCATCAAGTGTACAAGCGATTGTCACTGCGCAATCGGAACTAACGTTGGAAAAACTTTCAGAGTTGGCAGATGAAATTGTAGAAGTTTCTCCTGCATCACCTAACCTTGCTGTTTGTGCTACATTTACTGAAAATGGTATGGAAAATTCTTTAATTTGTGCAATTAAATCTTTAAGCAGAGATTGCAGAGCTTTCTCTTTCTCGTGATGATTGCACTCGTTCTCGTAGCTGTTCTCGTAGCCGTTATCGTCATCAACCTAAAGATAAGGCGAGTACTAAAAAGAGTCATGATCGTTGGTGTTAGTACCATGACAAATTTTGAAATAAAGCCAAAAAATGTATTCCACCTTGCAGTTTTAAGCCGGAAAACAAGTAAAGCAGTTTGTCAGGACGGCGATTAACTGCTCTCCTTCAAGTAGCCCTCTATTCATTACAGATCAATTTTCAAAACGAGATTTTTTAATTGATACTGGATCGGATATTTGTTGTTTTCCACGTTATTATTTACATAGGCGTCTTTCTGCTACTAAATTTCATCTTTGCGCAGCAAACAACAGTGAAATCAAAACATATGGCTTTTTCACAATGAAAATAAATTTTGGTCTTCGTCGTGATTTTACTTGGAAATTTGTAATTGCAGATGTTGATGTTCTAATTATAGGTTCTAATTTACTTGCACATTTTTATTTACTTTCTTATTGTCATGGAAAGTTTTTAATTGACGGTACAACCGGATTACGATCAACAGGACATATTCGGAAAGTTTCTCAATTAAGTGTTAAAACTGTAGATGTGTCTTCATCATCGGAATTTTCAAGTATTCTTGCTGAATTTCCTGATTCAACTCGTCCTTGTGGAATAGATCGTAAAATTAAACACGAAACCGTTAATCATATTCGAACAACACTTGCTCAATTAGACTTAGACAGTTGTACTGTATTTTCAAAAATAGATCTAGTAAAAGCTTATCAACAGATTCCTGTTTATAAAGATGACATCTGCAAAATGGCAATAACAACTCCGTTTGGACTTTTCGAATTTCCTTATATTACTTTCGGATTAATCAATGCTGGTCAAACATTTCAACGGTTTATGAGCAAAGTTCTACGCGGTTTAGATTTCGTTTATGCTTATATTGATGATATTTTAGTTTTCTCTAAATTTATTGAAGAACGTAAACAACATCTCAAGATTTTATTTAAACGTCGCTCTCAATATTGTTAAGTTCAGCACATAAGTCAAACAATTTTTATAATATATGACTGTATTTCAGCCATCCATCGACTTCCGTTTGACTAACGCGCGAGCGCTACGTCTTAAAAAAAAGATGCGATAAGGATAGGTAAAACAACAAAAAAAACACCCATGTCGTTGCCAAAATTTTATAAATTTATTTCTTTTTCCCTTTTCAATTCACACAAGAAGCCTTGCTTCGTACATAGTTAATTATTCTTTTTTTTTATTATACTTGTTCACTTCATGGCAAACCGTGTTACCCCATACCAAGTTTTCTTTTTATTTTCTTTGCATTTCCTTTCTGAATTTCTTTCTTTCTAATTTAAATTTAAATTTTCAACAATTTGCGACGCTCAGCATTTACTTCGCGAATTTGTAATAGAAGCAACGCGTTTCCGTGACATGTTTTTCCCCCTTGAAATTTACAATAAAAAAACAAATTTAAAGACTCTCTACCTTGTTTTTTCTGTTCTGGTGTGTAGATCTCCGCTTCCCCACACTTCCACCTTGTTCTCTGGTTGATATCTTTAACGGTTGACTAGTATAGTTAACTGTTGACTGGTATAGTTGACTGTTGACTGGTATAGTTGACTGTTGACTGGTGCAGTTGACTGTTGACTGGTGTAGTTGACTGTTGACTTATAGTGAAGGGCAGTGGCTGGTCGCTGCAGGCTCCAGTGACGTGTCGGCTGCTTGGCTGATTTGACGTGGTCAGCAAGAAGTTTGTCGGAAAAAAGAGGGCCCACGCCTGCAAGCTTAGAGCTTTATACTCTAAGTCAAGTTTCTAGAAGCTTCGTTGTTGCTAGCGGCGGTCTATGTTTCTGCTCATTCGTACGATTTTTAGCTATTCTGATTGGTTGCCAGTCGGCCCTTCCTGTATGGTTTTTTTCTGGACACCATAATTTCAGTTGACTAGAAAGAGGTTAGTTTGAAGTTTATTGGCAATAACTTTTTGCCGTTATCTTTTCGGCTTCCTGTTTTTAAGATTTCTTCAAAGCTTTTCTTTTTAATTTTGCAGTAACTTCGTATAATTGCTCATATAAATTGGTTTTAATGTCCCTCCACTCTGTATTTTTCTTCAGGGACGGCCTTATCTGTTTTCATACTGCGCTTTATTCCCCTACCGCTTCGCTGAAATCTTTTCATGCTCCCCAAAGTTAACTTCATGTTTTTCTGTGAAGCCGTTCATCCTTGTCAGGCTTATTGCTTTTTCTAAGCTTGCCACCTGCCCGTATCTTTTCTCAGCATGCTATTCAGCTTATACTTCTCCTTCCTTTGCTATTTCATACAGCCGCCGAGCCTTGATCTTCATTGAGGTCAACTGAATTTGTTGCTATTTATCCTTCGTATTTGTTTATTTATTAATATTTTATGGCTATTATTTTTGCTTTTATTTATTATTAATATTCTTATTTATTTTTCGTTTGAAAAATTCATTGTATTAAATTCGGTTACTGTCGCGTATTTTTTTCTTTCTTGTACTGTTTTACTCGGCCGCCGTTTTGACCTGAATCATTTCCATCGTGTTATTCGTCTCCTGTTTTTGTTTATTTATCAATTTAGCAATATCCCTTTTATTTTTTTCATTATTATTATTGTTCTAGCTCTTATATTTTGAAACATTCATTAATAATGAACTCTGCTCCTTTAGCTTATGCTTCTTTCTTTCACTGTTTCATTCAGCCACTGCTTGATCTCAATTTGCTTGCGTCGTGCTTTTTGTCTCTTGCATTCGTTTTTTTTCTTTTTCTTTTTCTTTCGTTTTAACATTTATTGGTGATGAACTCGGTTCATTACACCTCCCCACCCATTAAAGAACGCGCGAGTTAAATGAGAGCGTTCGGAAACAAAAATCTCTTTTACTGATTTATTAATTATGTTCTTTCTCTTAATTTTTTTCTAAACTTGGAATGTGGTAGCCCAGTTGACCGCTTCTTGGTACAATGTAAATTTATTATTTTTTTATTCTTTACGTTCAATATTATAATTTGATTATATGTTTTTTCGTATAATAATTTTTTTTATTACTCTCCTTTTTTTATTTACTACTCTAAGACCCATAATATATCTTGACCTTTTATCAAATTTCTTTTAACATACTAGTTTACATGCAATTTCTACCTTGTTCACTATTTTTACTCTATGCACTCAATATTATAATTTGATTATATGTTTTTCTTGTATCATAAAATTTTTTTTTTTATTTTCTTTTCTTTTTTTTGTTACTCTAAGGTCCATAATATATTTTGACCTTCTATCAAATTTCTTTTGAAATACTAATCTACATGCGATTCCTACTTTGTTTACTATTTCTATTCTATACACTCAATATTTTAATTTGATTATATATTTCTTTTGTATCGTAAAATTTTTTTTTATTTTCTTTTCTTGTTCTTTTTACTCTAAGATCCATAACATATTTTGACCTTTTGAATCTTATAGTTTACATACGATTATTACTCTTTATTTTCTTTCTTTTTCTTTGTTCTATTCGTTTGTTTGGTGTTTACATATTTCTCATTCCGCTCGTAAAATGTTAACACTTAAAGTCTTTGTTTACTACCTTTGTTAGAAATGTTTTACAATTGAGTTAAAGACATAAGTTATGGGTGCATTAATTGCTCGCCTAAAAAAAAATTTTTCTTGTTTTTCTTAACTACATTGTCAAACAATAATGACGCTTGTGAGTGGATGAAAAAATCTATGTGGAAATGTCTCTCAACTTTTATCTTATTACACTTCTCTTAAAAGCGTCATTATTCTTTAACGTATACCTCTCAGTTACATTTTTCGTATTCATTACTATGTTTCTTAAATCTAATCCTTCTTTTTTTCCCTATGTTTCAACTTATGTGTTTTTATGGTATAATAATAATAATACTATTTGATTATGTGAATTGAATCAATAATATTAGTTTAATAATTGTATATATACTCAATCGTAGTTTTTCTTATAGACATCACAGTTTATAAGAACAAAAATTTATTTTTATTATTATTATTCCATTTCTATCTTATTTTTTTATCTTAAAGCTACAGCAGTTAATAATATAAGGAGATGCACCCAGCTTCCATGCTGTGAATAAAAATTCTCCTTTAGATTTTACTTTACATTTTATACAATGGTATCACTCTCAAGATAAAATTATTACTCAATGAAATTTTATATTAACGTTATAATAACATCACTCTTTTTAATGAACAGTTTGGAAGCTAGTTTTCTATTTTACATAAATTTTTAATCTTATTTTTAGCCGTGCAATTATTTTTAGCGGTACGTGACATATCGAAAAAAATTGTTTTTTATTTTTATCATTATTCTTAGTCCCGAAACCTTCTTGCATTTTTGTTTCCCTTTACATACATTTTTGAAGGGCGCATTGTCTGTTTTGATTTTCATCGTTTTTACGCTGAAATCCCAATGTTTAATTATACATTCTTAAGATTTAATAAGTAAATATTATTTTACATCTATATAGAAAAAATGTTATCGTAGTTGATTAAGCAACGAGCTGTATCTTTTTCTCTTGACCAGCTTGTTGTTAATCTTACAAGTCCTTTTTAGTCCATTTTAATCTTTTAATTATTTCTGTTTCTTACCCCTTTCTCTTTTTTTTTTTTAAATTTCCTCTTTTTCTCTTACTATGGTTTCTTTCCTGGAAACATTTTATTTATTGACCCTTTCCTTTCCTGTATGACATTAAGTAAGAATATTAACATGAAATTATACATTTTTTGTATTTTTATCTCTCTGCGTATCTATGTTATGGTTAAATAATAATAATAATTGATTTTAAAGCTTAGAATGGGAATATTCCCTTTTTATTTTAATATCTTTCTGTTTTTCTTATCAACAGCAAAATGTAATCGTTTGTGATTATCATTTCCCTTCTCTCTTCTTTTTTACGTTCATCGTTAATCTACAAATCATTTTAAATTTCTATTTATTCTGAATTGTATATATTTTTTTATCATACTCATTTTTACTTATATTAATTATGTAGGTTTCTTTGATTTTACTTCATATATCTTTTACATGCATCTCTGTTTCCTGCTTTTGTTGTTACCGCGCTACTATGCGGTCCTTTGACTTATCTTTTTAATGTTTCTTATTGTATATATGTATATATATATATATATATATATATATATATATATATTATATATATATATATAT
Source organism: Anastatus disparis (assembly GCA_017163975.1). NCBI lineage: Eukaryota > Metazoa > Arthropoda > Insecta > Hymenoptera > Eupelmidae > Anastatus > Anastatus disparis. The sequence goes on from JAFFSR010000302.1 coordinate 3,675,579, forward strand.
ATATATATATTTATATATATATAGATCTGTTTTTATTCATAATAAGTAAGTCATTATCGTTGACTTCTTGCTACCGTATACGTTTTTTTTATACTTCAACTGAATAAAATTCAACAAATTTTATTCCCTTCCCCCCCTTGAAAAAAGAGTACATCTTTTTCGAAATTTGCTAATTACTTAAATTTATATAAAGAGTCTTTCTTTCCATCTCAAAAAAAATGTGCAAGTATATGTGCCGGTTTACTTTTATCTTTGAAAGACTTGACTATTCTGGGTTATCATTTGTAATTAATTTCTTCGTTTATACGTCCCTAACTTCGTTTAATCATCACTACTATCTTTTTTATTTCTACCTCGAATCCTATCCTTTAGTAATTAAGTCACGTGTGCTCTCGTTTTTCTCTATAATTAAATTTTTGCTACCGATCTATTCTGATTGAACCTCGATTACCATCGTCATGGCTGGACCTAGGGTAAGTATCTTTGTTTCTGTATTCTCTCCCTTTTCTTTTTTTTTCTCTCTTTTTTTTATTTATTTATCCGTATTTTAAAATTTTTTGTGTAGGAACAATTATTTTCTTTTTTTCTCGGTCGTGCCACCGTAGTGCCGTCGCGTGTCCAAGACGTGGGAACGAGCGTAAGTTTTACTTTGTTTCTATGTGTTTGTTCTTCTTAAATCTCTTTCATGTTCTTTTCTTCTTATTTGTTTATTTTGTTTCTTTTTCTCTAGACTGCCGACCTCCCAGTTACAAGCCTGGAGTCGCTTCATGATTTCACTTCATCATCGCATTGATGATATGATGCTGGTGATGGAGACAGCCTTCCTCGACTTGAAGGCCGAATTGGATGTTGTTTTTCGTCTCCTTCGAACACATCCTGTTTCAGCCACGCTGTTGGCTACTGATCCTGTTTCTGGGCCTCTTACTAGTAGGAATATTCCTCCAATGGAGCCCCCATTTGTTGACCTTACGGACGATGCCGATGATGGTAGCATCACTTTGGATTGACGGGTTTCGGTATATGTGTATCAGTGTGATTCCGTATTTTATATTTACTACAATGTGTTATTTTTATACTTCGTTGTGTTATTTTGTTTGTTTTTTTTATTTGTGAGTGTGCATTGTAAATGTAAAAGAACAAAAAAAAAAAAATTTTGTATCGAATGAATAAAAGGTATTTTGTGTTGTGCATATATTATTTTATTCATTAATTATATATTTTTTTTTGCTTATACTTATCCCTGTGTTTCCTTCCATTGTCAATTTTATTCCTTTATTTATTTATCTACCTTGCATTTATTTGTTTATACTCCTTAAAGATAAGATTTTAACTTGAATTTATTAATATAACTATAAGTTATTTAAGTGAACTCTTAAAATTTAATTTATTTTCTGTAACCATTTTAATTTGAATATGTTTTCTTTTCTTTTTATTTACTTACAATGTGTTACTTTAATTTCTTTTCTTTTTTTATATAATATGTAATTCCAAAAAAATTTTTATTTTATCTCCATTATTTTTTTTTATTTAAATTTTTAAACTGCAATAGTTTGATTGAATTTGTTTTCTTAAATAAATTGAATGAACACTAAAATAAAGTTTCATAAATTTTTTTATTTTTTTTTTTAAAACAGTACATGACCTAGTTTTCTTGTTTCCTCTCGCTTACTTCTTTATCGGATTCATTATTTATTTTCTCTATAAAAATTATTTTCCTTCTTGCATATTTTTTTGACGTACTTATTTACTTACTTTCTTATTTGGTTTTCTTTCGCTTGTAATGTCTCCTCTTTCTTCCTTTTTATTTCTTATCCTTCTTGTTTTACTATTTCGATTATCAACTCTTCTCCCTCTACTTCTTGTTCTCTCTCGGTGTTCCTCAACTCGTCCTCCAAGATCTGTAGTATTTATAAAATCTTGTCATCTGTACACAGATAGGTGTTTCTTTTTATGTTTTCTAGCTCATTTACTTTTCGTTCTTTGGCTTGCATCTGTCACATATTTCTAGACATAAAGAACGAGTGTGAGTGGTATAGACATACCACTCACACTCGTTCTTTATGTCTAGAAATATGTGTTTTACTGTTTCTTCTGGTGTTACATTATTTTTGAAATCCATAATGTTCATCTCATTTTCTTCGATTTGTCGATGCCTTGACATATTCTTCTCTTGCTTTTTGTTCATTTTCTATTTCGATTTCCTCTAAGTCTTGTAAAACTTTAGCATATAAATCTTCTTCTGTTTCATATTGCTGTTCTTGATTTCTACTTGTTTCTTTTACTCCTTCATACTGGCTTTCTTGTTTTCCTACAACTTCCGATTCTTCTTCTTTTTCTTGCATCTCCATTGTTTTAGTTATAAGAGCTTTCCCTCGCGGTATTTCTCGGGTTTTAATCATACTGCTTGTCTTTTCTTTTTTTCTCTTTACGTCCTTATTTGTTATTATCCTTGCGATTTGTATGGGTAAAAGCCCCTCTTTACCAACATACATTTGTTTCCACCTCCGATTTGTAGTTTTCTATCCTCTCCTTGATAATTTTGTAACTAGACTATTTTTCCTACATTCTGGACACTTCCTTTCCCGAATCTCTCTACCTGTTAGATTCATATATGCTATTCCTTGAACGTAGTCCTCTCCAGGTTCAGTTACTATACATCTCCGACATCCAAATTGCCCACTTTCTTTATTTTAATAAGCGATTTGTTTACGTTTGAAAGTCATTTTGTTTATTTCGATGTTTCTTCGTTTGATTTTTTTTTACTCTTTCTTTTTATTCACTTTTTCCTCCCCTTTTGTTAATTTTTGTAAACGATCTTTTTGTTCTTTTGAAAGTCCTGGAACTTAAAAGAAAGAAAGAAAAATTTTGTTAGTTTCCCTGATATGTTTGTTTCTTATTTTATTTATTTATTTATTTTTATTTCTTTTACCCTTTTATATATCTTTTTTTCTATTTATATTTGTTTTTGTGTGCGTTGCTTCTTCTTCCCCCGCTACACTATCATATACACGTTCCTCCTCATTTTTCTCTACTACCTTCTCTTTGTTTTCTTTTTCTTTCTTTTCCCTGTTTTGCCCTAAATGCAATAACAATTGTGTAACCGAATTATATACCGCTCCCAACAAGTGTGTTGAAAACTTATATAACCTATATATTGCATATCCGTGTATTACCGTATCAATTAATAATTTTATTAGGCGTCCTAACATAAATATTCCAATAATTCCTGCACTCGCCGTCCCGAAAGTTAAAAAGTTTCCCCATATTCGCTCCCATGTAGATTTCGCTCACATTTCTAAGGTTTTCTTATCAAAGAAATTGCTTAGTGTTATTCCCTGCTTATCTATTTTTCTACCACTCATCCCTAAAGCTACGTTATTTAATACCGTTGGTTTTTCTATTGGAAATAGTATCATGTCTCTAAGCCAATTTATGTCTTTTTCCCCATATATTTCTCCCATCGCTAAATTTTCCGGACTTAAATATGTCCATGTTGGTTTTCATTGTGGTTTTAAGATTTCAGGAGTCTCGTCGCACCAAATTGACGGTAGAATTCTATACCATGTCTCACCTAATTTATACATTACTGGCGTTCGCGTATCGCAGGGAACTTCTTTCCCTTTTCTTACTAATTTTCGTGAACGAGGAGATAAAAATAATTTTTCCTAACCTCTAAAAACTGGTAGTTGCTCAAAACACCTTATTGTATTTCTATGTCGAATTTCTACCGCTACACACTTTAATAAGTGCACTACTTCTCCTGCCACGACCGCCATGTACCCTTGCGCTTCCATTAATCGAAGGCCAAATTCTTCCGGCGCTATTGATGCTATTGACAACGCGTTCCTGAGGACCTTTCTTTCTAATTCGCATTTTTAAAAAATTATATTATAATACATTTTTTGAATTTGCCCGCGTATGTATTTTTCTACATATAAAAATTTCGAATTTATATAAGCAAACACGTCTAAATTCTCGGTGGCCATGGGACCTCGCTTTACGAAACTACTGATTCGCGCTTTTTCCAAAACAAATAACTTAGGATGCTTCGTCTGTGCGATGGTATATCCACAGATGTACACTTCTCCTGTTCTCAATAGTGCAAAAATGATCTCTTCTGCTTCTACTGTATACATCGCCCGCGTTTGTCCTTCTTCGTATACTTTGTTTATTGTTCCTTTGTATAATACGGAATATTTTTGCTTACCACATGGTCCTTCTGGTATCAAATTCCAGAATGCTTGTCCTGTATCGAAATCTGTACAGGTCATGTCAGTTAGGACGCATCTTGCACCTGATCTAAATATTAATTTATTTCCTTTTAAATTCTCTGCTGCCCAGTAATCTTGTATTGATATTTCTACCCAACTGGCTACGTATACATCTTCCCAACTTCCGTACTCGTCGCTATATGATCCCCCTTTGCACGTTGAGTCTCTTGTGCTGCTCCCTGCAAACACCATATCTCTATATGTTGTTTTATTTCTGGCTATTCCTAATAATTGCATAGCGGCGATTTTAATGGCTCCAGTCAACTGTAATATTGAACATTCTTCCTACCTATTTATTTATAGTAGCTAATTTCTCCCCCTAACACCCTGGATGCGTGCGAGTACATGCCACAATGTGTAATGACGCGCGTTATTTTAATTCTACATTTACATACCTGTGTCTTTCCAAACTCGTTTAGCTATAATAATTGTGAATACGTTTTTGTTATATTTACTGGTGGGTGTTGTCGTTCACATTCTCCTATATCTAATAAAGATACAGTCGTTAGATTGGATATATGGTCGCTACAATCGTACTCGAATAGTCCGTACGATAGTCTTGTTTATCCCAAGATAACGATTATTAAAAGTTGAATTACCTCCTTTTTCATTTTCTGTAACAAGAAAAGACATTTTCTTTAGTCTCTCTTTTTGTTTAATTTATTCTTTTCCCCTTGTTTATTTTTTTTGTTCCCTCTTTTGCTTATTTATTTCTTTCTTTTGTCTGTTCTCTCTTTGTTTATTTATTTCTTTTTCTCTTTTATTATTTATTTTTTTTTATTCAAAATTTTTCTATATAAAAATTGCTATTATACATATATGCATTTAGTTGAGGTAGGTTTATTTAATAATTAGTACAACCTGGTATTTATATATCTATGTATTTCTTTTTTTTGTTTATTTAATTTATAAATTTGGTACAGTTTAGTTTAAATGATTATATCTAATTGCGTGCTTCTTCTGTTCTTTAATCCCATAGATGTGTCCCCTCTCATACTACCGTTATTCTATCCGCATTTTTGTTTGGTTCTTCGGGAAAAGTGATTTTAAAGTCATTTGGTACCGCATCAAATACCATCTTAACATATCCTAAAAATGCAATCAGTCCTCCCAATAGTAAAAGTAAGCATGCTACTAAGGTTAAGGTTACCGTCTTGATCAGTAGTGGTTGTTCTTGGCACTGTAGGTTTTCTATAACGGCCTTAGTTTTTCCTTTATACTTCCAAAAAGAAATTTCCTGTCCTCCACATGTAACTTATAAGAAGTATTGTGCGTAGTCCTTATTATGAAATATGTCTGTTAAATTAGTAATGTCTAGTTTTTGTTTTGGTATAATAGTCGTAGTATTATTTATTCTTGCGTCTTCTGGCACAGTTAAGGTGATTCCTTTCGTTTGTAAAAGACAGGAGAAATTCATGTGTAATATTTCTATTCCTTGTATTTCGTACCTTTGTTTATCTTGGCATGCACATATTGCTGTTATGGTCGTTGGCTCATCCACCGAAAAAATCCAATTGTTTGATCTTGTCTTAATGTATTTGGGGTGGAAATTATCTCTATATTGAATATTGCAACTCCGCCATGGATACTCCTTTGCACCCTTTACTAACGCATATTCGCAGCTTGATTCGTTTTTAAAAGGATACCACGGTCGAGGGCATGTAAAATATTTTTGTCCTTCCTTGCAAGCATCCAAATCTTCTTCCTTCAGGTTATGATACGAGTTATTTCGTAACACTATATTTTGCGGGACTGGCAACTCCCGTACGTAATAGAGTTGAGCTCGGTTGGGTTCCACTAAGGGCAACCGTATTTCTATAAAATACATGCCTTCCTGCGCCCCTTGTTTAATTGTTGTCAGACCTTCTAATGCATTTAATTTCCCCGCGTTTAATCGTTTTCTTCTTATAGGTATCTCGTATGGCATGTTTGTTGTTTCTATCTCCTTTACCGCCTCCTCGAATAATCCAGGATGTATTAGATTTTCATCAATTTTTCCTTGTTCGCATGCCTTAATCATCTCTTTTGCGTGGTCGATTTCTCCTTGTGTTTTTACTAATACATCTTGCATATAATTTAATAAGAGTTGATAATATGACTCATAAATATACCTTTCAATTGAGTTGTTCATATTAGACCCATTGTTTGTAAAATATCCCAAAAAGCTTTCTATTTTACTTACAGTTTCTTGTGTCTGATTAGTCCCTTTGTTTAATTGACTTTCCACAACGGTGTGTCGCCCTTGAATGCCGGTTACCATGTGCCTCGCGTTGGTTCAGACAAGCTCTTCCTCTAGTCTATAATGTGTTTTCATATCTTCCAATAGGCTATCGCTGGTGTTGTTTAAAATATGTACCAGGCTTTCATATTTTTCCGCCGTGCGAAAAAATTCTTTTTGTAATAGTTTGGATTGTCCATCGTACTTTCCGCATTTCTTGCGGAATTCGACTTGTTTGTGTGCGTAGATCTTCGTTGTTCCTTGGGTTAATTTCTGACAATGTATTTTGCAAATCCCACAAGGCAAGCCTGAAGTCAACACTGTTATAATACAAAATGGATGTAATCATCTCCGTTGATGTTCGTGGCGGTTCATGATACCCAAACGAGGAGATTCCTCAAAATATTTATCCACGAAATCACATTTCATCCAACATGATTTGACGGACTGGATCCTCCTGTAGGTACTCTTCTCGTTCTTTCCTTTTCATGTATTTCCTCTGTTTGGTTGTGAAGAAGGGAACTGGGAACTTAGGATAGTATTCCTCTAAGGCTCGCTGAATTTGCCATGCTACTTTATCGGTTGAACTTGTCTGCAGCTGGTCCTTTCTAAGTTGCTTCTGTTTTTTCCTCTTATTCTCGGCAGCTATACCTTCCTCTCTATAGAACGCTTGTATGGCCGCTAGTATCTGTACTAGCACATTCATTTCTTCTGGAAGTCTGTTAATTAAAAATTTTGTTTTATTCGTTGTTTGTTTGATCAAATAAAAAAGTTTTCCCTTCCCTTTGTTTTGTTTAGAAAAAAATTTGTTCCTCTCTTTTCTCCTTTCTTTTTTTGCTTTTTATTTAGTTATTTATTTTTTTCTCATTCTTTACCTCTTTTTTTATTTTTATTTTTTTTTATATATATTTTCTTTTGCTTATCCTTATACTAACCTTGTAGCGTTATTTATTGCTATCCCCTTTTCATCCTTATGTGTATATTATATATATATATTTTCTTAACGGTATATGTGTATATTTACTTCTACGACTGTCAAGCGTTAGAGACTCCTTTCTACCTTATTCTAATTCAATTTATATTTTCTTTTTATTTATGTTCTTATGTTTAAACATACTATTTTAATCCTCATCTCCTCTCTCTTTTTTTTTTACTTTGGTTCCAAATAAGATTTTCTTACCTGATTTGCATGAACTACCTTAGTTTTATGATTATTTATTCTTATTTTAAGCTTACATTTATTATCTAAGACATCGGTGACCAGATATGGTCCTTCGTATTGATCAGCTAGTTTATATTGTTTGCCTCCTTTTAATAGCCACACGCTATCCCCTATTCGGAATTCTTGCGCGTTGATTTTTCTGTCATAATAATCTTTAGATCTGTATTTAGCTTCTATTAATTTTTCTTGCGCAATTTTCTGTATCTCGTTTAAGTGAGTACTAACATCAATTACAAAATCATTATAAATAGGTAATTGATCCTCGGGTTCTAAGGGCTTATTTGAAGGTAAACGCGCCAATTTCCCAAAAACTAACTCAAAAGGAGTAAATTGATGGGCCTCATGTGGAACAGTATTGTAGCAAAATGTGGCTAATTCAAGGTATTTGTCCCAACCCATTGTTTGGTCAATCATTACCTTTATATACTCACTCAGAGAATGATGACTGCACTCTAAACTTCCGTTACTCGCGGGGTGATACGCTGTTGTATTTACTTGTTTAATCTTAAATTTTTTTGCAATTCATTTCATTAACCCGCTCATAAAATTTGAGCCTTGATCCGTAAGAATTATTAACGGCGCGCCAAAAATGCAAATAAATCTTTTTATAAGAGCGTCGGCTACTGATTCGGCGATCGCATCCTTAAGAGGAATGGCCATGCAAAACTGAGAAAAATTACATCGTAAGGTTAACACATTATTATGGCCGTTCTTTGAGACTGGAAAAGGCCCTAAAATATCTAAGCTAATCTTTGCCATTGCTGTATGGGGGGTGTCCGTAATAGTCATTAGTTGCTTAGTGTTTACACGTACAAGCTTCTTGAGCTAACAAGTTACGCATTTACGTATAAAATTTTGTACATCCTCTTTGATATTCTCCCAATAATACCTTTGTCTTATTCTTTTCATTGTTTTGGTGACTTCTTTGTGCCCTCTTACCGCAGAGGCATGAAGTTCTTCTAATATTTTATATCAGTGTTGTTCTTCGACGTATTTGATGCTTCCTAAGCAAATAATAATTTTTTACCTGTGTTCCCCTCAACACTTTTCTTAAATTTTTCACTATTTTCTCCCATGGAACATTTTCAATTCGTTCACTCCTTGCCATGCTTATAGAGCGTATCTTTTCTTTACTTATGATTTCCTTTAACACACGAAAACAGCATAATAAATTCGCTATTATTTCCATAGTGCTCACTAAGGTCTTTCCTCGTAGTACCATTGCAAATTGTAATATTTTCCCTTTTGCGATAATTTTGACCTTCCCTGGGCTTAATCCGTTAAAACAAGGTAACTCCTTTCTTTCATCTGGGTGTTGTGCTCCCACATCGCAAGGTATTCCATTGGTAGTAATAAAATACATTAAGTTTACGCATAAAAATTTTTCCCTTACATTCAATAAGAGTTTTACTGTGTGTCTTTCTTTTTTCGACTAAGTCCTTTTTTTGACTCTCATTATTTAATGTCTCGTTTATTAGGTTTCCTGTCTTTCTCTCTATATATTCCTCTTGTATCGTATTTTCTAATGGATTGGGGTCCTCGTACATATTTCCATCCTCCCGCATATTTTCCTCTGTTTCCATGCTTTGCTCTTTCTTGGTTCTTCCTCTATTTGTAGCCGCTCTCTATTGGGCCTTTTGAATCGCTTCTCGCGATAGTTTGGACGATTAATTTTGCCTGTACAGGCGCGTGTTACAATCAGCACCGGCTCCTCTACCGGATTTCTCGATAAGGCATCGGTGTTTACATTTGTTTTTCCGCACTTATAGACAAGATCGTAATCATAAGCGTTTAATTTAATACGCCAACGGGTGATTCTTGAGGTCAGGTCCGTCGCATTTTTAAACCATATCAACGGTTTATGGTCCGTGATTATCGTGAATTTTCTTCCTAGTAAATAGGGTCTAAATTGCGATACGCTATACATTATTGCTAACGCTTCTCGTGAATATGTATCGTATTTTCTCTCTGTATCTGAGAGAACTCTGGAAATATATGCAATTGGTCTGTCTTTTCCAATCTCTCCTTGTGAGAGAATGCCTCCTACAGCTACTCCACTCGCGTCACACGTAACTAAAAATGCTTCTGAAAAATCTGCGATTTTTAACTCAGGTTGACTGCACAGTTTTTCCTTCAAAATTTCGAATGCCTGCTGTTGCTCTTTCTCCCATATAAAAGCAGCATCCTTCTTTAATAAATTACTTAAGGGTTTGGCTAAACCTGAAAAATCTTTAATAAAGCGTCTGTAACATCCTGCCAGTCCTAGAAATTGGCGAATATTTTTCGGCGTTTTTGGTATGGGAAAATACCTTACCGCATCGAGTTTTCTAGGGTCTGGTCTTACTCCTTTTTTACTAAGTAAGTGACCTACATATATAACTTCTTTCTATAAAAATTCACATTTATCCGGTTGTAGTTTATGATTCGCTTCTCGCAATTTTTGAAAGAATTCCTCCATAGCATAGCTCTTTTTGTGATTTACCATATACGACTGCATCATCTAGGAATAAAAACATATTTCTTTTATTAGATGTACTGTTTAAATTTTTCGTTTTATTCATTCTGAATACGCTATCGACTAAGCGTTGAAAGGTCATGGGTGAATTGGATAAGCCCATAGCCATTCTCTTAAATTGATATGAGCTAAAACATGACGAAAATGCACTTTTCTGTCTATCTTCTTTGGCAAGGGGTATTTAAAAATATCCTTGTGCTAAATAAAAAACGGAAAAATATTCGGCTCCTCCCATCTGATCAATAATATCAAGAATATTCGGCAACGGATATTTGTCTTAAATCGTCTTTTCATTTAACTGTCTATAATTTACCACTACACGATATCGTTTATTGCCCTTGCTATCCGGTGACTTCTTTACTAAAAAGGCGAGTGACGCATAATTTGAACTTGACGGCTCTATGATATCAGAGTCTAACATTTCTTGAATTTGTCTTTTAAGTTCATCTTTGAGGACATGCGGAAAGCGATAAGGTTTGATGCATATCGGTATATCATTTATTGTTGGTATAGTATGTTCGACTAGCGTCGTTGTACCCAACGTTTCTCCTTTTAAATAAAAACAGCCTGCGTGTGTTTCGATTAATTTTTCTATAGGCTCTTTTTTTATGGTTAGGTGTTGTAGTCGTAACTGTGATTTTTATTTATTTATCTTACAGCTTGTGACTTCGGTATACTACTTACGTCAAATTTTTCTTCTTGGTACAGATCATAGCATAATATATCAAAACAAGGCTTATTCGTAAGTCTTAAATAATCATATTTTAAATCATCGAAGTCACATTTGTAATACTCATTTTCATCGCATTCATTTTCCTCTCTATCATGCTTGCTAAAGTAATCGTCGGGTTCAAAGTTTTTGCGTAAAAATTCTTCAATCTCTCCGTTTATTGTTTTCAAGTTCAATACTTTTTGCTGGCTCTCTTCTAGAATATCATCGTTGGGGCTTATCTCGAATGTCTCGTATACAACAGTATCTTTCTCTGTGTGTAACTTTACTTCTTTTTCTATCTCATGTGAATTATTTATTCTTATGTGTGACGCTAGATCTTTTTCTTTTGCTGAAATTTTATTCTTGTCCTCCTCATAAACAAAATTTTCCTCATTATCATATAATTTTTCTTTTACTCCCTTCTCCTGGATGCAATTGTGATTAATTTTTGAAACATTTTCGTAATTATTAAATAATTTATTATCTTTCTGTTCCAGATTTTTTGTTCTTATCCGAGAAAACGTATTTTTCGGGTCTTCGTCCCACATTTCCTCCTTTTTCTTATAAATAATATTCTTTTGTTCAAATTCTCCTTGCATGTATTCTTTTTCTAAGACTACTTGATCTTGTACGTTATCTCCTTCGTCTCTCTGAGTCATCTTAACTTCCACCTTTTATTTCAATGGCGCGTTCTCTTCATAATCTCCTTCTTGCTCTGTATCCATATCAAGCTCTTTCAATGGCATATTTTTCTTTTTAATATTAATGTTTTCTCTATGTTCATCGTTATTCGTTTCAACTATTTTCATTGCTTCATTAACATTGTTTTCACACACCTCTCTTGAGGTACTTTCATAAGTAATATTTTCTTTGTCGTAATACTCCCTTTTATCCCCAACTTTGGGGTTTCTCCAATAGAAGGCATCATTCTTAATATTATTTTTAACATCATTAAATACTTTTTTTTTATTCAATACATAATATTTATTTTCATCATGGTGAAGGATTCCTCTTTCCTCTTTACCTTCAACAATATATATTTCTTCAAAATCACGTCTCCCCTTCTTTGGGTTTACAACATTATTTTTACTTATAAAAATTTCTCCTTGTTTCTGTAAATCTTTATTTTCTCCTTTGCACATATCTTTATTCTCATAATCATTGAAACATTCATTTTCCATTTTATACTTATAACTGCCATAATACTTTACATAGTCCACGTCATTATATAGTTTATCTTGATTCTCAGAGATAACTTTATTAATATTTTTCTCAGCTTCTTCAATAACTAACTCATTTATTTTAAATTTTTCATTTTCTTGAAGCAACTTATTTTCTTGTTTTAACGTACTTTTATTAACATGGTCCTCGCAGCCTTCAATATTATTTTCATTAACAATATTTATTTTATTTTTTTCCGTATTCGTCTCATTAAATACTCCATTTATTTTCATATAATTCACATAATTTTCATTCTCCAATAATTCATTTGCATTATTAACAATAATTTTACGGACATGCCCCTCATTAGCCTCGTTCGTCTTTCTATATATCATATCTCCTTTATTTTGTTCAATAATTTCATCATCTTTATTAAATATTTCATTCACTTTTACACAGTTTCCATTTTCGTTTTTCTTTAATAACTCATTTTCATTTTTCAATATAACATCATCGGCGTGCCCCTCATTGGCTCTGCCTGTCTTTATATCAACAATATCTTTTCCTGTATTTTCATTATTTTTATATAATTTATGATTTATTTTCCTATAATTCACATGATTACTTTTCTTCAATACGTTTTTTTCATCATTTAAAATAACCTCATTGGCATGCCCATCATTGGCTTTGCCCTTCTTTATATCGACAACATTTTCCTCATTTTCATAAAATATATCATTTATTTTTCTATAATTTACATATTTACTTCTTTTTAATAATTCATTTTCATCATTTAACTTAACATCATCACATAAATATTAAAATTATTAATCCATTAACTTTTAGATGTCCGTCAAATCACCATCGTTCCTTTTATTAATTTCTAGCATTAATTTTTCATGAAAATTCTCTGTTACAGTATAATATTTCCATAGTTATTTCTATATAATTCACACAATAAACCGATTTAAATACTCTGCAAATATTTTAATACCACAATGTCATAATTTTACCAAGTTATAATTTATTATTTAAAATATTTAAATTACTGCAGAACCATCTTAATATGATATTAAAATTGATTTAATTTATTTATTCAACAAAAATTTGTACTTCACATGCTATTAAAAATTTTGTCTTCATTAATAACATTTTTAATTAAATCTTTACTTTATCTCTCTCTTTTCTTTCTTTACCAAGTGCCGAGTCACCAATATTTAAATATGAAACTAGAATTTATTTAACGTATTTCTTGAAAATAAAATCTTCATCTTTAGCATTATTACAGAAATTTTACTTATTAGCCCAAAAAAAAGTTCATTTAACTTATGCCCATATACTTATTTTTACATTTTTCGTTTTCTTAGAAAAAAAATTTTTCTTTACATTTTAAAAAAAATTTCATTTTTATTCACACGAAAGGAAAGTCAAAGAAATTTTCAATTTATTTTTTATCCCTGCTCTCTCTTTTTTTGTTTTATGTGCTGATACACCAGTTTTTAATTTTTTGTTCATCCTTGCATTCTCTTTTTTTTATTCCCCGGCCGATGCACCAGTTTTTAACTTATATCAACTAAACATATGTTACGTTCAGCACATAAGTCAAACAATTTTTGTAATGGATGACTGTATTTCAGCCATCCATCGACTTCCGTTTGACTAACGCGCGAGCGCTACGTCTGCGGGGTTGGAAAACTTAAAAAAAAGATTCAGCAAGGATAGGTAGAACAACAAAAAAAATACCCATTTCGTTGCCAAAATTTTATAAATTTATTTCTTTTTCCCTCTTCAATTCACACAAGAAGCCTTGCTTCATCCATAGTTAATTATTCTTTTTTTTTTATACTTGTTTCACTTTATGGCAAACCGTGTTACCCCATACCAAGTTTTCTTTTTATTTTCTTTGCATTTCCTTTCTGAATTTCTTTCTTTCTAATTTGAATTTTAATGTTTAACAATTTGTGACGCTCAGCATTCACTCCGCGAATTCGCAATAGAAGCAACGCGTTTCCGTGACATGTTTTTTCCCCCCTTGAAATTTACAATAAAAAAACAAATTTAAGGACTCTCTACCTTGTTTTTTTTGTTTTGGTGTGTAGATTTCCGCTTCCCCACACTTCCACCTTGTTCTCTGGTTGATATCTTTAACGGTTGACTAGTATAGTTGACTGTTGACTGGTATAGTTGACTGTTGACTGGTATAGTTGACTGTTGACTGGTGTAGTTGACTGATGACTTATATTGAAGGGCGGTGGCTGGTTGCTGTAGGCTCCGGTGACGTGTCGGCTGCTTGGCTGATTTGACATGGTCAGCAAGAAGTTGGTCGGGAAAAAGAAGGCCCACGCCTGCTAGCTTGGAGCTTTATACTCTGAGTCAAGTTTCTAGAAGCTTCGTTGTTGCTAGCGGTGGTCTATGTTTTTGCCCGTTCGTACGATTTTCAGCTATTCTGATTGGTTGCCAGTCGGCCCTCCCTGTATGGTTTTTTTCTGGACACCATGATTTCAGTTGACTAGAAAGAGGTCAGTTTAAAGTTTATTGGCAATTACTTTTTGCCGTTATCTTTTCGGCTTCCTGTTTTTAAGATTTCCTTAAAGCTTTTCTTTTAAATTTCGCAGTATCTTCGTATAATTGCTCACATAAATTGGTTTCAATGTCCCTCCACTCTGTATTTTTCTTCAGGGACGGCCTTATCTGTTTTCATACTGCGCTTTATTCCCCTACCGCTTCGCTGAAATCTTTTCATGCTCCCCAAAGTTAACTTCATGTTTTTCTGTGAAGCCGTTCATCCTTGTCAGGCTTATTGCTTTTTCTAAGCTTGCCACCTGCCCGTATCTTTTCTCAGCATGCTATTCAGCTTATACTTCTCCTTCCTTTGCTATTTCATACAGCCGCCGAGCCTTGATCTTCATTGAGGTCAACTGAATTTGTTGCTATTTATCCTTCGTATTTGTTTATTTATTAATATTTTATGGCGATTATTTTCGCTTTTATTTATTATTAATATTGTTATTCTTATTTTTTTTTTCGTTTGAAAAATTCATTGTATTAAATTCGGTTTCTGTCGCGTATTTTTTTCTTTTTTGTACTGTTTTATTCAGCCGCCGTTTTGACCTGAATCGTTTTCATCGTGTTATTCGTCTCCTGTTTTCGTTTATCTATCAATTTAGCAATATCCCTTTTATTTTTTTCATTATTATTATTGTTCTAGCTTTTATATTTTGAAACATTCATTAATAATGAACTCTGTTCTTTTAGCTTATGCTTCTTTCTTTCACTGTTTCATTCAGCCACTGCTTGATCTCAATTTGCTTGCGTTGTGCTTTTTGTCTCTTGCATTAGTTTTTTTTTTTTCATTTCTTGATCAATATTATTTTTACTCTATTATCTCTTTCTATCATTGTACTTGTTATTCTTTTTCTTTTGTTTTAACATTTATTGCTAATGAACTCGGTTCATTACAACATGGAATTGTGGTGAATTCTTCCAAATGTCTTTTCGGTGTTCCGGAACTTGATTTCCTTGGCTACTGTGTTTCTGCTGCTGGGATTCGTCCACCTCAAGAACGTGTAAAAGCTATTCAAGATTTCCCTTTTCCTCAGACTAATCATGGTTTACGCCGTTTTCTCGGCATGATTGATTTCTATCGTCGATTTATTCCTCATGTTTTAGAATTTTAGGCTTCACTTGATGATGCGATCAGTAAACCAATACTTAAAGGTTCACGAAAAATACCAATAACTTGTGAATTAGAGAAAGCTTTCCAGGCTTGTAAAGATCGCTTGATTTCAGCAACTCTTTTAGTTTATCACTAAGATATACGCATTTAACCAAAAAATGCACGTTTTATGCTCATGCATTTTACTCAAAAAGGCCATATTTTTTTTGCTGTAATTTTTTTGGCTGATAGAGGACCAAATTATCTATCTAATGGCATCTGTTTGATCCCGTACTTTTTGGTTTGGAGCGAGAAGAAAATTCACAAATTTTATTGTTGAAAAAAGCATGTGTATACGTTCGGAAATCTTAAGCAATCTACATTCAAATGCTGTCGTATGCTTCGCTCATCATTTGTATAGATTTTTATGTATCTATATACCATCACTAGTGATATATATAAAATACATAAATAAATACTTGAAAATGGAAAAAAATAATCCTATTCGCGTATATCTATATTATGAATGTTTCAATGTACAGACAATAGGAGGCCAACTTCCGAACAAATATCACATTAGAATCGTTAAAACTAAAAAAAAATTGTATAGATGAAATTATGTTTGCTTCGTGGGATAATGGAAATTTCATCAAACAATCAGTAAGCTTATCAATTTTCAAGGGAGAACAATTAATCTACACACTAAAAGCAAGTTGTCATATATACATAAAAAATATTCAACGTGAATTTATAAAAAAAGAAAAAGAAGAAGTTAAAGCTGATGCTACTATATTAATTATCCACATTGATTTTGCAGAAAATTGGTCTGTAATAAATAATAAAGTGGTTCAGGGAAATCATTTGGTAAATAACCAAATTTTTACTACCAAGAGGAGATAACGCAAGGCTTTGCGATCAGTAGAGAAGATAAAAAGCATGATACTGCATGTGCGCTATTAGTAATAAATAAAATTATCGATCTTTTAAAAAATGATTTTTCAGTTACTAAAGTCACTATCATATCAGATTGAGCTCCAAGCGAATTTAAAAATCTTTTTCAACTACATGAATTTAAACATTTTTCTATGAAATGAAATGGTTATTTTCTACTACTGGTCATGGGAAAGGAGCCGTTGATGGAATAGGTGGAGTTCTAAAGTATTATGCTACTTCACATAACTTAAAAAGAGTTCATGAAAAATCGATACAAAATGCTGACGATTTTATAAATTGGATTTAAAATTACACCAATACAATTAAAATCATTTCATTATCAATAAATGAGATTGAAAAATGTAGAAAAAAGAATATTGAATGGAGAGGTGTTCCTAAATATAATGGAATTCAAAAAAGTCATATATGATAAAAACAACTTGGAGAATTGAAATCACATCTATTTATTGGCAGAATAGCTATTCATTCACTGACTGAAGTGAAAAACAAGAAAAAAAAGTCAAACGTGGTAAAGCTACACTTAAATCTAAAAATAATAAGCGCAACAATAAAAAAGTAACTATCTATAATTATTTTTTTTACGTATCCCAACAGTGAGAGGCAAGAGTAACTCACTTTAAAAAAGGATTCCGAAAAGATCAGAATCCTTCTACGTCTATGTCGTTGTTCCTGGGTAGTGCTCAAAGAAGGATAGTATTTGAATGTAGATTGCTTAAGATTTCCGAACGTATACACAAGCATTTTTCAGCAATAAAATTTGTGAATTTTCTTCTCGCTCCAAACCAAAAAGTACGGGAAAAAGATGCCATTAGATAGGTAATTTGGCCCTTTATCAGCCAAAAAAATGACAGCAAAAAAAGATGGCCTTTTTGAGTAAAATGCATATATCTTACTAGGAGAGTATCAGACCTCCGGATCATGGAATTTGCTCAGACTTTGGGATAAGTTTTCAAATGTCAAAATATGAAAGGAAATAGAATTTTAGATCCCAACGCCCAATATTTCCCCAGTTACCGGCAATTAAAGAATATTACTAAAAAAGTTACTAGATTTTCAAACGCATATAGTTCCTTAGCATTGATAATTAGGAGCTTGAAACTTTTTTTAAATTAAAGCTGAGCTCAAATCCTTTCGAAATAGTAGTTATAGCATGTCAAAATATTATTTTTTCCTAAAATTATAGCGTGATAAACATTGGACCTGATTTTTCTTTTTAAAACATTAATTAATAACAAAAGCTGAAATTGGGTCTAATGTTTATTACGCTGTAACTTTCGGAAAAAATAATATTTCGACATGTACTATTTCGAAAGGATTTGAGCTCAACTTTAATTTTAAAAAAGTTTCATGCTTCTAAGTATCAATGCTAAGGAACTGTAAGCGTTTGAAAATCTAGTAACTTTTTTAGTGATATTCTTTAATTGCCTGTAACTAGGGAAATATTGAGCGTTGGGGTCTAAAATTCTATTTCCTTTCATATTTTGACATCTGAAAACTTATCCCAAAGTTTGAGCAAAATCCGTGATCCGGAGGTCTGATACTCTCCTAGTTAGTGATATTTTAGTCTTTTTTGAAATTCCTTGCACTGAATTGAAGAGGGCTTGAAACAAAATGAAACAAAAAAAGGTTTACTGAAATTCATTAAAACGATAGCCCTCTAAAGTTATTGTGAACATCTTCAGTTTGAACATTTAATTTTTGTTTGCAATTTTCAAATGTGCACATCTTATATAATTTTGATATTTTAGCAATAAAAATACGTGTCCTTATTTTCAAATCCTTATTTTCAAAGTAAAATAACACACTCTATTGGTGCAGTGGTTGGTGACTTGAGAATGTAAATTGCACAATAAGTAAAAGAGTTTATAAATGACTTTACTAATTAAGTCATCTCAATAAGAAAACTGACACAAATATAAAAAAAATATGCATTATACACTTCAAAATATTTATTTCAATGGTACTAATTGTAAGTATACTTGCCCAAGGGACTGCTAAACCCCGAAAATGTTATTAGAAAAAATCCTAAAACAAGTCAATTTTGATTTTTAATTTTAATGATAATTAATTAACTTTATTGCAAATATTGTATACAAAAATAATTAAATAAAAATTTTTTCCGAAATAAAATATAAGGGTAGCTAATTTGTCTTTCTAAAGAAAAATATTTTTCATTTTGTTTCATTTTAAATTTGAATCTGAACATGATTTATCTAGAGAAAACCTATTTTAAAAGTGATTTCTAGGGGTGCGTTTCGGAAATCAAGTCTATAAAAAAATTGATCTAAATAGAAATAAACTATGTATTATATATAATTTAAAATATTAATATCAATGGTTCGAAAGTATTTGGCGCCTAAAGGTTGTTTACTTTTGATAATGTATTTATTTGCAAAACCCCTGAAACACGTTAACTTAATTTTTTTATTTTAAATCAAAAAATTATTTTTATAATAATTAATTAATTTTATTGCAAATATTATATGCAGAAATAGTTTAAAAAATATGGTTTTTCTGAAATAAAAAGTAAGGGTTGCCACCCATGAGGACCAAATGATACTTGCTGGTTACATCATTAAAAGAGAAATATTTTCTTTTTTTTTCATTTCATAATATTAATTAAAATTCAAGATATTTAAAAACGCTGCCAAGTGCTTTGGCGGAATGCTTACTCATAGAGCTCTTTGAGTTTCATTAATTTTTTTATATTTATTTAAATGTGATTTTAATATGAAAAAATTGTCTAACATTAATATTTATTTATAAATTTGTACTTTAAAAGAACGATGACAACGAAATTTCTAATCGTAACCACGCTAAGAAAGAAGATAAATGAAAAATAAAAATTTGTATGAAAATTTTCAAAATTCTCTTAAATTAAATTAAATTAAATTAAAGCACTGAGAAAATTAGTTTTCCAAAACTTGTTTTCTTTAGACAGTAGTAAATAACTTGCATACAAATCAGTTTTCAAATGTTTTAATTATTCGAACAGTATCAAATAATTTCTATACACATTTTTAAGCAAATTCTTAAGTTTACGTAAGATCCAAAAAAAATGAAAAATTTAAAATAAATTTTTTTCCAAATTTTTAAAATGCCCTAAAATTATAACTGCGCTGAGAAAATAGGTTTTCCAAAGCTTGTTTCATTAAGGCAATAACGAATAATTTTCAAAATAATTTTATAGCAAATCTATCGAATGGTTTTAGTGTAATATAAAAAAAAATAAAAAATAAACATTTTTTGAAAATTTTCAAAATTCTCTTAAATTAAAACTGCGCTAAGAAAATAAGTTTTCCAAAGCTTATTTCCTTTAGACAATAGCGAATAACTTGCATAAAAATTTTGGGGCAAATCAAACGAATGGTTTTCGTAAAATAGAAAAATGATAAAAAATAACAACTTTTTTCAAAATTTTCAAAATGCTCAATAATTAATAGTATGCCGAGAAAATCAGTTTTCAAATGTTTTCATTCTTTTAACAGTAGCAAATAATTACTATACAAATTTTTAAACAAATTCTTAGAGTAGTTTACGTAAGACCCAAAAAAAATGAAAAATTTTTTAAGAAAATTTTCAAAATTCTCTTAAATTAAAACTGCGCTAAGAAAATAAGTTTTCCAAAGCTTGTTTTATTAAGGCAATAACGAATAATTTGCATAATGATTTTAGAGCAAATCTAACGAATGGTTTTTGTGTAATATAAAAAAATGAAAAATAAACATTTTTTAAAAAAATTCCTAAATGCTCTAAAATTAAAACTGCGCTAAAGAAATGAGTTTTTCAAAGCTAATTTCCCTCAGACAATAGCGAATAACTTGCATACAAATTTTAGAGCAAATCTGAACTAAATATATATAGAGATAAAAACAACACACAATGCAAGAAGAAGGAACAAATAACTATATAATTATAGAAGAAAGGGAGTTAAGTGAAAACTTGCATAAACGTAAAGAAGTCTTAAAATACGCGCATTAAATATTAACAAAAACAAAATATTGAAATACAAAATTATCTAGAAATGCTGATTAAAGGCATATAAATATAGATATGCTCGAAATTATCAAAAATATATCTATTATTTAACGGTAATAATTTAAATAAATTATCTAGAGTCTACAAAATAATTATATCCGAAGCTTAAGAAAAATATATAGTAATTAATCAAATAAATAACTAACAACAGCAAAACAGAAATGTTTAAACTTATAAAATAAAAATATAGAAAGAATAAAAAATATATAAAAACGAAAATAAGTATCAAGCTATTAGATGGCTCACATATACACTAATACACGTGCCACGATACTCATGCACATACTAATTCGCGTGTCACGCTTCTAATAGCACCAACACTGTGCAGTCAAATGCACACGTACGTAATCATATACGATTCACAGTAAAAAGAATACAAACACTTTCCAGTCAAATTCACACGTACGTAATCACGTATGCACCTACACAGCCTAAAGACTTCAAGCAGTAAGAGCCCCCACCGCTAGCGATCAAGCACTCAGACGCATACAGAAGTAATAGGTATACGAACTGTATAACAGTATGCAGTGTGTGCAACTAATTGCAGCACAAAGAGGAATAAAGCACGTGTAGTATAGGCACAAACATAAGAGTACATAGACGAGCCACAAAAAAAAGAATTATAATTAATTAAACAATAAATAATAATAAACAAATATAATAAATCATTTATAATATAATCAATAATATACATAAATAAACACTATAATATCACTTAATATTATTAAACATAATTGATTAAACAATAAATAATAATAATATAAACTCATATACCTATATCAGGACAAGCATAGGAGAACCATTAGTAATAATTATAAAGTTATTATATAATAATACACATAAGTAAACATTATAATAATCATATAGCTACTTAATATCAATAAAGATAAATAATTGAATAATAAATATATATACAATGAAATTGAGAATTGACCCATGAACCTATATCGGGACACACCATGTTGCAGTTTCGGGACACATATATAAACCATATTGTAATATCGGGACACATGAGAAAATCATTATTAACATTTAAAGGAATAAATTAGGTACAATTAAATAATGTAAAAAGTAATTATAACCTTTAATTATTAATAAACAAATTATATGTAAGAAAAACAGACAATATAATAAAGTTTGAATAATATATTATAATAACGGGATACTCACGGGAAAACCATTAAAACTAATAAAATAAACATGTTTAAGTAGAAAAAGATTTTTAAATAAAGTGCATATAATTAACTGAACTTATTGATCATAAATAAGCATGAAATATACAGTCACCTTATAACAAGGTGAGAAGTAGATAAGATTCCTGCCTAACATGTTGCAGACATACAGGGATTAATAAACCAAGAAAAATTAAGATTATAACAATAATAACTGACTTAAAATTTGCATTAAAAATTGGAAGCCTCCAGCTATTGGGGGGCCCCTTAGTAATTATTTGTTAAAGAATATTTTCAGGTACCAGTACAGTTTCTGAGAAATATATATAATCAAAAAAAATGAAAATCGTATCTAGAGAAGTCAAGAATAAACATATTCAACAGCAATTAATCCAACGATGAATGCAAGGAAAACATGAACAAAACATTTTCTTTTAAAAACAATCTTATGTAAATTTTAATGTACACAAAGAGAGAGATATAGCCAGAATAGAAATGTATTTGATAGGTACACAACACTACTCTACATAAACCAATGTAACGCATACAATTAGGCAAGCTTAAATAAATTTCATTGAATTATATAGAGCCTTAGGTATAATAAAAAAAAAATTTTTAAAGTTATTAATCGTCGAGGGCGCCGATACCACGGCCTCAGACGTGTTACAGATTTTATATCTTATAAAATGAATAAGGATTAATATCAGCAATATACAAAGAATGCGACGAATACACGTTCCATCAAGTAAAGACAGAAAACGCTGCCTGTCATATTAACAAGTTATAACCTGCCTGGAAACAACGAAAAACGTCGAGCACCATAGAAAAAGAGCTGACCACCCAGCAACAGGTTAAAACCAGAACGAAAAATCGCTGACGGACTGATCAACAAATTCCTATTAATAACGAATATTCCAGAAAGATAGGCACATGGAAACAACGAATTTGGCGAGTATAAATACAGCCGGACATCCCACGAGGAGGCAGTCAGTAGACCATCAATAGTGAGATGTAGAGAGAGTAAGCAACCAACCTTTAGCCACGAACGACGGGAGTACGCCCGATTGGAACAAGCAGCAAGGAACGTATTAGGTGACGCAATAATCATAGGACATATCTCTCTTGACGAAAGTATTAATAAACTTATATTCATAACATAATTACTGAGTATTTATTTAATTCTTCACGCAAACTGACTGCTTTGGTTTACCAAGATTAGTCGTGATACAAAAGATACACACCATCTTAATATAATTAAATATAAATATACATATACGTAAAAACGTAACACAACTTTTTTTAAAAATTTTCAAAATGCTCTAACATTAATAGTATGCCAAGAAAATCAGTTTTCAAATGTTTTTATTATTTTAACAGTAGCAAATAATTACTATACAAATTTTTAAACAAATTCTTAGAGTAGTTTACGTAAGACCCAAAAAAAATGAAAAATTTTTTTAAAAAATTTTCAAAGTTTTCTTAAATTAAAACTGCACTAGGAAAATAAGTTTTCCAAAGCTTGTTTTATTAAGGCAATAACGAATAATTTGCATAATGATTTTAGAGCAAATCTAACGAATGGTTTTTGTGTAATATAAAAAAAAATGAAAAATAAACATTTTTTCAAAAATTTTCTAAATGCTCTAAAATTAAAACTGCGCTAAAGAAATGAGTTTTCCAAAGTTAATTTTCCTCAGACAATAGCGAATAGCTTGCATACAAATTTTGGAGCGAATCTATCGAATGGTTTTTATAAAATAAAAGAAAAATGAAAAAAAAATTCTTATTTCAAAATTTTCAAATTGTTCTTAAATTAAAAGTGCGCTAAAAAAATCAGTTTTCTAAAGCTTGCTTCATTAAGGCAATAACGAATAATTTAAAAATCTATTCTACGATTTTTAATAACATGTAAAAGTTCCACTTTATATTTTCCCTATTTCATAATTTAGGACTTCTTAAAGTATAAAATATCCTGCAAATATTACGAATTTAATGAATTTTCGAATAGGTTTTTTTCATTTTTACAGAACCAGAGTCTATTGAGTCTAGCTCACAGTTGGAGGAAAAACAAAACTATAGTCATCAATTTTGTATTAATCAAGAATGCTCTAAACATAAAATTCAATCAAATCGAAAAAATATAACAGAAAGGGACTTCAGTAATACCTTAAAGGTACTGTACACGACTCCTATTTAAAATGAATTTTTAATTAGTATATAATATTAAAATGTAAGATTAAAATTAAATCTTGATAACTTTTCATCTGATTTTGAATAGCTTATGAAATTTAAAAGAAATTAAAAGATTATTAAGATAAAAGAAGACAAAAAGTATTCAAGAAGAACTATAACAATCTCAGAGACTATGATTAAGTTTGAGTGTAACTATAAATGTTTGTCTATAATGTCTTACATGTAACCAATATTGTAACAAATAGTGATGACATATATTATACTATTTTCATAGAATTGGAGTTGCAGAATTGAATTCTATATAAGTATACATCGTCTGGTTGGTAAAACAAGCATACACATCGTTTTTTGATTAGAATAGGGTAAACCTTTATTTAATTTATAGCAAAAAATCCCCTTTTTCAAACCAAAAACAACGTGTATCCTTGATATATACTAACCCGTTGATATATGGTTTTTTAATACAATTCCTAGCAAAAATAATCATTCAGTTTTTCAAATAATATATAAAATGATGTATCGAATGAATTATCAACAAATTTTTCAGGTACCAAATAAGTAGGATCAATCATATCTTAAATGAAACAAATAATCATTTAGAATACAATAAAAAAATCATTGTAAGAAACACTCACAAAGTCATTACAAGAGTGATTAAAAGAGTCGATCATATAATCATTTGATAAATTGTTTGAAAAATTATTTAGAAAATGTTTAGGCAAGCATTTAGAAAATGATTTAAGTGATTTTTAAATATATCATTGATCAAAAAACGTAAGCTAAAATATGAGAGGTTAAGAAAATTTAATGTTCATTGCAAATTAATGTAAATTATTTCTAATTTTTTATTGATTGTTCTAAGGTGCAATTCACTTATTACAATATTGTAATTACATCCTGTTTCTCGCATGATTTACAATAATCCAAGTACTATTTAATAAATGATATAATTTATAAATACAACCCCAAAGTGTTAATAATTGAGAAAATGTATAAGATATGATTTAAATCTTTTAAAAAAATGTTATCAGCACAAAGCACCAAGAATATCTGAGTACAATTTTTTTATATGTATACATA
Source organism: Anastatus disparis (assembly GCA_017163975.1). Taxonomy (NCBI): domain Eukaryota; kingdom Metazoa; phylum Arthropoda; class Insecta; order Hymenoptera; family Eupelmidae; genus Anastatus; species Anastatus disparis. Next base: position 3,700,770 of record JAFFSR010000302.1, read on the forward strand.
CACATACATACATCGCACATGAAAATACACACATACACTTACACACATACACACATCCGCATACACACATACACATACAAACATACACATACACACATAGACATACACACATAGACATACACACATATCCAAACAAACATACACACATACACATACACCCAGATACAAATACACATACGCACATGCAGATACATACAAACGCACATATACATACACACATCATCATACACACACACACACACGCACATACAGACACACATATACATACACACACATACACACATACACATACACACATACACCCATACATGTACTCACATACACATACACACATACACATACACACATATACATACACACATACACATACACACATACACAAACACATGCACACATACACATACATACACACATACATATACACACATACACATACATATATAAACATACAAACATATATATACACGCATGGACATACACAGATACAAAAACACACGTACACATGAAAACATACACTTTTACACGTACACATATGCACATACACATACCTACACACATAACACATACACATGCACGCTTACACGTACACACATAACACATACACATGCACGCTTACACGTACACACATACACATCCAGACATACACATGCAATCATACAAATACACACATACACATACAAACATACATATACACACATACACATGCAATCATACAAATACACACATACACATACAAACATACATATACACACATACACATGCAATCATACAAATACACACATACACATACAAACATACATATACACACATACACATATACACAGTTGCATAGACACTAACACATACACATATTTGCACATAAACATACAGATACACACATACACATACACACATATACATACACACATACATACATACAGATACACACTTGCACATACGTACATACACATACAATCATACGCATAAACATCTAAATGCATTCACACACTCATACACATAAACTCAGACGCATTTACACACACACATACCCATAAACTCATACGCATTCACACACACACATACCCATAAACTCATACGCATACACACTCAAACGCATTTACATACCCACATACACGTACCGCATCTTATCCTGATGTGAATGTATAACTAGGTTTGTTAAAATATCGTTTTTGATTGGCGTTAGGTGTCCCATTATTGCGACCTTTATTTATCGTAGTAAGCAACTTGTTCAACGGCTACTTAAAATGACTTTCGTCATTGCTAACTGGTATACCTTCGTCAATGGCATAATTAATAATGAAGCATCTGCATAGAGGGCTTGTCCTGTAATGGGGAGCATAAATAGTCATATTATTACTTTAGTAACCTTTTTCTTGGTTTGACTAACTATCTTCGGCAATAACTCAGTTTAGCCTATCTTCTGCGTCAAACGGATATCCACGTTCTGACTCGCATGAACCTTGTATAGACTAGGAATTGAAGAGCCTGCCTGGACTGTTGCAATCGCTATTATTTTTGCGATTGTTAATGCGGTGATTGCAGCTGCTGCGTTTGTTTTTTGGCAGCCTTTTTGCTCTTTCTATTGTGGACAAGTTTAAGGAAATTGTCCTGGCCTTCAGTTTTAGTCTTCTGTAAAGGTCCACGAGCTATAGCGTTCTGCGCTCTTTTCTGAGTTCTCCTTTCGAGACCGTTTCGCCGTTGTACTGGTAGGCAGTGTCATCTCTATTTTATTCGGAGGCCTTCTGTGCTTTCCGGAAGTTTATCAGTGTTTACTCTAGAATGTTAATGTGCTTTGTAAGCTCACGTATCCAGTTTTCTATCTTGTTGTTAGTGAACAGGTAGCTCCTGATTATCTTGGTGATAAAGTGATAGATTTCATGAACTCTCCGAGATTTTTTCTCCTTCCCCATGTAGGCATTGGATTTTTCAGTTGTTGTTAGACCCCCATTCTGCATTCTCTGGTCTCTTAAGATTATTTTGCTAATCAAAGCCTTATCTTCTTGTATTTTTCTATTGTTGTCAGTCATTATATTAAAAATGGTGCGTTGCTAAAAACGGTTTGCTCATCATGGGAACCCCACCGTGGTGGGGCCATATCTCCGCCTAAAAAGATTCTTAGTAATAGGCCCGTATCATGTTGATGCTAGAGGTTTTATGTAACGCCTATTGAGTGGGCGACATCGGACCCAAACCGATGCCAGACCCAGACTCAAGGCTAGATATTACGCAGTTCTCCCGTGCGAACTTAGTATAAGAAAATGCTGACGAAGTAGTAATAAAGTAATCTTTTGTATCTGCGATTGTTGTACCTAAACATATAAACCTTAAAAATATAAGCCACAAGACCATAAATCCTGAAGCCCTAATCCATAAATTCTAACTCCTTTAATTCTTAACCCATAAACCCTTAACCCATAAACCCTAAACCCCAAACCCATTAATTCCAAGTTCATGAACCATAGACCCATAAACCTTTGACCCCAAATCCATAGTTCCTAGACCCTTGAATCCTGAACCCACAATCCCGCTACCTTTAAGCACTTAACCTAAAACCCACAAAACCCGAACCCATAAGCCCGCAACCCATAAACACTTAACTCTAAACCCATGAAACCAGAACCCATAAGCCCCAAGCCCATAAATCATAAACCCCAAATCCATAAATCTAAAACTCATAAATTCCAAACCCTGAATCAATAAATCCTAAACCTATAAATCCTGAACCCATAAAACGCAAACCCATAAACTCGAAACTCATAAACTCTCAACCCATAAGCCCTAACCCTTAACCCATAAACCCCTAACCCATAAGCCCCAAGCCCATGAACCATAGACCCTGAACCTAAAATCTATAAATCCTAAACCCTTAATTCCTTAACCCATAATCCCTAAATTCCAAACCTATAAACCCCAAGCCCATGATCCATAAACCCATAAATCCTCAACCCCAAATTCATAAATCCTTAACCCCTGAATCCTGTACCTATGAACCCTAAACCCTAAACCCTAAAGAATCCTAAACCTTGCGACGAGTATACATACCCGCGCATTCAAATTTCCCGCCTGACGGCCAAGCTACTATAGAACAGTAGTTCTGAGCTCTGCCACCAGGTGGCAACTTCAAACGTCGTTGCACGCATCGGGAAAAATGAGGCCGGAGTATATAAGAGGCCGAGAAGCTATCCAGAGCAGAGCAGTGTAGACTACGGTCTTCCCTCTCTCTTTACCTGAGTGAGCACGCTAGGCTAAGAGAGAGTGAGACAAGTAGTAGCTGGTTGCCTTCTCTTGTAGAAGGACTAGCTTTTCTCTCTTGCACATGAGGGTAGACCGAGTGAGCACGCTGGTCTACACTCTAGTGCATATGCTGGCAGTGTTAGAGATACGCCGAGTGAGCACGCTGGCGTAAATCTACCTACCTAGAGCACACTCGCAATTTTTGCCGCCGCCGCAATGCCGAACTTGCGCCGTTGAATTTAAGGGTGACGTCCACCCAAAATCTTATATTCTATTTCACATTTCGCCACTGGCTTAATTAAGGGTATTGTCTACCCATAGCTGTCGCGTCCGCGTTTACGTGATTGATAGAATATATTAAGAGTGTCGTCCACCCATTACTTCTTTCATATTAGTTTAAGGATTCCGTCCGACCGCGTGTAAATATTAGATATTAGAATAAGTTAAATGTGTCGGCCGCCCATTGTCTTTACGTCACTTAAAGGTCCCGCATGCCTATAGAGATTTGTAATTCAGATAATTAAGGGAGCCGGCTACCCACCGTCATTATTATTATTACCGTAGTATTAAGTATAGCGTTACTAGATGCCGCCGCCTATTTATATTATAATTATTTAATTATTAATCTTTTGTCTCTTTTGTTTTTTGCACATTGTTGCAGGTAAAAGCCGCCGGTATAAATTAGACCGTCCAGGCCGTAGAATCTTTAGTTAAACTCAAACTAATAAATTCAGATTAATTAAAGATTACTAATTGAGTCATTCATTAAATAGCCGTCAAGTGGCCGATTTAAACAAGAACTAATTATTTTTGTACGTTACATTCCGTTAAGGTTAGGTTAGTTATTTGCATTATATAAGATCATTAGGTTTAGCTTTGATTTATACATTATTATTAATTCATATTTGTAATCGTCGTTGTATGTGAGTTTTATAAGTACAATAAAGCCAAGGTACTCCCTAGCATATCCGAACGTGTTAAACCTGGTTACTTTCCTTTACTTTCCACCGTCCGATCCCTCCAACTCCTGCCGATCTTACCCTGGTAACTCACTGAAGCGTCTGGCAACAGGAGTTACACGTATTTCCCCCTCCCGAAAGGGAAAAACGTTACAACCTATAAACCCCAAACCCTGAAGAATCCTAAACCTATAAACCCCAAACCCATGAACCCCAAACCCTGAACTCTAAACCCATAAGCCCCAAGCCAATGAATCATAAACCCATGAATGCTAAATTCCAAATCCATAAATCCCAAACCCTCGAATCCTCAACCCATGAACCCCAAAACCTAAGACCCTAAACCCTTAACTCATGAACCCCAAACCCTTAACCCATAAACCCTAAACCCTAAACCCATAAACCCCGAAACCTTACGTTCTAAACCGATAAACGCATAAATACTAAACCCCAAATGCACAAGATCAAACCCATAAATCCTGAACCCATGAACCCTCAACATATGAACCCTAAACCCCAAACCCAAAAACCCTAAGCCCATAATCCATAAAACCAATAACTCCTAACTCAAAATCCATAACTCTAAACTCCTAAATCCTAAATCTATAAACCTTCAACCCATAAATCCCAAACTCATAAACGCTAGACCAATATACCCTAAACCCGTAAATCCTGAACACATAAAACCTAAACGCTATATAAGCCTATAAACCTTAAACCCACCATCCCAAACCCATAAAATCTCAACCCATAAACCCATAACCCTTAACCCATAAACTCTAAACCCCGAATCTATAAGTCCTAAACCTTAAATCTTAGACCAGTTAATTCTAAACCCATACACCCTAAACCCGAAACCCATAAACTCTTAACCCCAAATTCATAAATCCTTAACCCCTGAATCCTAAACCCATGAACCCTAAACCCATAAACCCTAAACCCTGAATCCATAAACCCTAAACTCTTTAACTCTAAACCCTAAACCCATGAACTCCAAACCCATGAGCCTCAAGCCCATTAACAATAGACCCTAAAACTAAAATCTACGAATCCTAGACCCTTCAATCCTAAACCCATAAACCCACAACCCATAAACCCATAAACCAGAACCTTGTCTGGGATAATCTATAAGTAATCCAACCTTTTCTCGAAAATTATGTTGAATCCTTTCCTTAGCTCTTTTTATGGATTTCTTTTGTGTATCTCTTTTTGCACTCCATGATCGAAGTTCCAATCTATAAGCTATATGAAGAATACATTCCATATATCGTATCCATGTATGAAGAGTTGATAATCCATATTCAAAATTTTCTACTACCTATGGTTTTTTTGATAATTCTTTTATGTCGTTCATCTCTTTAGGTGTAGCTTTACATATAACACAAGTCGCATTTTAAGGTATCCCTGTTATTGTCATTACGACATCTAGTGTCAAACTTTCATTGGTTTCTCATTAATTTCTAGTTCTGTTGGTAATAGTTCGTTAATTTTTTATTGTAACTAGTAACTTTAAATCTAGTTTTTCTTGTGTTTCTTTAGCGTATTCAAAACTAATAACACGCTAATATCTCGTTGAACCACATTGAGGATTAGACTGAATGTTTTTAATATTATTTTCATCCACTATTTTCAAAGTAAGAGGTACCATTGAAATCATAAAAATGCTGCTATCTGCCATTGATCCATTGGAAAATTGTTGCTTGTATTGACTTTAGTTTGAAGCACCATCACAACCCCATTTTGAAATCATAATGAGAGACACTTCTGTTTTAGTTTCTTTTAATTCAGAGAAAACATTACGTATTTTCAATAATCGCATACATGTATGATTCAATAGTGTTTGTAGGTTTATTTTTATCATGTGAGTCAGAGCTATCAATAAGGAGTTATGGCAATTTAAAATATATGAGCATATCTCCACAACTTTTAATTTTTTTATAATGTTTTTGAAAAGTCATTTTACTGCTGTTACTGGGTAGCGAATAATGCACACTATTCAAACTAGGTTTACATCTTTTGTACAATCTTGTTCCTCTATTTTTTATGTATATGGTGAATGTGCCACCAATGCTCCAGTAGATATTTCTATAAAACGAAAATTTTTACATGGATAAAATTTCCGAACTTTTATCCATGTAAAAATTTACATTTTAATATCTACTGGAGCATTGGTGGCACATTCACTATATACATAAAAAATAGAGGAACAAGATTGTACAAAAGGTGTGAACCTAGTTTGAATAGTGTGCATCATTCGCTACCCAGTGACAGCTGTAAAATGACATATCACCAAAAGATTAAAAGTTGTGGAGATATGATCATATATATTCACTCAAATGTATTGTGAACAAAAGAATTTAAATCTTGAAATGATCCAGATGGAAACTGACAATCACATTTCAGATACAATTTTTTTTAAAACCAAATAATGATTTAATGGATTTTGATGATATCCACATAAATTATTACTACTTTACTACTATTATATTGAAGTAAAGAATTAAGACCTTTTTTTTTTCTTACGTGAATATCTTTTGCATTCTTGTCACATATATACATACACATACACACATACATACACACGTGCACTTTCAACATATACATACACACATACATACACATACACACATACACACATACATACACATACATTCACACATACATACACATACACATACACAAATACACACATACATACACATACACATACACAAATACACACATACATACACATACACACATACACATACGCACATACACATACACACATACACATACACAAATACACACATACACACTGCGACGATTATATTATATTGCGCATTTAAAACTTCCACCTAAACGAAGTCTACTACCAAGTACGGTGTTAAGTCCTGGCTTTCACCAGGACTAAATAAAAGTGTATGATTTTATTATGTTGAATATTTTTGTATGATTTTAAATATGAATTTGAATTAATTTGAAATAATTGAATTTATTATTGAATTATAATTATGAAAGATAAATATATGTATAATCTAGTGGTGAATTGAACTCCACCAATATTTAATTGAGTAAATCGTTTCTCACAATTGAAATATATTGAAGAATATTTATTTAGAGTATTTGAATAGAGAATATATAAATTGAATATTCTTACCTTAATTGATTCAAGTAGATGAAGGCTGGATACAGACAGACAAAGAATAGATATAGGCACGATTTGAAATAAGACTCGAGTCGAATATAAGAAACTTTTAAGATATTTATTGACACTTGTAAAAATAATTAAATATTGAATACAATAACTTTATTAGAATTTGAATTTGAATTTGGAATTTGAATTACAGGATTTACGACTTGGTACCAACGATGATCCTGGGGTAGTGCCCACTGTCGTCAATTTCAGTCGGCTTTTATGATTTTTTATCTTTGACATAATTTCATTAGGTAAAAGTGGATCTTGTTCTTCTTATAAATAATTTCAAAATGTGAGTTTGGTTTTGTAATTTTGAATCGAAGAATTTCGTTTGCTCAATATCAACTTTAAGTTTCTTTACTGCTTAGGTTAACACATACTTTTATTGTTCGATGACCGTTTAATTAGTTCATTAATGTCATATTAATGAAAAGATATTTTAAAAATTGTAAATTAAAAAGTAATATAAAAGATAGGTTGTGACGTAACACCTTGGGGCTCAATAGATTGCATATCGGAAGGATAGGCAATCAAAAGAAAAAGAAAAACAAAACAGTTATCGAACAATTTACAGATAATTATTACAAGCTTAATTGATAAATATAGATATTTTTCTATTAGAATAGATACTAATGCACAAGGGTACGTTTTATTTCGTACACCTTGGGGCTCAAGATTTTGTTTATCGGCACGAAAAAACAAAAATGAAAATAATACAGTTATTAAACAATTTACAAAATATCTTAAAATCTATTTAAATATTATATTAATTAAAATATTTTATTTGAGTGTCTCCATACTATTATTCGATGGATTTTCCTATTATATAATTGTTAATGTATGAGTATTGGTATGGAAAAAAAGGAAAATGAAACATTCTCAAATTATGTTGCTATTTTAAATTTGTAATATTTTAAATATATGATTTTTTTTCTAATAGGAGATCGCTTGAAATTATTCGTGATTTGCTTATAAATATTTTTTTAATATGTTTATAAATCTTGTATTCTAGCTTATGAGATATTTCGTAACAAAAAATAATAAATAACGTGCCATGTAAAATAATTATAAAATAATATTAGATTTGTCAAAATAATAACAATTAAATTGTTCAAGTTCAAATATAAGAAATGTTTGTTTTTTTTTTGCTTTATTTTCTTTTTAAATTTCAAAAAAAATAACAGTCGAATATAATTTATAGGTTCTTATAATTGTTTAAATATAAGTGAATATTCATTCACTTTCCTTCCGGCTTAAGATAATTGCGCAGGTAACAACTAAGCAATAAGAAGAAAAATTTTATAAATTCCTATTTTCATATTTTCACTTAATACACTAAATGTGGCTATATTCATTAAACCAAAAGTAAAATTCTATACGTAATATAATTTACAATGCAAATTCTTACAGAGGTGGTACTAGTTTACCTGAACATAGGTCTGGTATAAAATTAAAATAGCTAGATATATTAAAAAAAAAACTTAAAATTAACTGAAAATATATAGATTATAGTTATTAATAATACGTAATTATAATTAATATTAAATATGATCTAGTTATGATAATGATCTAATCATAAGTCGTACTAAAATTTTTGTATATATACACGTTATTGAGATTTATTTTGACATTTATGAAAAGCTATAAATTTTAAGAAGAGATCTAACATAAGTTGAAAAAGTTAATTTTATTATTTCAGTTAATTTATATATAATAATAGTTAGTAAATTTTTCAAAATTTTCTGCTTTTGTCTGTAATTTGTATGGTAAGTTTAACATAAATCTAACTTAAACGTTAACTGATTGTTTGTTATTTCTTGTCTTTATTTTGACAAATATCTACTCTAAATAATTTTAGAGTTTAGGATGAAGATTGAACAAAGTTCTTTCATTCCATATAGAACTTATAATAAAGTTTATCATTTTTTTTTACTTTACATAAATTGTAATTGTAAAATAAAATTTTTTTCTAAGTCTTAATAAAGACTTTTTTATAATAATTTTTCTCTTATTTTAGCAATACGAATTCTAAATAAATTTAGAAGTTGAAATATTCATTTGAATATTGGTTCATGTTGCATTTGGATGAAAGTATTTAACTTTTCCTTTCTTTTTTTTTTTTGTAAATATGTTTTTCGTGTTGAAAAATGAAATTAGTTTTACGAATATATATTAGATAATATATGCTTGTATACCTTAAATTCAGAGACAAAAGTAATTGATTTATAAATAAAAATATAACACAAAATATACATTTATAGGTTTAATGATAGTTATAACTAAATGTTAGATTTTTTGTACAAGATGTTTCTTTTGAATGAAAAATAAAGGTGAAAGTGTAGATAAAAAGATTGATATAAATAAAATCTTATAATACAATATACGTTTTATAAATAGATAATGTATATAATGATTTTACATATTTTATTAAATTATTAATTAACCTATTGATTTAAATTAATTGATTTAAATTTCTTAATATAGATGAATTCCATTCATTGTTGATCAAATCAATTGATTTAAATGTAAATATTTCTTATTATTTAAATTGATTGATTTAAGTTGATAGAACTCTTAAATCGACAATCTGTAAAATTACAAGCCAGATTTTGAAAACTTACAGATTTTTATTTTATAAAAATTGTTTATCAATAAAACATAAATAATATAAATGAACTAGAATATAAAAAATGAGATTATAGAGATTCCAAAATTTACAAAATGTGTAAAAATTCCTGAAAAAGAGAAAAAGAGATCAGATTTTTTTCTAAAATATTTATAATTTTTGTTCATGATATAATAGTAGAAATTAAATGTGTTTCTGATTTGTTTGATGTTATTTAAAATTTTTAATGATAAATCAAAGTATTTAAATATATTGTTATTAATTATTTTTTTATTTGAACCTTGCTTATTATGAGTTAATGTGATATTCTTATTTTAGAAATAATTTTGTTTTTTAGACACGTCTTATTATTTAATTGTTTTGGTTTTATTTTGATAATATTAGTGTATTTGATATATTTATCAAACACCATTTTATTTTGATTTTTATTTGAATTATTAGAGCTATTTGTTGTAAAGCATTTTTGTATTTTCAAAAATCTATTATTTTCTTGTAGAGAATCATCTTTGTTATTAGCTGTGTCGTTTTTAATGAGTTTGGATATATTATTTTTGCTGGCAAGATTTGTTTTATTTAAACTTAGTTGAATCAATTCATCAAGGTCTGGCCCATCTTTGGATTGTAATACAGAATTATCGCTGTAAATAATTTGTGCTTCTTGTGTAAAATTAGTCTCTTGGATTATTTCAGAATTGTTCAGTTCTGGTGAGAAATTTCCAATTATATTTTCGTATTCTATAAAGTCATTCATTAATGGGTCAATATTTTCGAAAATTATTGGCTCTTCTTTTGCATTTTTTAAATTATTTTCGCATTCTTTATTTTGTTTGAGATCATTTGTATATGATTTTTCTTTTTCTACACAATTTATTGTTTTTGTGTCATTTCTTGTGGTCGAAACATATGAATGCACTGTTTCGAAATCTTCTAAAACTGGAACTTGATGTATTACAACTTGATTACTTAACAATTTTTCAGTTTGTTCAGATTCAATTGGAATACATTCAAATTCTTTTGTTTTTATATAATTTATATGAGGTTCATTGTATTTAACTTCTCTAGTTGTTTTCTTGGCTAATAAAATAGTATTAGCTTGAACATTTTCTTGATGTTCTATGTTTGTTTTTTCATCATTTGCTTTTTCGTTAATTTTGATATTTGTTATATCAAAAGGTGTAGATGTTTTATCGTCTATAATTAGTTTGTTCATATTATGTGTTTTAAATTCTGCAGTTTTATGAGTTAACGTTTCTGGTTCATTAACAGATGTATTATCACAGTATTCTTTATTTCTATTATACGATGGATCAAAAAATCGTAGATCACTTATTTTCTTGCAATTTTCACGTGAATGACCTGTAGTTTCACAATATATACAATAATTTTTTTGTTCATAGTCAGTAAGTTCATCATTTGGATACAGAAAATTTAATGCTAATATAAAATCATCTATATTGTTGATTTTTGCTCGATGTATAATAGAAGAGATGCTACCTCTAAGTTTCAACTTTGCAATTAAAAATAGTTTTCTTTGATTGTTAGCTAAACTTCTTACTAATTTTATTTTATTAATATATTTTCTGGGTAGCATGTTTTTACCATCAAATATTGGTAAAACTTCAAAAAATTAAAAATTATCATCATCATTCCACTCCATTATGATTTTTATCTTTTAATTTTTCATCAGGAAAATTTAATATGTTTAATTAATGTTAGCATTTTATTAATGTAAAAGGTGATTTATTATTATGGATATTTTTAGATTGATAGATATTCATTTTATTCTGTAACAGAATATATACTATTCTTATTACCAAGATACATGTAATTAATGTTGCATGAATAATACTTAAATGATCTTATCAATATCATGTTTTTTTCTTTCTTTTTTTCTACACCGTTTACGATTGTGTTTGTATACAAAAAACAATACTGCAAGTGTTATTTATTAAAATTCTTTGACTGTCCTACTATTTTTGCATGAAAATTAAGAATATTGCTGATCTATGTTTTGAAATTTTATATTGACTTACTGTTGTTGAAAATATCCGCGAGTATGTCACTCGGTAATTTTGCTGAGTCAAAATTTTTATGAGTTTGATACTCTTTATAGTTATTTGATTACCAGCGTCTATTTTTTTAAATGCCGTTTTGTTCTGACTTCCAATACTTAATGTTGAATCAGGCTTTTTTTTTCTTATTCACCGAAACGTATTTCACTTTCAAAATTATGTATTAAAAATTATGTTATTTTTACGATTTTAGTGAATTGTTAATGTATCAGATTACTGGTATTATAAATGCAAGAAACTTTTTAAGATAATTGATAAAAAATGACAAATGTTTTACAATTATTAAGAATAATTTATGTATGAACTTATTTATTCAATTATTTTAATTGAATATAATTTTTAATCGCGCACTTCACGATTGTATATTTTAATTACGCACTATGCGTATGATATATGTATTTAAATACAATATATATATTTTTATTAATTGACGCAATTCGCTAATAATGCACTTCGTGTATATATATTTATTTGTTTTAGATAACACTATACATATTTAATGACACACTTTGTGTTTATTTTTAATGACGCTATTCGCTTTAAATATTGCACTTCGCGTAGAAATAATTTATTCAATGGACACTATTTTGTGTATAATATTTATTGTGTCCTTGGAAATATAATATTTTATTTGACGCACTTTTGCGTTTTCTTAATTCACTTTTAAACACTGTATTTATAATTGGTCCTTCATATATATTTTTATGCACTTCGTATATATATATATCTATATAGAGAATTTTCTCTAATGATCCCTCAATATATTCAATACGATTCCTCAATTAAAAAGTTTGTACCGGAACCAAAATGTTAAGTCCTGGCTTTCACCAGGACTAAATAAAAGTGTATGATTTTATTATGTTGAATATTTTTGTATGATTTTAAATATGAATTTGAATTAATTTGAAATAATTGAATTTATTATTGAATTATAATTATGAAAGATAAATATATGTATAATCTAGTGGTGGATTGAACTCCACCAATATTTAATTGAGTAAATCGTTTCTCACAATTGAAATATATTGAAGAATATTTATTTAGAGTGTTTGAATAGAGAATATATAAATTGAATATTCTTACCTTAATTGATTCAAGTAGATGAAGGCTGGATACAGACAGACAAAGAATAGATATAGGCACGATTTGAAATAAGACTTGAGTCGAATATAAGAAACTTTTAAGATATTTATTGACACTTGTAAAAATAATTAAATATTGAATACAATAACTTTATTAGAATTTGAATTTGAATTTGGAATTAGAATTACAGGATTTACGACTTGGTATCAACGATGATCCTGGGGTAGTGCCCACTGTCGTCAATTTCAGTCGGCTTTTATGATTTTTTATCTTTGACATAATTTCATTAGGTAAAAGTGGATCTTGTTCTTCTTATAAATAATTTCAAAATGTGAGTTTGGTTTTGTAATTTTGAATCGAAGAATTTCGTTTGCTTAATATCAACTTTAAGTTTCTTTACTGCTTAGGTTAACACATTCTTTTATTGTTCGATGACCGTTTAATTAGTTCATCAATGTCATATTAATGAAAAGATATTTTAAAAATTGTAAATTAAAAAGTAATATAAAAGATACGTTGTGACGTAACAACGGTAGTACAAGACTCAGCCGCTATGTGATGCTGCTTCCGCAATAGAGATAGCGAGCTCCAGAGCATATAAGAGCTGAGGTTTAGCGAAGAGACAAGCATTGCAGACTTAGCTCTCTCTCTCTCTTTGCCTAGTGAGCACGCTGGCCTAGAGAGATGGAAGACAACAGTAGTGGCTATCTTGCCCAGAGTTTTTACTCTGGCTGAGAGTTATTGTTCTCTCTCGCTCACAGTAAAGGCTTTATGTAGTGCGCACGCTCTTATAGACTTTAATGCGAATTGGAATGCAGTCGATTCTAGCGTAGTGAGCACGCTCGCCTGAATCGTATGCAACCGAGTTGAGGTGTAACTGCACTTCATCTCGCTGTGACAACTGCGTTGTAAATAATAGATTAGTTTAACTTAATGTAAGATTGTATTAGTATTAAAGGTGCTTCACACTATACTATCATATCGCGTGCCGTTGAACTGCCGTACCGACCGCTTCGCAAATAATAACTAGATTAATTCAAATATAAATTTGCATTATAATTAAGGGTGTTTCATACTATATAGTTTGTACCACTAAGCCGCTGTACCAGCTGCCTTTTGAATAATAATTTGATTGATTTGATATAAATTCATATTGATATTAAGGGTACTTCATATCGAACTGTCATAGCATGTACCGTCAAATCGCCGCGCCGACCTGCATATAAGACGTTTTTATTAAGATAAATTCATATAAATGTTAAGGGGGCTTTCCACCCATTATAACCGTAGTATGAAGTTGATTAAGATTGCCGTCCACTCATCGTCGCTGCGTTAACTGCGTGTATTTAAGTTAGCTTTAAGGGTACTTTTCACCCATTACTGTCGCCGGAACAAGGTAAGATAAGACTGCTCTACCCATGCGCATCCGCCGCGCGTTAGAGAATCGCAGGCCTTCAGCCGCGTTTGTCCTGTTATTATATGATAATAGAATTAAGCTTGCAGATCGCCCAGGCCATTTGCCACCTCTTGGTCTAATTTGATTAACTATTAAAGATAAAGTTTATTTTTTGATTAAGAGAAAGTAATATAATTTAGTTTAAATTATTTTAATTTCATTTATTTCGTCGCCGACAAGTGGCATGTATGCCGTCAAGTGGTTTACAATAATCCCAATCTTTATTTTATTGTATCTCGCGCAATTATATTAGGTTAATTAGTAAGTATTATATAAAGTGAGGTTAGTTTTCAAATAATCGATGAAATTCTTACACGTCGTTGTAAGATATTAGTATTTTAAATACAATAAAGCCTAGGTATTCCCTAGCATAAACAAACGTGTCAATACGTTAACCATCCATCCTGATCAACCTCCTCACTGAAGCGTCCAGCGACAGGAGGTGAAAACGTCATTTTTCTATTTGAGGAAAATAAAAACATCACAACACATACACACATACACACATACACATATACTCACATATCCATACACATACACTTACTCATATACACATACACATATACACATACACTTACTTATATACACATACACCTATACAGATAAACACATACACACATACACATACGCTCATGCACATAAACACACACACACATATACACATACACAACATTTGCCTCACCATCTCCGTCTCTTTTGCTATTTGATTTCAGTAAGGCATTTGATACCGTGAACCATGCTATTTTGCTTAGAAAAATGTCATCACTTGATGTCTCCATCACGGTAATCAGATGGTTTGCCTCTTATCTTGCGGGTCGTCAGCAGGTTGTTATTGGCGAGGGTGGTAATGTATCTAATTACCTCTCTCTTAGTATGGGAGTTCCTCAAGGATCTGTATTGGGGCCGTTATTATTCTCTATATATGTGAATGATGTTGCTATTGATTTTGGTCCTGATATTCAATACCTTATATATGCTGATGATCTTCAGGTATATGTCCATTTTCCTTTGGATAAATTGGATGTTTACTCTTCTATTATGAGTGCACATGCTGTTGCTATCTCTGATTGGGCTGCTAGAAATTGCCTTAAATTGAATGTCGGTAAAACTAATGGCACTACTGTTAGGTTTGAATCTTCTGTTCGGAATTTAGGGGTGTGGTTGGACAGTAAACTGAATTGGAAGGAGCACATCTCTCGGGTTTGTAATAAGTCTTTTTCTTTGTTCTACAGGTTAAACTACTTTCGAAAGAGTACTAACATTGCTCTTCGTAAGCATCTGATACAGACTTTACTTTTTCCGCTCATCGATTATTGTTGCCTCGTTTATTCTGATTTGTCGGCTGAACTTGACTTGAGGCTTCAGAGAGTCATCAACTCTGGTATTCGCTATGTTTATGGTGTTGGCAGACGTGAGCATATTTCTGCTTATCGTACAAAATTGGGCTGGTTATCTACCTCCAGTAGAAGAAAATATTTTGCATCCTCCTTTCTTTATAAGATGTTCTCTACTAAAGTTCCTTCTTATCTTTATTCTAGATTTATTTGGAATCAATCTGTTAGAACATTGAGGGGTGCTGTGAGGCCATTGACTGTACCACCTGCAACTACTGAATTTTACAATGGATCGTTCTTGGTCACTTCATCCTTCCTATGGAATGAGCTCCCTGAGTCAATTCGAAATTCACCATTACTTCATTCATTTAAATCTTCAGCATTTACTCATTACCTCTCCTTAGAAAATGGACCTATGCCATCACAATAAAAATAAAAATAAACTGTAACTTAATTATAATCTTTAATTCAAATTATTAAGTTTTTATTATTTTCTTCTGTTTCTGTTTTAAATACTGCTTTTACTCAATATTATATTTTATTATTACTTGTATATAACTGTATAAAAATTGTACAATATAATGTACATACAATAAACATATATCTATCTATATATCTATATATATCTCTTTGTCTCTGTCTCTTCGTCTCTCTGTCTCTCCATCTCCGTCACTCCTTCTCTCTGTCTCTGTTTCTTTGTCTCCGTCCCTCCGTCTTCGTTTCTTCATCTCCGTCTTTTCGTCTTTATTTTTCCATCTCTCTATCTCCGTCCCTATGTCTATGTCTCTCCGTCTCTGCCTCTCCGTCTCTGTCTCTCTGTCCCTGCCTCTCTGGCTCTGTCACTTCGTCTCCGTCCCTCCATCTATGTCTCTCTGTCTCCGTTCCTACGACTCTGTTTCTTTATGTTTGTCTCTCTGTGTTTGTCTCTCCGTTTTCATCTCTTCGTCCCCCTGTCTACGTCTCTTCGTCTTCGTTTCTCCGTTTTCGTCTTTCCGTCCATGTCTCTCTGTTTCCATCTCTCTGTCTTTTTCTCTCCGTCTCCGTCTCTGTGTCTTTGTCTGTCCGTCCCTGTTCCTACGTCTCCGTTTTTTCATCTCCGTTCCTCTATCTATAACACATGATTAAAAAAAATGAATTCCTATCATATTTTTTTATTAATTTAAATGGAATATAGAAAAACAAATTTTCAATTTATCATGATAGTATGATTTGTATTTAAACAATTTTTATGCATATTGGAACGTTAATTAATTCTTTTATTTCAATTATATAAAAACTAAATTTTAAACAGAACTGCAATATAAAAATTTATCAATTGTGGCAATTTTTTTTACTTTAAAATTGGCTAATTTATACATATTAATGTAATACATGAAAATTCAACCGAGCGACGTTAGGAGCGAGGTCAATTAAGCACGTAACGATATTAAAATTAAGACTGATGAGATTAAATTAAATAAAGAAAAAAAAAAATTAAAAGAAATAGACGACAAAAAAGCGTAATGTATAACAGGATTTAATATGAAAATGGTAACAGAACAATCGAATCAATATAAAGAAAATACAAAAAAAGACATGATTATAAAATTGCAGAAAAAAAGTAATGATAAATTAGAACTAAAACGTCTTCGTCATGTTTGCGTAAAAAAAATTATATGAAAATGAAAAAAGATCGACCATATAAATATGAAAAACAATTTAAATGTTAATAAGATAATAAAAATGAAATTTAAAAAAATATTGATAAATTGAAACAAATACGTGTAAATGAGGCTTTACGTAAGAAAGAAGCTTATATGAAAATAAGAAAAGTAAACAACCAAATAAATATAAAGAGAAATTAGAAAATACTAAGATAAGAAAAATGAAACTCAAGTAAAAAAAGAGTACTGATGAATTGGAACAAATACTTGCAAATGAGGCTTCGCGTAAGAAAGAAGCTTATATAAAAATTAAAGGAAAACAACCAAATAAATCTAAAGAAAAATTTAATAATACCAGGATAACAAAAATGAAATAAAAGAAAAAAAAGGGTATTGATAAAATGAAAGAGCAAGAGAGGGCGAGAAAGGAAAAGAGGGAGCAAGAAGGGATGAGGGAGATATACACATAGTCATAGACATTCTTTATTCGGTCTTGGGGCATATACCCTGTCTGGCTCTATTAGGTAAATTCCAACAATGTATAAAATTATTTATAAATCACATCTTAATAACATAATAAACAACAATAGAATATAAGTCATTAAGATAATAATTGCTAAACTAACAAGTGTAATAATAGTTAGCAAAATAATAATAACAGCAGATAGTAATCCTACAGTCATCCAGTAACTGTAACAAGGCTGTTTGGGTACTATGACCTTTTCTAAACCCAGCTTGGTATTAATCTAGTTAGAAATTTACCTCAAGAGGAGATGAGAACTGAGTATGAACAACCCTTGCCAAAACTTTCAAAACCTCATAGAGTTTGGCAATGGGACGAGTCTGAGATGGGCTGTGCATCTTGGCTTGCTTAGCAAGTGGTGATAAAAATTCTCTATCGCAGACTGCTGGAAAATAGCCATGGATAAGAGAGTCGTTAATGATAGTAGTAAGACTATCAGCTATGGAACCATCCATCATCTTAAGCATATCAGCAGGAATTTGGTCTGGAACTACTGTTTTGAAGCTAGCTGATCACAAAATGTTAATCAAACTTATAGAATTAGTTGGCACAAAATGGAAGACTGAAATATCAGATCTGAGCAGGGTTGACAGAACATGTTTAATGTCAGCATCAGTCAGTAAAGGACCAAGCGGTGAAACCAAAGTCTAATACTTTAAGAGCACTGATGAAGAAAAATATTGAAGAGAAGATGATAAAGTGTTGTTAAAAAGACCCAACTTACGAAGTTAAGGCCACTAATTTTTTACCGTGGGCGCTGATGAAAGTTTGTTCGGAATAAAGTCATTCTTTAACTTACACAGTGAGTTTGGAACTTCATTATGAAGTGATTTGAAGGGAGCATAATCATTAACCGAGCCAGGCCTTCGAGCCAAACGATAGCAGTTGTCGTGTCGTTTCATAAGCAAACGCAAATCATGAGAAACCCATAGTTTACGCTTGCTAGGAATCTTGATTACTCTTGTTGGAGCAAATTTATCAAAGACATTGACAATATTGAAAGTAAAAGTGTCAACCTTACCATTAATAAATTGGCCACTCAACTCAAGAGAAGATTGATGAATGATACAACTAAAAGAATAAGGAAAATCAGACAACACATTTACAGAGGGAGTATACAACGGACTTGCAGGAAAACGTGAAGAAAAAATATGAGTGACAGCACACTTGAAATCATCTATGTTACAATCTCTAAAATTCCTGGTTCCCAAAGATTTGACAACTCTTTCAAGCTCAGCAAACTTTAATTTGATTTTGATTAAATCATGACCAGCAACAAATGGGGCGATTGATTTCTCGTAGGATAGTAGAACTAAGCTGTCATTACTGACGAACAAATCTAACCAAGTGTAAGATTCATAATCTGCAGTAAATATATGGTGCGTGGCCCTAGAAAGCACTGAGAATAGTGAAAAAAAGTCAAAATAAGACCTAAGAGGTATAATATTCCATCCAAGCAAAATTAGCAAGTGGTGAAAACAAAGATAAATTAGTTTACATTCCAAGAATAAGTTTATCTGTATCTTCGGAAGAAATTCCTTTTATATTTATGTGTTTTAGCTTGTGTAATAGTTGAATCCAAATATATAAAGTGTAAGACAATTGTGTGATTAAACTCTGGCTCGACTTAATAAACTTTTCGATCAATTGTAATTAAATAAAATCAAATTAAACAAGTGAAGTTAATATTAAGTTTAATAATGGCGGCTAAAACCGACGTTAAATATGACGAGCAAAACGGCGACACGCACTGACTCTAAGTTTTCACTTAATTAATATGTAAGATGGAGGACTCACCTTAATGATCAAAGCGTGACTCTCCAAAAATACAAAGACTCTTCAAAATTCAAAATCTTCTTTGCTCGTTTAAACAACTCCTCAGTTCTCTCGAAGATGCAATAATTGGCAAAATAGCAGATGGCGCAATGGCAAGAAAATGGCACAATGGCAGCGTAGTATTCCTATTGAATCTCAAACCAGAATAAAATGGAGTCAAAACTCAAATAATGGCTCAGTGAGCAGCACAAGAAAAATCCAACAAGTGTAACAAACAAGATCCAATAGAGAAGTGTCACGATGGAGAGTCTTTTCTCGAGCTCCTTCCTCTCCATCCCTTCTTTAATCAATTACGTCATAAATAGAGTAATGGTTGATTGGTTATTAGTCCATTCCATAATTGTTATTTGTCAATTACAAAGGATATTGACTTATAACCAATCAACACCTTTCCTTTTGGCGGCTTCTTTGATGTTAGTGCCCTCTATTTCACGCGCGCTCTATTTAAATTTATATTAAGAATCCTCCATATACTAAGTCTTGATAATTCTGCATGCAATTGTATCGCTATCTCTCTCCAGCGCTCGATTTCTCCTATCTTCTATCACTCTTGCTTTCGATTTCACGTATCTTCATATAAAAGACTTACACCGATTGATATTCTTACAATTGCCCAAGTATGATATTCATTCTACTGCTATTTTTACAATTACCCATGTATGTATGAGTCTGCTGTATAAGCTATAGCTGGCTCCCCTTTTTCGCTGATCCTTTACTCTTCTTACGCATGACTCGATTTCCGTCGTGAGTCGGTCACTTACCGACACTTCCCCTTTACTCTCGAGCACGTGTTTCTAATGTTCCGTGCCGTTTCCCGGTTTCGCTCGTCATCGCGTACCGCGAGTGTATTACCGCATATGTATCTATACACCGGGTGTGTGTGTGTGTAAGTGTACAGGTGACAGTGCCACGGCGTGCACGTCGTCATCAAGAACATAAGATGGCGACGCACAAGAGCACTATCACAGGTTATTTTTCTACACGTGTGTTCTCTTCTTTTTATATGTTATGTGCGCTAGTGTTATGACGTTACAGTCTTCACCGTAGCTCAACTCCTAGTGCACTATTAAAAGTTGATGGTGACTGTGGTTTTTCCTTCACCACGAGTTCTGAGTTGAGGTTAGGTTCCCCTTTCTCTCTTTCTCTCTCTATCGGTAAGTCGTCTGCTCTTGTTAATTCTCTTGTTCCTCAAAACAAACAAAAATACAACTGATTAATTTTTTTAATTAAGTTAATTAATAATCAATTTAGTGAGTGCATCTCGGCTCATATTTCTCTTTAATAAATCATTTATTGAGATGCAATTAATGCATCACAACTAGCAGGGGGAAAAGGTGTTTTATGCCCTTAAAAGTTTCAATAATTTTTTTTGTAATTTGAATAATATTGTGTTTTATTCTCTAAAATTCTAAGCATATTATTTTTATAATATCATTTGCCATAATTATGTTTATTATTGCTGTAATTTTGTTGATATGCTAATTTTTTATTATTATAATTTCTCAAAGATTCTAGATTTCTTCCCATGATATTATTTTGATATAATATTTAGTTTTTTTTTGTTGTGTTACATTGAAATTTTATAATTTTTCAAAATCCAAAAAGCATTTAAAATGCTTTTTGAATTTTGAAATGACATTTTTGTTTTCGGAATAATTTTGTTTTGTTTTGTGCATTATATTTAAATTTTTTAATTTCTCAATCGAAAATTCTGTTAATTTCAATAATTTTTTATTATCAATCAATTGCTTTCAAATGTCAAAAGTGATTCTTTTTCAATATTATTTTCAGATTTATCAATGTTAAAGTAGCTAATTTAATATCTATCATATGACACGATTTAATTTATTTTATAAACATTTCTATATTAATTCATTCTTTTCACCATTCTAACCCCAAAATCGCGACTTCGTGGCTCTTTTTCGGCTCTCATGGCGCAAAATACACTACGCAATTAGTATGGGAAGGCTTCTTTACGAAACTCGTTACGACCCTCACCTTCGGCTCAAGCCGTAAACTTCTCGTTTCGTAAATAAAGCCTTTCCATACCCATTACGTAATGTACTATTACTATACTAGAATACAAAAATTCAATTCAGTACATGATTACAATTTAAAAATTTATAAGTTGAAACAATCGTTATTTTAATAAAAATGTCAGAATTTTAATATTAAATGATCAAAATAATCAATAGATTTATTTAAAATAAAGGTGTTCAGAATAAAAATTATGTAAAATTTTATAATAATTACATGTATTCCAATACCTATTTGATGCACATTATTAGTTTTTAAAGAGTAGGACATTAAATAAGATACAAAAAATTTTTAATCCATAATTAACATTGTCAATAAGAATTTTTACTTTGACATTAGATTGATTTAAGCAAAATTAGTATAACACATTTTCAATTATTTATAATTTTATGACTTGTATTTAAACGAATTGTATGCATATTCCTACTTCAATTATTTCTTTTTTATGAAAATACCAAAATTGAATTTATTACGAAACTGCAACATGCAAATTCATAAGTTGAGGCATTTTCTTTTACGCAAAAATTAGCTAATTTATACATAATATTATAATACATGAAAATCGAACAGAGCGACGTTACACGGAGAGAAAATTCATGCCAATAGAGCATTTAGTTTACGTATTCAAAGTTAGTAATATCCTATGCTTTTATAACAGCGCCATATACTCTTACGAGGTTTATGCTATTCAAAATAAGTTTGTTCACATGCTTTGGTAACTCCCCACTCTAATATCCTTCGATAGCTGGCGCTGTATCCTCTCATGGAACGTGACGGGAGTAAACGTGGCTCGTCGACTATTCTTTCTTTACTGCTAACTATGACATTCTTCCATCACTCAAGTCGCCTCCTCTTTTAAGTGGTGGCGCAAGCTAACACGGCTGGTCTATATCCAAAATCATGTCGAAAATTTTGTTAACGTATTTTCGTTGCGTGAATTTTTTTTTCTTTTCTTTTTTTATGAGGAAAGAGACATTATAAATATAATCTGTTAAACTTTGTAACTATTAATAATTAATTTTTAACTTAAAATTTAATTATTTTAAACAGCTGGGGGCTTATTCAGTAATACCGTAGTGTCTAACGTCAAGCTCAACGCCGACGCGCGCATACGTAGTAATCATTTTTCAGCAAATACTATCGAATATCGCGAACTTTATTAAAGATCATATCAACGCAACGACAAAAATCTTCTAAACTGAAGCGCTAAGTCGATTTTATCCACAAATTTTACAACCAACTTGAAGCTTGGTTGTAAATCGTACGTTAAACTGTTAAACGTTATATTATGCATGACATATGTATATACATTGACAGAAAAAAAATTCTCGAAGCAAAAGAATTACTCCGATTTGATGTGATCATTTAAATGGAAAAATAATTTCTTAGATGTAGGTAACTAGACGTTTAAATTAATTTCTTGCTTCACAGATTTTAAGTTATATCCAAGAGGATCGAGATATCTTTTCTGTCAGCTTATGTATATATATATATATATATATATATAAAGCTAGCATTATTTTATTATTATTTACATTAGTGATCATGAGAATTATTTGTAATCATACATGATCAAATGATAAATTGTGTATAATTTAAAATTCAATTGGATCTGCAGGTTTCAAAGTGACTTATATATACTTGAATAAAAACGAACAGAAAAAAATAATATAAATATTTTTTCAAATAAACTTATCTTATCACCAATAAAAAACGTTTTTCAATAAAATTATATATTGATCTAAATTTGAATTTTATATTCCATATCAACAACTGCTGTTTCTTGATTAAATTGTTAAGTTTGCTGCAGAACTTAAAAATATTGGTTTTCAAAATTTTATCTTTCAAAATGAAATTGTTGGTTTGGATAATGTTGAGTTAGAAGAATATATAATAGAAACATAAATACAGATTTATTTCTAATATGAATGTTTGATGTTGTGTATTGGGATTTAAAATGAATGGATCATAAAATTTTTTCTAATTATTATTTTGGATATATAATCATTAACATATGAAATTAAACAAGTCATAAAATATTACTTAAGTTTTTATAATGTCCCAATCAACTGTCTATTTCAAATCCTGATACTGAATGTGTGGAGAACGTAAGATATTATAAATTATGCATTACATTAAAGTATGCTCGTTTTTTTAATTAATATTTTTAAATAAATTATTTCATATACTAAATAATTAAAAATATTAATAAATAAATAATAGTGATGTTCACAATACTATAGGTCGATTTTGTCTTTATAAACATGTATCAATATATAATATAAATTATAACATAATTAAATACCTCAGTTTTATTTATTTATTGTAATTTATTGTAAATTTTATAAACTAAATTATAAATAAATTAAACTATACTATTATAAAATAAACATCACTATTATTTATTTATCAATATTTGTAATTACTACCTATGAAAAATAATTTTTTTTTTTTAATTTTCATTGAACAAAACGAGCATACTTATAAAAAATTAGATTTTAAAATTATTAAAAAAATACAAAATCTAAAAAAATATAAATATAAAAAGGAATAAAAAATATTAAAACAATGAAAAGAAGTGACCCTAGCCGAGAATTGAACACGCGTACTCAAAAGGAAAAGCACGAACGTTACGCACTAGACCAACACTACTTCGAAACATCTCTGGCGTAAAATCTTACATGCTCATCTGCCGCCTAGCTGTTTAAAATAATTAAATTTTAAGTTAGGAATTAATTATTAATAGCTACAAAGGACAATAGATTATATTTATAATGTCTCTTCCTTTATAAAAAAAGAACGAAAAAAAAAGATTTACGCAACGAAAATACATTAAAAAAATTTGCGGCATGATTTTGGATATAGATCAGCCGTGTTTGCTCGCGTCACCATCCAAAAGAGGAGGCGACTCGAGCAAACAAAGGATATGAGAGTGGGGAGTCATCGAAGTATACCACGCAAGTCATCAGTGAATGCCGTTCATGCTTTATTTACTCCCCATACCATCTTTTTTAGCATAAGGTAATCCAATACTGATAGAGCTTCTCATGCCTGTCATATTTGTATCAATATTTCATATACTTGCATAGATGGCAGTTCGCATGCTCTATTAGTATGAATTTTCTCTCCGTATAGAAGTGAGTTATTTTTTGCTAGTATATATTAAATACAAGACTTTATCCATGAATAATTTTAAAAAATCATATCCGTTGATTGAAATCTTTTATTTTATTTGAACACTTGATTTTGGCACTACAAATTAACTTATTGGCTTCAAAGTTTTCAGAAATCTTTATACAGTACCGCTCAAAAGTTCGTAAAAATTTTTTTTTTTTTTAACTCAACTTCAAACTGCAATATTTCGGAAACGGCTCGATGAATTTGAAAAATCCGGACAGCGTTTGAAAGATAACAAAATACTATCTTTTTGTCCTGCCAAATTTTTTATCTCTTTTTTAACTCTATTTCTAATATAGAAAAATTTTTATTTTACGAATTTTTAAATTTCAACAATCAAATGTAACTTTTAAGAAATTGTTAAAATTAAAAAATTCGAACACGACTGAAAAGTAGAGTGGATTTCCTAAATCTTTATGTTTTATGATTTTTTGTATCTATTTCCTGCGTGTAGCTAAAAATGCGCAAAAATGGAAAGTACAAGAAAATCAGTTTTAGATATGATAATTTTTCCAATATCCGGGTCTTTTTGTTTACTTTCGCATTGTTTGTTCTATAAACAATAAATTGTAAATACTTTAATTTATTCAAAAAGACACTATCATTTAAATATTTGATAAAATTGGTGATAATTTTGTTAAAAGTATACAATACCGTTCTTAGTTCTAAAAAATTTTTTTGAAACTCAACTTAAACTGCGATATTTCGAAAATGACTCGATAAATTTAAAAAATCTGGATGGCGTTTAAAAGATTAGACAAAATACTACTTTTGTATCTTGCTAAGTAAACAAAATTGACTCGCGACATTGGAAAATATTATCATATTTAAAACTGATTTTCTTGTACTTTCCATTTTTCGCATTTTAGCTACACCAGGAAATAGATACAAAAAATCATAAAATATAAAGATTTAGGAAATTCACTCTATTTTTCAGTCGTTTTCGAATTTTTTAATTTTAACAATTTCTTAAAAAGTTACATTTGATTGATTGAAATTTAAAAATTCGTAAAAATAAAAAATTTTTCTATCATTAGAAATAGAGTTAAAAATAGAGATAAAAATATTTGGCAGGACACAAAAAGATAGTATTTTGTCTGATCTTTCAAACGCTGTCCGGATTTTTCAAATTCATCGAGCCGTTTCCGAAATATTGCAGTTTGAAGTTGAGTTAAATAAAAAAAAAATTTTTACGAACTTTTGAGCGGTACTGTATATTTTCAAAATATATAAAGATTTCTGAATGGCTTGCATCGACTCCAAAAATTCTAGTATTTTTATGTATATATTATCTTACCTATTAACTAATATCTTCGTAAGCAGCCTGATAAGAAAATAATTTGTGCTCTTGCAAATAATTAAATAGTCTATAATATGTTCGCTACACATGTGTTAGATGCGTAGTATGCATATAATTGCTAAGTATAATAGTTTTTATTTTTCAGTACAATGTTTTTAAAGTTGGTTTTTTTTGTTAAAATTTTTTTTTTTTTTAATTAAAGCTGAAAACTTCGGTTTTTTAAGTCTGTTATTTAAAACCATTTTCAGCAAGACTGATAAAAGATGAACGCACGAATAAACGTGAAAAACTGCTATACATTGGAGGAGCATACGCATTCATACATAAAAGTATTATTGTATTGTTTGATACTTATCAACGCATAGCAGATTTCATACAAATGTGTTCATGCAAAATCAAGCACATTGACGCAATTTAAACGAATCTTCATCATTCATCATGAATTATCATCATTAGAAAAATTTATCTGACAAGGAGAGGTCCCCACCTCCAGGAAACGGATTCGGCTGAAACTGCAAGACATGATTTTTTAGTGAAAATAAATGAACCCGTGTTTTTTCTTTTCGTCTAATAGGTCGTAACAGACAGCTGTAACTTCCTTTTCATTAACGTCACTATTTTGTGATGGCCAACTCGCTTCTATTTCATACAGCCATTGCGGGCCGCACCACCACTTAGATTCTAATAACTGCTTTAGACTGCAGCCTCGTGAAGGAAGGTCAGCTGAATTAAGTTTGCCTGGCACAAATTTCCAAATGCTATCTTTAGTCAATAATCTAATTTCTTTTATCCTATTATGCACAAACGTGTCCCACTGACAATCACGATTTATCCAAGCTAAAACTGTGCTCGAGTCTGACCAATATGTTGTGCGAATAACTCTGCGCGTCAATGAACTTAACTTTGAACTCGTGAGTCGCGCGCCTATTGTAGCTGCCATTAGCTCTAACCTTAGAATAGTAAAGTTCTTGGGCGCTACTCGCGATCTCGCACTCAATAGGTGTATTTTAACAGTATCATTTTTTACAACTCGTGCAAAAACTGCTGCAGCATATGCAGTGCCACTGGCATTGCAAAACATGTGTATCTTGAGATCGCCTGGACCTAAATTGCGTGCTATTTCAATATCTTTTAAAATATATAGGTCAGACATCCACTGCTTCAAAATCTCCTCGTGTTTCTTTTCAACCACTGTATTCCAGCTTATTTTATTTGTCCATAACTCTCTTAAAATTAATTTAGGTAACAGTGAAACTGGGTATGTAAAACCTATTATGTCGAAAATGCAATTCGCAACCGAAAGAATTAATCTTTTTGTAATAATTTCAGACAAGCCGTGCTCAGGATTTACTATTTTTGGGTTTATTGATGACGAGCCGTTAATTTTATTCTATAAAGTACCCAAGACAAGAGTTTTACTATTTTTCGATGTTTCACTCGAGTTTTCCCAGCTGCGTAACTCAAAGCCACCGCTAGCTATGATAATTTTAGCTTCTTTTACAAACCGATGCATTTCTTTAAACGAATTTATACTGGTTAAGATGTTATCTATATAAATGCATTTTTTAGTTTTTCTACGGCACGTGTTGACCATTTGCATTCTACTTTACAATGTGCTTCTTTTAATGCTTTAATTAATAATAAATAAATGATCGCTGCTAGCAAGAATGGACTTCCCGCCAAGCCAAATACAACGCGACAATGTCTAAAAATTATTATCTTTTTATTTTAATCCAAAAAAACGCAGCAAATCTCTATGTTCTTTATTTATCGACGAGCAAAATTTACCTCGCTTCTGACGTCGCTCGGTTGCGTTTTCATATATTATATTATTATTTATAAATTTTCTAATTTCATTGACAATAGTAGTTCAATATAAAATATGTATTTAATTCTTATTCATATATTCATACCATTATATTGTACTGCAGCAAAATAAAAAATTTTTTTATTTTTTGTAAATTAATAAGTTTTAATAAAAGTAAATAATTATTATTGACAATCATAGCATAAAAAAAATGTTCATACTACCATTAACTTTTACAAGAAGTTCGCGTTCCATATATCAAAATTTTCTTGATCTGATGACATTAGTACGAAGAATTGGGAAACAGATTTTTTTATTACTATGACATGCAATCCGAAATGGGAAGAAATCACAAATAATATAGGACGAAGTGAAGAAGTAATAGATGAACCAGATATCGTTGTTAAAGTATTTTATCAAAAATTAAAACTATTAATAGAGCAAATTTCTAAAAAATATATTTTGGGAAAATGCATTGAATATTCATACGTAGTAGAATTTAAAAGAGAGGATTACCGTATGCCTATATACTAATATTTTTAAGTAAAGATGATAAAATTTACAATATTGATGACTTTGATAAATTTATAGTAGCTGAAATTCCAAATAAAAATGAGAATCCCAGATTATATAAAATAGTTAAACAATTTATGATCCGTGGCCCTTGTGAAAATCAGAATAAAAACTCACCTTGTATGGATAAAGAACCAGGAAAATGTACGAAAAATATTCCGAAACGATTTAATGAAACTACAATAATGATAAATGGTTATCTTATTTATCGACGAAAAAATAATAAAAATGAGACATTATACACAAAAAAAAGTGGGCAGACAATAGATTTATGGTTATTTATAACCTGTATTTATTACTAAAGTTCAACTATCATATTAATATTAAATTATCTTCAACAATAGAAGTTATAGAATACTTATTTTAATACTGCTTCAAAGGACATGATTGTGCATTTATAGAAATGAAAGCAAGTGAAAGAAATACTGAAAGTAATACTTATCATAAAACGGATGAAACAAATGATTTAAATATGTTTTATGATAAAATTGAACAATAGATACAATTTATAGATTAGCCGTTTATAATGAAAATAAACAATATGTGTATTTTAAAAAAGGATCTAAACACGAAATTAATAAAAAAAATGTAAATACAACACTAACAGCGTGGTTTGAACTTAATAAAAGTGACCCAGAGGCACATAATTACTTTTATTCTGATATACTGCAACATTATGTTTTAATTGAATACATAAAACATAGACAAAAAGAAAAAAGACTATGAAACGTATTATAACCAGAATGTACTTGGTTGATCCAAAACAAAAAGGAAAATTCTTTTTAAGATTACTTCTGCTTCACATGAAAGCTGCAACATCTTTTAAAAACTTAAAAACTTTTAATGGAATTACATACCCAACATTCTTTGAAGCAGCAACAGCAATAAATTAAATTAAAATCGATGATGAATGAGATAAATGTTTAGAAGAATCATGTGAAACTCGATTTTGAAACCTCTTTGTCAATTATTTGGTTACATTTGTAGATTTCACACTCCAATAAATGCTCGAGAAATATTTGCAAAATATAAAATCTATTTTTATCCTCCAAAAATGAATGAACAAAAAGGTGAAGAATATGCATTAAGAGGAGGCCGAACTATCTGTCTCTGCCTAGTAGTGTTTTTCATCTTTTATATGAACACCACCAGTTTTAATAAGAAAAAAATAGTAGCACCCGCTAAATATTAATATAATAAGTAAATTTTTATAATCATAACGAAATAATTTTATCGCGTGATTTTTGAGTATGATTTGATCTACGAACTGCCGTAAATACAATCTGTCTTCTTTTATAAAATTTTAGTAGGTCAAATCATACTCAAAAATTACGCGATGAAATTATATCGTTATGATTATAAAATTTACTCATTATATTAATATCTAGCGGGGGCTGCTATTTTTTTTCCTGTTAAACCCGATGGTTTTTATATAAAAGATGAAAAACACTATTAGACAAAGACAGAGAGTTCGGCCTGCCCTCAAGCATAATTAATGATATTTTAACTAATAATGGATTCTCATAAGGTGACTTTAATTTACCTACTTCGGAATACTATATTGAAAATAACGAAATTGAATATAGTGCATTGAATAATGTTAATAATATTGGGTCAATCATTGATATTCTAACAAATGCTCTAACGACTATTTTTGATGCAGTGATAAATTCATTAAATACAAACTGAACTGAGAAGTATATATATATATATATATATATATATATATAGACCATCCAGGTAGAAATGGTAAAAGCTACTTATTAAATACAATGAAGTTTAAAAAAAATAATAGCTTTTAGATCATACAACAACCTTCAAAATACAATCGTCTTACACTTTATTTTTCCGAAACTTTATTCAATTGTTTTCATTTGCCTTAAATAATATGATAAAGAAAAGTAAATTGATAATTTAGAAAATAAAATCTATTTTTTTCTATTACAATCATTAGAAACATACACATACACACGTGCACCTTTAACGTACACATACACACAGACTCATACATATATAAACATACACACGTGCACCTTTAACATGCACATACACGCATACACATACATACATACACACATACACATACACACATACACGTATCCATAAACATACACTTACTTATATACACATAGACACATACACAATATCCGTCACTCCATCTCCATCTCTCCGTCTTCATATTTCCTTTCCATCTCTCCATCTCTGTCTCTCCGTCTTCGTCTCTTGTTCTCCATCTCTTCTACTCCGTCGCTTTGTCTCCGTCTCTCTATCACCGTCTCTCCGTCTATGTCTCTCCGTCTTTGTCTTTCTGTCTCTCCGTCTCTCCGTCTCTGTCTCTCCATCACCGTCTCTTGGTCTTCGTTATTACTTTACTATATTACTTATATATAATCTTATATTATATTACAACTATTATATTAATGTGAGGAATTAAGCCTTTTTTTCTCCCGGAAATATCGTTTGCATAATTGTGACATATATGTACACTAACACACTTGCATCTACACATGTCCACTCATACACATACACATACGCACATTCACATGCATACATACTGACATACACTTACACACATACATATACACACATACACACACACTATATATTATATATATATATATATATATATATATATATATATATATATATATATATATATATATATACTCCTATGTACATTTTCTCACATACACACATATATATACACATATACAAATATGCACAAACACATACAGAACATTTGCCTCTCCATCTCCATCTCCATCTCCGACACTCCGTCTCTCTATCTCTGTTCCTATGTCTATGTCTCTTCATCTCTGCCTCACTGTCTCTGTCTAACACACTTATACACACATACACTTACACACATATTTATATATATATATACATACACATATATGTGTTTATTTTTAAGAAACCGGACTTTTGAGGAGTCAACAGTGTTGCCGTACATAGGAAATCGCATGTTGAATTTCAAAATCCTCAAAGTTCCGTGGAACTTTGAGGATTTTTGGAATATAAAATACTAGCGGGAAAAAAAGAGTGGGATAACAATGGAAACTGCCACACACCCGCCGAGTTTGCAGGATACTGAAACAAGGACGGTAGTATCGAAGCGATTATTTTTAGATTTAGCAACGTCGCAATCCTCAAACGTCCGTAGCAATATATATATGTATATATATATATATATATATATATATATATATTCCAATGTACATTTTTACATATACATGTCACATAAACGGATACATTCATACACATATGCACATACACATACAGAACACTTGCCTCTCCATCTCCATCTTTTTGTCTTTGTCTCTCCATCTCCGTCACTTCGTCTTTCTGTCTCTGTTTCTTTCTCTCCGTCTCCGTTTCTCCATCTCCATTTTTTCGTCTCCGTTTCTCCATCTCCGTCTCTATGTCTATTTCTCTTCGTCTCTGCCTCTCTATCTCTGCCTCTCCGTCTCTGTCTCTCCGTTTCTGTCCGTCCATCTATGTCTCTCCGTTTCTGTCCTTCCATCTATGTCTCTCCGTCTATGTCTCTCTGTCCCCGTTCCTACGACTCTTTTTTCGTCTTTGTTTCTCTGTCTCTGTCTCTCCGTTTTCGTCTCTCTGTCTTCTTTTCTCTGTCCCTCCGTCTCCGTCTCTGTGTCTTCGTCTCTACTCCTCTGTTCCTACGTCTCCGTTTTTGCATCTACCTCCCTCTGTCTGAAACACATGATTAAAACGCTGCCAAGTGCTTTGGCGCAATGCTTTCTCATAGAGCTCATTGAGTTAAAGTAATTTGATTTTATTTTTTTAAATGTGATTTCAATATAAAATACAATTTCTATTAAAGAAAAATTAGTGAATGTGAAAGAGTGATTAGTAAATAGGAAAAGAGAGACAAGGATGGATGAGAATAGGGTAAAAATGAGAATCAATCTGAGGAAAAAGGACAAAGAGGAAGTGAGGAAGTAGGAAAAGAGTTGGTAAAAGTGTTAAATCAGAAATCAAAAGGAGTGATCAAAGAGCTACGCTAAGAAAATTATTTTTTAAAAGGTTGTTTTATAAAGACAGCAGCAAATAACTTGCATACAAATTTTAGAGCAAATCTATCGAGTAGTTTACGTAAAATGGAAAAAAAAATAAAAAATGAAAATATAAAAAAAAATTTTTTAATTTTTAAAAATTAAAACTACGCTAAGGAAATCGGTTTTTAAAAGTCATACTTCTTTTGGCAGTTGCAAATAATTCCCATGCAAATTTCAAAGCAAATTCATCAAGTAATTTACGTAAAATACAAAATAAATGAAAAATTGAAATTTTTTTTAAAATCTTTAAAATTCTCTAAAATCGTAACCACTCTAAGAAAATGAGTTTTTAAAAGCTTATTTTTTTCAGACAATAGCGAACTGATTATACAAAAATTTTGGAGAAAATTTATAGTATGGTTTACGCAAAATAAAAGATAAATGAAAAATAAAAATTTTTCTTTAAATTTTTAAAATGCTCTAAAATTAAAACTGCTTTGAGAGAATTAGTTTTCCAAAGCTTGTTTTCTTAAGACAGTAGCGAATAACTTTCATACAAATTTTGGAGCAAATCTATCAAATGGTTTTCGTAAAATAGAAAAAAAATTTTTAATGAAAATTTTTAAAAAAATTTTAAAAATGCGTTAAAATTAAAAGTGTCAAGTTCAAGTTTTTCTTCTTTTGGTAGTCGAAAATAAGTTCCATACAAATTGTTAAGCAAATTCTTCGAGTAGTTTACGTAAAATACAAAAAAATTGAAAAAAAAATTTTTATGAAAATTTTCAAAATGCTCTTGAATTAAAACTGCGCTAAGAAAATTAGTTTTCCAAAGCTTGTTTCTTTCAGACCGTAGCAAATAACTTGCATACAAATTTTGGAGCAAATCTATCAAATGGTAAAAATTTCAAACAACACCTAAAGGAGATTCAGATAAAATAAATTCTTCATGTGTGCAAATTGCTGCCAATATTATGTTGTATACTAAAAACTAAATGCAACCTAATCGCATTGATCAAAAACTAAGGAATATTCTGCTACCAATTTATGAAAACTTTAAATGTCACAAATACAACCTACATTTGTAAAAAAATGAGTTTGTCTGATCTGAAGAAGGTAAATATATATTTTTTCTGTATTAATACAAAAATTAAAATGATATGATGAAGTATACCTCAACAACATATTGTGTTTAGCTATACTTACTGTTTATAAAAAAAATGTTACATTATAGAAAATATTAATTTTGTCATTTTCTACATTTCAGAACTATTTTTTAATAGTAAAAAAATAGTTTTAGAATATTTTTTTATTAACAGTTACAAAAAGTATTCAATTAATAATCTTTTAATTGCCATGGCAAAAATTTTCATATGGTAACTTTATTAAAGTAAATGCCATGATAGTCAAAGGATTAAAATGTTACTTAAAATATTTGAAATAATCATTAAATGAATGTATTTTAAGAATTTTCAACATATACTTTTGAATTATTTAAAAATTTTCATTTTTGATGAAAAAAATATGTAATATTGTCGGGACGGGCATCGAAAACATCACGAATTTCACGACATTACAGCTTTATCATTCTCAGTGGTAAAATGTAAAATTCATTTAACTTTTTAACTGGGCAAATGTAAATCAAAATCAAGTGAAATACAAAAAAAATGAAAAATCGAAATTTTTTTAAAATTCTTAAAATGCCTCTAAAAAAAACCACGCTAAGAAAACCAATTCTCAATAGCTTCCGCACCAGATGATCGAAAAATTGAATTGTATGGAAAATTTGAAGTAAATCATTCGAGTAGTTGTGATAAAATTTTTTAAATCTCCAAACAATTTGAAAGTAGTTATAAGAAACCAACCTCTGGGAGATAAGGCCAAATAAGATCCACAAAAAATTAGATCAAATAACTGAAAATAAATATTTGATCTAATTTTTTGTGGATCTTATTTGGCCTTATCTCCCAGAGGTTGGTTTCTTATAACTACATTCGAGTAGTTTTTTAAGATTTTATTGGCTTAATAAATAGAAACATTTTTTTCAAAAATTTCAAAATGCTCTAGAATTAAAACTAATCTATGAAAATCAATTTTTAAAAATATATTTTATTTGGGTAATCACAAATAATTTCCATGCAAATTTTGAAGCAAATTCATCTAGTGGTAAACAAAAAAACCGAAAAAATGAAGAATCCAAATTTTTTTTTTTTTAAACGACTCCAAAATTAAAACTACCCTAGAAGAACCAATTATCAATAGCTTCCCAGCAAGTTAGTCAAAAAAGTAAATTCCATGCAAAATTAAAAGCAAATCCATAGAGTAGTTTTCGAGATGCAATTTACTTACTGAAATCATACATCCACACACATACATATAGACATTTTCTAGAAACCACTTTTTTCGACTCCCCGAGTTCAAATATGTACAAATTAATGGAAAAATAGAAAAAAAAATTTGTTATCGATACAATGCTTTCTCTATAAGAAAGCAAAAATGAACAAACTAACAGAAAAACTTAAGTTTAAAACTTTAAATGAACAATGTTCAATGATGAACATTGAAATTTGTTTTCATGGTGTTTATGTTTTTTTATGTTTATGTATTTAGTAAGTGGTAATTTATTAAAATTTCAAGAATAATTATTAATCAGAATTTTCAATTATCTATGTAAATAACATTTAAAATTTTTATATCAGGATTTTTCATAGTTTTCCAGATGTAATTGAAATTCTTATATTAAATAATTTCAATTCAGAAGTACACATTAATTTATTATTTTCATAGAATGGATTTAATCAAAAAAGAAAAATTAATTATAATAAGTGAAAATGGATATGCTGGGCAATCGAGTATGTTAAATAATGAACACATTAAAAAATTTGATCGAATTTTGAATAATCATTAAAATTTTCCAATGAAGCCAACAATATTTTTTCAAAGGCCCGAAAATATTAATCCAGTTCCATTAAATCAAGATTACATACAAATACTTTTCTCCGGAAATCGGCATTTTGGTCACTGGATTTGTATCTATTATTTACAAAATGTAATTCATGTTCATAATAGTTTAAATAGTAATGGATTAAATGATGAACAAAAATGTTGCATTAATGAACTATTTCCAATTCGTGAAAACTTACAAATATGTTTTGAAAAAGTTCAATTTTAGATTAATCCTTTTGATTGTGGCATTTTTTCAATAGCGTTTGCAACAACAATTGT
The DNA here is from genome assembly GCA_017163975.1 of Anastatus disparis. Taxonomy (NCBI): domain Eukaryota; kingdom Metazoa; phylum Arthropoda; class Insecta; order Hymenoptera; family Eupelmidae; genus Anastatus; species Anastatus disparis. The sequence goes on from JAFFSR010000302.1 coordinate 3,736,846, forward strand.
TAATAATTTGTGTCCTTGTGGAATAGAATTCGACATCGAAAAAATACGTGGACATTTGCTAACTACGTATGAAACAAATTCAATTGTCATGTTTCCATTAGTAAAGAACAATTATACTAATATCAATTATAAAGCGATATCCAGAAATCAGCAAATTGTACATCACAAGGAATTGTCAACGATGAAATTAAATATTCAAAATATGAATTTTGAATATCTTGAAGAAAAAAAGTTACAAGAATCAGCACTACAACAATTACATCTATTAGATAACATAGAATGTTTAGAGGCAACAAATTATAAACCAAAAACTTATCTACAGAAAATTTACCAAAACAGTAATAAAAAAAAATATGAACAAACCAAAGAAAAAATTTCAAAAAGTAATTGTAACAAAATTAAATACAATAACATTGAAGAATCTGAAAATGATATTGAACAAGAACCAATTCTGACATTTGAAAATAAATTTAATGATAAAATAAAATTTTTTAACAAAGACTTCAAAAACATGCACTAAACAGTTACAAATAATTTACGATCTTCAATAATTATACGCATACTACGCATCTTACTTAAAACATTTATAGCAAATATATTATAGATTATCTAATTATTTGTTAACAGCACACACAAATTATATTTTTTTTAATTAACAAAAAAATATTTTTTAAGTCGGCGTCAAGTTGTTGAATTGTTCTGCACAGATGTAGAATTTAACGCCGACTTCGAAAATATTTTTTTGTGAATTAAAAAAAATTTAATTTGTGTGTGCTGTTAACAAATAAATAGATAATCTATAATATATTTGCTACAAATGTGTTAAGTTAGAAGCGTAGTATGCGTATAATTATTGGAGATCATAAATTATTTGTAACTGTTTAGTGCATTTTTTTGGAGTCGATTTTGTTTTTTGTTAAAAAATTTTTTTCTGAAGTTGGTTTTGTTTATTGTTAAAAATTTTTTTTTTGTTAAAAATCTTTTATTTTCTATTTTTTAGTAAATCCCGTTACTGAAAGCGCAAATGTAGGTAGTCCCACTAATTACGCCTAACTTTCATTATTAATTCATAACGCATGCATTAGTACACTATACTAAGCAATGTATAGAAGGAAAGAGAGAAGGCTCAACGACACAGTGTCGTTGTGTGTGCACGTATACATATTCAAGCTTAGGTAAGAGAAAGAGAGAGAGCGAGAATGAGAGAGAGAGAGAGAGAGAGAGAGAGAAAGAGAGAGAGAGAAAGAGAGAGAGAGAGAGATGGAGAGAGAGAAAGAGAGACAGAGACATAGACATAGACAAACTTTATTTGGCCTTGGGGTATACACCCTGTCTGGCACAATGAGAAAATACAACGACAAATAACAATGATAATAATATTTCAAATTAATATTTCAAATTAATTAACAATGAAAAGCAAAAAATAATAGTAAGAATAGTGTTGATTTACAAGTGAGAATAGTATGTTCGTAAAATTTTTAAATTCAAGGGTTTACATGTAACTAATGTAAGTTTTAAATCAAGTTAAAATTAAAAAATTACAAACAGAAGTGTATTATGACAAAAATGTGTATAACTAGTAAATCAGAAGACTATACCATTAATAGTGACAGATAAGCCAGCACCCATCTCATGCTTCCACGATTCCCACTCACTCAATAGAAGTTTTTCATATAAATAACGTTTGAAAGTGAGAAAATCTTCAGAAGTAAAAGACTCCAATAAAGAGAGTTCTTTGTTAAAATAGTCAGCCGCAGAATAGACAAAAGAATGCTGCATAGCAGCAGTGCGAACGTTAGGACAAATAAATAGTCTCGGTGGTAACCTAGAAGAGGAACGCACAGACGCATTAATGTGCTGCCTTACAAACCTAGTGGCTAGGTATGATGGGTTACCATGAGCAAGCACGTTGAATGCCAAGGAGATTAAGTATAGGCGTCTATTTTGAATCGAAAGCCAACGATATTGAAGGCAAAAAGGCGTCACTCTATTACGGCTGCCTATGTGGCCATGAACAAAACGAATGCAAGCATTAAAGGCTCTATGCAGACGCAAGTTTAGTGTTTGTGGAATATCATCATAAGTGACTACTGCATAGTCAAAATGCGGAAAAATAAGGGACTCGACGAGCTGTTTCCTAGTATCCTGAGACAAAGCATGTTTATAAAATTTCAGCGACCGTAAAGTAGCATGTACCTTACAAATCGTCGCAGAGACTTGCCTATTCCAGTCAAGAGTGGAAGATATCCATATACCCAGATTTTTAACTACCGAAGAATAGGGAACAATGGTATTTCCAACCAGAATATTAGGAGCAGGATTATCCTTTAGTCGAAAGATATACTGTTCACTGCCAATGATTATGGCTTGTGTTTTTCCCGCATTCAGCAACAGACCATTTTCATTTGCCCACTTAACCACAAAAGCAATCTCATGATTGATAAGACTAACCTCATCTACCAGATTTACCGGTGGGAAGGACTTATAAATTTGAAGGTCATCTGCAAAGAGTATATGTTTTGATAAAGACAACACATCAGAGATGTCGTTTATATAAACCAAGAACAATAGTGGCCCCAGGACACTACCCTGAGAAATACCAGCCGATACAAACGACCATTCAGAAGCATTATTCAAGTTATCCAACACAGAATAAGATCGATCGGATAAGTAGGAGGCAAACCATTTGATGACAGTATCAGAGCAGTTCATTGAGCATAGTTTGACAAGCAGATTAACATGACGAACTCTATCAAACGCCTTAGAGAAGTCAAAGAGATGTAGCAAGGTAACCATACAACGATAGATAGCAATCCTACAATCATCCAACAAGTGCAATAGGGCTGTTTGAGTACTATGACCCTTTCTAAACCCAGTCTGATAAGTGTCAAGCAAGAGATTAGACTCAAGATGAGCTAAGAGTTGGGTGTGGATCACCCTTTCCAAAACTTTCGAGATCTCGCCTAGTTTGGCAATAAGACGAGTCTGACTTAGGCTGTCGATCTTAATCTGCTTAGACAATGGTAACAGGAATTCTCTTTTCCAGGCTATTGGGAAATACCCATCAACAAGAGAGTCATTTTTAATAGAGGTTAAACCATCAGCTATGGAATTGTCCACAAGCTTAAGCATTTCAGCAGAAATAGAATCAGGACCAACAGCATTAGAACCAGCTCAACGCAGAATATTTACTGTAGTATTTGTACTAGTTAGAGTAAAATCAAAGACTGGAATATCTGATCTAAGAGGCGTGGAGAGAACACGGTCAATGTCAGCATTAGTCAGAGCAGGGCTAATAGATGAAACCAATGTGTAATGCTTTAAGAGCGCCGATAAAGAAAAATATTTAAAAGAAGACGGCAGAGTATTTGAAGCAATTCCTAACTTGCGAAGTTCAGACCATTTATTTTTGGCCGTAGGAGCAGATAAAAGCTTGTTAGCTATATAATCATCTTTTGATTTAGAGAGAGAGTTTGAGACTTCATTTTGTAGTTGTTTAAAACGAGCATAGTCATCTGCCGAACCAGTTCTCCGAGCCAAGCGATAGTAGTTATCGCGACGTTTCATAAGTAAGCGTAAATAATGAGAAACCTATGGTTTCCGCTTGGATAAAATCTTAACAACCCTAGCAGGAGCAAATTTATCGAAGACTTTAACAAAACTAGAGGTAAAATTAGTGACCTTAGCATCAATAAGGTGGCCATTCGATTCAGCCAATTCAGAAAGAGGTTGATGTAAAGTAATTGAACCTGAGTAAGTAGAGTATAATGAATTTGACAATACATGAAAAGAAAAAGTAAATGATCGACTCGCAGGCGAACATGTAGATAGACATTGAGAAAGTTCAAGCTTAAGAGCAGTAGTATTACAATTACTAAAGTTTCTAGTCGAGAAAGATTCAACAGCCCTTTCGGGTTTAGAAAACTTGAATGTAATTTTAATCATATCATGACCAGCAACAAATGGCGCATTGGACTTTTTATATGCTAGTAAAGCTGACCTATCGCTTATGGCGAATGAATCCAGCCAAAAATGAGAGTCATGATCCAAGGTGAAAACGTGATGAGTGGCCTCAGAGGGTACCAGAAACAATGATAGAGAATCAAAACAAGACCGAAGAGCATCAGATGAGTATGAAGACTTATTCAAATTAATGTTGAAATCTCCAGTTATGATAATATTTTTATAGTTATACGTATGCTCAGATAGGACATTAAAGAGGCTATCAAGCAAGGAAGCCTGAGGTCTTACATAAACTATACAGGAAAGCAAAGAGTTTGCACCAACACTTATATCTAATATGAGGAATTCCGGGATATTATCAAAAGAAGGATCGGAATGATGAAGAATTCTGGTTTTAAAGGTATCACAAACATAGATACCAACACCACCACCCGATTTGCCTTGTCTATCCAACCGGAAAAACTCATGACCATCTATATTTATGATGGTAGAGGAATCAAGATTCGAAAGAAAGGTCTCTGTGACTCCAAAAATATCATAATCCTTGGACCTACACTGAAATTCAATCTCGTTAAAATAATTTTTTAGGCGGTTAACATTTGCGTGGGCAAGATTTACATAATCAATTAAAGGATTTGAAGTAAAAACATTACTTAAGTGACTAGGGGACAATACATCAGACGAAACAACCTGCGAGTCTTTCAAAACTTATTTTTGATTAAGAGGTAAAGAAGCTAAATCAGCTTCAGAAGCGATGAGAATAGAAACAGAGTCCTTCGTGCGTCTCGTATATACCTTGAGATCAGTGACAAAAGGCCACTTATAATTAAGATCCTTCTTAGCCGCCTTAGTCTTCCTTAACAATGAGTATACTTCTTTAGGCCATAATTCCCGCAGAAAGATTTTAGAGTTTTCACCATAGCAAAAAATGCGCTTGCATGGTAAATCATGCAGTCTAGATGTTGATCTGACCGATACACGATTACGAACGTGACTGGATGAGCACGGAACCACCACTGAATTTTCAGTGATATTAACCTCCTCATTACTCCGATCTTTACCAGCAGTTTTAGGTAACCATTTACGCACACTAAGGAAGTGCGATCTATTAATATTGAGTCCCATGGGAGTGAGGATCTTCATAAAATTATCAATACTCAGTAAGTCAATTTCTAACGGCAGACCCGAGACCAAGATCTCACGAGAATTTTTATAAAGACGGGACAAGATAGACTCAGTGCGCAACAAACGAGATTCAATACGCCGAGAATTCGTGGCACGCTCCTCCTTGGCTTTCTCAACAGCCAATTCAAGATTGTCCGTTCTGAAAGCAATATCTTTAATACTTGAAGTTATCTCACCAAGAGTAACAGAAAGGCCTTCCTTAAACTCCAAGAACCAAGGTGGTGGAGTTTTATTAGACATAGCAGTAGAGTTAGTATCAGTATTCATCTTGACGTCAGCTGACAGCTCAGTATGCTTATGAGAAAGAGACGTACTATCAAGTACAGCGGCTACAGAAGGCAGAGAAGCGTCAGTCAAGTATTGCGATGGCGAAGAGAGACAAGTAGGCGTAGACGCCCCACCTGGCACTATAGAATGATCAGAGTGTGAGGAGCTACCACCTAAGCTAGGGCTACGCCTACGAGCCAGCGGCTCCAAAGATGTGTTAGGCGAAGATACGCTCCTTTTTCCCACTGTAAGCGGTGATGCGATACTCTCGAGCTCGAATTCACGCTCTGTTCCAACATCAAAATTGTCAATGCACGTGTCATGCTGCCTATATGCACGTGTAGAGCGGGCACAGCAAGCAATTCTACGATCACCTATGAACCAAGTAGAATCACAACAAGTAAAATGATACAGGTTACTACAATGTACACATTGAAGTGAAGGCGCAGAACGTATGATCTCACACTTACATACTACACACACAACCATCACACACACACATATCGTGGCAGCAATAAGAGAGCACTAACCTAAAAATCAGAGGTAAATATGTAGACAGTAAGCACTGTGACAATCGAAAAAGCGTGGCGTATAGTCGAATGCAGATCACTGTAGTTAATTAAGTGGAAAGTAACTTTGGGAAAAAATAATATTTTGATATGCTATAACTACTATTTCGAAAGGATTTTAACTCAGCTTTCATTTAAAATAAGGTTTAAGCTTCTAGCTAATAATTCTGAGGAACTATAAGTGTTTGAATATCTAGTAACTTTTTTAGTGATTTTATTCAATGGCCTGTAACTAGGGAAATATTGAGCGTTGGCCTCTAGAATTTTGGCTTTCTTCATATTTCTGCATCCAGAAAACATTCCCAAAATTTGAGCAAAAACGGTGACTCGAAGGTGAAACACTCTCCTTGTCAGTCAATCGAAAACAAAGAGAAAGATTCTTCTTAAGATTACTTCTGTTTTACGTGAAAACTGCAATATCTTTTGAAACCTTAGAAACTTTTAATAGAATTACATACCCAACATTCTTTGAAGCACCAAAAGCAAGAAATTTAGTTGAAATAGATGATGAATGAGATGAATGTTTAAAAGAAAAAGTATATATATCTATACTTTTCAGTGCAGTTTGTATTTAATAAATTTATTACTATACTAAATATAGCCATTTGAGCATTTGTTAGACTATTAATAATTGACCAAATATTATTAACATTATTTACTGTACTATATTTCACGATATAATTGAAATTACATTCAAGTTTTCTAAACCCGAAAGGGCTGTTAAATCTTTCTTGACTAGAAACTTTAGTAATTGTAATACTACTGCTCTTAAGCTTGAACTTTCTCAATGTCTATCTACATGTTCGCCTGCGAATCCATTATCTACTTTTTCTTCTCATGTATTGATAAATTCAGTATACTCTACTTACTCAGGTTCAATTACTTTACATCAACCTCTTTCTGAACTGGCTGAATCAAATGGTCACCTTATTGATGCTAAGGTCACTAATTTTACCTCTAGTTTTGTTGAAGTCTTCGATAAATTTGCTCCTGCTAGGGTTGTTAAAATTTTATCCAAGCGGAAACCATGGGTTTCTCATGATTTACGCTTACTTATGAAACGTCACGATAACTACTATTGCTTGGCTCGGAGAACTGGTTCGGCAGATGACTATGCTCGTTTTAAACAACGACGAAATGAAATCTCAAACTTTCTCTCTAAATTAAAAGATGATTATATAGCTAACAAGCTTTTATCTGCTCCTACGGCCAAAAATAAATGGTCTGAACTTCGCAAGCTAGGACTTGCTTCTTCTTCTTTTTCTTCTTCTTTCTTAAATTGACCTTTCGACTTATCATCATTAGCCATCACCAATTAATTTTTTTATTAATTATATTTGCCCCGAGGGGATTTTTTACTATGAAATTTTTTGTATTTTTCTAAGGAACTCTCTATTTTGTGTTTTTTGTGTTCTTCGGGTTCTCTTCCCTACGGAAAACTACGAAAATTGTTTTTCCCAGTTTTCCCAGGGAGTCGAACCCCGATCCACTAGGACGCAAGCCAGCTGCCTTTGGCAACTGAGTTACTTTTCGTCCTTTAACGACGGAGCTCGTAAGTGTGTTTATGAAAAACAAAGTACATGTAACAGAGGTGCTAGCTTGAAAAACAGCTGAGAGCGGGATTCGATCCACGGTCCCCCGAGAATACGAATCCAACGCTCCTACCGAATGTGCCACAGACTGGCTCGTCTAGAACTTGCTTTAAATACTCTGCCGTCTTCTCTTAAATATTTTTCTTCATCGGCGCTCTTAAAGCATTACGCATTGGTTTCATCTATTAGCCCTGTTCTGACTAATGTTGACATTGGCCGTGTTCTCTCCACGCCTCTTAGATCAGATATTCCAGTATTTGATTTTACTGCAACTAGTTCAAATGCTATAGTAAATATTCTGCGTTCGGCTGATTGTAAAGCTGTCGGTCCTGATTCTATTTCTGTTGAAATGCTCAAGCTTGTGGACGATTTTATAGCTGATGGTCTAACCTCTATTACAAATGACTCTATTACAACTGCACTGAAAAGTATATATATATATATATATATGGGACATTTTACACTAACCGAAAAAGCAAAAAATGAAAATCGCTAAAACTTTGAGAATAAATTCTATTTGTTATCCAAAATATGTGAAAAAATTTTCAAGGATGCAGATTGGAAGGATCAAGAGCTATAGATCCTTAAAATTTGGAAATTTTTCAAAATTTTCGGAAAAGTCCCAACTTTCTCATTTTGTTTCAATTCTGAGGTTTTAGAGAGAAATTCATAAGAATATTTCTTGTTGTAAATGAAGATAAGAGTTGGCATGATTTTTTACAGACCTGAATTTTAAAGTTTTCTATTAGTTCTTATATGTATTACATAGTAATTGAAATCACTCATTGTTTGCCACTTCAGAAATTGCTTTTCGAGGGCTTATTTTTTTCCATTTTACATGAATTTTAAAATAAATTTTTGATCATGTAAGTCAGAGCCATCAATAAGAAGTGATGATAGTTTGAAATATATATGTTTATGTATAATTTATTTTTAATATGAAAAATAAATCATACATGGAACCAACGCATTGACCAAGTGGTTCTGCGCGCACCAGACGATCTGCAAAGTTAAGCAGCATCTGCCACAGTTTGGACTTGGATGGGTGACCGCTGAAGTGCCCCGTGCGGCCGGTTCTGACTTGCTTTGTGTGACGATCGCATGGGCGTTCTGGCCAATTGACAATGTGAGCGGGATGTGTGGCAAATACGGTGTAGGTACTCTTGTACAAGGGTGACCTAATACTGAATTCGCTATATATACCGACCCATTTCAGAGAAGGTTTTCCATAAGCATTTATCCCACTGGGTTTGGCTACAGGGTTTTTCCTTCTTCACGGGCATTACCCCGAGCGAATGCGGAATAGGATGGGTAGGGAGGTAATTGGAATGGAATGGAAAAGATAAATAAAGGTGTAGGGGATACGTAAAAACATGTAAAAAATGTATAAGTAAAAACCACCTAAGTTTAAAAAAAAAAATCTATTTTAAATCATACATGAAAATATTTATTTTTAACTGTCATAACTTCTTATTGATGGCTCTGACTTACATGATCAAAAATTCATTTCAAAATTCATGAAAAAAGGAGAAAATAAGCCCTCGGAAAGCAATTTTTGAAGTGGCAAACAATGAGTAATTCCAATTACTATGTAATACATATCAAAACCAATAGAAAACTTTAAAATTCAGATCCGTAAAATATCATGCTAAGTCTCCGCTTTATTTACGACAAGAAGTACTTTTATGAATTTTTCTCTAAAATATCGTGATTTTTACAAAAAAAATTGATAAAGTTGGGACTTTTCCAAAAATTTTGAAACATATTTCGGGTAACAAAAATAATATATTCTTAAAGTTTTAGCGACTTTAATTTTTTTGCTCTTCCAGTTGGTGTGAAATGTCCCATATATATAAATATATATATATATATATATATATATATATATATATATATATAGACGGTCTAGGTGAAAGTGGTAGAAGCTACTTATTAAATACAATTATAACTTATCTAAAAATTCATGTAATCAACTATTTAGTTGTATCATGGACAGGTATGACGGATAATTCATTACAAGACAGTGTGACAGTACATAAAGCATTTGAATTACCGTAAACAATTTAATGTGTTTGTGAACAAAGCATGTATATCGTATACAGTGATGCTTGCATTAATTAGCCGCCGAGAGCGGGATTAAAAAAATTTATATTAAACGCTTTTTTTCATAGATAAATTGATATATCGTGTAAAAAGAATGTCTTCGTGAATGTAGCAGTAAAGTTTTGCATGGATAAGTATCTGAGTGTGAGAGAGACAGAGTGAGCCAAATAACGGTCTCTGAATCGGCGCACAAGTTTAGTGCGCAACTCAGCTTAGCATTTAATGGGCTACTTCTCGGCGAGATAGGGGGGGGGGGGAATTTCGCACACTTTTCGCCAGGGGATGAGAAAAAAAAATTTTATCAAAAGTAAAGGAACCAGTAATAGAGTACTTGAGCATTGACTCTGCAAAAGATGTAAATAACGAAAGTTTAGACGCAATCTTGCCAACAGAATTTTTAAATTCTACAACGCCCAACGGTTTACCTCCGCATAGATTACAATTAAGAAAAGGAGCTACAGTAATGCTTCTAAGAAATGTTAATTTAAATGAAGGACTTTGTAACGTTACACGATTAACGAAAATAAAACAATTTACTATTATTGCACAAATAAACAGGAAGTAAAAAAGCACGACATTCTTACTACGTATGACCTCATTGGCAAATGATGAACTGCCATTCCAGATGACTAGAAAACAATTTCCTGTAAACCTTGCTTATGCAGTGACTATTAATAAGTCGCAAGGACAATCATTAAAAGAAGTAGGAGTGTATTTACCAACACTAATTTTCAGTCACGGGCAGTTATACATGGCACTTTCAAGGACAACTAATAAAAAAGAATTGAAAATATTATTAACAGTAAAATAAAAAAAAGTTAAAAATGGAATGGTCTATACTAAAAACATCGTTTACAGAGAAATATTATAAAACCATAATACTAAAATTAAATATAATGAATAAGAAAATAAAATCGAACATATTAAAAACTCTAATATAATAATAAATATAAAAAAACATAAAAATTTTGAAGTAGAGTTTAGCGCGGTGTGGTTAAAAATCACGGCTGCTATTTTTAGTTTTGTGCCATTAAAAAAACGCTATTGCTTTTTTAACTACTGTGTGGTTAAAAAAATGTGGCTGCTATTGTAAGTGCTGTGATGGGGATAAACGCTAAAACTACTGTAAGCGCTGTGTAATTAGAAATTCGCGACTGCTTTTTAGAGCACTATCTGGTTTAGAAAACGCGGCTGCTATTGTAAGTGCTGTGCAGTTAAAAAACACAACAACTATTATAAATGCTGTGTAATAACAAATTCGCGGCTGCTATTTTGAGCGCTGTGTGGTTAAAAGAACGCGGCTGCTAAATGTAAGCGTTGTGTAATTAAGAATTCACGAATGCTATTTTTAGCGCTGAGACAAAAAGATAAAGATGGAAGAACAAATACGAAGAGACGGAGACGAAGACACAGAGACAGAGACAGTGATGGAGACGAAGAGACGGAGATAGCGAGACCGTCACGGAGAGACGGAGACAGAGGAAAAGAGATGGAGAGACGGAGTTGAAGGAAAATAGACAGAAAAAGGGAGACGGAGACAGAAAGACTGTGACGGAGAGACAGACACGGATGGAAAGAGACGGAAAAAAGGAGACGGAGAGACGGAGATGAAAAAACGCTGACGAAGAGAAGAAGACGGAGAGATGGAGACACACGGACGGAGAGACGGAGACAGACAGACGGAGAGACAGAGACGGAAAAATGGAGACGGGGAGATGGTAACGGAATGACATACACAAAAAACGAAGACGGAGAGATGAAGACGGGGAAACGGAAAGACTGAGACGGACAGACAAAGATGGAGAAATGCAGACTTACAAATAGAGACAGAGAGATGAAAACTTAAAGACAGAGACATACAGACGAAGACGGAGAGATAGAGACGAAAAGATGAAGGCAAAGATACGGAGACGAAGGGAAAAATCGGGAAAACGGAGACTGAGAGACGAAGACAGACAGACGGAGAGTCGGAGATGGGGAGACAGAGACGAAAAGACGGAGACGAAGAGATGAAGATGGGGAAACGGGGAGACTGAGACAGACAGACAAAGACGGAGAAATGAAGACTTACAAATGGAGACAGAGAGATGAAAACTTAGAGACAGAGACATACAGACAAAGACAGAGAGATGGAGATAAAAAGATAAAGATAAAGAGACGAAGACGAAGGGGAAAAAACGGGAAAAAGGAGACTAAGAGACGAAGACAGACAGACGGAGAGATGGAGACGGAGAGACAGAGACGAAAAGATGGAGACGGAGAGAAAGAAACGAAAAGACGAAGACGAAGAGACGGAAACGAAGACAGAGGCGGAGACAGAGAAACAGAGACAGAGACAGAGAAACGGAGACTAAGGGATGAAGAGATGAAGACGGAGGAACGAAGAGACGAAGACGGAGATGAAGAGACGTAGAGACGGAGAGATGGACACAGAGAGACAGAGACAGACAGACAGAGTTCGAGTAACAGAGACTTACAAACGAAGATGGAGAGACGAAAACGGTAGGACGGAGACAGAAAGACAAAGGTGGAGAGACGGAGACGGAGAAGTAGAGACGGAGACGGACAGACCGAGAGACAGATACGAAAAGACGGATTTGGAGAGAAAAAGACGGAAAGACAAAGATGGAGAGATGGTGACGGAGAGACGGAGACGGAAACGGAGGGATGAAGAGATGACGACGGAGGGTCGGAGACGGAAAGACAGAGACGGGAAGACTGAGACAGAGGCGAAGAGACGGAGACGAAGATTGACAGACGGAGCAGGAGAGATGAAAATGGTGGGACGGAGAAGCGGAGATGAAGAGACTGAGACAGATAGACGGAGACGGAGAGACGAAAATGGTAGGATGGAGACGGAGGGACGAAAACGGAGGGACATGAACGAAAAAACGGAGCCGGAGTGACGAAGACGGAGATGGAGGGACGGCGGACTGAGACAGGCAGACGGGGAGGGAGAAACGGAAAGACTGAGACAGACAGACATAGACGGAGACGGAGAGATGGAGTTGGAGAAACGGAGATTTACAGACGAAGACAGAGAGACGAAAATGGAGAGACGGAGACAGAAATACAAAGGCGGAGAGATGGAGATGGAGAAGTGGAGAGATGGAGACGGAGAGGTGGAAAGAAGAAGACGGAGAGGCGGAGAAAAGGAAGCGGAGATGGAGACGGAGAGATGGAGATGAAGAGATGAAGATGAAGAAACGTAGACGGAGGGACGGAGATAGAGGGACGGAGACTGAGAGTCGGAAAAAGACAGAGAGAGAGACGGAGAAATGGAGACGTACAGATATAGACCTAGAGACGGAGAGATGGAGACGGAGAGACGGTGACGGAGAGATGGAGACGGAGAGATGGCGACGGAGAGATGGAGACGGAGAGACGAAGACAGAGACGGAGAGACGGATATTGTGTATGTGTGTACGTGTATATGAGCAAGTGTATGTGTATGGATATGTGTATATGTGTGTACGTGTGTCTGTGTGTATGTGTGTGTATGTATGTGTATGTGTATGTTAAAGATGCACGTGTGTATGTGTATGTATGTATGAGATAGTAATGCAAAAGATATTCACGTAAGAAATTAGTAATTAGAAATGTAATTAGAAATTCGCGACTGCTTTTTAGAGCACTATCTGGTTTAGAAAACGCGGCTGCTATTGTAAGTGCTGTGCAGTTAAAAAACACAACAACTATTATAAGTGCTGTGTAATAACAAATTCGCGGCTGCTATTTTGAGCGCTGTGTGGTTAAAAGAACGCGGCTGCTAAATGTAAGCGTTGTGTAATTAAGAATTCACGAATGCTATTTTTAGCGCTGAGACAAAGAGATAAAGATGGAAGAACAAATACGAAGAGACGGAGACGAAGACACAGAGACAGAGACAGTGATGGAGACGAAGAGACGGAGATAGCGAGACCGTTAAAGATGCACGTGTGTATGTGTATGTATGTATGAGATAGTAATGCAAAAGATATTCACGTAAGAAAAAAAAAGTCTTAATTCTTCACTTTAATATAATAGTGGTAATTATTTTTATTTCTCTGACACTGCTTTTGCTACTATCTGTTATTCCTTTTACATTATATCATTAATTATGCTTCGTACTGGATCTTCTCATTTCTCTTGAAATTGTAAACCATGTTACAGGATGCCATCAAGGATTGATAATATAAGAGGGTCAAGAAAATTGATGCACTATTTTACATGTCAGCAGCGCTGCCATGTAAAATTTATGAAGTGCGTGTTTCGTGATAACGATATTAATCTGAAATATAACTGTTTGAGATGTATAGCTTGTCGACCTATCGTTTCTCCCACTGCCCCATTTACTGGTACTGATACTGTACTATGCAATGTTACTATGCACGGAGCTTCTATAATCCGGCCTATCGTTGCTTATACACCATCACGATGATACATACCTGTCGCACCGGTTACAAAAGCACAAGGACATCCTGCGATTAAGAAGAAGACCAATTCGATCTCAAATGTCAACGCTTCTGTAGCTGTTGGAGGAGAACATAGTATAAGTATTAATTTGATAAATAGAAAACTTAGAGGTGGTGCTGCTTCGGTTTCCCTGGATAGCAATATTAGAGTTAATTGAAAATGATGTTACTCGATTTCCAGCTCTTAAGAGCTGTATTATAAATACTGACAAGGGTCTGCGGGATATCGTGACTAAAATAAAGAGTCAAAATGAAATTATTAAAAATTTACATGCTGGGCAGATGAGCGGCTAGAGGAGAATCGCAAACTCAGAGGAATGATAGGCACCTTAGAGAGAGAGTTGTTGTCTGCTCTAAATGGCATGCATGGAAAATTTTCCAAATCTCTAATGACTAATTTAGATAATATGCAGGCATTTTTGAGTAATAAATTTGATGGAGTGGGCAACAACTTTTCTCAACTTATAACCGGGGTGGCTGCAGACCGTTAATCATCTCACGGCCCAGAACAAACACTCACTCAACACCAACACTAACACTAAAATGCCTGTAAATTCGAATAGAACACAATCATTTAAACATACAGATGGTAACTCTTATAACATGAAGAATAAAGCATCTGTTGATTTGAATGATATACAAACAGTAAAAATACACATAGATAGGCATAGCAGAGAGGCATCGTGTCATACTGTGGAGAGGTGTGGTTCTGGGGATGGTATCGTGATGATGTCCGGCGGACTAAACTGCTCTGCGGCTGATTTCAGGCTGGAGAATTAAGCTTGCGCTGTTCTGGGAGCCATACTTACCACTTTTAAACGTTCAACTATCGTATCTGTTACTGCTATCTCTAATTCTGAAAATAAAAATAGAGACAGGATGTCTGTAGAGCATGAGACTGTTGGCAATCCAAGTGGTACGTTCTCATTGTTGGTGGGACTTTCTGGAAAGGACTTGGCCCAAAAGGTGTTTATGGCTAGGCGTAGATTAACGGGATCTTCGACAGCTTATCTGGATCCCTCCCTCCTCGGAAAATTTTCTGCTACTAAACACTATTCTAAAATATATATAAATGAGTTTTTCGAAAAAGATAAATATATTAATTTTAAAAAGCTAAAAAAGTATGTTAAAGGAAAAGGTCTTAAGTTTGTTTAGCATATAGGTGGTAAATTTATGGTAAGGAGGGAAAGAGGGGAGAGAGTACATAGATTTGAGAGTGAACATGACGTAGATAAAATATTGAATAAATATCAATGTGATGTAGAGAATATTGTTAAAGCGACCAATATCCAAAAACACGGTGAAGTTCAACCTCAAAATGTTGAGAAAAACTCGGATCAGCAATCGATTAAAAATTATGCAATATCCTTAAGAGATGCAACATCTTCAAATAAGGCCTCTCCCTTATGACTGCGTCAGTCCTCTTCAGGGAGTAGAACAGGGAGGGAGAGGTGAACTGCGCGCGTGCTTCCTGACTGTGACCTCATTGAGAGTTCATGTTGGGCAAGGGCATGAGATTCTAAGTAGTGATCCTTCTTACAATATATTCGGAGTTGCTGAGACCTGGCTGGGTCCATCTGTATCGGATGACTTCATTTAGGTCAGGGGTATAAAGTGTTTAGACAGGACAAAAACTTGCGTGGTGGAGGAGTTGCGTATATTAAGAATAATTTAAAATTCACTGTTTTGACTGATAGGTATATGAGACTGATTTCACTATATTTTTATCTATATTCATTGCGTGTTTTAGTTATTGTTTGCTTTTTCATCTGTAATATAACTATTCATTTATTTTATTGACTTACTAATATAATATAGTATTATTATTTCTATTATCTCCTAAGACTGTGGTATCATACTGTGGAATTCTATTTTTATCGTGCAATATTATTTATGTATTTGAGGTTAGTTTAATTTAATTGTGTATTTAATTGTGCATTACACGCTCTCTTTTTTGCATATACAATATAAAAATAAAACTATATTTATCCATCTAACATTAAACTTCTTGGATATTTTAAGAGAAAAATCAACGAATAAGTGGGTGATATTTGATGAAAATATGGATGAATGTATGGATGTGTCGACTAGGATATGTGGGTATTTAGGTAGATGAATAAATAAATAAATTGATTACCAATATGTCGATAAAAAATTATACTGCACCTCTTCTAACAGTTGCTCCTAGTCCATCACAGGGTCCTTTTCCATGAGCAGTAGGGTAAAAATGCCACTCTGCATTACACTAATGATCTTTTTAATACTACGCTAAATTTATAATATTTTAAAAATTTTTATATTATTGTGGAGCACCATCAGAGAAGTAAAATATTTTCCTTAAACTTTTAAATTCATCTCTTAAAAATTAAATAATAATTTTTTGGAATGTATATACTGCTACGGAATCATGTATTAAGCAGTCTGATATAATAACTAAATTTCGACACTTTATAGTATTAATTTCTTTAAAATAAATTACAGCACTGTATACAGTCGTTTTATTATTGTTCCAATGGGATCCTGGAGCTGCATTCTGTAGTGTAAATAAAGAATCATTTTTTTGTATATTATTTGATTGGAATTTTGAATCATTATATAATAGCCTATATTACTTGTACTGTGAAGGCATAATTTTCTGCAAAATCTACGATCACTTGAAATTCATTCAGTTGCAATTCGTTTTTTATTTTTCTCGAAAAAGTTAATTGAGGTAATAATTGGAGAATTTTTTTATAAAAATATTTTATGAAATCGTTTGCGTCTTTAACCAATGTTTTAAGAGTTGTTTTTCGATTATTGATGCACTGTTCAAAATTAACTGAAGAAATATTATTTTCAAATACTTTGATCAGTGTAGTTTCAAGATTAGTAATCCCAGGACAATTCTTACAATTATTAAGATAACAATCATCATTTGGTTTATTACATAATATAAAATTAAAACAATCTTTGTACGATTCTATATACTTCTCTTCTTTTTCTGTGATTTTAGACGGGCAACAACCTAAAGTATTAAAATATATCTTGCTTAAATGTAAAAAATTTATTAAAATATGATATTGTTTATTTATGGAAACATAATAAACTAATGTACACACCTAAAATCAAGATACTTTGATGATAAGGACAAACACAGACAGAGTGAGTTCCATTACTACCAGCTAATACACAATTTTTAGGATGCAGCATAGCAAATTTTGAAAATCCTTTATTATGTTTAGGATATTTAGATTTATGATATTGAAATAATTTGAGATTTAGTAGAAGCCTCTTTTGAAATTTTTCTTTCTCGTAATTATTATTTCTTATTAATATAGTGTTCTTTACTCCTGCATCACAGAGCTGACATCATCTCTTTCATAAAAATTTATTATTGGAGAAGTTATTTCATCTTATATCGATTTCCTTAAAAAATATTTACAATATTTAGAAAGTTAATGAATAAAATATATGTAATAAAAATATTTTTACAAAACAAAATTTCATAAAACACATTTAATTAATTGTTTCTGCAAATAATTGGTTGAATAATTTTTCATGAATTCTATTGAATTGCAATAATGTTTACCGATTTATCATGTTGTCAAAAACGATAACTGAGAGTAAAAAATAAGCGTATAAAACAGAATATAGATGACATAGTAAAAAAGAAGCATAGGAAGTAGAGATACCATTATAAAAAAATTATAAGAGATGCATATGATATCCAAGCACATATATAAGCACATTTGTCAGGCATACAAACTTCAATAATTCTATTAAAGGTTAGTATATCATAACTTCTCAATTACAATTTTTTTTTCAAGTTAATATATGAGGATATTGTCCTTTATATGTAAACTTTTTTCATGTGGTGATATTGAGGGAACCGAACCCGATTCCCGCAACACATTACATCAGGCTAGACTGTCTGATACACCATACCGAAAACTTTGACTACCCATGAATAGTCAGCCACTTCCATGACCAACAATCAACCGATACTCAACGAGGTAGATTTTTTTAAAGTCACGATATAAATGGCACATACACTAATTTTCTTTCGAAAAAAAGTCAGAGGTACCGTGCCAGAATTCGAACCTATGCCCACTGGGTTAAAGGCAAGAACTCTATCCGTTACACCACCGCGCTCTCTCTCAATTACGATAGCAGTCTTATTTTATAAACTTTGAACCTCTTTTAGCAGTAGGCGTTCCTAAGATATTTTTATTTTGCGTAATGTTACGAGCGTATTTAATCATGTAATCAGTGGCATCAAAATATTCTATGATATTATTATTATTGCATGTCTTTCGTAAAAGAGTCAAAATCTTTATTTTTTCATTTCTTCTACAAAATGGTTCATGAAAAACTTTTTTCAAATTATTTAATAATATAATAAAGTCAAGAATTATTTTATTTGGAATGATATCTGATGCAAGATTACCTTCTTGCAACTCGTCTACAATTTAACTAATATTATCATTAAAATAATTACTGACACTAGGTTCATTATTTGAAGTTGATTCTACTGTATCATCTTCTTCTATTGTTGCAGAGAATAAATAAGTGAAAAGGTACTAATTAAAAAAGGAATATGTATGAAAATTTTAAAAATAATTTAAAGTTTGTAAATTATGAAACAATATAAACTTTAATAAAACTAATTCGATAAAGCAAATAGTTATGCTCGTTCGAATGCTTAAAAAATATTGATCTAACCTTAAAATTTTCAAACAAATTACTAAGAAACTTATTGTTTAAAAAAATAAAATTATTCTTACTTTCAGGAATTAAAGTTTTTGCTTTAATTCTACATTGATAACAAATTCGTTGTTTCGGATGAAGATTTAGAAATTTTTTTTTAATGTCTTTTATTATATGCCTTAAGGATAGTGTTATTTTTATGTTTTTCAATATCAAACGGATTACAACATCTATCGTAATGTACCTTTATAATAGGAAAAGGTATTTTATATGATGTAAAAATTTAAAATTAATAGTAAATTAAATATTATGTGTAACGTTCTAGCAATATTTTTAATAATTATTGATTTATTTAAAAATATAAATATATATAAAAAGAAGGGCCATGAATGTACAGACCTAAACGTGCCGAGCGGATGCACGTTTTAGGCATATGCGTGGCTGATTAGGGGGGCAAGCTATATCGCGGGCTCGTATACCTGTGTTGAGATCACAAATAGAAAGAGAGAAAAGATAGCAATTGATGAGTGTACTTACTTTTACTGGAGTTGATTTATTGGAGTTATCTCTGGGTTCTGCTGATTGCTGGTCCTATTAAAATTGGGCTGGTTTTTTTGGAATGGATTAAAAATTGTCCTTTTATTTATTTGAGATAATTTTATTTTATATGGCACTCAAAGTTTTACACAGTTACCATTTATTAGTTTATTGTTCGGCGCACAATTTATTGTTTTTATGTTTATGTGTATGTGAATGTTTATCTATATATAAATATATATATACAGGGTGACCAATTTTAATCTATGGACCGAAATTTCTTCGAAAGTACGTCATCTACAAAAAAATGGTTTGGACATAAGTTGGTAAGGACAGAAGAGGCCATTTGACGGTATCATTAGTTTTGACTTTGAAGTCAATTTTGAAGGTCATTTCAAGGTTAGGATGGTTTTTTCAAATAGAAACTCCTATTATTAAGTGCAGATTTGAAAAGATTGGAAAATTTTGCATCAAAAGTATGTTATGCAAAAATTGTTTTTGTGACCTTGGAAAGGTCAAAAATGAAGGTAACATGTCTGAAAAATCGATATGACATACTTTTTCGAAAATGACGTGGTTTTCTGAGTAACATTACCGTTGATAATGCTTCAGAAAGATCAAAAAATGGTAGAAGTGTAGATTACTTTGATAAGTTTGACCTTGAGATCAATTTTCAAGGTTATTTGAAGGTCAGAACACATTTTTTATTGATAAACCCTGTTTTCAACTGCAATTTTTGTTTATTGACATTGGGTCCTAAATGAATATTACTTTTTACATGACCATAGAGATTTCATAATTTTTCAACCTATCCTTTAAAAGGTCGTATCACGGTCAATTAAGGACGTTTTTCTCAATTGTTGATTCTTATTAAGTGATGAGTGGCATTTTTTAATACGGAAAAAGTAAAACAAAAGTACTTTTATCTTACTTCCAGAATTGCCCGGAAACAACAACGTGGGCGTAGTAAGTTCTGTTTTCTTTGGGGTGCTAGATTATCGTGAGTCTCCTTGTCTCTCACGTCGGGGTGCTAGATTATCTTGAGTCCTCTTGCCTCTCACGTCGGGGTGCTAGATTATCGTGAGTCCTCTTGCCTCTCACTATAGCTGCAATTAGCCACGGATATATTGTTCGAAGTTTTCTTCGTTGGCTTGAAGACACATTCGTGTACGTCTTTCAAAACTGTCCACAGTCCTGCGCAATATTTCTCGAGTAATGGCTGCGCAAGCTGTTTGGATTTGTTCCATCATATCCTCTCTCGTTGTTGGCCGTTGTGTAAAAACAATATTTTTCACATACCCCCACAAAAAAAAGTCAGGTGACGTGAGATCTGGTGAACAAGCAGGCCATTCAATTGGGCCTCCCCATCCAATCCACCTGCTATGATAACGATTATTTAAAAACTCCCGTACAATGAGTGCAGAATGACGCGCAGCACCATCTTGTTAAAGCCACATTCTTTTTCGTGTTGCCAAGTCAACATTTTCCAACAGACCAGGTAAGTGATCCCTTATGAATGCTAAGTAGCTAAACCTGTCTAGATTTTGATCAAAAAAGTATGGTCTAATCAAATACTCATTTACGATTCCGCACTAGACCATCAGACTTCATCGATTTTGATGGTCTACAACTCTAAACCAGTAAGGATTTTCGTACATCCAAAAGTGACAGTTATGTTTGTTCAGCTACCCGTCACTGTAGAACTTAGCTTCATTAGAGAAAAGTACATATCGAAACAAATGGGGATCATTTTATATGACTCGCAAAGCCCATTGGCAAAAATTTATTCGCGCTAAAAAATGACGTAGTTGTAAGGCTTGCGTTAGAGTAATATGGTGAGCATAATAATTTAAAAATCTTAAGATTCTTGAAACTGTACTTTGCGGTGTACCCGTTTCTCTTTCAATCCATCGAGTACTAATATGCGGATCTAAATGGACAGCTGCAAGAATTGTTAATGTTTGCACATCGTTATTTTCATAATCATGATCTCGGTTTTGGCGAACAAGATGCCCTTGGCGAGCTCTTTCAGTTAAGGTTCTTACTGTCATATCAGTAGGGTGTCTTCTGGCTGGAAACCGTTCAGCATAAAGTCTTAATGCAGCGGCGTAATTTTTGTGACATTCTTCTAAAAGTAATATCATATCAACAATTTCTGTTGGTAGATAATCAACCATATTACAGAATTTTTTTTTGATCAAGTACAAGAAGTGTCAACAGTAATTTGATAGTGAAGTAAAATTTAAATTATAATTAGTATTACAAAAATATCAATGTTCAACATAAGCTTAATATTTTCAATTATCAAACTAACATAAATGATACAACTAGTTAACTTGCAAGATTTAAATTCGGTCATCCAATAAAAATCGATTGAACCTTGAAATTTTATCTTGGTAACAAATTTAAAAAAAAACACTTCAAGTACGTTTTAAAGGCTGAATCAGACCTTCCAATCCGTTATTATTTTAAATTAAAAAAGTCAAAATTGTATTTGAGCATAAAAATATTTTATTCTATTTTTAATTCTAGTATGGTGTTTCGTTCAAAATCGTCGGATTTAAAAAAAACCTGTGTTTTTGCTGCAAACTTTCTAATTTATTTTATTTTATGAAAGACAAAATTTTACAGTCCTTGTTTTGACTGATTTTTTTATATGCCGTAAATTCAAACAATTTTTCCATCACAGTAGCTGGTTTAGCTAATTTTTGTTTTAAGTTTTTTTAAAATGCACTCTAAAATCGCTTAAATCCTAACTGACCACTTACACTAACAAGGAGAGTGTTTCACCTTCGGATCACCGTTTTTGCTCAAATTTTGAGAATGTTTCCTGGATGCAGAAATATGAAGAAAGCCAATATTTTAGAAGCCAACGCTCAATATTTCCCTAGTTACAGGCCATTGAAGAAAATCACTAAAAAAGTCACTAGATTTTCAAAGGCTTATAGTTCCTCAGCATTGTTAGCTCAAAGCTTATACCTTTTTTTAAATGAAAGCTGAGCTCAAATCCTTTTGAAATATAGCATCTCAAAATATTATTTTTTCTCAAAGTTGGAGCGTAATAAAGATTGGACCTGAATTTTTTGTTTAAAACATTAATTAATAATAAAAGCTAAAATTTGGTTAAATCTTTATTACGCTTTAACTTTTGGAAAAAATAATATTTTGAGATGCTATAGGTGCTATTTCGAAAGGATTTGAGCTCAGCTTTCATTTAAAAAAAGGTAAAAGCTTCTAACTAACAATGATGAGATACTATAAGCGTTTGAAAATCTAGTGACTTTTTCAGTGATTTTCTTCAATGGTCTGTAACTAAGGAAATATTCAGCGTTGGCCTCTAAAATTTTGGCTTTTTTCATATTTCTGCATCCAGAAAACATTCCCAAAATTTGAGCAAAAACGGTGACCCGAAGGTGAAACACTCCTTGTCAGTTCACCAAAACAAAAAATATTAAAAAATTATTTTCTTCTGGAAAATTTTATATTTTCTTTTTGAAATTGTATATCGGACAAGAGAATGCATCTATCTATTAAATTATAAACTGTCGCAATTTTTCGTGCCAATGGATGGTGTGAGTAGTAATTTATGTAGATGTTAGAGGATATAAATTCAATGTCTTTTATTATGTCAAAAAAGTCTTTGTAGTTTAAATCTGTAGTAAAATTAAATTTATTACCTAAATTAAAAATATAATTTACTGGTTTCGGTAAGGTAACCTCGGTTAAATTCACAATACTAGTGTTCTCAATGTTGGACTCAATATTTATTTTACGATTCAAATTATAACAGTTTAAATTAAATGTTTTTAGTAAATAATCAAATTTCTTATCTAGTTTTTCTATGTATTTATTGCGAACGTCTTTGTTAAGATTAATGTAATGTAAAATGATTCTATTGGTCAGTTCTGGGCTAGTAGAATTAAATAAAGAATTTTTTATGTTATTAATCTTATTTTTTTTAAATTTTCTATGAAGATAATTATCATTAATTAGAATTCTTATAAGACGTTTCTTTGTAATGCGAGCGATAATTCTAATGTTCTTTCCTGCCTTTTTACCATGATAATTAATATTTTTGAAAAATTTTTCATTATAGAAATATTTAGGATAAACATCGTGTTTTTTACATCTGATTAGAAAGGTAAGTTTTAAACTTGTTATGTCTATTTCTTTGAGAGTTTTTGTCAACCTCGCGAATTGTTCTTTTATTTGAACATCAAATAGAAAAATTAATTTATAAAAAATAAAACACATTCTTATTTTTGGGTTTGAGTTTAAAATATCTATTATTTCGTTAGATGATTTATGTTGTTCAGTAGTATCAGCTATGATAGCATCGTCGTTGTTTCTACGAAGATTGTAGAGATCTGTACAATCGAAGGATGTAACTCTGTCGTCATTCTTTGTAACCTCCATTTCGTTTGAAAATAGCATATTTCCCTCCAAATGCCAAAATTAATTTAAATAAAATTGGATATTAATGCTCGTTGTAGAAAAGTTGATAAAAAAATTAACACCAACCACCTGGATTACGAGCTAGTTGTTCTTTATTTTTTTTTCAAAATTAAGTCATAACGACGTTTCGGACGACTTCCACTGTGTCCTTTTTCAAGTACTATTCAAATATTAATTATCATAGTAAAAAGGCAGGAAAGAACATTAGAATTATCGCTCGCATTACAAAGAAACGTCTTATAAAAATTCTAATTAATGATAATCATCTTCATAGAAAATTTTTAAAAAATAAGAGTAATAACATAAAAAATTCTTTATTTAATTCGACTAGCCCAGAACTGACCAATAGAATCATTTTACATTACATTAATCTTAACAAAGACGTTCGCAACAATACATAAAAAAACTAGATAAGAAATTTGATTATTTACCAAAAACATTTAATTTAAACTGTTATGATTTGAATCGTAAAATAAATATTGAGTCCAACATTGAGAACACTAGTATTGTGAATTTAACCGAGGTCACCTTACCGAAACCAGTAAATTATATTTTTAATTTAAGTAATAAATTTAATTTTACTACAGATTTGAACTACAAAAACTTTTTTGACATAATAAAAGACATGGAATTTATATCCCCTAACATCTACATAAATTACTACTCACACCATCCATTGGCACAAAAAATTGCGACAGTTTATAATTTAATAGATAGATGCATTCTCTTGTCCGATATACAATTTCAAAAAGAAAATATAAAATTTGCTATAAATACTCTCACAAAAAATGACTATCCGGAATTTTTTATTAAGAAATATATTAAGAAAAGAATTTGCAAACTAAAGGACAAAAATAATAATCTTAATCTTAACACTGTAAATAAAAACTTAAAAAAAGTAGTGGTGATGCCATATGTAGATAACCTACACTTCTCTTTAAAAAAAATTTTTAAAAATTCTAATTTCCAAGTAGTTTTCAAAAATTCACATAAACTGAAATTCATTAACCTAGGTAAAGATAGAAATAAAAAAGAAGAGAATAAAAATGTAATTTACAAAATCCCTTGTAATAATTGCAATTATGTTTATGTTGGTCAAACATCGAGAATGCTAATGGATCGATTAAAGGAACATAAAAGAGATGTAAAGGACAAGAATAAAAAATCTGCTTTAGTATTGCATTGCATTGAGTTTTCACATGAAATTAATTTTGAGAAAACTTCCATTGTTGGTCAGGAGAGTGGTAGAAAAAAGAGAGAATTTCTTGAAATGCTTAATATTCATTTTAATGATAACACTATGAATAGAATACTGGACACCCAGTTTCTTAAAAAAATATATAAAGAAACCGTAAATTTAATAAAGCAAACGTAACAATAAGAAATTTCTATTTTAATTCTTAACGGTTATACAATTTCAAAACAAATATACAAAAATTCTGTTCTTCTTCACTCTATTGTCCTCCAATTTAATTCGAATTCAAAAATAATAACAGCAAATAAATGGCAATGCGTGTATGTATATATATATAAGTATTTACACATGGTAGCACACACGATTGTAATGTATCACTATCTCCCTACCTTTTACAGCGTATCTATACTTCGAAGCGTTATAATAATTATATACCTATGTAAATATGTATGAGTTTTAGAAAAATCATATATAAGTTTATGTCATTTCAATATTGTGTGTTTTTAATTTTCTGACTGTACGACGCGTAAGTTTCTTGTGTTATTGATTCCTGTTTTTATCTTTCGATGTATTTTAAGTTGTGTTTTTCTAATTTGTATTTTTATATTATAGACTACATGATGCTGTACTAAAAGATAGAATATAATTCTTAATGTAACTTTTTTAAAAAAATGTGACTTGCCTTCTTTAAGGTATTTAGATAATTTTAATAATGTACAATTTACCATATTCTTTATAATTTTTTTAACCAGTGTATCTACGTCCAATTTACAATTTTTGTACCTCTGTATTTTAGTACTTGAAAAAGGACACAGTGGAAGTCGTCCGAAACGTCGTTATGACTTTATTTTGAAAAAGAAATAAAGAACAACTAGCCCGTAATCCAGGTGGTTGGTGTTACTTTTTTTATCAACTTTTCTACAACGAGCATTAATATCTCATTTTCATTTAAATTAAAAATTTAGAATTAACACAAATGAAACTGCTTGATGAAAACATTAAACTTAAAGGAAGAGTCAGCACCTTAGAGGGGGAGTCGCTATCTGCTGTAAAGGAAAATTATGAAAAAACTAACAAAAACATGGTCTCTAATATAAATAGTATTCAAACATTTTTGCATGATGAGTTTCAAGAAGTAGACAGGAACTTCTCGGAACTTACAAGTGGGGTGGCTTGCGTGGCGCAAACCGTCGTTGACCTCACTTTCCAGGAAGAACCAGTAATTGCTTCGCATACTGACACAGTTACAGGGCCTGATATTTTAAATAATTTCAAAGTAGACAGTGGAAAAATTTCCCGTCAAAACATGAGCAATTGTGGATCTGGGGGTAGTTGCTTGGTAATCTCTAGTGGACTGGATTGCTTGGCGACTAATGTCCGACCGGATGATTATGCTTTTGCTATTCTTGGTGCCATAATTCCGACTATTCAGATGACACACCTATTGTCAGTAACTGCATTAATATCTTCTCAGACAAAAAGCAATACGTCTTCTGAAGATCAGGCCAGAGCGATCGGTTACAATTCGGTGGGCCCTTTCTCACTGCTGGTCAGACTCAGCGAGGAGGATCTGGTTCGTCAGATATTTATAGAAAAAAGAAAGATTACTAACTTCTCATCGGCGGATGTTGATTTTTCTCGACTTGCTGGTTTGCCTGCCACCAAGAATTTTCAAATTTTTATTAATGAATACCTTCAGAAAGATATTTATAAGAATTTTAAGAACCTTAACAAATACGCGAAGGACAAAGGTTTTAGTTTTGTCTGGCATCGTGGTTGTAGGTTTCTGGCAAGAAGAAAAAGAGGGGAGAGAGCCTTTGCTTTTACCTCTAAAAATGATATTGACAGAAATTTATGTAACAAAAGCGATAACGATGCTGTTAAGGTAGCCACAAAAGATTGTAATGTTGACGATACTAAAAAGAGTAATGCATCTTTTGAAAAAGGCTCTCCTTAATGACTAAGCCAGGACTCCTTGAGGGGTCGTTTAGGGAAAAGGGATGAACTGCGGGCGGGCTTTCTTAATGTAACCTCCTTGAGGGCTCATGTCGAGCAGGTTCGTGAACTCTTGTGTGGCTCTTCTTACGATTTATTTGGTGTGGCTGAGACCTGGCTGGGTCCGACTGTCTCGGATGACGTCATTCGGATCAAGGGGTACAAAGTTTTTAGACAGGACAGAAATCTTCATGGTGGAGGAGTTGCCCTCTACGTTAAAGAGAATTTAAAATGTAACATATTATCATGTTCACATACCACAACGAATGAAAGCAGTCGTAAGCCGTAGGTACCAGAATTTATTTTTTGCTTTCTTCAGGCTGGCAGCTCTGAACCTGTGTTGGTTTCTGTCATTTATCGTCCTCCAGCAATTTCATTTACCGAAGATAGTGATTTATTAGATTCTTTGATAAAACTTACTCCTGATTTCTCACATAAAATTATAATGGGAGATCTAAATGCCGATCTCCTACGAGAAAGCAGTGACGCCAAGTTTCTTAGTAAGCTGTTGGCAGAGCTTTCATTTCAGTTGGTCCAGCACGGTGCGACACATCACAAACAGACTTGTCACACATGGATTGACCTGATTCTTGTTGACGAGAACGATACTGTACTTGACGCACGTAACTTACCAGCAAATTTTCATAGTCAGCACAATTTAATTGATGTGCGTATTGCTTATAATGCTTGCATTGTGGACCATAAACATATTAGGTAAAAAAATTATAAAAAAATTTTTCAAAATTTATTGTTATTGAAGTTGGCTGGCTATGATTGGACGCCATTTACGGTTGATACAGTTGACCCAGAGACTGCACTCAGCTGCATTTGTGACAATCTTACCACTGCAATAGTAGATTTAGCACCTGAAAGTATTTCAAAATTTTCGAAAAATAGATCTCCATGAATTGATGGAGAATTGTCACAGATGCGGCGCAAAAGAGACGCCTCGTATCGCAGAAACAAAAGGACAAATGAGGATCAGTACCTCACTGAATTTTTATAACTCCGAAAAACAGTGGACGAACAGACTGAACAAGCTAGAACTACTTATTACCATAACAGACTGTTCGAAGCTCTTGTAGGCGGTAATGTCTGGAAGGAGTTAAGAGACCTGGGACTCTTATCCGGACCAATTGCAGGAGTATATTATGACAAATAAAATACTTGATACTATGCAGACTGGTTTTAGAAAACATCACTCGACGCAGACAGCTGTAATTAAGCTACCTGACAATAAAAGAAGGGGTCTGGACAAGAAATTAGTAATATTGCTTCTGCTTTTTGACTTTAGTAAGGCATTCGACACGATCTTACCTTCGAGGTTACTTTCGAAGCTTAGATCGATGGGGTTCTCCGGGGCCGCACTCAAGTGGATCAGCTCCTACATTTCAGGGAGGGAACAAATGGTTTCTACATAATTAAAGGAGGAACCAAGCTGGTTAACTACCAACTTAGGAGTTCCACAGGGTTCGGTGCTGGGACCTCTGTTGTTTTGCCTTTACATTAATGACATACGTGACGCTCTTGACTCCGGTAGTGTTAAGCACCTACTGTATGCAGATGATCTGCAAATTTATACGCAAGTTCCCCGCGAGAATGTGGACGAGGGTATTATTATCCTGCAGAGAGCGGCAAAAGCGGTGTCGGAGTGGGCTGCGGGCGCTTCTCTCACTTTAAATACTAATAAAACTAAGGCGATCGTCTTCGGGAGTAGTCATTTTGTTAACTCTTTTTATGCTGGAGAGGCCAGGACGATCGACCTTGGGGGAGGCGTCGGCATACCTTTCTCTGGCTCCATAGTAAGCCTTGGTGTTGTGCTTGACTCTAAATTTTGTTGAGAACCACACGTTGATATGATTACTAAAAAGTTTAGTGGAGTACTGTATGCTCTGCGGTTTTTCCGTCAGTACACCAGAGAGGTGTTGCGTAAACAGCTCGCAACCGCTCTACTGTTCCCACATCTCGATTACTGCTCAGTGGTTCTGCTCGATGCTTCTCAGGAGTTGAGAAGACGGATATAAAGACTGCAGAATGTAAGTGTGAGATACGTGATGGGTGTGAGAATGAGCAATCACGTCTCTCCTTATAGAGTTGCACTAGGTTGGCTGCGCACTGATTCAAGGATACAGTATTTTTTGGCTGTAATTATGTACAAAATCGTGCGCATGAATTTACCGGAGCATCTAGTGGGTCTCTTCACTAGATGCGTACCTAGGGCGGCTACTAGAGGAGAGGTTAAGGATTTAGCGGTGCCCTATATGCGCACTGAGACTGGCAGGAATTCCTTTCAAGTTCAAGGTGCACATTTCTGGAGTTCCCTACCTGCTGAGATTAAACATCTACTATCTCTCAGTAGGTTTAAGACCGCAGTGAGGAGGTTTTTGATCAACCTCGATTAATATTTTAAAAATGGAATTTATTGTAAATTTATTTTTGTGTAGTCCCGTATATAGGTTTAAGGTATGTTTGTATTTATTGTATGAATGCTGATTGGATGGTTTTCGAGTGAATGTGCTTTTTATGTGCGTTTATCATTATATCAAACACTTTGCTGGATTTTATTGTATTAGATTTTATTTTATTTTAACGAAGTTAAATTATTTTAATGTATTATTCTATTTTAGTATTATTTTATTTTTATTGTATTGTATTTGTTTTACTGATTTGACTTCTTAGTGTATAGTTTATTTTAATGAAATTATGACTGATAGATATTGACTGCCTGTTTTGAATTTATATTATTTTTGCTGCGTGTATTATTTTACTATTATTAATCTGTGATATCACTTTTAAATTATTAACTTACGTATTCAGTACTATTATTTTTAAGTTTGAATGACTGTGCTATCAACTGTAAGTGCAATATTTTAATTTATATTAGTAATAAGCTTTATGTGATATATTATGTGTTTTACACGCCTTTTTGTATCTTACTACAAAATAAATGAATATCTATCTATCTAATTTAAAATATTAATTCAAATAAATGTTTCAACAAATTCAAGTTCATATTCTGCAATATAAATTTCAATTTTTTTTAATTACTGAAACTCTTTTGATTCAAAGAATAATATTTTTATTCAAAGAAATATTTCTTTAAAAAAGTTAAATAATGATTTTAATTAAAATAAATTTTTTGTAATTATGTTTATAAATAATTGTTGTGAAATTTTTTTACTGAAATGTACGTTTTTAATCAAAATAATAATTACTTTATTAAAATGAGAAAATTTTTAAAATCTTTCAGCTATATTTTCTTCGTTTTGACAATTTTTTTTTTAAATTCAAAATCCTCTTTGTAATGTAAAGAAATGTAATTAATTACACTGCTTTTTTGCACCAACAAACATTCTATTGTTAAAAAGAGATAGGTTTATCGAAGTCATGAACAAATTTGTTCAATTTAAAAATGTCTTTGGATTAAAAAATTATTTGGTGTAAGATATTTTTTTCATTTTTATATAAAAATTATTTTAAATAAATATTACATTTTTTTAATAAAAAAATATAGCATTGTTTTTAAGAAAGTTTTACTGACTTTCAACACTATTTTCGAAGTAACTCATTTCTTAAAGTTAATAAGATATTTTTCTAAATTCGAACATTTTTTTTTCGAATATAATATTTTACTAAAAAATATTTCAAGGTTATTTTTTTTATTTCAAAAATTATTATATTAATTAAGGTAGTTCTATCGTCACTCTCTAGTCAATGTAGAGATTGAAAAAAATATTCTTATATATGTATGAAATAGATTTAAAAATTTTTAAAAAATATTTTAATATTTTTGAAAGTTGGATTAAACTGGGATTAGTTATGATAGATAATGATCGAAGATTTTTTCAGACATTGATTTGACTAAAATTTAAATAGGTTAACAAAATTTGACATATAAAAACACGTATTTTGACATTCAAAACATTCGATTTCTAAATTAACCTGCATTTCATCATATTTTACGTATTTCATTAATCAATATTTCAATATTTTGCACGATAATGTTTACATTAATGCATATATTTTTGAAGTTTAATATCCAAACTATTAAATTATCGTTTTTGAAACGTCTATTAGATCAATATCGATAAAAACTCTTTCTTTTTACTGATTCCCGGTGTAAGTCTCTCATAAGAACCCATGCTGAAGGACTACATTTCAATAATTATTTTTATAGAATTTTGCACGATAAGCGGCATTGAAACTTCGCAAATATTTTATTTACGTGCAAAACTGTAATTGTACCATGTTATAATTATATTTTTAGATCATTTGACAAACGATAGAACCACCTTAAAAAATGATTTTTCTTTGATTCAAAGAAATTCATTTCTTTGGACCGTATTTCTTCTATTAAAAAACATACCTTTTTTAAAGTTAAAATAACTTTTTACGCTGTGTAGTCACAAATTTTGCGTGAAATTCCGTAATAAAAGGAACATTTTCACATACTAATTTAATATTATTTCAAAACAATGTATAATAACTATTTTCATGTTGAAAAATAAGGCTTCCTTTTTTTTAAACATTCTGCAGTTAAAAATGAAATTTCATTTCGTTAATATGAGAGGACAAACATGAGCCACCTGCTCTAGGATAAATTTGGAACAAACGTGCCTGTTTTCTTTTAATATTTTACAAATAATGTATGTTTTTGATTAACAAGCATTGATTATTTTATTACTCACTAATGTCGAATTATTTTTTTCTTTTATGCTATATTATTGAAAAAATCAATAATTCATAAAAAAATTATATCTTTTTATTACTATTTAGTTTTTGAATAACACTAATTTAAAAATTCGTTTGATAAAACAATATATAATAAAGTTGAGATTTAGATTAGAAAAGGATAAAAATAAATGACCTATTATAAAACAAAATTTTTAAGGGTTTGCTTTATTAATCAAATATAGTTTACAAATAAATTTCGTTTTTTTTTCATATGAATAAATATTAGAATTGTTTGTAATCCCTAGAGGAAATATAAAATGTTAAAAAATGTTTAAAACTGTTTGAAACTGTTCGAAATGAGTGCGAAATTTAGGACATTTAAAACAGTTATGAACAGTTTTAAACATTTTTAAACACTTTCAAAAAGTTTTGAAAAATTCGAAATGATTTCAAACGGTGTTTAATAGTTTTGAATTTTTTATGTTAAAAAGTTATAGATTATTTTTAAATATTCAACATATTTGAAACAATTTTAAATCAATATGAACTATTTTCTATTAATTTGAACAGTTCTGAACGATTTTAAACAGTTTTAAACACCTGTAGGTGTCTACACGCTAAGCGCCTTAGTGCGCATGTCAGAAATTGTTGTAGAGGGTTTTCGGGCCTCGCGGCGAGACGCGTCAGCGTCGTTAGTCAGTCGTGCTAGAGCCTCAGCACTGTTAACCAAATAAAGATTTATAGCCGGTAGTCCCGGCGTAATATTGTACTGTAATTAATCTTGGTTTTTCTCTTCTTCCTAGATTCCTTCCGTTCCTTTACACGCGTGCTTCCATAGACGGGCACATGGTTATCTTACATAACAATTAAGTGGATAATCACACTTCCATATAATCAAGCTCTTGTACAAACGTCTATATTGGTGACCCCGAGAACTTCACGGGAGGAGGATTTTCTGCATCTTCGAGTTTGGCATATTCTGAAGGAAGAGGAGTGCTCCATCTTAAAAGAAGCGGACGAGTCCATTGCATAACGACGGCGTCCATTTTGGCTCTACACGAGACTTCGCAGTTGCTGTTCTTGCTGCTGCTTGCTTGTCGCCTCCTTGTTACAAAGGTAAAAGGGAGAGGTTGAGACAGCAAAAAATCAATTTGCGTTGTAATTTGACGCTATACCTTCTACTCTCAAGAAAATAGTAGAGGTTTTTTGTTTCTTCTCATCAACGGTTAATTTGACGCTGCGCCTCCTTGTTACAAGGGTAAAAGGGAGAGGTCGCACCCGGATCATTCAGCAGGATCTCGAGGCCATTGGGGCTTCTGAGTAACGTCATCGACAACAACATCGGCAGAGTATCATCACGGTAATATCATCAGCCTGCCTGCGTGTCTTCGTTTAGCCCCGCTGCATTATTAGTAAAGGTATTTATTAAGTGCGTGCGCGTATTATTGTCGTACTAACATATAAAGCGTTTTCAGTGCGTGCGCGAAAATAAAAAAAACAGTGTTAATTAAATTCAACATCACAAGAAAAAATTGTATAAAAAACTTGAAAGAAAGAAAAAAGCGTTTTCGGCAGCCATCTTGGCGTCGCAACGTATATATATATATATATATATATATATATATATATATATATATATAGTGTGCACGGGCGAACGAAGGTTCGAGAAAGAGGCGTTATGTAATAAGGTTTTTGATGACGTGTTTCCGGGACGCGCGTTCTGTATGTAAAGATTATTCACTAACATATGTTATATCAAGGGCGATGAGAATAGAGTCGCTGATTCGTTGTCGCGAATCGAATCAGTCAGCTCTGCTATAGCTATTGACTGGACTGATCCAGAATTGCGGAATCATCCACAGTTTATGAATGTTATCAATAAAATTGATGCATTTAGTCTTCCAACACTATTTGAATATAAATTACTCAGCGATGAGCAGCAAAAAGATGAACAGTTAGCTGAAATTTTACAGAATCCTGAGCACCCATTGAAGTTGCAGAAGCTAGCATGGGGATCAGACAGGTTGCCTATTTATTGTGACTTGTATGGTCACGTAATTAGACCTTATTTACCTAAGACCTTAAGAAAGGCTGCATTTGACTCTGCTCATTCTCTCGCGCATCCTGGCGCAAAAGCAACTGATCGAATTATAAGAATGACCTATATATGGCCGAAAGTTAGCAGGGACGTAGCGAGGTGGTGTAAAGCCTGCCTAGCCTGCCAGAGAGCCAAGGTAACTCGGTATAATAAAATGTTGCCTGAGCATTTTGTGGCTCCAGATAGTCGATTCGACCATGTACATATAGATTTAGTTGGACCACTTCCACGAAGTGATGGTTATTCATATCTGTTAACTATGATAGACAGATACACGAGATGGCCTGAAGCCATTCCTTTGTACGATATATCAGCTGCTACCGTAGCACGAGCCTTCTACGATAATTGGATAGCCCGCTACGGCGCACCGGTGACTATCACCACTGATCAAGGGAGACAATTTGAGTCTCAGCTGTTCGCAGCCTTGTTACAGTTAATTGGATGTAAACGTATCCATACATCAGCGTACCATCCTCAATCGAACGGAATGATAGAGCGCTGGCATAGGACACTTAAAGCTGCTCTTAAAACTCACGCAGAGAACAACAGAGACTGGGCTTTCTCCTTATCTACTGTGCTACTGGGCCTACGTACAAGCGTTCGTTTAGATACGAATGCTAGCCCAGCTGATTTTCTGTTTGGTTCTAGTCTTCGAGTTCCTGGCGAATTCTGCGCTTTTCAAGACACCGAACCTGACAGAGCTTACTTTCTGGAGGAGTTCAGAAATTATATGCGTGAAGTAAGACCTGTGCCAGTCAATCACAAACATGCTATCAAACCGTTTAGATATAAAGACATCGCTCACTGTACGCACGTGATGTATAAAACCAAGGCAATAAAACCAGCTTTGGAAAGACCGTACACTGGTCCTCATAAAGTTATTGAGCGCCACGCTAATGGTAGAAACTTCACAATAGAAGTTAATGGCACTCATAAAATAGTTAACATAGAGCTGATTAAACCAGCCTATTTTATTCATGAGGAACCAGAGGAGGGAGTTACCGTTGAATTATCACGGTCAATGGTGGAAACACCAGAAGCTGAAATCCCTGTCCAAGACGTAGATAGTGCTCACGACGAGTACAACGTCACAAACAATAATAATAATAGTATAAATCATAATAGCCGGATCGATCCCCAGTTGACTCACAATGAGCCGGAGGACGAAAACAATGGTCAAGCCATGCCGGAAAGTTTAGCCCCCAGCGTTTCCATGGACACTGAGCGGCAAGAGGCACCAAGAAGAAAGAAATTTGTGCCAAATATATTAAAGAGATCACGACGAGTGCAAACTGATGAAACAGAGCAAGCGTCTGTGAATACTCAATTGTCTCAAAGTGCCAAGAAAGTCACGTTTCAAGCTGAAGTTTATGACATACCTCAATAGAGGCAACTAAGTTTTAGTATATGGTATACTTGCAACTGCAAGCCCAAGGACACCGCACTTGAGAACGAAAGCTATAAAAACGGTACCTGTATAAAGAGAAATTTAGACTGATTCTTATGGAAGAAGTTTTGTTTTGTATACGTAAATAAATGTAAAATAATAATAAAAAAACAGCTGTAAATATATGAAAGTATAACCGACAATTTCGTCAGTAAGACGAGCGTAGGTTAACTAAATAGAGATCTCATTTTAACACCGTAATGTAAACATGTGATATAGTTAGTAGCGTAGAAAATAAGAATAATAGTTATAGTAATTGCAGTAAATTTATCCGCTATTATCAGCATCTCTTACTCTGTTCTTGAAGGTAACCTGGCCAGTTGCACGATGGAGCAGTTGGATGAGGTGTTTAAACAACTCGAGCAGATGAAAACTGCCAGTGACGATGTATACTTCCGCTCCAAATGCTTTAATGCTGAAATACATCTACAGGCTTACAAGCAGGAGATCTCACTGCTCTTCGATCACCATCATAGGCATCTTACCCGAGGTCAAGGACGCACAGTTATGCGAGAATTTAACCCAAACATCTTGCGTCATCCTGTGTTGGTTGTAAATGGTAAACCTGTGTTGAAGCTCTTCCTGTTTAATTTGTTCGACCAGGTTACTTGTGAAGACATTGATAAATTTCTAAAGGCATCTGGATGTAAGGATTTCACCGTAACTAGGGTTTTTAAAGGAAAAGACCGTACGTCGGCGATAGTGCAGGCTGACCACATCGAGGCTTCGTGTTTGCTTCAGGGTAAATCCTGCCTAAAACAGCTCATTTGGAAGTATAAAGACGGATCTGAGAAGTATGTAAGGGTAAAACCTGATTTTAAGTGTAAGCAGATCGTCACGGGCAAGCAACCGAGCCTTCGATGTTTTTCACCTGAGCTCGCCCAAGTTTTAGCATGTGGAGACGCGGTCAGCATTATTTGCTCGAACCTAGGTCCCGGTGATTTCTTTAATTTTTATAAAGCGACGGGTTTCCACCGAGTTTTTCACAAGTTGAGCGTACATTTTGACGCGTCGATCAACAGGTATAGAGGAGCTCAAGGAGTAGAACTTATGTATAAAGATGCTAAAACTTTTAAATTTTCTAGTGTAAGTTTTCCATTGAATTCACGCGAAGCTTATATGGTTAATGTAAATATGTTATTTGAAAGACAATTCGTGTATGTAAATAAATCTAGGGATAGATGTAAGGTAAAGTTGATAGATTTGACAGGCGTCGAAGCATCGAATCGAATTTTTGTTAAATTATCCGAGCACTTCGACGTGCAAGAACTGCGTGTTGGGACTACCCGGGCGCTGTTCGATAGGGAGTTTGGGTTGTTAGGGTCAAGCAATTTATGTTTTGTTAATTGCGTTAATGCGCGTTTAAAATTTTTGTATGAACCAAACTTTAAAAGCCTGACGACTTTATCTTTAATCAATTGTAAAAAACTTCTTATGGAGGCATTATTTGATTTTGTAAAAGAGAATCAGTCGCTTAAAGAGCTTCAGTTAATTAATTGTAGTAATATAGACATTGATAGAGTGGATTTCACTATCATTGAAGCAGTTTTTTCTGGTAAAAACGTACTGGAATCATTTCAGTACTCATTTGATCATAGAGTAGACTCACAAGTCGAATGGCTGTATCAGCCTTCATTAAAACTGAACAAAACAATTAAGCGCCTGAATCTCTCTAATAATGGTAAACTTGAGCATTTAGTGCGTTTTATGCTTCCATGCATTCCAAGTGTGACGAGATTGAACGTGTTAGGTTTGAAGTTTCAAGAGCCATTAAATTTATCACGACTCTCGCAACTTTAAGAGTGTTCAGTTGATTATAGCTTACAAGCGAATGAAACTTTAAACTCTATTAGCAGTGTCAAAATTAACAATATTCAAGTAGTTAATCGTTTAGGTAAAAAGAAAACTAAGGCTTTATTGCTTAATTTTTTAGTAAACATGATTGAATGGTCAAGTCAATTGCGAGTCGTTTTAGATAATTGCTATGTTCCTGGTAGTAGTTACATTTGGAGTGTATTAAAAAGAAAAAATGTAAATATAAAAAGTTTGGAAAAAAGTTTAATTATAGATTTTAAAAAGTTATCATAATTTTGTAAACCAGACATGAAATATGCGTTTTTAATGTAATATGTTTTGTAAAAGCGATATGTTGATTTGTAAAAGGCATCACGGCTGACAAAATAATTAAACAGAGAAATGTAATGTAAACAAAAAAAAAAAGAAAGGAAATGTAATTGCAGAGAAGTATATATACGTATATATTTCACCGCCAAGTCTTTAATGAATTAATCATTTGCAATTAATATTTTTTTCCTTTTTTCCTTTTGAGGGGGAGTAGTGTAGGTGTCTACACGCTAAGCGCCTTAGTGCGCATGTCAGAAATTGTTGTAGAGGGTTTTCGGGCCTCGCGGCGAGACGCGTCAGCGTCGTTAGTCAGTCGTGCTAGAGCCTCAGCACTGTTAACCAAATAAAGATTTATAGCCGGTAGTCCCGGCGTAATATTGTACTGTAATTAATCTTGGTTTTTCTCTTCTTCCTAGATTCCTTCCGTTCCTTTACACGCGTGCTTCCATAGACGGGCACATGGTTATCTTACATAACAATTAAGTGGATAATCACACTTCCATATAATCAAGCTCTTGTACAAACGTCTATACACCTTTAAATAGTTTTAAACAGTTTTAAAAAGTTTTAAAAAATTTTAAAAAGTTCGAAATGATTTCAAACACTGTTTCATAATTTTGTGTTTGTGAAAATTTTCTTATATGTATTAAAATTTATATAATATATACGAGAAAATGTTCACTTTAGTTTCAAATTATTTTGTATTGTTCAATACTGTTCAAAAATGTTTAAAACTGTTAATAACTGTTTTAAATGTCCCAAATTTCACATTTATAAACTATTTTGAACAGTTTCAAACAGTTTTGAATAATTTTAAACTATTTCAAACAGTAATGCACATTTTATATTTCCACTAGGGATTGGAGATATCATCTTCTCCTCTATTCTATTGCCAGTGGGTCTTTTGATTGCTGTGGACTGAGACCTGTGATTTCACCTTACTCATGTAATTTTTATTGGCCAGGGAGAATTTGTAACTGGTTTTTCCTGGTCTACTAGTTCTATTTCACAGAGAAAAATTCAGAAAAATTTTTCCAAAATTTTCCCGGGGATTAAACCCCGGTCTCCTACAGCATGAGCCAAGAGCCTTAGTCCCTGCGCTACCACCGATTCTACTTATGGGTATGAACTTATTTTAAATAAATGAGAATCAAAAGAGTGTAAATATGTATAAATTTAAAGAACGATTCGGAAAAATCATCGCTACTGAAAATATTGTATGAACTCTCATGTGAGATCTCATATGAAATCGCCTATGAAATCTTATATATATTCGTTGAATTTTGAAAATAAAATAAATATATGTGAGATCTAATGTCAGATCGCACATATATTCATTTTATTTTAAAAATTTAACGAATATACATTCGATTCGATATGCGATCTCATAGGCGGTAAAAACTAAATTGTTCCGTCTGATTAAAAAACTGTCAAGTTAAAGAGCTTGTTTGTTTTTTTTTTGCAGGTTTCTATTATGTGCTTTTATGCAGTATAATATTACAGATATAGTATGAGAATACATTTGAAAATTTTAATTTAACGGATATATAGATTTGTAATGTTCTTTAAATAAATCATTAAAACAAAATTAGAATTGATTGTTATTGGAATCAAATTAGAAAAAGGATCCGAATTTTTTTAATATAAAATAATTATGAAAATCTTAATTTATTGTAATACATGCAATTTATGATGTATTTAATGCATCTCAACAACCAATTTATTCGAGAGAATAAGAGAGAAAGACGAGCCGAGATGCATTCACGAAACCGATCATTAATTAAATAAATAAATTAATCATTTTTATTTTTGTTGTTTGTTTGAGGAACACGCAAGTTATTGAGAGCAGACGACTTACCGGTAGAGAGAGACACATCTAAAGGAGAACTTAACCTTAAATTAAAACACGTGGTAAAGGAGAAGCCACACTCACCATCGGTTTTTCATGGTGCACTAGGAGTTAAACTACGATGAAGGCTGCAACTCTACAACACTAGTGCACATAACGTATAATGAGAAGAAAACACATATGTAAACATAACCTGTAACAGTGCTCTTGTGCGTCGCCAACTTATGTTCTTGATGCACGACGCAGCACTGTCAGATGTACACTTACACTCACACACGCACCCGGTGTATAGGTACATACACACAATGCACTCGCGGTACGCGATGACGAGCGAAACCGGAAAACGACGCAAAACATTAGAAACACGTGCTCGAGAGTAAAGAGGAAGCGTCGGTAAGGATGAAAGTGACCGAGTCGCGATGGGAATTCCCGATCGATGATGGAATCGATAGAAGGAGGCAACGGTAGAAAGAAAGAAAAAGGAAATCGAGTCACGAGTAAGAACAGTAAAGAATCAGCGAAAAAGGGGAGCCAGCTATAGTTTATACACCAGGCTCATATATACGTTATTCCATATGGGTTAATGTAAAAATAGCAAGTAGTATACATATCCTATATGAGTAAATGTAAAAATATCGAGCAGTATAAGTATTATATATGAAAATACGTAGAATCGAGAGCGAGGGTGATAGAAGATAGAAGAAGCTAGCGCTGAAGAGTGATAGTGATGAAATTGCATGCGGAATAATCAAAACTAAGTATATGAAGCATTCTGAATGTAAATTTAAATGGAGCGCGCGAGAAATAGAGGGCGATAACATCAAAGAAGCCGCCAAAAGGAAAGGTGTTGATTGGTTATAAGTCAACATCTTTTGTGATTGACAAATAACAATTACGGAAAGGATTAGTAGCCAATTAACTATTATTTTATTTGGGATGAAGAGGAAGGAGCTCAAGAAAAGACGCTCCGTCGAGACACTTCTCTATTAGATCTGGATTGTTTCACTTGGTTGATTTTTCTATTTGCTGCTCGCTGAGCCATATTTTTTGAGTCTTGACTCCACTATATTAGGTTAAAATTTAATAGAGTTTCTTACGCTGCCATTTTGCCATTTTCGTTGCACACAAAGGAGATTTTCATTTTACATAATTCGAGAGAGCTGAGGAGTTTCTTTTTTACAAAGCAGAGGAGATTTCTGATTTTTATTATCCTTATTGGAGATTTTTGTATTTAGAGAGCAACACTTCTTATAATTAAGGTGAGTCCTCCATCTTAGGCTTTATCAAGTTAAAACTTAGAGTCAGTGCTCGTCGCCGTTTTGCTCGTCATATTTAGCGTTGGTTTCACCGCCATTGTTAATATTAATATTAAAGTCACACATTTAGTCTGATTTTTACTAATTATGATTTGTAGAAAAGTTTATTGAGCCGAGTCAGAGTTTTATTTGCACACAGTTTTCTTACACTTCACATAATTTCGAAAAATTGTCGGGTGATTAAGCTGTTAAATTTACTTGAATAAACTGAGAGTGAAAATTACTCCTTTTTGTATTTTACTTAACAGTGTTACTTAAATGTGTTATTAACATTGTGTTGTTCTAAATATCTAAATTGTTCATTACTGATTTAAATCGGTGATTTCTTCATTGATCCCTGCGAAGACCCGATTAGAATCCACCCGAGAAAGTTGATTGCTAATATATTAATAGTTTATATTCAGAGTAAAGTTAGAGAAAATAATAATTAAATTGATCGTGATTCAGAGATTATACTGTAGAGTTGAGATTATAGTAACTGTGGGATAGGGAACGAATTCTCACATTACAAATTATTATTATTATGTATTGAATTTTTTTACCTCGTCATTATTTTTTGAACATTTATTAGAGCAAAGCTATATTCAAAAGACAAGGTATGTACAGACTCTATTATTTTCCGATTACTTACCTGTTCAAAACGTAGATTTCATTCTTGATTCAAAGATGATTTATTATATTAAAAAATGAAACGATTGAGATAAAGCAAACTTGCTTTTGATATTCTTGTTTAAAATTATAAAATTAAAAGTATAGTTTTGATTTTGATTATTATATTCTTGAAACTTAAATAATTAAGATGAAGCAAAGAAGCTTTAATTATTGGTTTAAATTAGGATTCTAAAAAACACTGTAGTACTAGTCATTGTCCCCTGTTTAATTTTGATTGAAATTCTCTATTTAATGATAAAATTTATTATTAGCATTACTGAATAACATTTTCCAGACATATAGAATTAACATTTTCCAACTTTTGATATTTTTGTATCAAATTATAATTGAGAAAAAGCAAAACTAATCATAGCTGTGTATTAAATTTTCATCACTCATCATTTTATTTTTGAATTTAAACAGTATTTCAAAATTGAAGTGCCACTATAATGGGGATAAAATACTTGTTAAAAGTTCCAAAATCCATAAATAAAAGATTCATTTATTTTTAAATAAATTTTTATAGCACATATATCTTATACGTATAAAAATTATTCAAATTCCTATTTTTTATTCTAAAAATATAATATGAATTTTAATTCTTAAATGTATTATACATATTAAAAAAATTTCTTTATCCGTATACAAAATAATTATAACAACAATTTATTGAAATACATAAAATTGTTTGGGTTGGATTTTGATAATGTGTACGTAATCTATAGTTAATATTTCAATTTAGAATCTGAATTAAGACTTAAATTATAAATAAATAGATACATTACAATATATTTAAATAATCATCTGTTCATATATTGTATTACCCATCAATATCGAAGAACCCAATCTAGAGTATATGTGTTAATTAAAAAATTCTATATTTTTAAATATTAAAAGTTATGTAGCTCTTCTCCTAATATTTTACCCAAGTAGAGCAAAATCTTACTTCAAAATGTTATCAAAAGAAACATAATAGTTCTTAATGAGTGAAATCAATCGCCGAACTCGAGCAATTAAAAATTGCGTGAAAGTAATAAATGAACGAAACAGAAAATAGCAGTTCTGAGATTTATAAACATTTTTGTAGATTCTACTCTTAATTCGCAACAAGAAATGTCTTAATGAGTATTTCTCTACACCCCTTAGTTTTTGACTAAAATAATAATTATGTTGGCAATTTTACAAAAAATTTTGGAAAATCTCAATTTTTCATTACTCACTACTCTTTATATCTTTGACCTAGACCTCTGAAAATTTTTTTGTGTATTTTGGGTACCAAATGGAAATTTCACACTGATTTTTATCGATTCTTATTTTTTTGTTAGGTGAATTCACATGAAATGTCTCATATATATATATATATATATATATATATATATATATATATATATATACATATATTTATATATGTATTTAAATTTATTTCACACAATTAATAAGTCACTAATTTGCACTCTGATTAGGAAAACTGAATTTGAATCGCGCACACGCGAAGTCGCGATTATGCTGTAATATCCGCTCCGTCGAGGTTAAACGCGAGAAAGAAAAGAGTTTGGAGAGTAAATATGTCAATAGAACGAATAGGTTGACGAAAACAATCATAGTGAAGATTTAGGTGGATGCTTTAAGAAAGCCAGCAGTTAATATTTACGAATAAAATTACAGTTGGCCCAAGTGGCCTGTGAATATAATGAAAATAGAAAAATGAACGCGTATAAATAAAAAGCCCCGTTTATTAGGTGAAACAAGAAAACTGAGAAGAAAGTTGGCTTTATTATATAATAGGTTTTTGTCAATAGAAACAAAAATAAAAAATATAATAAGAAATAAGGTACGTAACCTACTTGAAATATGCCACAATAAGTATCATGATAATAAGGGGCGAACAATGTCCTGTTCGGCCTTTCATACCTGAAAGTACGGAAAAACGGATGAGGTGCCATAATTATTCGAAACACTTGCATTTATTTCTGCCGTCCAAAGTAAGAAAACCTTAACTCCAATGGGATTCCAATGTGGTTAACCACTTTTACACTTTAGACGGCAGATTTAAGATCTGATAAAGATGTCAAAAAGGACATACGCTAGATTATGCTATTTGTTGATAGCAATTCTATCATTCAGTCACTGAGAAGCGCCACTAAAATACGTAAATTTCTATATCTAGATATATTATATACACGTAGCATGGTTTTCATATACAGGATGTTCTGAAAGAATGGATCTCCCTAAATAACTTTTCATATTGCCTTTTCAGAAAAAATGTTTTAGACAAAAAACATTACGTTTGACCCAAGGAATCAACAGATAACCTTGGCTTTGATCCCGAAAACATTTTTTGAGGTTATTTCGAGGTCAAATTATTTTTTTAAATTGGAAACACCTAATTTTCACCCAGAAAATAAAGATATCGGAAAATTTTAAGTCCAGATACGTATTTAACTGTCAAAACTACCCCTAGGGGCCACATGTAGGTCATTTGAAGTTTAGATAAAAAAATTGAAGCAAATCGTGTTATGAGCTAAATCACAAAACGCTGTCGTATAGACATCTATTACGCTGGCACAGCCACTAGACAAACGCCACTACCTAATTAATACCATATTTTGTTGCTAATTCGTAGCTAATTTGTTACGCAAAAAACAATTTTGTTGCTCTAGCCGTTCCCAAGAAACACAAGCCGTGCTAGCGTAAGTCTTACGCTAGCAAGGCCACTACTGTAACTCTGGTTCTAATTAAGATATTTTAAAGATTCGAGCGGCATAATTTGTTGCTAATTTGTTGCTAAAAGATTATATATTCCAAAATTCGAAAACAATAGTATTTGACCCTAATACCGACATCAGGCCCAGTTGAATTTCAAGAAATTAGTTATTTTTCAGGGTATGACTCAAACTAATAAGTAATAATTTGTTGCTAATTTGTTGCAGATAATTCCACCTTGGAACAAGTTTTTTGCTGCAGCCGTTTCCGAGAAACACGGGCCCTGCTAGCGTAA
This sequence comes from Anastatus disparis, assembly GCA_017163975.1. Taxonomy (NCBI): domain Eukaryota; kingdom Metazoa; phylum Arthropoda; class Insecta; order Hymenoptera; family Eupelmidae; genus Anastatus; species Anastatus disparis. The sequence continues at coordinate 3,781,004 of JAFFSR010000302.1, forward strand.
GTCTTACGCTAGCAAGGCCACTGCTGTAACTCTGGTTCTAATTAAGATATTTTAAAGATTCGAACAGCATAATTTATTGCTAATTTGTTGCTAATAGATAATATTTTCCAAAATTAGAAAACAGTATTTGACCCTGATACCGACATCAGGCCTAGTTGAATTTCAAGAAATCAGTTATTTTTCAGAGTATAAATAAAACTGATGAGTAATAATTTGTTGCTAATTTGTTGCTGAAAGATGATGTTTTCCGAAATTCGAAAACAATAGTATTTGACCCTAATACCGACATCAGGCCCAGTTAAATCTCAAGAAATCAGTTATTTTTCAGAGTATGACTAAAACTGATGAGTATCAATTTGTTGTTAATTTGTTGCTGATATTTCCACCTTGAAACAATTTTTTTGCTGCAGCTGTTCCCGAGAAACACGGGCCGTGCTAGCGTAAGTCTTACGCTAGCAAGGCCACTGCTGTAACTCTGGTTCTAATTAAGATATTTTAAAGATTCGAACAGCATAATTTATTGCTAATTTGTTGCTAATAGATAATATTTTCCAAAATTAGAAAACAGTATTTGACCCTGATACCGACATCAGGCCTAGTTGAATTTCAAGAAATCAGTTATTTTTCAGAGTATAAATAAAACTGATGAGTAATAATTTGTTGCTAATTTGTTGCTGAAAGATGATGTTTTCCGAAATTCGAAAACAATAGTATTTGACCCTAATACCGACATCAGGCCCAGTTAAATCTCAAGAAATCAGTTATTTTTCAGAGTATGACTAAAACTGATGAGTATCAATTTGTTGTTAATTTGTTGCTGATATTTCCACCTTGAAACAATTTTTTTGCTGCAGCTGTTCCCGAGAAACACGGGCCCTGCTAGCGTAAGTCTTACGCTATCGAGGCCACTGCTGTAACTCTGGTTCTAATCAAGATATTTTAAAGATTCGAACAGCATAATTTATTGCTAATTTGTTGCTAATAGATAATATTTTCCAAAATTCGAAAACAGTATTTGACCCTGATACCGACATCAGGCCTAGTTGAATTTCAAGAAATCAGTTATTTTTCAGGGTATGACTAAAACTGATGAGTAATAATTCGTTGTTAATTTGTTGCTGATGATTCCACCTTGAAACAATTTTTTCGCTCTAGCCGTTTCCGAGAAACACGGGCCGTGCTAGCGTAAGTCTTACGCTAGCAAGGCTACTGCTGTAACTCTTGTTCTAATTAAGATATTTTAAAGATTCGAACGGCATAATTTGTTGCTAATTTGTTGCTGAAAGATGATGTTTTCTAAAATTCGAAAACAATAGAATTTGACCCTAATACCGACATCAGGTCCAGTTCAAATTTAAGGAATCAGTTATTTTTCAAAGTATGACTAAAACTGATGAGTAATAATTTGTTGCTGATTTGTTGCTGATAGTTCCATCTTGAAACAATTTCTTTGCTCCGGCCGTTCCCGAGAAACACGAGTTATGTTAGCGTAAGTCTTACGCTAGCAAGGCCATTGCTGTAACTCTTGTTCTAATTAAGATATTTTAACTATTCGAACGGCATAATTTGTTGCTAATTTGTTGCTGAAAGATGATATTTTTCAAAATTCGAAAACAATAGTATTTGACCCTAATATCGACATCAGGCCCAGTTGAATTTCAAGAAATCAGTTATTTTTCAGAGTATGACCAAAACTGATAAGTAATAATTTGTTGCTAATTTGTTGCTGATAATTCCACCTTGAAACAATTTCTTCGCTCTGGCCGTTCCCGAGAAACACGGATCGTGCTAGCGTAAGTCTTACGCTAGCAAGGCCACTGCTGGTAACTCTTGTTCTAATTAAGATATTTTAACTTTTCGAACGGCATAATTTGCTGCTAATTTGTTGCTGAAAGATGATATTTTTCAAAATTCGAATACAATAGTATTTGACCCTAATACCGACATCAGGCCCAGTTGAATTTTAAGAAATCAGTTATTTTTCAGGGTTTGACTAAAACTAATTAGTAATTTCAATTAATTACTAATTAGTATTTCTGCCACCCAGTATTTGCTGCACGATATAATACATCTCGGCAGCAACGAAATGAGAGTATGAAAATGACATATTACGTTAATAAAGCTTTTCAAATCTAATTTCATAAATTTTGGATTTCAAAAGTTTTTAGATACGTTCTTTTATGTATAAAAGTCGAAAGATATAAATAACATATTAACGAATTTTTGACAGCCTATGACTAAATAAGTTCTATTGTAAAAACAAAAAAAAAACATATTCAAATAAAATTTTTTTGTCCAAACCTTGGGCGAAATTTATATATAGATTTGTTTTAATTGTAACTATAGATTTTTACATTTTTATTATGTATTCTATTAGTACAAAATAATTATATTATATATATTTGATTCGAATTCATAATTTTAATTCAAATAGTAATGGATTTAAGTAAGAATTGCTGAGTTTATAATACGAGCTTTCATCTCCACCAATGGTTACGGTTAGGTCAAGTTCTGTTCCTTCGCAACGTTTTCTTCGCGAGAGATTTTTTCTCTTGAAGCGTGGGAGGTGCGAACAGGAGGCGTATGAGTTGTTTTAGCTATATAAATATATAAATATATATATATAAATATATATATATATAAATATATATATAAATATATATATATATATATATATATATATATATATAAATATATATATATATATATATATATATATATATATATATATGTCGTATCAGGTATTCGGCGTTGTATGTGCAAAGCTAGTTAAATGGTAGTAATTAGCTCTGAAGCGATCGTCGAAATCGTAAAATTGGTTAGTTTAATCGGCGTGTTTTGTTTTTTCTTCTCACATTTTGTTCTTTAAAAAATTGATTAATCATACAAAAAAATTAGTGCAAATAATGAAAAAAAATTAGTACAAATAACAACAAAATTATTATTATAGTGAAAGTAAGACAGTGAAAAAAAAACATTAATTATAAAATGTGCGTGATATGCGTGGTCAGCTTGTCAAATTTGTGACACATCAATGACGGTTCCGTAGACGATCCGCGTCTACACTGTTACCATACGTTTATTCAAATTCAAATCAAAAGAAAGAAGGATAGCGAATTTGCACATTTATAATTTGATAGTCCCTCATACCTGCTACAACGACATAAAATCATCTACGCCATTTGGGAGTAAGCAGGATGAATACGGGGCGAATTAGTTGCTCGAACCGCAGTCAATCTCGGGCGCGCTTCACGAGACCCTCTTTTTTCTAACTCTAACTCTTTCTCTCTCTCTTTCTCTTATAAATAAAAGAACTAGTGCATCTGCTATTCATTCCTGCCGCTGCCAGCCAGTAGTACCCCTCTCGCTCGTGCAGCAAATACTGGGCGGCAGAAATAAACTAAACTTGATTCAAATACTATTGTTTTCGAATTTCGGAAAATGTTATCTTTCATCAACAAATTATGCCGTTCGAATCGTTAATAGTACATTACGATACACGTGCTCTAAGTGGTCCTTTTTAACACGGCACGCAGTTAGCACCCGAGCGCAGCGAGGGTGCTAAGCACGTCATGTGAGAGGACCACTTCGAGCATACGAATCGTATATTATTTTATAGCACGTGTGAGATAAATCCACCACACGTAATCTATACTATAGAAAATAAATTTCAACGAAATCTATACGCTCCACGAATGCTAATTCGTAAATAAAAACGAACGCTATATATCAACAAAACTATGCACTCTACGAATGATAATTCGAAAAAAATGAAAACTATATACATTATCAAAACTAAACCCTTCACAAAACAAATAAAAAAAGTAAAAACGATTTCAAAAGCATTTTCAGAGTGTGAAATTACATTGGTAATTATTAATATCACTGATATTTTATTAATAATTAAATACAATATGCTAAAAAAATCTTGCCGATTATTCAGATTCATGTATACATAAGTCAGACAAAGCGAAGCATCTAGTTCATTTTTCATATATGCATCTCTCTCTTTTTTATCGTTAGGCTGTATACACTGTACACGCATGCGCGCTCACAGAGGTTTTATATATTTCGACAACTCACGGCACAATAAGAATTTATAGACTATAGTTTTCGTTTTCTTGATACTTTTAATTTTTTATTGAGGTATTTATATTTTTTGGTTGATTGTCTACGTGTTATTAAAGGTGAAAAGATATTTCTACGTATAAATAAACGTACAGAGTGATTGTGACGCGTGATTTCGATATGATTACTTTTTCGAACAGTATAATAAAGTGTGAAATATATTACAGTAGTACTTTTTTACACAGTTCAAAAAAGTTGTACTTAGCTCCCGCTAAATGGTGTAGAAAACGCGGATTTAGCTTACACAGTGCTATAATAGTACATTATTAACCTGGGGTGAAAAGGCTGAATTTACGTAACGAGTTTCGTAAAACAGCCTTTACACCAGAAGATAATAATGAATTTTTTCGCATGAGAGCCGAAAATGAGAAAAGAAGTTGCGATTTTGAGGTAAGAATGCGGAAAAATATCTTAATTAGAACAAGAGTTACAGCAGTAGCCTTGCTAGCGTAAGACTTACGCTAGCACGGCCCGTGTTTCTCGGAAACGGCTAGAGCGAAAAAATTGTTTCAAGGTGGAATCATCAGCAACAAATTAGCAACAAATTATTACTCATCAGTTTTAGTCATACTCTGAAAAATGCTTGATTTCTTAAAATTCAACTGGGCCTGATGTCGGTATTAGGGTCAAATACTATTGTTTTCGAATTTTGGAAAATATCATCTTTCAGCAACAAATTAGCAACAAATTATGCCGTTCGAATCTTTAAAATATCTTAATTAGAACAAGAGTTACAGCAGTAGCCTTGCTAGCGTAAGACTTACGCTAGCAGAGCCCGTGTTTCTCGGCAACGGCTGGAGCAAAGAAATTGTTCCAAAGTGGAATTATCAGCAACAAATTAGAAACAAATTATTACTCATCAGTTTTAGTCATACTCTGAAAAATAACTGATTTCTTAAAATTCAACTGGGCCTAAAGTCGGTATTAGGGTCAAATACTATTGTTTTTGAATTTTGGAAAACATCTTTCAGCAACAAATTAGCAACAAATTATTACTCTTTAGTTTCAGTGATACCCTGAAAAATAACTGATTTCTTGAAATTCAACTGGGCCTGATGTCGGTATTAGGGTCAAATACTATTGTTTTCGAATTTTGGAATATATCATCTTTCAGCAACAAATTAGCAACAAATTATGCCGTTCGAATCTTTAAAATATCTTAATTAGAACCTGAGTTACAGCAGTGGCCTTGCTAGCGTAAGACTTACGCTAGCACGGCCCGTGTTTCTCGGGAACGGCTAGAGCAACAAAATTGATTTTTGCGTAACAAATTAGCAACAAATTAGCAACAAAATATGGTAATGGTTAGGTAGTGGCGTTGTCTAGTGGCTGTGCCAGCGTAATAGACGTGTCGTATAGTTTGGTTTAATATGGTCCAAGGAATTGACAGGCGACCTTGACTTTGACCCCAAAGTTATTTTTGAAGGTTATTTGAGGATTAAATGCTTATATTAAAATAGAAACCCCTGATCTTGACCCAAAAAATAAAAAGATCGGAAAATTTTACGTCCAGATACGTTTTTGACCGTGGGGTCGTATAGTTTGGTTCAATGTGGTCTAAGGAATTCACAGGTGACCTTGACTCTAAACCCGAGGTTCTTTTTTAAGGTCATTTTAAGGTCAAACGCTCATTTTCAAATGGAAACCACTAATTCTGACCCAGAAAAAAAAGGGATTGAGAAATTTTACATCCAGGTACGTATTTAACGCTGGTCAAATTCACCTTTTTGGGGTCACATAAAGGTCATTTGAAGTTTCGATGGAAAAATTAAGGCAGATCGTGTTATAAGATGAATTACAAAACGCAGTCGTACAGTTTGGTTTAATATGGTCCAAGGTAATGTCAGGTGACCTTGACTTTAAACCTGAGGTTTTATTTCAAGTTTATTTCAAGGTCAATTTTTTTTATATAAAAACCGCTAATTTTGACCCCAGAAATGAAGAGATCGGAGATTTCACGTCCAGATACGTATTTGACCGTAGGGTCAAAACTACCCCTAGGGGCCACATGAAGGTCATTTGAAGTTTAGATGAAAAAATTGAAGCAGATCGTGTTATGAGCTAAATCACAAAACGCTGTCGTATAGTTTGGTTTAATATGGTCCAAGAAATCGACAGGTGACCTTGACTTCGACCCCAAAGTTATTGTTAAAGGTTATTTCAGGGTCAAATGCTTATTTCAAAATGGAAACCCCTAATTTTGACCCAAAAAATAAAGAGATCGGAAAATTTCACGTCCAGATACGTTTTTGACCGTGGGGTCAAATTTACCCTCTAGGGGTCAAATAAAGGTCATTTGAAGTTTAGATGAAAAAATTGAAGCAGATCGTGTTATGAGCTAAATCACAAAACGCTGTCGTATAGTTTGGTTTAATATGGTCCAAGGAATTCACAGGTGATCTTGACTTTGAACCCGAGAATCTTTTTCAAGGTTATTTTAAAGTCAATTTTTTTTTTCAAATAAAGACCCCTAAATTTGACCATAAAAGAGATCGGAAAATTTTACGTCTAGATACGTATTTGACCGTAGGGTCAAAATTACCCCCCAGGGGTTACATGAAGGTCATTTGAAGTTTGGATGGAAAAATTGAAGCAGATCGTGTTATAAGATAAATTACAGAACGCTGTCGCACAGTTATGTTTAATGTGGTCCAAGGAATCGGCAGGTGACTTTGGCTCTGACCCCAAAGTTATTTTTAATGTTTATTTTAAGGTCAAATGCTTAATTTTGAATAAGAACCTCTAATTATGCCCCGAAAATGGAAAGATCAGAAAATTTTACGTCCAAATACGTATTTGACCGTGGGTCAAAATTACCTGCTAGGGGTCACATGAAGGTCATTTAAAGTTTAGATGTAGAAATTTAAGTAGATCGTGTTATAAAATAAATTACAGAACGCTGTCGTACAGTCATGTTTTATGTGGTCCAAGGAATTCACAGGTGACCTTGACTCTAAACCCGAGGTTCTTTTTTAAGGTTATTTTAAGGTCAAACGCTCATTTTCAAATAGAAACCCCTAATTCTGACCCAGAAAAAAAAGGGATCGAGAAATTTTACGTTCAGGTACGTATTTGACGCTGGGTTAAATTTACCCTCTAGGGGTCACATAAAGGTCATTTTAAGAGCATGACGAAGCTGTTCGCCTTCTAATAATATTTCCAATCTCAACTTATGAATAAACGATGCGTTTAATCGAGTTTCTTTGCTACAAAGAGAAAATTTGTAAGGTTAAACTCTAGTGCGGACAACTGAAGAAATCCACCAAAATATTATACATACAAAGTTATAATAAAAACTTTCAATATGTAGTATTTTAAGGTTAGGTTTGTCGAGTTTGATATCTAATTTCCAATCCAAGCTCATAAAAAAATAACAAGTCTAAATGATTTTTTATTTTAACAAAAATTATTATATAAATATAGCTTTAGTGCGGACAATTCATTATATTTGTTTAATTTAAGAATTTAAAAAGATATTGATAAAATAAAAAAAGCAAAACTCGATTGCTGCAGCTCCGACATGCCGTTAAGTTTGGATGGAAAAATTAAGGCAGATCGTGTTATAAGATAAATTACAAAACGCAGTCGTACAGTTTGGTTTAATATGGTCCAAGGAAATGACAGGTGACCTTGACTTTAAACCCGAGGTTTTATTTTAAGGTTATTTCAAGGTCGATTTTTTAAAAATAAAACCCGCTAATTTTGACCCCAGAAATGAAGAGATCGGAGATTTTACGTCCAGATACGTATTTGATCGTAGGGTCAAAACTACCCCTAGGGGCCACATGAAGGTCATTTGAAGTTTAGATGAAAAAATTGAAGCAGATCGTGTTATGAGCTAAATCACAAAACGCTGTCGTATAGTTTGGTTTAATATGGTCCAAGGAATTCACAGGTGACCTTGGCTTCGACCTCAAAGTTATTTTTAAAGGTTAGTTCAGGGTCAAATGCTCATTTTAAAATGGAAACCCCTAATTTTGACCCAAAAAGTAAAGAGATCTGAAAATTTTACGTATAGATACATATTTGACCGTGGGTCAAAATTACCCTCTAGGGGTCAAATAAAGGTCATTTGAAGTTTAGATGGAAAAATTGAAGCAGATCGTGTTATAAGCTAAATTACAAAACGCTATCGTATAGTTTGGTTTAATATGGTCTAAGGAATTCACAGGTGACCTTGGCTTCGACCTCAAAGTTATTTTTAATGGTTATTTCAGGGTCAAATGCTTAATTTAAAATGGAAACCCCTAATATTGACCCAAAAAGTAAAGAGATCGGAAAATTTTACGTATAGATACATATTTGACCGTGGGTCAAAATTACCTGCTAGGGGTTACATGAAGGTCATTTAAAGTATAAAAACGGAACTCTGAGGAGATTGCATTATGAAATACACAGACACAGACACACACACAGACAAACACAGACACATGGACACAGTATTAGTTATTTGTTATTAAATTATAGCATTTTTAATAATGGCTGATTCTATTCAGATTCATGCAGGCCGTCACTGATCGAATTTTTTTTTCTCTTTCAAGTGATAAAAATGCCTTCTAATATGTATATGAGGATAAAATTTACCTCATAGAACGCTTAAAAATATGTTTTTTCCTCGCTTCAGCGTATTTAGTGTTGGGTGTAAAAATGAAAATTAAAAAATTTTCAATGAACCTCAATTTTCAAGTTGCCGTAGCTCCGTCAATTTTCGACTCTTTCAGACGTCCTTTAAATGAAAATGTGTTAAATTTAGTCTCGTTTTAAATGCTGTTTCGATTTTTGCGATACGAGTTGATGTCTCTGAGTTATTCATGAAAAACGAAAAAAGCGATTTCCTTTTAAACGCCATTTCCACAAAAATTATACAATTTTTTTTTTATTTTCATATGTTTTTATACATAAATTTTTTTTAACAGATTTTCAAACGTTTCTTATATATTTTCCATTTCAAAGCATTAATACCATGGCGCATCATGCCATTTTTCCAACTATTATGTCTTTTTACAATTTGTTTATGCTTTTATTCATTAATTTATCAAAAATATTAACAAAAATCTTTAAAATAAGCCCTGGATTAAATTTTTTTATCAATTAGAACCGAAGTTATGATGATTTTAAGTCTATAAAAATAGATTTTTTTTGTTGATAATTAGAATTTCTTATTCAGTATGATATTTGCGCCCATGATTTAAATTTATTTTTTAGAGAGTGACATATGCCACCGCTAGATGGCGACGATTCGCTTTTTGCATTTTGGTTGACGATTTGATGCATTCAAGTGTATAAGACAAGTAAGATCAAAAATAAAATTGTCTAATAAAGTTATTTCTTCATATAAATCTTCTTTTGACAAAGAAATCACTTTTGAATCAATACTATTTTTAAGGTGGATCATCCGCTAGCTATAGTTTATTGTTCATAAAAATTAAAAGTTAAAAAAATTCTTTAATATTTTGAAAATAATTAATTTATACCAAGAAAAAAATCCCCGTAAATTTTCAGCTAGCCTTAACGACTGATTTTATTATTTATGCTCACTTAAAGTTTATCTTTTTACTCCTATAAGATACAAAACACGCAAAGTTTGAGTAGGCACATATAAAAAAATTAATAGTTAAGGCTACTTGAAAATTTACGGGGATTTGTTTCTTGCTATAGATTAATTATTTCGAAAATATTGAAGAATTTTTTTAACTTTTAATTTTTATGAACAACGAACTATAGCTAGCGGATGATCCACCTTAATTGGGCATTTTTTACATTCTCTTAGTAGACATTTCATATCATTTTTTGAACAGAAAAGTGAAGAATATATTTTTAATTCCAAATCCGCAATGTCATGTTTATTTTCTTTTTTATATTTATTCAAAGCATCCAATGTAAGTTTCAAGTTCTCGCAATGAACGTAAAGACACGAATCGTTTGGGGGATGGGGTATAACCCACTTTGGTCTTAAGGCATAGAATATTGATTTACCGATTTTTGTTTTAATTTCAGAATTTTCTTCTATAAATAATTGATATATTTCTTTTATGCTTCTCGTAAGAAAGCGTTTAACTTTTTTAATTTTTATACAATTTTCTTCAACAGATCTTGTGTCACTTTTATTTGCGCTTTGACGAGAACAATTGAAATCATCGTTCAAATAATAATTTTTCACTTTCGCTATAATTTCACTATCCAAAGAATAGCCACAATAGTTCTCAGGCTTTTCGTAAATATCTTTATTATTGACCAATGATCTTGCTTGATCAATCATATAAACAGTTACATTTGATAAAACTGATTATAAATAGTTTTTGAAAATAATGCTTAGTATAAGAATTAATAACTGCACTTTCTCAAGAAAATTTGAATTATTATCTAAATCAATTTTAATATTTTTGAGCCATTTATCACGTGTTTCTCATTCATTATTTTCATCTAATGTAGGCAAATCCGTTATATCGTAGACTTTCATAATTTTACTCGCTATTTGTGAATCAAATGCATCATTTATTTGTTTTCTTTTTCGAAGAGCATAGGATTTTCGCATTTTTATATTGATACTCTGAGGCATTTTAATTGATGAAATTTTTAATTCCATATTACTTAAAGTCTGATCGAACTGCTCTACCACAGCCTTACTATAAAAAACTCCTTCCGAAGATTGTTGACTGTTTGAGGTAGATGAAATAGGTGTATTTTCACTTCATCTAAAAATTTTCTGTAACATGTAGGACGTACTTTATCCTTTCTAGAAAAAGAAGTGTTAGGATACAAGCGTTAATAATAAAAAAGTTATGATTTTAAAATGATCAAAATCTAAAATATTAAAGTATAGCATTATACTTGATTTAAACTTTATGTTTCGAAAACGCGGGTAACATTAAAAATTGTCTGTATATACAGTGTGTTCCAAAAGAATGAATTCCCCTGAATAACTTTTTAGGATCGCATTTTCCCAGAAAATGTTTTAGACAAAAGTTGTTAGGTTTAATCCAAGAAATTGGCAGGTGACCTTGGCTTTAAGCCAAGTTTTTTCAAAGTTATTTCAAAGTCAAATTTTTTTTTCAAATGGAAACCTCTGATTTTGACCCCGGAAATGAAGAAATCGGAAAATTTTATGTCCAGATACGTATTTGACCGTGGGTCAAAATTACCCCCTAGAGGTCACATGAAGGTCATTTGAAGTTTAGATGAAAAAATTAAAGCATATTGTGTTATAAAACAGATGACAGAACGTAATCTTACAGTTTGGTTTGATATGGTCCAAAAAATTAACAGGTGACCTTGGCTTTGACCCCAAAGTTATTTCTTCAGGTTATTTCAAGCTCTATTTTTTTGTATTCGAAAATAAAATATTATAAATTTAGCAGGTATATTCAAACTTCAGTATGGTATATGTAGCTGATCTCAGTAGAACCAGAGTCACGACGAGGACGTGTCAGCTTTTGACTCTATTTTCTTTTTTTTTCTTTTTTTATTTTGAATTTTTTTTAAATTTTATTTTTTAATATTTTTTTTTATTTTATATTTTTAAACAATTTTGTTTAAATATTTTTTTTTTTTTTATGTTACTGTGATTTTCTGTAATTTCATTTTCTAAGATTTGCTTATACTGTATATCATTTTTATTATATTTATAACTTTTGTATTTAATTTTTATAATGATGATAAGCAGAGTGTAATAGATTTAAATAGATTATCAGTTTTTTTTATGTATTTATTATTTCCTTTTTAGTTTTTTTTTCAAATTGTCTTTCGTTTTCGACTTGACGGTTACCTCGACGATAGTAAAATGATTAAACTGCACTTCGAATAACATTTTGATCGATTAAAGCAGCCTCTTCAACAATACAACGCTGGAGTCCATCTAAAGGGTATCCCCCATTAAGATAGGTAAAATGCCCCCCATCACGGAATTCAAATTTCCGTCCAAAATTAGTTAGTGTTTGCTCAAAAATGAAATTTTGAACTGCGACCGGCTACCCCTCCCCGCTCCAGTACTCCTAACCTCAAAAAAACGTGTTTTTTTAAAAATAATTTTTTTCGGCACCTTATTGACAATTAAGAAATTTGAAAAAAATTGAGCATATTCTATATAAAAATGCGCATTTACTGTAATTTTTTCAGCTATTTTTGACGTCAAAAACTAACCTAAAAACAATAAAATATTCTTAAAATTGCTCTAAAAACTTTAAAAAAAGGGGTGCCGCCTCAAAAATTTGGGGAAAGTTGAGGATTTGCGTCCTTAATCTGCCCTATTTCGTCCAGATTTTTTGGAGTGGTGCGCCATATTTAAAAGTCGAAAAACCCTGTTTTTTAGCTATTTTTTATCAATTTTTTGCTTTTTTTGCTTTGTCAGTAATAGTTACAACAAAACTAATGGCACCATCGGATTCTACGCCAAAAAATACATAAAAAATATGTATAATACTCCGTTCTAATATTTTTGGAACACTAGCTATAAAACAAAAATGGAAAAGAGGCTGCTATGAGCATGTCGGGGCAACTCACTTTTTCCGTGGGATTTGTGAAAAGTTACTTTAAAGTATAAACAACAATGATTACGTGTATTTTTTCATATTTTTTGACGAAGAATACAGTGTTGTAGCTATATTTTCTATAACTAGGCTCAGGTCAAATATCAGAGCCAAGAAAACAACTTACAATAAGTCTTTTTTATTCAAATTAGTTTTAATATACATTATTGTAATTGTTTCATTTCTGGATCTACGATCCTAAAAAGATTGTGTCTTATAAATAATACATAATTTAATTAGTTTTTATGAAATCATTAAAATTATAATTTTAGTATCTTGTTATTACAAAAATTATTTACAATATATACGTATATAATTCCTAGTTACAAAAGTATTTATTTAATAAATATATCGTTTTATTAGAAAATCGTTAATCTTCATCATCACTATCTTCTTCAATTACTGGCACAACTTCTTCAAAATCAAAAAGTTTAGTCAATATTGCAGCTGGTTTGATGATTCGTGATAAATAGCGGACGTGACTTAAATAATAAATAACAGCAGCTACATGTGAGCAGCAACCAACAGTTCTATTTCCATTCGCACAGTTACAACAGTACCGTTTAATTTCATTGATACCACTAGTTTTTGAACAATAATCTATGTAACATTTGTACTTTTTACTGTTAATATGTCTGGACTGCACCTCAATATTTTGTTGTTCTTTTGCGTAACTTAAAGTTAATGAACCATTGTCTCCAATTATTTCTGCCAAATATGACACCGATTGAGATAATTGATACGAACCTGTAATAAATACTTTCAAATCTTCCAAAGTCATTTCAGGGAAATCTGATAGATCGTTCGATGACAAATGCTGAAACGGTACAACTTTTCTGTTCCAGTTTTTTTCTTCAACTTCAATTGCTAGGGTGTTTTCTACATTATTTGTGAGGTTAATCCTACTTATGATTTTTTCTAAATTTCCTGCATCAGAATTCAACCTCTTACCAAATAAATTATGTAAGAAGCAAGCGATTTTACAAAATAATCCAGCTTTTGTTAAATGACCATTATGAAGTTGGTGATGCAGAAGCTTATATTTTTGTCCTATAATTCCATGAATCGCTTCTACAACCCATCTAAGTTTCGTAACTCGTCGAGATGCGTTTGATTCTTTAGTAGTAAGTTGCGATCGTTTACCTTTCAAAGCAGGCATCAAAGTTGTGAACTCTCGCTAATTCAAGTAGTCTATCACATCTCTAAAGCCTCTATCGAGAATGAAAATATCGTGTTTTTCGAGAATTTTGTTAAATCCATTGGAACTTTTTAACAAATTCTCTAAAATCTTTGCATCGTTGCAATTAGCTGTAAAAGGTCCTGCACAATCGACGATAAAACCATTTGTTGTACATATTGTGAATGGTTTACAGAGTGAAGCTTTTTTTGACCCGAATATGATTTACGCTGATAAGCATTATTGCTGCTTTTTTGATGACGTAAATATGTTCCATCACATATTAATGCTAACTTGTTATCCATATTGTACAACATTTTTGCAATATCAGTTGTTTGTTCAAGTAAAAGTTCCCGAGAATAAGCATGAATCCCGAAATTTTTTGGCAATATTTCATTCTCAAAACATTTGAGCACTGAATTGATAGATTGTGCTACTTGCTTTTCTTCAAGACCAAAAATTGCAGAAATGCACTTGTTTGAATTCCCGGACTTCATTTTAAATAAAAAAAAGTACTAATGCTTGGATTATGTTTCTATTTTCAGAAGATCTCATTGATACCATCATGTTTTGTGGCTTAACCTTTTAAGGACGGGACTCGTCGATATATCGACCACCAATTTTATCAGGCACTCCACGTGATATATTTTTTCATTTTATGCACAAATATTGTTTAAAAAAAAGTCGAATTTCAACGTCAAAATCCCCGTCCTTAAAAGGTTAAGAATGTTGTGCCACGTATATCCAGTTAGAGCTTTTATGCGTTTTTCCGTAATTGTGAAACTTCCAATTTGGTCATGAAGTTGTAAATGTGCACCATCTGATAATGCATCCATGAATTTTGCAAGTTCTGAAAATTTTATGCTACATTTATCTGAATAAGTTTCTATTCTCAAAACTTCATCGTCATAAAACCTTTTATTTATCAAATAAATCTTGCAGCATCTATTTCTATGAGGAATAAAAATTTTCCTAGAAATAAAAACTTGTAAGCGAGCTTCGAAAGGCACATCTTGAATTTCATTTGTCGATTTACATATAAAACATAATCTATGACTTAGAATTACTCTAGGGAATGATATCGAAACGTATTCATCTGTTGGTTGAACTGTTGCAGCGTATATCGAAAAGTCATCAGATTCTTAACTATCTGGCGACTCGGTGAACGTTTGACTACTTGTTGGTGTTACATCACTGAAATAGTTGATATTTGATGAAGGATAAGATTGCTGGCTTGTAGGAGTTTCGTTAGAATCTGATACTTCTGTCTTTGATTGTGAAGCGCTACCGACTACATCGTCAATCACTTCTTCTAATAGTAGTGTAATAATTTCTTGAGATTCATAATTTGATGTCGATGCATTCTCTTTACTTTTAACTATTTTATTTCTTTTACTGGCTAGAAGACTTAATTGGTGACGACATTTATTACAAATCACGTCACCGCTTTGAACATAAAAATTGTATCTATTGTGAAATTCCATAGCATCTTCGCGTTCATCAAACTGTCGGAAAGGACCATTTAATTTACGGATAAAGATTTTGCATCGAACACACTTTCTATTGTCTGTTTTTTTAGTCGGTGTTTCATAATCTACAGCCTCCATTTTGTTTATTCTGTTGCATAGAAAATTAATAAAATTAATGAAACAGTTTTATGAAAATAGTTGATAAGAAATCTGCCGTCCAAAGCATAAACAGTCTTAATTACATTCAAACAAAATTCGAGAAAAACAAAAAAAAATTATTTATTCTAAAATCCATACAAAAAAATTTTATTTTTGGAAAAGGTTGAACTTTATAATTTTATTTCTGAAAATTCTCATGTTTTAGAGAGAAATTCATAGGAACACTTCTTCATGATTTTTTACAGACCTAATTTTTAAGTTTTTCGATTGGTTCTTATATGTAAAACATGGTAATTAAAATTATTCATTACTTCAGAAAATGCTTATTTTCTTTCATTTTACATAAACTTTAAAATAAATTTTGGATCATGTAAGTTAGAGCCATCAATAAGAAGTAATGACAGTTTAAAATAATTGTTATTATTGAAAATATCCTTTCGCAAACTAAACATAATTATCTGGTTTAAATAATCTAAAACTATTAAAATAAGTTTTAAAAACACATACTAGAATGTTATTTATCAATTAAAAGCTTAATTATTAATTAAACAACATTCGTTATTATTATAATTACAATTACTTTCGTAGGCAAATAAGACAGAGTCACCGCAAACTCAATTAATTATTAAATAATTCTTGTAACTACATATACAAACATCTTCTAAATACTTATATGAGTAGAATATAAATCAAAATTAATTTGACGTACAATCGCATCATTGACATGAATATCATTTGTAATCTTATATGTAAGATAATCTGATTTGCAATAAGTTGTTGGAACAAAGTTCTGATTAACTGTGATGACTTGTACCATCACGTTTTATAAAATCAGTTGATTAAAATACCAAATATTGTAACGACTCATATCGATTTTGGGTATAATTATTAAATTTGATATAAATATTTTATAAATAATTTGTCATTATTTATAACATAGAATGATTTTCTGTAATAATAAATTTAAATTACATTAAAAGTATAAGTAGGACTTCATAGTTACCTACTGAGGTCGATAAGATAACTCAAATGTATATATATAGATATAGTAAAATGATTATAGAAATAGAATGTTCTATTTCTTTTAATGAAGAAGTATTATCAATATTTAATAGTTAATAATAAAATGTAACTTTCTAAAATAATTGTGTATATATAAATAGAACATTCTATTTATATAATATGTATAAAAATGATTACTCTATTTAAAGTTTAAAGATATAAATTAAAAAATTAGTTTTTTTAATTAATAAATAATAAAATTAACTATAAAAAATAGTCTTTTGAAATGTAAAGGAAATAGAATGTTTCTTTTACAAATATATTTATTTTAATTAAATGTTTCTTTTGCAAATATATAGAATAAAGTTATGGAACATTCCATTTCCTAAATAGAACTTTATAGAAGGTTTATGAAACAGTATAAAAGAGCGTGAATCGAAGCAAGCTCTCTCATTATCTTTTAGATGTTCGACCATGTAACATCTAACATGGATACTATATTCATTAGATCTTATACTGTCAGAAGTATAAGATTTAAGCATTCTGTCTTAAAGTACTAAGTAACTTTTAAATCTTTGTAAAATATATATTTTCTTAATTTTTTAATAAAAAGATTAAGTATTTCAAATTTAAATGAGACTGTGTTTAAAAAGTTATTGATAAAAGTATAACTCATCTCACCTCATTTATCATTCTTCATAAAAATACTAAACAAATTAATTATCGCACATTGAAGAGTATTGCACTTGGATATGTCGTCGATAATAATTTGTTTATTCATCTTGCATTAAATAAAAGTGATATTTATCGCACATCTAAGAGTATTGCACTCAAAGATGTCGTCGATTTAAACACTTTTCTACATATTTCATACAATAAAAAAGTTTATTATCGCACTCTTTAGAGTATTGCACTCAATGGAGTCGTCGATAATCACTTTTATCACATTACCCTCTCCTCCACACGTAAAGAAAATTATAAACTATCGCATCTCCAAGAGTATTGCACTGGAGGAGATCGTCGATAAATGTAATTTTTTTTTATGATATTGCTGTATGCACCTTGTATATGCATGTATAGATTAAATTAATGAAGTAAATTTAAATTCGGTAATTAAAATATTACCTGGCGACCGTGAATAAAGTCAAGCCCGCTTCAATATATATTACACTATACTAATTTTCATTTCATAAAGAGAATTACCAGATGTAAATTATAAATAATTTTTAAAAATTTGGACAACAAGCAATACTGCGAACAAAGTTACCTTCATTAGGACTCACATAGTAAGTACTTTTATTGTTTCAAATAGAATAATTCATCCCATTCAAGTGAATAATTTTTCAATAAAAAATCTTATTTTAAAAAGTTGTTTTATTAATGAAAAAGAATAATTAAATATTTACTATTTCACTTGCATTAACTTTCTATGAAAATTACCTGTTCAATGAAAATGATGATTCAATTTAGGCACACACACTGTTAAAAGAAATGATAGTGACTTCCATTACATTTAATGGAAGCCATTATAAATTCATTTGCTGTGAAAACCTATCTCAGCGACAATTTCAACTAATGTTGGAATGTAGAGTTTTTTGATAAATAAATGTCAAAAATTGTTAAATTTACTCCAACTGTATTTTTCATATTATATTAAAGTATAAAAAACTTGTATGCAAAGTCTCAAATCACTATTTATCATAGAACTAGAGATATGAGCAAAAATGTAATGTTCAATAACAGCGCTACCCCAACTTTTTATCAAACTTCATGCTCTTGAAGCTCGTTGATATGTATTCAAAGACTTGCAGTATTATAACTTCTTATTTATTGTTAAGTTAAATTACATTCAGCTGTAAAGTTTTAAGTCTATATCTTTAATAGAATAAAATGACTTGAAATGTAATATTTTAGCAGTGTCATAATTACATGTAATGGAAGCCACTATCATTTCTTTTAACAGTGTGTGTTCCATAATTATATAATTATTTTCCATTCAACAAAAAGTGTTCCTATGAATTTATCTCTAAAACATCAGGATTTTCAGGAAAAAAATGAGAAAGTTGGAATTTTTCCAAAAATTTAAAAAACATGAGTTTTTTATTTTGGCTTTTTATAAATTCGTAATGTTTAAGAATTAAATGAATAAGTGAAAAGCTATACAAATGTATACCTAAATAGATGATTTAAAGGTCAAGCACTTCCATGAAACCACTACTTTTTCAATCCAAAAGGGTTTTTATGTCATATATGAGGATATCTCTACAATTTTTAATCTTTCCGTGATATGTCATTTTACAGCTATTACTGGGTTACCCAATGATGCACACTGTTTAAACTAGGTTCATACCTTTTGTACAATCCAGAAGCTCTATTTTTTATGTATTTAGTGAATGTGCCACGAATGGTATAGTAGATATTTCTATAAAACGTAAATTTTTACATGGATAAAATTTCCGAAATTTTATCCATATAAAAATTTACGTTTTGTAGAAATATTTACTGTACCATTGGTGGCACATTCACTGGATATAGAAAAAATAGAGTTTCCAGATTGTACAAAAGGTATGAACCTAGTTTAAATAGTGTGCATCATTGGGTAACCCAGTAACGGCTGTAAAATGAATTTTCGAAAACATCATAAAAAGATTAAAAATTGTAGAGATATCCTCATATAAAGTATAAATAAAATATCTAATTTCAATAATATTCATATACTGGTTGCAAGATATCTAGAACCTAATGACAGAAATAGAGTTGATTTTATTAAAAAATGTTTAATATTGTGAAAAGATATCAATTGTTTATAAACATTCAATTCTATTCTGTATCTACTAAAGTTCAATAATATTTACTTGATATGATAATTTAATGAATTCTAATTTCGGATAACCTAAAGAATGATTATAATATTCTTATACTCAAAATTAAAATTCAATTAAATCTACAAGGTTATTTTTATTCTTACTTATTTGTTACACACGTTGTTTTACTCTGAATTTCCGATAACATTTAATAAAAAGTAAGTTTTTGAAGCTATATTATCATTAAAACATTTCTTTTCAAATATAAAACATTGTAAGAATAAATTAAGTACAATAATTATAATATGAAACTTCTGTTGAATAGATTCTGTTGTATACATCTATTTGCAACAGTTTCTACTGCTGGGATTGATTTTCAGTGTATTCTGTTAGGCTCTATTCACATAAAAAACATAAGGCTGGACACTGTTACGGAAAACTTGGTTCACGAACTCGCTAAATAAATCGACAATAGAGAATAAAAAATAGCAATAGTGTTTAATTTAACGTTACTATATATATATATATATATATATATATATATATATATATATATATATATATATATATAGTAACGTTTTTGTTTCATTTAAATATCATGACTTAATTATTAAATAAGAAAAACGATTTATCCGTTTTTGCCGGACGCTTCAGGTGTTACCTATTAAAAAGGACCTATTGTAAGTTGTTTTCTTGGCTCTGATATTTGACCTGAGCCTAGTTATAGAAAATATAGCTACAACACTGTATTCTTCGTCAAAAAATATGAAAAAATACACGTAATCATTGTTGTTTATACTTTAAAGTAACTTTTCACAAATCCCACGGAAAAAGTGAGTTGCCCCGACATGCTCATAGCAGCCTCTTTTCCATTTTTGTTTTATAGCTAGTGTTCCAAAAATATTAGAACGGAGTATTATACATATTTTTTATGTATTTTTTGGCGTAGAATCCGATGGTGCCATTAGTTTTGTTGTAACTATTACTGACAAAGCAAAAAAAGCAAAAATTGATAAAAAATAGCTAAAAAACAGGGTTTTTCGACTTTTAAATATGGCGCACCACTCCAAAAAATCTGGACGAAATAGGGCAGATTAAGGACGCAAATCCTCAACTTTCCCCAAATTTTTGAGGCGGCACCCCTTTTTTTAAAGTTTTTAGAGCAATTTTAAGAATATTTTATTGTTTTTAGGTTAGTTTTTGACGTCAAAAATAGCTGAAAAAATTACAGTAAATGCGCATTTTTATATAGAATATGCTCAATTTTTTTCAAATTTCTTAATTGTCAATAAGGTGCCGAAAAAAATTATTTTTAAAAAAACACGTTTTTTTGAGGTTAGGAGTACTGGAGCGGGGAGGGGTAGCCGGTCGCAGTTCAAAATTTCATTTTTGAGCAAACACTAACTAATTTTGGACGGAAATTTGAATTCCGTGATGGGGGGCATTTTACCTATCTTAATGGGGATACCCTTTAGATGGACTCCAGCGTTGTATTGTTGAAGAGGCTGCTTTAATCGATCAAAATGTTATTCGAAGTGCAGTTTAATCATTTTACTATCGTCGAGGTAACCGTCAAGTCGAAAACGAAAGACAATTTGAAAAAAAAACTAAAAGGAAATAATAAATACATAAAAAAAACTGATAATCTATTTAAATCTATTACACTCTGCTTATCATCATTATAAAAATTAAATACAAAAGTTATAAATATAATAAAAATGATATACAGTATAAGCAAATCTTAGAAAATGAAATTACAGAAAATCACAGTAACATAAAAAAAAAAAAAATATTTAAACAAAATTGTTTAAAAATATAAAATAAAAAAAAATATTAAAAATAAAATTTAAAAAAATTCAAAATAAAAAAAAAAAAAAGAAAATAGAGTCAAAAGCTGACACGTCCTCGTCGTGACTCTGGTTCTACTGAGATCAGCTACATATACCATACTGAAGTTTGAATATACCTGCTAAATTTATAATATTTTATTTTCGAATACAAAAAAATAGAGCTTGAAATAACCTGAAGAAATAACTTTGGGGTCAAAGCCAAGGTCACCTGTTAATTTTTTGGACCATATCAAACCAAACTGTAAGATTACGTTCTGTCATCTGTTTTATAACACAATATGCTTTAATTTTTTCATCTAAACTTCAAATGACCTTCATGTGACCTCTAGGGGGTAATTTTGACCCACGGTCAAATACGTATCTGGACATAAAATTTTCCGATTTCTTCATTTCCGGGGTCAAAATCAGAGGTTTCCATTTGAAAAAAAAATTTGACTTTGAAATAACTTTGAAAAAACTTGGCTTAAAGCCAAGGTCACCTGCCAATTTCTTGGATTAAACCTAACAACTTTTGTCTAAAACATTTTCTGGGAAAATGCGATCCTAAAAAGTTATTCAGGGGAATTCATTCTTTTGGAACACACTGTATATACAGACAATTTTTAATGTTACCCGCGTTTTCGAAACATAAAGTTTAAATCAAGTATAATGCTATACTTTAATATTTTAGATTTTGATCATTTTAAAATCATAACTTTTTTATTATTTTTTTTCTTTTAATAGATATATGTTTTATTTATAGATTAAAAAACAATTTACAATTATGTATTTATAAAAGTACAATATAAAATAAAATTGTTTAAAGATCTACTAATTCTTATCAATAGCTTTTAGACTTACGCATATAAAATTACTAGTTTCTTACGGTAAAAATTTTTCAGAATAGTTTTTGATTAAATACACTTATTTTTAATATTCAACATAAAAAGCAAATATTAAATTGAATATTGTACGAATTATTAGAACTCTACCCAGTAATTTTTTAGAAAATAAAGATACTGATAATTTCAGATATAGACTTATAAGTGCTGTTGACAATTTTCATTGTACATTAAAACAATTTTTTTTAAATTTATATTTCACTAATACAAATTAATGGACATTAATTTTCTTATGAACTGTGACGTATTTGTCTCTCGGATGGAGAAAAGACGTTTAGCCTTCTGGTGCCAGACACTTCAGGAATAGCCAGAGTAAGATCGGCAGCAGGTGGAAGGGATGAACGGTGAAAAAATGAAGGAAAGTAAACGGGTTTAACACATTTTGTTTATGCTAGGGAGTACCTGGGCTTTATTGTACTTTTAAACTCATATTTACAATGACGTATATCAGTATAATAGTAGAAAGTGATAAGGTAATCTAAATTATATAAATCAAATAATTAACCTAAAATAAATGCGCGTAATACAATAAAATAGAAAGTGAGTTTATTATAAACCACTTGTCGACGAAAGTAAATCAGTAAGCAATTATTTAATTAGCGAAGAAAATAAATGAGACTTTAACTAATATCAAAACTTAAACTGAATAGCCTTTCAATAACCAGAAATGAAGTTAACTCAAATGACGTTAATTATTCTTAAATCAAATAAATAAATCTGGTACGGTGAACGGTCAGGTCAGACGTGCGGTGATAACGGAAAATGGCGGAAGGAGGATGACTCGCGGACGAGTTGTCTTCTTTAGTACCTCAGGTGACAGGTGATCGGTGGAAAGTGAATAACTCACGGACGAGTTGTCTCCTTTAGTGTCTTGGGTGACGAAATACGGCGGAAGGCTGGCGACCGTCTAAGGTGTTTTGAATGTACGGGGTTGGATAGGTCTTGTCTTGATGGTGTAGTGAAATATATCAAACGGTACGGCGTAATATGAAACTATAGGGGAAATGGGTAAATTGGACCCCTGGGACAAATCGGACTAGCACCACGGATATGAGTACAAGTAAATATTAGAAAATTAAAATAACTATAAATAAACTCTAACGAAGAAAGTAATTTCATGTAAAAATATTAAAATCTGAGTGATAAAATAAATATATATTTATATAAAGTGATGACGGTCCGCTTTTCACCGGGGGTCCGATTTACCCAGTTTCCCCTATCGAATGACGCGGCGGATATGGGTGAAAAACACCCTTAATCAAACTAATATTACGGCTGTAATGGATGGGAAGGGCCCTTAATATTAATATTTAATTAATCTACTTGTTGATATATACAGGTTGGTGCAGTCAGTACGACGGTTCAGTGATACATGCTACGATGGTATGGTGTGAAGCACTCTCAATATTAATATAAATTTACATTAGACTAATCTACGACGTAATAAATAGCCGGACGTCCAACTATTCCCGAAAACGTCGAATTTACTTATTTATTTTTTTTTTATCTTACTTTTTACGAAAGATCTACAGAGGAAATCCACTCAAAAATTGTAACCCTTTTTCGGGTTTCAAGGGCCCGAGATTCAGGGTCAATGATTAAGAAAATATATATTAAAATTTGCAATGAAATATTATTTAAGAGGGGTATTTAAAATAAACACTGTACACGATGTTTATACTTAAAATAATAAACCTCTTTAATTAAACCAACAAAAAAAAATATTAACTTGAAATTGAATAATTTTAAAATTGGCTTAAAATCCTCTATTTGAATTATCTCACACACACACATTCAAATATAAATAAATCCCTCGCTACTAATATAATACAAGAAATAGAATTAATGATTTTGATTGTTAATAACACTTGTGGCGCAACTAGAAAAAAAACAAATAATTATTTTCTCTCTGTCTCTTTCACTCACACACGTTCTCTCTCAGCGGCTCTACTATAATATAGAAGGACGCAGGGTTTCAACTTTTCTGCCGGTAAGCAAGCGCGTCAACTCTATACTCTTTCTTATGTTTGGCGCTTTACCTTTTCCCTTTTTTGCTGGCAACAGGGGCACTCTCTGTGGAACCCGGCAAACGCGAATTTTAATTAATAACACTTGCGGTGCAACTAGAAAAAAAAACAAATAATTATGTTCTCTCTGTCTCTTTCACTCACACACGTTCTCTCTCAGCAGCTCTACTATAATATAGAAGGACGCAGGGTTTCAACTTTTCTGCCAGTAAGCAAGCGCGTCAACTCTATACTCTTTCTTATGTTTGACGCTATACCTCTCCCCCTTTTTGCTGGCAACAGGGGCTCTCTTTGTGGAACCCGACAAACGTTAATTCTAATTAATAGGCTTTTACAAATTTTGAATTTTTAACTTTTCGCGCAATTGTATATATTAAATTCACACAAAATACGGAACACAAAAAAAACGATTAAATGGCACCACCAAAGAAAATAATTCACGCGTGATCACAAAAAAAAACGCAAAGAAATGCAAGCACATACGAATAACGCAATTAATACACTTTATACCCTTTTTATACCTTCTCTCTCTCTCCTTTTTTTTTCTATCTCCGCTTGCTCTTGGCTTGTCTTCGCTGGCTTCCTGGACACAGACTGGTTGGTGGATGTGGTTGAATTGAAAAACGTTTGGTTAACGTCTCATAACGGCACTACTGATTCTCACAGAATAAAAGGCACCACTATTTCTCTCACTGTTCAATAAAATTTTCTCTGTAAAATTTTCGTTTACGCTACGGCCCTACTACGTAATATTAACGTGAAAAAATTTTTTTAAATAAAGCAAAGAAATTCCACAATTACACAGAGATCAAAATTTCTCACACGATAATAGCGACAAAGGAAATTTTAATTCGTAGTA
Source organism: Anastatus disparis (assembly GCA_017163975.1). Taxonomy (NCBI): domain Eukaryota; kingdom Metazoa; phylum Arthropoda; class Insecta; order Hymenoptera; family Eupelmidae; genus Anastatus; species Anastatus disparis. The sequence continues at coordinate 3,805,885 of JAFFSR010000302.1, forward strand.
AATCACTTTATATAAAATAATAGAAAGCGAAAATAAAATTAAAAGTAAAATTTCTTTGCTGCGGCACCAAGATCAATTATATGAAACTAGAAATTCTTTCCTTTTAACGACACTCAAAATAAATTCTCTATTTGATTCTATTCGACTTTTCTTTTCACGCGCTTAATCTCTTACAAAGGGCTCTTTGTTTTATGCAACACTCGCGACACACGTCCGCTCTCACTCGATACTCTCTCCACACTGACGCCGGGTCTGCACTTTCTTGAACTTAACCATACATGAACATTTTGACAGGTCAATCACGGCGCTTGTTATTAACAATTTCCGGGCGCTAAATTTTATATCTTATAACTTATTCATTAATTTATTCGTAAAACACTTTAGAAAAATAAAGAAAATTATGACAGAATTATTTCTGAAACTTAAGTCTCTAAGTGTAGTTGAAAACCTCTGTTTTTGAATATATATACGGCACGCGTTTACTTACTACCGGCTTGCTTGCGTCTAATCGTTTTACCTCTTTCTTACTCATTTATACAACGCGTTAACAATCTTTCTCTTCGTGGTGCACATGAACTTACAATACACATAGAAATATAAATCATTTCAAACGCTATATAATTATAACTATTTTATCATAAATAAAGTCTTTTCTATTTTAACTATAATTTTTAAAACGCATTTCTTTTCTTCCTTTTCACAACCAGCGTCACTGACGTTCTCTTTTCTTCAACTTCGTTGTCACTAGGCGGGAAAATTTGAGTTACATTTTGAATTCCTCTCTATTACAGTTTACATGAAAATAGATTGTAAAGTACTGGCGAGTCCATAGCACATATAATTGCCACCTCGAGCCGAAGGCGAGGGTGGCAAATATGTGCTATGGGCTCGCCATTTTACCTCCCGTGGTGTGTATGCTATTTTTCGCCATACCCGGGCCGAAAATACTACTTTTGTTTTTCGGTGCCGGGACGAAAGTTGTGCTTTCGGGCAGGGTATGGCGAAAAAAAAATTAATTTCAAAAAAATAATTGAAAATTTTTTGGGACGTAAAACTACGTCACAAATCTAATTATTGTTTACAACTCGGTGGGTACGGCAGGATGAAGTGCAATTGCAGTTTAACTTGGTCGCATTTGATTTAAGCGAGTGTGGTCACTACGCTAAAATCAGCTGCATTTTAATTCGCATTAAAGTCTATATGATTGTGCACACTACATATAGTCTTTAGAGCGAACGAGAGAGAACGAGCATTCTTAGCCACTGTAAAAACTCTGGGTAAGATAGCTAGTACCATTGCTTCATCTCTCTCTAGCCCAGTGTGCTCACTAGGCAAAGAGTGAGAGAGAGCTTAGTCTGCAATGCCTGCTTTTTGTTGAGCTTTAGCTCTTTATATGCTCTGGAGCTCACGGTTCCTTTTACAGCAGTAGCACACGTAGCAGCTGAGATCGGACCTATGGCTTGGCTGTTATTTGAATTATGCGAGGATATATATACTTGTCGCAAACCATTAAATATTATTTGTTATAGTAATGAAATAATGAATTCTAAGTGATGACTTTGAAATAGTTAATACCGAATTAATCTTATAGAACTGTCAAAGTAAATGAAAAAGTTATTGTTGTAACTACTAAATTAAAGTTTAGTAAATAGTTCAGTTTGAAATTAATTAGTATTTAACTTTAAAATGTGTCTATATACTACAACAATAACTTAACATTAACCAACTTGGTTGCAGCAATCGGAAATATGAAAGTATAAAAATCACCAGGCTATTTTATTAAAAAATGGTAAATTATACTAACTTTTATTTACTAAACTCAGCATAATGAATTTTGGTACAGTCCTCCACTCTCATTGAAAATTTATTTTAAAATTTAAAAAAAATGGAAGAAAATAAGCTTTTAAAAAGTAAAATTACTGGGGGCGAACATTGAGTAATTTTAATTTAAATGTTACTAATAAATGAACCAATTAAAAAATAATTGATTTAAGGTCTACACAAATTTTTTTATAATCTTTACCCTTTAGTTTTATTTTTTATTTTTTATTTATATGTTAATTTATTATAATGTGACGTCCCTTATATAGGCTTAAGGTGTGATTGTATTTATTGGCTGAATGGTTAGTGAGTGAATGCTCTACTTGTTTTTATTATTTTGACTGCGTTTTTGTGCTACTGCATACGCTTTATTATTTTATTGCATTATTTATCATTTTTCATTTTGTATTTTAAATTAAAAATTTTATATACTATGACTGATAGATATTGTATGACTGACTTTTAATTTATAGGATTGCGTGTATTTTACTATATTTTTTTTTTTTTTTTTTTTGATATCTGTGATATCACTTCTTTTGTTGTGACTTACTTATTCAGTATTATTAGGTTTAGTAACTGACTGTGATATCAATTGCAATATATTGTATTTATACATTGTTTTATGTGCAATATTTTATATTTATACATTGTTTTATGTGCAATATTTTTACATTTATTCATTGTTTATGTGCAATACTTAATATTATATTTATGAATTGTATTACACGCCCTTTGTATAATAATATGATATACAATAAATAGTATCTATCTATCTATCTACCCAATTTCTAAACTAAAATATTTGATGATATTTTTCTCTTAAACTTTTAATTTTTGAGCGAATAAATCATAAAACTATTAATTTATTTAAAAAATTTAAAAAATCAAGAAATTTTATGGTTCATATCGTTGGTCCTCTTTGACCTTGATACTTGAAAATTTTTTTGGGTGTTTTGGATGACAAATAGAATATATTCCCAGAGTTTTAGCAATTTCAATTTTTTTGCTCTGCGAGTTGACGTTGAACACTCTATATATATATGAGTAATATTTTTACTTTTCGAAAAGTTTTGTGGGGGGAGTTCTGGCATTTCCACCAAATTTTAGTATGTTCTTATACCTTATGAAAAATCGTTACAGTTAAAATTTCAGCCCTCTAGTGGCCCTAGGACCAAAGATATAGGCCTTTAAAGTGCTAAAAATAGCCTTTTTTAGGCCTATTTTCAAACTGCCGTAAATAGTCATCCTATTAACTTATTTTAATCCAATACCTCTCATTTTTTTCGTTATTCCTTCTACTATTTACAAGAATTTTTCTATATTTTTTCATTGGTGTCTTTTTTTTTGCAAAGGTATTAAGTGAACAAAAAAAAATTAAAAAATCAACAATATTCAAACTGCCACCAAAGGCGGTGTATTTGATCAAAATGGTCCTAACTAGTGTTATTTAAAGCGTTATTTCATAATCTTTAGAATGAAGATTTTCATAAAATTCGCGTTTTTTTGCATTTTTAGACCACTTATACTCCTTTCTGTCATTCTAAAAATTTACTAGAATCTAACTGAAAGTAGTTCTTGACATGTGTAACAAACTCGCGTTGAAAATTTTTTTAGCCCGAGCTCTGAGCACCTCATTCGAACCTCTGAAAATCGAGAATTTTGCTTCACAAGTGAGCCAGTTATCTTGATCGTTTTTTCTCCTTCTCATTTTGGGAGTATCTAAATACTTAGCACGACATATCATATAACACTAAATTTTAAGGTGTTTAATTTAAGCACTAATTAAAGTTCTCGAAAAGTCTAGAACCATAATTATGACAGTTTTAAGATCTTTTAAAATTTGATGTATCAAATCCGTAAATGCTTATTTCATTTAACTATGAGAAGCGACCATGTATCTCTCATAACTTTGGTTCTAGGCCACTCAAATGCCTCTATCACCGCGCAAATGTGAGAGCTTTAACTTTGTCCCTGATAAAATATTCCTAGTAGTTCAGTATAATTTGGCAAACGCAATTATTATTCATAAATATTAAAATTTTTTCACGGAATCATTAAAACTGCTCTGTTCTAAAATATTATGATATAACCTTAATCGTTTATTTATACATCATCGAGAACTATTGAGTATTATAAGGTTAGTATTATTATTAATTATATTGTTATTAATTGGATGTAAAGGGTACCCCCCATTAAGATAGGTAAAATGCCCCCCATCACGGAATTCAAATTTTCGTCCAAAATTAGTTAGTGTTTGCTCAAAAATGAAATTTCAAACTGCGACCTGCTACCCCTCCCCCCTCCAGTACTCCTAACCTCAAAAAAACGTGTTTTTTTTAAAATAATTTTTTTCGGCACTTTATTGACGGTTAAGAAATTTGAAAAAAATTGAGCATATTCTATATAAAAATGCGCATGTACTGTAATATTTTCAGCTATTTTGGACGTCAAAAACTAACCTAAAAACCATAAAATATTCTTAAAATTGCTCTAAAAACTTTAAAAAAAGGGGTGCCGCCTCAAAAATTTGTTAAAAGTTGAGGATTTGCGTCCTCAATCTACCCTATTTTACCCAGATTTTTTGGAGTGGTGCGCCATATTTAAAAGTCGAAAAACCCTGTTTTTTAGCTATTTTTTATCAATTTTTTGCTTTTTTTGCTTTGTCAGTAATAGTTACAACAAAACTAATGGCAATATCGGATTCTACGCCAAAAAATACATAAAAAATATGTATAATACTCCGTTCTAATATTTTTGGATCACTAGCTATAAAACAAAAATGGAATAGAGGCTGCTATGAGCATGTCGGGGCAACTCACTTTTTCCGTGGGATTTGTGAAAAGTTACTTAAAAGTATAAACAACAATAATTACATGTATTTTTTCATATTTTTTGACGAAGAATACAGTGTTGTAGCTATATTTTCTATAACTTGGCTCTGGTCAAATATCATAGCCAAGAAAATAACTTACAATAGGTCCTTTTTAATAGGTAACACCTGAAGCGTCCGGCAAAGAAGGATAAATCGTTTTTCTTATTTAATAATTAAGAGGCGGTCGGAACCAAATTGGTGACTTGCGGTATATGTCAAGTCAGCATTTTTCGCTTTACGATAGTATTTTGTATATTTTTATGGCTTCAACTATTTCAAATTATTCTTTATATACATGACTAGAGGAAATGATTATATTTTTACTATATGAATAAGTAAATAAATTATTATAAGCATTTATTACAAATATCAAACTGACTTGACATATACCGCATGCAAAAAACTGTCGTTTTGATTGTTAGGTGGGATTTTTCGCTTTATAACAATATTTTGTATACTTTTGTGGCTTTCACTATTTTAAATTATTCTTTACATACATGACTAGAGGAAATGACTATATTTTTACCATATTAATAAATGAATAAATTATTATAAGCATTTATTACAAGCACCGAACTAAGTCACCGATTTGGTTCCGACTGCCTCTTAATTATTAAATAAGAAAAACGATTTATCCTTCTTTGCCGGATGCTTCAGGTGTTACCTATTAAAAAGGACCTATTGTAAGTTGTTTTCTTGGCTCTGATATTTGACCAGAGCCAAGTTATAGAAAATATAGCTACAACACTGTATTCTTCGTCAAAAAATATGAAAAAATACATGTAATTATTGTTGTTTATACTTTTAAGTAACTTTTCACAAATCCCACGGAAAAAGTGAGTTGCCCCGACATGCTCATAGCAGCCTCTTTTCCATTTTTGTTTTATAGCTAGTGATCCAAAAATATTAGAACGGAGTATTATACATATTTTTTATGTATTTTTTGGCGTAGAATCCGATATTGCCATTAGTTTTGTTGTAACTATTACTGACAAAGCAAAAAAAGCAAAAAATTGATAAAAAATAGCTAAAAAACAGGGTTTTTCGACTTTTAAATATGGCGCACCACTCCAAAAAATCTGGGCAAAATAGGGCAGATTGAGGACGCAAATCCTCAACTTTTCACAAATTTTTGAGGCGGCACCCCTTTTTTTAAAGTTTTTAGAGCAATTTTAAGAATATTTTATGGTTTTTAGGTTAGTTTTTGGCGTCAAAAATAGCTGAAAATATTACAGTACATGCGCATTTTTATATAGAATATGCTCAATTTTTTTCAAATTTCTTAACCGTCAATAAAGTGCCGAAAAAAATTATTTTAAAAAAAACACGTTTTTTTGAGGTTAGGAGTACTGGAGGGGGGAGGGGTAGCAGGTCGCAGTTTAAAATTTCATTTTTGAGCAAATACTAACTAATTTTGGACGAAAATTTGAATTCCGTGATGGGGGGCATTTTACCTATCTTAATGGGGGGTACCCTTTACTGTCAAGTCTATAATAATGAGGTTTCTTTCTATTTTATGAGTTTAAAAATTCAGTATGTTTTAAATAATTTATTAAAAATTTTAAAACATTAATCCAAATTCATATTTACAATTTTTCGATGTGTGGAAAAGGATGTCGCTTGCATAATCATTGATTTTCCATTGACTGGAATATAACAGTGATGTCTTGTATTTAGAATTGTTCGCTCCCGTAGATTTTTTTGATATTTTTGGACTTTTATATCTGACACCCACAATTCTCTGCAATAGTTAAGAATTCGTCATACAAATTAAGAGATATTCAAACTACTCACGCATTACCTTATAATTTTTAATTTTTTGGTTGCGAACTCGTACATATCACGAGCGTTAGTAATTTGTTTCTCCGGGGGAGATCTTATGCAGTGGCGCATAACTTCTCGTATAAAACAACCTCCAGTACTATCACAAGGTAATTTGCCATGACTTGTCGCGAAAAAATTATAGGATTCAACTTTCATATCAAAGTCTTTTTCATGAGACAATATATTACCTAAATGGTTTCTATATTAAGCAAAAGTTTTAGTTTAGATATTTAATTTAAAAATGTTATTAAACTTTTTTTGTAAATGTAATGTAAAATTCTCTCACTTGTTTTTATATTGTAAAGGTGCTCCATCCGAAAAATATATGACCCTATAGTCATAAGTTTAGCAGTAAAAGCATTTATTGTATACGCAAAATGTTCTATAGAATTACTAATAACACAGTAATTAACATTGAGTAGTTTATCATTTTCTTCTGTTTTATAGTATATGCAAAAAGAATACACAGTTGCTTGAGAATTATTATAATAAAAAGTCTGAACTGACTGTTGAATAATAAATGAGTAATTTTCGGAAAAATCCATCAGAATTATACAAGTATTAGATACTAAATTGCTTTTACAATGATCTATATAACTTTTTTGACTTTCAGCTATCTAATGGTATGTAGTTAGAAAATTGATGTCTGTATGCAACTAATTTTTGAAATTATCAATAGTATTTACAAAGTTTTTAAGTGAAGCTGCAGATCCTGAGTGTAAACAAAGACAAACATTCATAACACATTTATACTTATATTCATCTTGCACATTTCACTCAAGGGTGATTGAACTCCGTACGCATCATATGTCAAGACTTCTACCTTGAGACTGCGATAGCAAACAATAACGTTATACATTCGCGAGAATGCGACACACAAGAATGCGACGCACAAGAGGCGATCGAACTCTAAACTGCATCACATGCAAAATTCAATCAATCTTTTCCCCGAAATTATAAAAGTATCAATAATATCATACATATGAAAGAATGCAACTGTCTTTTACTCATAGTATAAAAACCCAAGAGTCTTTAGCTCGCAAGCTTAATTTCATACTTACCGTCTGAGGCTACGCTTCGCCTAAAATTATTGTACTAAAGGTTAAGAAGGAGAAATAAAGATAAGTTCAATTCAACATATATATATATATATATATATATATATATATATATATATAAATAAATATTCTTTTATTCTTGGATACCTATCCTAAAGAACCAACGTCCTAAATTACGAAAATAAGTTATAATAATTTATAAAATTAATAAATCAAGTTTATTAAATAAAGTTTAATAAATTAAACTTTACAAATTAATGAATACAGTTCTAACGGTTAACATAAATTGGTGGCAGCGGTGGGATAGTGTAGCCAAGTGGTAAGTGATTAAATAAAACTCCGATTTTTTAAAATATTTTCTCTCAGGAAAAAACGGAGGAGTTTCAAAATTAAAAGAAGCCAAGTGATAAAGAGCGTCTGTGGCGTAATCGGCTAAGGCATACGCCTTATACGGTCTCTACACATTCGCTCCGAGTGGACGGGGGTTCAATTCCCGGTGAAAACACCTGAAATTTTTTTCAGACGTTTTTTCATCGAAAAAAGAACCTCTGAGCGCGATGGGTATATATTCCTGGCGTAGGTTTTCTCCTGGGGGAGTTTTCCCTACGTCACAGGCTTAGGCCTGGGCAAATGCAGGAATCTACCGTAGAAATCTACTTACCGACTGTTCTAGAAACGCGGCAGTCTGTGATTTCTCGGGGATGAGTAGACTAGATAGGTAGAGAAAAATAGGTAGGAAAAATAAAGGTACAGGAAAAACCATTAGATAAAGGTAAAAAGGGTAGGCAAAAACATCCCGATACAAAGGTGGTCAAGGTTGTCAGTAGCTTGGCCAAGAGGCTGCACCGAGCCAATAGGGCAAACCAGAAAAAAAAAAGAAGCTAAGTGATAAAAGACAAGTAAACAAAACTCCGGTATCTCAGGATATCTTCTCTCAGGAGGAAACAGAGAGTTTTAAAAATCAAGAAAACTTATCTTTAATCTGGTGACAATAGCCCACACTCTCAGGAGTTAACTACCAGTAGTTGAAGGGTTCATCAAGCTACGTCTGCATCCCCAGGAATAAAGAGAGGATCATCTCTACAATAAAAGAGGACTTCTGCACCGCCAGCGGTTAAAGAGACGCAGCCAACCAGATCTTCAAAAACATCATCTCTTAAAAACCTTCAAGTAAGTCGTACAATAATTTTAAGCACACAGCGGGATAAGCCGAAAAATAAAGGCGTGTCTAACTTTCTGTAACATTCATTTTATTTATAAGTTATTTATAAGACCTACGACGTCTCAAGCCAGAGCACACACGCTTGAGAGGTTGACACATAGAAACATCACCCGCGTATGTATTGTGATTATCGTGAAGACGATAACGATAGTGTAAGATCGGAAAATACCCCACGATCACCTACTTCCCTTTCTGACGTTTCTAACAATTTCTACGACACTACAGACGGTCTTTATAAATTAAAAATAAATTAAAAACCCAGTCAGATGGACAGTTTACTAAAGAAATTTAATGAAGACATAACGCAATGCGATCAAGACGAACAAAATGTAGTGCAAAAATTGCAACGTCAAAAGGAAAAGGCCGACGCATTAGAAAAGCAATTAATATTATTGACAGAACAATTACAAATTTTAAATACTCAGATGACAGAAAATAATAATCTACCACCAATCCCAAGTATACCACCTGCAGTTAGAGACAACAACCCTAGATTAAATGTTCTCCCGAGATTAACGAGGGAACATCATTTATTAATACGTGAACTTTTAACAGAGATAAGGGAATATGATGGATCAACAGATGTTAGCGCATTTATTGATCAAATCATTTGCGCCTCCCGACAACTTAGCTCTGAGCAGGAAATATCAGCGCTTATACGGAAGGTAATAGCAGTTAAGCTAAAGGAAAAGGCACAAGAAGTAGTTGAAAGAAATCAAGTGACTACGGCAGTGCAACTCAAAGAATGCTTAAACACACACTTTGGAAAACTAGAACTTGAATACGATCAATTAGCTGAAATGCGTAACTCTATGAGACAGAGAACAAATGAAAAGGTGGCGGAATATATACAAAGATATAATAACATAAATCGTCGAATACAGATTTTAAAAGATGGTTTAAACGACGATTTTAGAGATATGCACCGAAATTATGAAAATAAAAACGCGATTTCGAAATTTATAAGAGGATTGTATCCAGAAGGCTTAAGTTTAGCTATACAACAAAATCGACCACACACTTTACCGATAGCATATCAACAAGCTTTATACGAAGAAAAACTCCGAAAAGAAGATGAAGAACTTCGAAATAGAAATTATAATAAACATGAGGAGAGATCCAGAAGAGATAGATATAAAAAACATCCAAGAGATAGGAGTCATTCTAGATATGATTTAAGAAATCGTGAGAAACATTCAACACCGGATAAAAATTACACACGTGATAGAAGCTTTTCACGAGATCGACAAGAAAATTATCGATCGGATAAAAAAGAGGATAAACCTACATGCTCCCACTGTAATAAATATGGTCATGACAAAGAGCATTGTTTTAAACATCAAAATGCACAAAGAGTAAATTTTCGCCTTAATGCCTCAAAAAGCAAAACTTATTTAGAGGATCTGGCACCATGGTCGAAAACGCCACCCGATCGTCAGAATTATTGGGAAGACCAGGATTACCAGACGCAATCTTTCCAACAGATGGAAAGCGACCAGGATTACCAGACGCAATCTTTCCAACAGATCTCTGGATGCAACCCTCAGGAACAGGAGGAAAATTATTAAAATTCTTAGTGGACACAGGAGCAGGCATAACATTCATTAAAGACAAAGTGTTGGATCTTAATACCTGCAATCCTATAAGACAAAAACCAGAAGAGAGACAAATAATACAGATAGTTAACGGAAATCATACAATGCTTGGCAAATGTAAATTGAATGTTTTTAGAAAGGACTTTATACATCATGTCGCAAGCAATAAAATACCTCTCGATGCCGATGGGTTATTGAGTCGAGGATGGCTACAACATTATAAAGCATTAATTGATACAGAAAAACAAAATATAAAAATTTTCAATGCACAAGACAACCCTTTACAATTCACATTCAATGAAAAACCTGTTTATGTAAATCAAGGAATCAATCTTATAAAAATAGATATAGATATACCAGATGGAGAGTACATAATAACCGATCCGAAAAATATAATAACACCAGCAATATATACAGTACAAAATAAAAGTACAACACTCAACATCGTTAATGAGTCAGTAAAGGAAATAAAAAAAGATACTGAAATAGAGATAGAAGAATTTCAAGAACAAAAACAAAATGTTTATGAAACAACTTTCCTACAGAAACAAGTATATAATAAACAAACATTCATGACAAAAGAATATCATCGTGATAAACTTATTATAGATAATAAACGCACATCGCATTTGCCGAGAGAACAGGCATTACAATACAAACATTAGTCAAAGAATACAATGATATTTTTCAGTTAGAAGGAGATAATGCACCATCGCTCAAGAACAGGGTTGTAAATTTTTCCATTTACCGAGTAAGCAACTGGTAAATGGTCGGACTATTTACCAGTTACTGGTTGAGTAAATGGTAAATGGTCAGACTATTTACCATTTACAGAGCAAGTAAATAGTAAATGGTCTAACCAGTTTCCGGTTACAGAGCAAGTAACTGGAAATGATCGTACCATTTACCAGTTACTGGGTGAGTAAATGGTAAATGGTCGGACTGTTTATCATTTACAGAGCAAGTAAATGGTAAATAGTCTAACCAGTTCCCAGTTACTGAGCAAGTAACTAGAAATGGTCGAACCATTTAACAGTTACTGGGTGAGTAAATGGTAAATAGTCTCACCAGTTTCCGGTTGCAGAGCAAGGAACTGGAAATGGTCGATCCATTTACCAGTTACTAGGTGAGTAAATGGTAAATGGTCGGACCATTTACCAGTTGCTGAGTGAGTAAATGATAAATGGTCAAACCATTTACCAGTTACTAGGTGAGTAAGTGGTAAATGGTCCGACTATTTACCATTTCCTCACTCAGTAACTGGTAAATGGTTTGACCTTTTCCAGTAACTCACCGAGTAACTATCAACTGATCCGACCATTTACCATTTACTCACTCAGTAACTGGTAAATTGTTCGACCATTTACCATTTACTTACTCAGTAACTGGTAAATGGTCCGACCATTCAACATTTACTCACCCAGTAACTGGTAAATGGTCCAAGCATTTACCAGTCGCTCTGTAACTGTTCCGATAATTTACCATTTACCCAGGTCGTAACTGCAAACTGGTTGAATCATTTATCATTTACCCACCCGCTTACTGCGAACTGATTCGACCATTTACCAGTTACCAGAGTTGTAAATAAGGAAATAGTTTTTTCATTTGAAATGGTAAAGTAATTGAAAATGTTCGCACCATTTACCATTTACAGATCAAGTAAATGGTAAATGATCTGACCATTTACCATTTACAGTGCAAATAAATGGTCAATGATCTGACCAGTTCCCAGTTACAGAGCAGGTAACTAGGAATCATCAAATCTGAAATTTGGTCTATAATTCAAATAATTTTTAAATATTTTAACATTACGATTAAATGATTCTACTTTACATCTACAAAACAATCGTTATCTAATGCATGCTATTATGAATAATGGTTTCAAACTATATTCGAGCATGATTATACTTGGCGATGAAATAATAATAAAACAATCTAATTTTTTACAAAGATTTAGACGATGTTCACAAGTAATAGTTGACAAACTAGTCACTACGATTATATATATCGCCTTTTACACTCCAGAAGGCCATCACTTTTCAGTGAGGTCTGGAGCGATGCCGTTCGTATACAAAGCTTTATACAAAATATGCGTATTCACAAATCGAGTTACTCATTTCATATCACAGACGAACTCATGTATACGAGGCTTGGGGTCAGTTCAATGATTAATGACAGTTTTTCTAATCAATAGGTAGCGTTGTTCTATGACGCTAGCTGAATCTGGTTTAGATTTACGGCATAACACGTCTTACCAATTGTTATACAATTTGCATGTCACCGCAAAAACAGTTGCAGCTTTATTTATGTTTTAGAACATTATGACAAACTACCTCCAATGAACCGACAGTGACTTAGTACTTAATATCTTTTTTTATCATACTAATAAATTATTTTTACATATCGTTTACAATTGCATCATACAGATTTAAATAATATAGGTTTTTATAACTCAAGAATTATTGATTTTACTTTTATTTTAGAGTATTATCGCAATCTTATTGCTTGCTCTACTAATTCTGTTGTGAATCTAACGTAATCAGAAAAATTGTTAAATCGTGTTCGAATATAATTTCAAACCATGATATGTAATCATATCCATACAGACATTTCACATAGTTTTTATAATAAGAATTATATTTGTATGCAATGTAAGTCTAAACGTTAAAAGTAAGGTAATACACATATTTTATTATTATACTATTCGTTATGTTAAAGGTCAGTTTTAGACGAGGTTTTAGACATTTTTTACTGATCGAAAGTAGCGAAAGAAGTAATTTCGTTTATTTTCAATAAAAATGTATATCGAAATTGCTTTTACTTGTAAATATCTATTCATTTTAACAAATTAGAAATAGAAGCATATAAATTTGTTAATATTCAAAGAACGAGCCAAAAAAAATAAATAAAAACTAAATATCTTTTTTCGCTATTTTCGATCGGTAAAGTTGGTCAAAAGCTGATCTTTAATTGGAAAGTGTCACCATAAAATACAATACAAACTAAATGAAGTGGCCAAAATAAGAACTTCTGACCCCGGACAAGATGTTTGGGGTCTAATGGCTCCACTAAATTTATCGAGTATGATAATATTATAATGTTCAAAGACGTATTTACAATATTAGTGTAATAATAAGGGCACAATGAAGCTTCTCCTTCTGATAATATTTCTAATCCAAGTTTATGAGTAAATAGTGAATTTAAGAGGAGGCCGTATAGCTCCATCCTTGTCTAATTAAATTTTTCGTTATTATTAATAAATTAAATATTGTTATACAAAAGTGAGGGTATAGCCCAATAGATTCCAGGACGAGCAAACGATCCTATTCTATGAAAAAATATGAAATTTTCATTATTTTCTGAGTGAGGTCTGAAACGGAATAACAGCTATCAAATTCAATTGTTTTTCCGTTTCAGACCTCACTCGGAAACTAATGAAAATTTCATATTTTTTCATAGAATAGGATCGTTTGCTCGTCCTGAAATCTATTGGGCTATACCCTTACTTTTGCATAACAATATTTAATTTATTAATAATAACAAAAATTTAGATTAGACAAGGACAGAGCTATACGGCCTCCTCTTAATCGGGTTTTTTTCACTTCAAAAAAAAAAATCGGTAGGATTCAACTTGAGTGCGGACAACTAAAGAAATCCAACAAAATCTTATACTGAAAAAGTTATATAAAAGTTTTCAATTTATAGTATTTTAAGGTTGGGATTATCAACTTTGATATCTAAATTGCGATCTAAGTTCATAAAAAAATAACAGCTCCAAAGGATTTTTTATTTTAACTAAAGTGATTGTACTAATATAGCTAATGTCAAAATTTGTCAAAATTTAAAGAACAATACAAAAAAATTAAAAAAGTTATAAATATATTTTTAAAATTTTTTAAATTGAATAAAATATGTAAGAGCTCCCATGTGAGATCACATATGAGATCGCACACGAGATTGCATATGAGATGTCACATGAAATCGCCTATGAGATCGCATATGAAATCGAATGTATATTCGTTAAATTATTAAAAATAAAATAAATATATGTGCGATCTGACATGAGATCTCACATATATTTATTTTATTTTCAAATTTCAACGAATATGTATGAGATTTCATAGGCGATTTCATATGAGATCCCACATGAGAGCTCATACAAAATTTTCAGTAGGGTTGATTTTTCTTGGCTTGTTCTTGAAATTTATTCATATTTACACTCTTCCGATTCTCATTTATTTAAAATAAGTTCATACCTATAAGTACAATCGGTGGTAGTGCAGGGGCTAAGGCTCTTGGCTCATGCTGCAGTAGACCGGAGTTTAGTCTCTGGGAAAATTTTGGAAAAATCTTTCTGAATTTTTTTTTGTGAAATAGAATTAGGAGACCAGGAAAAACCAATTAAAAATTGTCCCTAGCTAATAAAAATTACGGGTCTCAGTCCACAGCAATCAAGAGACCCACTGTCAATAAAATAGAGGAGAAGATGATATCTCCAATCCCTAGTGGAAATATAAAATATGCATTACTGTTTGAAATAGTTTTGAATTATTAAAAACTGTTTAAAACTGTTCAAAATAGTTTATAAGTGTGAAATTTTTGACATTTAAAACAGTTATAAAAAGTTTTCAACATTTTTGAACAGTTTTAAGCAGTACAGAATAATTTTAAACTAAAGTGAACATTTTCTCGTATATATTATAAAAATTTTAATATATATAATAAAATTTTTACAAAGACAAAATTATGAAACACTGTTTGAAATCATTTCAAAATTTTTGAAACTTTTTGAAACTGTTTAAAAATGTAAGTGTTCAAAACTTTTTAAAACCATTCAGAACTGTTCAAGTTAATAAAAAATAGTTTATATAGATTTAAAATTGTTTTGAAACATTTTTAATATTTAAAATAATCTATTACTTTTAAACATAAGAAATTAAAAACTATTCAACACTGTTTAAAATCATTTCGAAATTTTCAAAACTTTTTGAAAGTCTTTGAAAATGTTTAAAACTGTTCATAACTATTTTAAATATCCTAAATTTCGCACTTATAAACAGTTTTAAACAGTTTTCAACAGTTTTAAATATTTTTAAACATTTTATATTTCTGCTAGGGATTACAAACAATTCTGATATTTATTCATATGAAAAAAAAAGAAATTTATTTTCAAACTATATTTGATCGATAAAGTATAGGTCTAAAGCAAACCCTTAAACATTTTGTTTTGTAATAGGTCATTTATTTTTGTCCTTTTCGAATCAAAATCTCAACTTCATTATATATTGTGTCATGAAACGAATTTTCAAATTAGTGTTATTCAAAAACTATATAGTAATAAAAAGACATAATTTTTTTTATAAATTATTGATTTTTTCAATAATATAGCATAAGAGAAAAAAATAATTTGACATTAGTGAGTAATAAAATAATCAATGATTGTTAATCAATAACAGGTATTATTTGTGAGATATTAAAAAAAAAACAGGCTCATTTGTTCTAAATTTATCCTAGAGCAGGTCGCTCATCTTTGTCCTTTCATATTAAAGAAATGAAATTTCATTTCCAACTGCAGAATGATTAAAAAAAAGGAAACCCTATTTTTCACCATAAAAATAGTTATTATACATTGTTTTGAAATGATAATAAATTAGTATGTAAAAACTTCCTTTTATCACGGAATTTCACGCAAACTTTGTGACTACAAAGCGTAAAAAGTTTTTTCAACTTTAAAGAAGCTGCTTTTAAATTGAATAAATGCGGTGCAAAGAAATTAATTCATTTGAGTCAAAGAAAAATCATTTTTAAACTAATGAAATAATTTTTAAAATAAAAAAACTTGAAATATTCTTCAATACAATATTATATTTGAAAAAAAAAATTTTCGAATTTAGAAAAATATCTTTTTAACTTTGAGAAATTAGTTACTTCCAAAATAGTGTTGAAAGTCAGTAAAACTTTCTTAAAAACAATGCTAAATTTTTTTATTAAAAAAATGTAATATTTATTCGAAATAATTTTTATATAAGAATGAAAAAAATATCTTACGTCAAATAATTTTTTAATCCAAGTACATAATTTTTAAATTAAACAAATTAGTTCATGACTTCTATAAAGCTATCTCTTTTCAACATCAGAATGTTTGTTGGTGCAAAAAAGCGGTGTAATTTATTAAATTTTTTTACATTAAAAAGAAGATTTTGAATTGAAAAATAATAATTGTCAGAATGAAGAAAATATAACTATAAAACTTTCTCATTTTAATAAAGTAATTATTATTTTGATTAAAAACGTATATTTCAGTAAAAAAAAAAAATTTCACAACAATTATTTATAAATATAATTACAAAAAGTAAATTTTAATTAAAATCAACATTTAACTGTTTTAAAGAAATATTTTTTTGAATAAAAAAATAATTCTTTGAATCAAAAGAGTTTCAGTAATTGAAAAAAAATTGAAATTAAAAATTGAAATTTATATTGCAGAAAAGAAACTTAAATTTGTTGAAACATTTACTTGAACTAATATTTTAAATTTACTTGTAACAAATTATTTCCATGCTTGAAAGTGATGTTTCATGTTTTCAAAATAATATATTCTTCTAAAAAAATTATTTTTCAGGCGTAAAAAATTAAAATATATTTTTAAAGAAAAATAATATTTATTCAATGAATAGTTCTTCTATTTGGTACGCAGAAATTAATTGATACGCAATATTTTTTATATTCATTAACATATTTTATCGAAGGAACAAAATTTTATTTTAATTATTTAATATGATTTTCATTTTGACATTAAGAGATATAAATTTAAAAGAAAATTAATAATTTCCAGTGTGAGATATTGTTAAGTTCAAGAAATATCTTATGTATCTTGAGATATATTATATTGATATTTAAAAATTTTATTTTCACTGACGGAATAAATGATATTGATAACAAAAATATTTCACCGATTACCCGAAACAATATATTCGATACAATAACAATTTTTTCGTTACTAATAAATTTTTTTCCAGTGTAGCTATTAAATCAAGTAACGTTTGTATCATCTATCTTTATTCTTATTATGGACAGATAAAGACAGAATTACGTTCAAGTAACAACTGGTACTTAAGTTAGGTCTATGAACAGGAGCCTAAGATCGTCTATGATAATAAAAATTTATATGGTTGGAATATATATTCAGAATAGATTAAATTACAAATATTATTTCCTTCATTAAGAAATGATAAGTTGATTAAAAATAAAATTTTTCCTAATTTATTTTTCAATCTATTTTCAATTATAACAAATTTTATTAAAAACGGAGCAATTTATTTTAACATATTTTAACAATGAAAATAATACTTTAAATTTATTTAGAAATAATATTTTTAATCTTATTTGAATAATGAAAATAATTTTAATTTATAAGATTCATAGTAAAGGATTAAATATTTTCATCTTACCTGCCAGAAATAAAATGTTGGCTCTAGAATAATCGCCTTTGTGACTCGAAGGATTACAGTGAAGTTGACAGTGGTGATTTTGAAGGAAGTAAAATCAGTTATTATCAAGTCCTCACAATCGTCTGGCACAAAAGACACAAGACTATCTTTTTTTTGTACTTTTCTAATACATCGACTTTGTTCCAGATGCTTCTTGGGTTTGCGCACGCCGTATTCGCAAAATTTATATATATGTATATATATATCGCGAGCATTTGGAACAGTATGTATTGCATCGTATGAATCAGAGTTGTAAATAAGGAAATGGTTTTTCATTTGAAATAGTCAAGTAATTGAAAATGCTCGCACCATTTATCATTTACGGAGCAAGAAAATGGTAAATAGTCTCACCAGTTCCCAGTTACAGAGCAAGGAACTGGAAATGGTCGGACCATTTACCAGTTAGTGGGTGAGTAAATGGTAAATGGTCGGGTCATTTACCAGTTGCTCAGTGAGTAAATGGTAAATGGTCAGATCATTTTCCAGTTACCGGGTAAGTAAATGGTAAATAGTCGGACCATTTACCAGTTACTGGGCGAGTTAATAGTAAATAGTTGGACCATTTACCAGTTACTGGGTGAGGAACTGAAAATGGTTGGACCAGTTCGCAGTTACTGGGTGGGTAACTAGCCGAATCAATTAGTTGGCAGTTACCGGGTGCAAAACTGGTAAATGGTCAAATCAAGGAGTTAGCAGTTCCGGGTGGGTAACTGGTAAATGGTTGGACCATTTACCAGTTACTGGGTGAGTAAATGGTAAATGGTCGGACCATTTACCATTTACAGAGCAAGTAAATGGTAAATGGTCTAACCAGTTCCCAGTTACAGAGCAAGTAACTGGAAATGATCGGACCATTTACCAGTTACTGGGTGAGTAAATGGTAAATGGTCGGACCATTTACCATTTAACATTTGCTCACTTAGTAACTGGTAAATGGTTTGACCATTTCCATTTACTTACCCAGTAACTGGTAAATGGTTCAATCATTTACCATTTACTTACTCAGTAACTGGTAAATGGTTCAATCATTTACCATTTACTTACTCAGTAACTGGTAAATGGTCCGACCATTTACCATTTACTTGCTCCGTAAATGGTAAATGGTACGAGCATTTACCATTTACTTGCTCTGTAAGTGGTAAATGGTGCGAGCATTTTCAATTACTTGACTATTTCAAATGAAAAACCATTTCCTCATTTACAACTCTGCTCAAGAATATGTATCCTTGTATAGATTTAACAGTAAATCAATCAATTGTTTCAAAATTATATCGTCACCCATTATCTTTACATAAAGAAATAGACAGGCAAATAGAAAAATTTGAAAATGAAGGTATTATGACAAAGTCAAATTCGCCTTTTGTATCACCTGTTTGGTGTGTTCCAAAGAAGATGGATGCATCAGGAATACAAAAATATAGAGTTGTAATAGATTCCAGGAAATTAAATGAATATACACTTCAAGATAATTACCCATTGCCGTCAATAAATGAAATCCTTGACCAATTGGGAGGTATGAAATACTTCTCCGCATTTGACTTGGCCTCAGGCCTTTATCAAGTACCGGTTTTTCCAGAACACAGAGAGCGTACTGCATTTTCTACTCATAAAGGGCATTGGGAATTTAAACAAATGCCAATGGGCCCTAAAAACGCATCTGCTATATTTCAAAGAATAATGAATTCAAAATTACAAGGACTAATAGGCACCATATGTTTCGTATACCTAAATGACATTATAGTATACTCAAAAACCTTTGAAGAACATCTAAAGAACTTACAAATATTATTTGATCGTCTTAGAACTGCAGGCTTTAAGTTGCAGCCTGATAAATGTGAATATGTAAAACCAGAATTAGAATATTTAGGACATCTCATCACAGAAAAAGGAGTATATCCTAATCCAAATAAATTAGAATGTATAAGAAATTATAAACAACCTTCTAATCAAAAGGAAATCAGACAATTTCTAGGATTATGCGGATACTATAGGAAATTTATTAAAAATTACGGTAAAATCACAGCACCTCTCAATAAACTAATGAGTTAAAATGTCACGTTTAATTTCGACGATAAATGCAAAAATGCTTTTGAAATATTAAAGCAAAAATTAACATCATCACTGATATTAAAATACCCTAAACAGATGCGAGTAATGAAGGACTTGGTGCAATTCTTAGTCAAGGTCACTACAAAAGAGGAAAAGATTTACCTTGCGCCTATGCTTCAAGAACACTTAATCAAGCTGAAAAGAATTATCCGACTACCGAAAAGGAATTATTGGCAGTAGTATGGGCAATGCGTCATTTTAGACATTTTCTATATGGGAAACCTTTCATTTTAATAACAGAGCATGCACCATTAGCAGGTCTCATCAAAGCAAAAATCACCAGAAATCGGATCTAGAATTTTTAAACTTTTATTAAAAATTACAGATTTTCAACCTATAGTAGAATATAAAAAGGGTAAATTAAATACTAATGCCGATGCTCTTAGCCGAGCATTCGTAGCAAAAAGAGAAAACCCACGAATAAAGTACGTTAATGCTATAGAAGGTGACATAATATACAACAATACTGATAATCAGGACATAAAACAAGTCTTAAAAGAAATATTGTCTAAATACACAGAGGGACAAATATTGGAGCTCAGAGGTTTTAACAGAAAAAAATTCTTCGATGCTACAGATCATTTAAATGCCATAGCAGCTAAAAGCAGTATAAAGGAAATTACACTTGTATATTTTCGGACAGAAAAGGAACCTAAATATGGAAAGATAGAAATAAAACAAGCATGTAAAGGAGACATTATAGTAACTCCAAATGAAGAATTAATACGATCACCAATAAATTATTTACGTAGTCATTACCCTAATTATAAAGGAGAAATTATAGAATTAAGAAATTTTGACGACGCTTCAGCTCAAGATTTATCATCAAAACTTGCTCGTTTTCCAAGAAGAATACGAATTAAGAGTCTAGCACAGACTTATGTGGATTGTGAAAAGACTAGAAAAACATTAATAGCAAGAGCCCATAGCGAAGCTCATTGGGCTTATGATAAAACTATGTTTCAACTTCGTAAATATTGTTAGGAAACAAAAGCAGAAGAGGTTAAAAATTGGATCGATACTTGCGAATACTGTGCAGAAAGAAATTTTAATAGTAGGTTCAAAGCTCCAGGTACTATTATTAATGCGCCAAAAGAAATCAACGAATTATGGTATATATGGTAGATTAAGGATCTCGCGGTGCCCTTCATGCGTACTGAGACTGGAAGGAATTCCTTTCAAGTTCAGGGTGTGCATTTTTGGAACTCCCTGCCTGCTGATATAAAGAATCTTCCATCGCTCAGCAGGTTTAAGTCGGCTCTGGGGGGGTACTTGCTCGACCTCCAATAAACTAAATTTTATTTTTTTTTGTATGTTAATTTATTATAGTGTGACGTCCCGTATATATACTCTTTTGCTTAAGATGTGATTGTATTTATTGGCTGAATGGTTAGTGAGTGAATGCTTTACTTGTTTTTATTATTTTGACTGCATTTTTGTGCTACTGCATACGCTTTATTATTTTATTGCATTATTTATCATTTTTCATTTTGTATTTTAAATACAAATTTTTATATACTATGACTGATATATATTGTATGACTGACTTTTAATTTATAGAATCGCGTGTATTTTACTATTTTTTTGTATCTGTGATATCACTTCTTTTGTTGTGACTTACTTATTCAGTATTATTAGGTTTAGTAACTGACTGTAAAATCAATTGCAATATTTTGTATTTATACATTGTTTTATGTGCAATATTTTATATTTATACATTGTTTTATGTACAATACTTTAATATTTATACATTTTTTATGTGCAATATTTATTATTATATTTATGAATTGTATTACACGCCCTTTGTATAATGATATGATATACAATAAATAGTATCTAGCTATCTATCTATATAGATCGTGCCGAAGAAAAAGGAATAAAATTACTTTTTATTATAGAAGCGCTTTCAAGATATGCTAAAGTTTATCAATTGAAAAATCTAGATCAAACTACGCATTCTATGGAAGATTTAATGAGTGAATGGGGAACACCAAAAAAAATAATCAGTGACAATGCAGCTACGTTTACATCAAGGGTGTTTCAAAATTTATTAGAAAAACATAAAATAGAATATATACCAACAACTCCATTACATCCGCAATCGAATAGTATAGTAGAAAGACTTATAGGAACTTTGAAGAAAAGAATAATTGGAGCAGTTTCAAACAATAAAAGCTTTTACCCAATTATTACTGCTTATAATACAACAATACATCCTACAACAAAATATATACCTTATGAATTATTCTTTGGACGAATCCTACCTAAAGAAGATTTTAACTCTGACAATTTGAATTCATTAAGTAAGAGATTGGAAGAAAATACAAAGAAAGCAAAAGAAGCAAGAGGAAACATACAAAGACAAAAGGAAATTAATAAAAACACAGTAGATAATAGACAAACTTCAAGAATCAACCCACAACCAGGGGATAGGGTACATTTTAGAACATCACGTGGATTTATAGGGCTAGCAACAATTCTCACAGTCAATAATGAAATTCATACAGTTCAGGTTTTATTTAAAACAAAAATTCTCAGACGACATTTTAATGAGATCACGCTTATCTCGAATCCCTTCTTTGTTATAGATGAAGGCGATAATGATAATATTAACAGTCATTCTAATTGACATGTTTCATCACTGCAAAGAAGATATAGAAATTATACCAGCTAATATACCAATACTACAGAAAAATTACGGAACTGCTTATGTGTCCGAAGATACTTGGACTATTGTTAATTATATAAATCTTACAGCCCTTATACAAAATAAAATAGACATGCAAAATCGATTAACAAAAATCAAAGAAGTATGTAATAATGTTCACTGTACTGCAAAAGATTTCATAATGCATCAAGAAAAACGACTAAATGATTTATTCGCAAGATTATCTTTATTTTTACACTCAGAAGGCAACAGAAAGAAGAGAGGATTATTCAACTTTGTAGGAACGGCGAGTAAATTTTTATTTGGTACCTTAAATTCTGATGATGCCGACTCTATAAATCAAGAGATAGAAAAACTATACAAACATACAGAAGATTCGTTAATAGCAATTAAAAATCAAATATTGTTTATGAAAGAGACCTTCGATTCACTTACAAAGGAGTTCTATATATTTAAAGAAAATGAAAATAAATTAATAAACTGGAGTCTTGGAATATCAGTAATGCTCAACAATTATCAAGGCAACCAAATTGTATTACTTAGTTTGCAAGAAATTGGTGCATCGCTAGAAGAATATGAAGCTTATATAACGGATTTATTCAATTCTATAAATATAGCAAGAAACGGAATATTATCACCTGCATTATTAAAACCTGAAATTCTAATAAATGATCTACAAAGTTTATATAAAAAACAGCAATACGATGACAAGTTAATAGCACCGACAATGAAAAATTATTTTTCAATATTACAAGTTATGACATTCACATCCTACATTAAAACAGATGGACTCGTAATAGTTACTAAATATCCCATTATCCACAATGACCCGTACAAAATCCTCAAGTTTGAACCTTTACCTATTGAAAGACGTTTTGGAAACACAGCAATATTAGATGTAAATAACCAATATGTATTAACAACGTATGATATATCAAAATATACGACCTTATCGAGTATAAATGATTGTAATCAACTTGGCAATACAAAAATTTGTAAACTACAAATTTTACCTAGACTAATAGACTCATTATCCGCTTGCGATAGAAAATTATTAAATGACACAAGCAAATGTAAAGAACATTATTTCTCTTTAACTCATGATTTTGTAAAACGTATAGAAAATGATAAATTTTATATTGTACCTATAAAAGAAATGTTATTCAGCGTATTTTGTAAAAATTATAAGAAAGACATAACAATATCACAAGCTAGTTTTGTAAAGCTTGATGATAAATGTTTTATATCAAACACTGCGTATTATTTGGCTGATTTCATTTTTTTTTCTTCTAAGTAATAAAAATACCTTCTATTATGTATATGAAGATAAAATTTACCTCGTAGAATGCTCAAAAAAATTTTTTTTTTTACTACAGCAATTCTAGTGTTGTATGTAAAAACGAAAATTCAAAAATTGAAAATGAACTCTACTTTTAAATGACTATAGCTCCGTCAATTTTTAACCTTTTTGAGCGTTCTTTTAACGAAAGTGTGCGGAATTTTGTCTAGTTTTAAATGCAATCTCGATTTTTGTAATACAATTTGATCTCACTGAGTTATTTACAAAAAAACGAAAAAAAGCGATTTTTTTCAAACACGATTTTCTCAAAAACTATATATTTTTTTTTTGAAATTTTTATATGAATTTATACATAAAAAATACTAACTTTAAGGGTACGTGAGAAAATGCGATTTTGCCTTATTTTTTTTAACAGATTTTTAAACGTTTTTTTTATATTTTCGATTTTAAAACATTGATACCATGGCGCATTGTACTATTTTTCCAACTTTACGTGTTCTTACAACTATTTTTATGCTTTTATTTATTTATATATCAAAAATATCAACAATAATTTTTCAAATAACCCCGGATCGAATATTTTGATCAATTAGAACCAAAGTTATGACGATTTAAAGTTTAAAAAAAAATGCTGAAACTTTAAATAAATATATTTACTTTGAATTTTGAATTTTGAATTTTGAATTTGAATTTTGAATTTTGAATTTTGAATTTTGAATTTTGAATTTTGAATTTGAATTTTGAAAAGGTGAGTTTTTTAAATACTAAAATATATTATTTGGTCATTTTCAATGAACAAATGATATGCGATACAATTGAGAAAGAACACTAATGAATTGAGAACTAATGTGAATAAAAAAATCCGAATTTGAATAAAACCTTTCAATTTACTTCTTGACACTCATGTCTCGAAGTTTTGGCAGTGTAGATTTGGTTCCGTTCACTTTTCCAACAGTAAATCTTTTGAATACCTTTAATTTCTTTTGCATTTCCTAACCATTCCATTTTTTTTGTCAGTCGAAAAACTTCTAAATCATCCTTGTGGATAACAAGAATGTTAATCGACGGAGTATATTTTGATACGTGAGTGGCGAAATTTCCAGCGTTTCTAATAAAATCTGCACTCTTCTTGGACAGATTATGCGTGGTAGCATAATGTTTAACTAAACCATCAATACCGTCACAAGCGCCTTTACCATGACCTGTTGCAGAAAAAAGCCATTTTCTGTTTACTTTTGAGTTTTGAAGCTCATAGAATTGATATCTATTTTTAAAATGACTGGCAGCTCCATCGGAAATGGTTATGATTTCATCAAAATCTTGCGCAATATGTTTTTGTTTTAAGTTATCGATAAATAAATTTATAGTCATTAGGGCATGAGACGAATCAAGTTTAATATCGTCAGAGACGGTGACATAACTGACTGTTTTATCATTTCCAAAATAGCATACCGACGTAAATATTGATATTTAGTTTTTACTCCAATGATAGCTTTGAATTTCATTTTGAAGCAGAACTGTCCAATTTTCTGCAAAATCGACATGAATAACTAATTGGAAGTCATTATTTTTCGTTAAAAGTTTAACCTCTTTAATTGCTATACGTTGAATTTCTTTGACCAATTTATGAGCTCTTACAGTGAGAGCGCGCTCTCTTAACTCTATTAAGAAATTTTCAATTGTGCTAGTTTTATTCAGTAAATTTGATTTTTCCCAAACACCATAAATTATTTCTCCATATAAATCTTCTTCTGTCAAAGAAATTACTTGTAAATCAATAGAATCTCCAATGGGACATTCTTTACATTCTCTTAGTACACATTTCATATCATCTTTTGAACAAAAAAGTGAAGAACATATTTTCAATTCCAAATCTGCAATGTCCAATGTGTGTTGTTTATTCTCTTTTTTATAATTATTCAAAGCATCTAACATAAGTTTAAGATTCTCGCAGTAAACGCAAAGACACGAATCGGTGGGTGGATGTGGTATAACCCACTTCGGTCTTAAAGCGTAGAATGTTGATTTACCAATTTTTGTTTTCATTTCAGGATTTTCGTCTTTAAATAATTGATATATTTCTTATATACTTCGTGTAAGAAAGCGTTTGACTTTTTTAGTTTTTATACCATTTTCTTTGATAGATACTGTGTCGCTTTTATTCGCACTTTGACGAGAATAATTAAAATCATCGTTCAGATAATAATCCTTTACTTTCATTACAATTTTACTATCCAAAGAATGGCCACAATAGTTCTCAGACTGCTTGTAAATTTTTTTATTATTTACCAATGATCGTGCTTGATCGATCATATAAATAGTTACATTTGGTAAAACTGATAATAAATAATCTTTGGAAATATCACTTGGTATAATACTTAACAATCGCACTTTCTCAAGAAAATTTGAACAATTATTTAATACAATTTTAATATTCTCAAGCCATTTATCATTTGTTTTACATTCATTATTTTCATTCAATGCGGGCAAATCCGTTATATCGTAGACTTTCATCATTTTACTTGCTATTTGTGAATCAAATGCATCGTTTATTTGTTTTCTTTTTCGGAAAGCATAAGATTCTCGCATCTTGATATTGATACTTTGAGGCATTTTAATTGGTGAAATGTTTAATTTCGAAGTACTTGAAGTCTCGTTGAGCTGTTCTACCACAGCCTCACTATGAATAAAATCTTCCGAAGATTGTTGACTGCTTGAAGTCGATAAAATAGGCGCATTTTTCACTTCATCTAATAATATTTTGTAACACGAAGGGCATACTTTATCTTCTCTAGAGAAAGAAGTATTTGGATACAAGCGCTTCAAAGACTCCATTAGATCACCTAATTTTCTAAGCGGACTTTTGGAGCAATCATAAACATTTTTTTTGTGCCTTTCTTTTAAATCCTTGCACTTCATTTTAACAATCAGTGATGCCATTATTGATATTCTGTTCAATGACAGATCGAAAAAAATAATTTTTCTTGAACGACTTTATTTTTTATCTTCCTTTTCTTATATTTTTAAACGCGTCAAGTCGTTGATGAGAATGCAAAGAACGAATCATTGTCACCTAGTAGTGACATGCGTCAACTCCCTACAAAATAAATTTAAATTCTAGGCGCGAAATTCAAACTGATAAAAAAATTATCTTCTTCAACAAAAAAAATTTTTATTATAATAATATACTATGAAAAGAGGATAAATGGTTATATATTCTTTCATCAAAATAACTTTTTTTTTAAATTAAAAAATTCATATCTTCAGATTTTAACCTTTAACGAAAATTGCGTTTCCTCAATGTAAATATCATATTTATTTAAAGTTTCAGCATTTTTTTTTAAACTTTAAATCGTCATAACTTTGGTTCTAATTGATCAAAATATTCAATCCGGGGTTTATTTTAAAGATGATTGTTGATATTTTTGATATATTAATAAATAAAAGCATCAAAATAGTTGTAAGAACACGTAAAGTTGGAAAAATAGTACAATGCGCCATGGTATCGATGTTTTAAAATCGAAAATATAAAAAAAACGTTTAAAAATCTGTTAAAAAAAATAAGGCAAAATCGCATTTTCTCACGTACCCTAAAAGTTAGTATTTTTTATGTATAAAATCATATAAAAATTTCAAAAAAAAAAATATAGTTTTTGAGAAAATCGTGTTTGAAAAAAATCGCTTTTTTTCGGTTTTTCGTAAATAACTCAGTGAAATCAAATTGTATTACAAAAATCGAGATTGCATTTAAAACTAGACAAAACTCCGCACACTTTCGTTAAAAGAACGCTCAAAAAGGTTAAAAATTGACGGAGCTATAGTCATTTAAAAGTAGAGGTTAATTTTCAATTTTTGAATTTTCGTTTTTACATCCAACACTAGAATTGCTGTAGTAAAGAAAAAAAATTTTTTTTAGCGTTCTACGAGGTAAATTTTATCTTAATATACATAATAGAAGGTATTTTTATTACTTAGAAGAAAAAAAAAAATTCGATCAGTGACGGCCTGCATGAATCTGAATGGAATCAGCCATTTACATACGTCGCATGACTCCACTATACAACCACACTCCTAATAGTCCAGTAGAATTAGCTCGAAAAACCTTAAAATTTGACTTAATTAGTAACAGGTAACTGAAGTGAAAAATGAGTTCATTAGGTCAAAAGATATTAAAATTTAGAAAGACCCTCAAAATTTGGGCTGGCATATTTTTTTAAACAACGTTTTTATGTAAAAAATTGTGAAAAATCGATGTTTTTTGGATCTAGCTCTTTTCGTTTTTTAATAGGGTATATGAAATTTATAATACTTATAAAGGTCTTCAAGACGGATAGTTTAAGCCCTATTACATTAAATTTCGTTTATAATTTATTTAAATAATCGCAAAAATATAGTCAAAAATCGTTAAATGTTCAATAATTTTTTATTCCATAAAAAAAAGAGCTACATGCTTGTAACTTTCTAAAAAGTTGCCTTCTATCATCCTTAAGTTCCCATAATTTTTTCAGCAAAAAATATTAATTTGTTTATGAGATATTCAATTTGTTCACTAAAAAGAGGTAAAATGTAGGCCTCAGGATTTTTATGATAAGTGCAATGTTTGTATTAATTATTAGCCTGTAAAAAAGCTAATAATCTAATTTTTTCATAAAAGAAATGAAACCTATTTATTAAATTATTTAAATAAACATGACAAGTATATAAAAAATGAAAAAAAAATATGCATATATTTTTTGTTATTGTTTATAACAAATTAATTTATTTATATCATTAAACAGGTATAACGACTGTTAATATTATCTCGCGCTACCCCAGATTAAAAAAAGAAACATCAAAATTGGTTAATATTTCACTGAGATATAGAAAATTTTTTCACAAGACAAATTTGAAGTAATCGAAAAAATTTTTTCTGTACTTGCAAAAGATGACGCGTTCCTCCCCTTTTCAAAAAGAATTGAAACTATACATACTTAAAAACAATCTTTTAAGGTTTTAAAAAACTGATTTTAATATCAGAAATGATCTTATATCAAAGTTCAAGTATCAAAGGATCTGTCATTAAAATTTCATTCCTTAATCTTTGTAAATAAACAAATGGCGAATTTAAAAAAAAAAAAATTATCTCAGCTCCTAATTATCACAGAATAACGTTTTTTTTTTTTAAATAAGCGTTAAAATTTAAGCAACAAGAATAAAAAAGTTGCATTTAAATATTTTTATTTTTTCATATATAAATTTAAAAAACAATTAAGATAAAAAATTTTTTTTTTTCGATCACCATTTAAACAGCGAAAATAATTAAAATGTCAATCAAACTTTTTATTTTCACTAAATATAAGTGTCAAAGAGCATAAATGACAATGGTCATTTCTTTCTAAAATGACCGCAATAGGGTCCATTTGAGGCCTACATTTTACCTCTTTTTAGTGAACAAATTGAATATCTCATAAACAAATTAATATTTTTTGCTGAAAAAATTATGGGAACTTAAGGATGATAGAAGGCAACTTTTTAGAAAGTTACAAGCATGTAGCTCTTTTTTTTATGGAATAAAAAATTATTGAACATTTAACGATTTTTGACTATATTTTTGCGATTACTTAAATAAATTATTAACGAAATTTAATGTAATGGGGCTTCAACTATTCGTCTTGAAGACCTTTATAAGTATTATAAATTTCATATACCCTATTAAAAAACGAAAAGAGCTAGATCCAAAAAACATCGATTTTTCACAATTTTTTACATAAAAACGTTGTTTAAAAAAATATGCCAGCCCAAATTTTGAGGGTCTTTCTAAATTTTAATTTCTTTGACCTAATGAACTCATTTTTCACTTCAGTTACCTGTTACTAATTAAGTCAAATTTTAAGGTTTTTCGAGCTAATTCTACTGGACTATAAACTTAACACTTACAAGGAGAGTACCCGACCTTCGGGAAACGGATTTGGCTAAAACTACAGTATATGATTTTTTGATGAAAAAAAATGAACCCGTGTTTTTTCTTTTCTTTGAATAGGCCCCATAAACGGAGTTATAGACATTTTTCCGAAAATATAATAAAAAGAAGCTTTTATAAGATCTTGAATAACCAAACAACTAAGACTCTCACAAAAAATGTATGGAAAATAAAATAAAGTACAGATTAAATTCTTTAATTTAAGCTTTGTTGCACTAGAAAGGCTTGTGTGGTTCAAGAGTTACAGGCGATTAAAATATGCCAATGAAATAGCATAAAAAATTGATGATATGTTACACGCTAAAAATATTAATAAATATGTAGTAATTTTCAATCAGGCACAACTTTTGAACCACACAAGCTTTTTAAATGCAACAAAGCTTAAATTAAAGCATTTAATCTGTACTTCATTTTATTTTCCATACATTTTTTTGTAAGAGTCTTATTGTTTGGTTATTCAAGATCTTATGAATGCTCCTTTTTATCGTATTTTCGAAAAAATGCCTATATCTCCGTCTATGGGGCCTATTCAAAGAAAAGAAAAAACACGGGTTCATTTTCTTTCATCAAAAAATCATATCCCGCAGTTTCAGCCAAATCCGTTTCCCGAAGGTCGGGTACTCTCCTAGTTAATAAACCATATGAAGACAACTTAAATATAACCCTTCCTTTATTGGCATTTTCGGAACATGACCTCGGTAGTCTAAGGAGTCATGCTTATAACCTAGAACAAATACAAGACGAAATTGAAAGACTAACTTTACAAAGACGAAACCATTCTTTTATTTCAACTGCGATAGACTATCTTCATTATTCGGGATACGTAGCTCTCTCTATGATTGCTGCCTTTATCGGGTATAAGTTAAATATACACAAAGTAATAATAATAATCAGTTCTTATCTTTGGGCAAAATTAAATAATTTTTGCTGTTGTCACACTAAACGACTCGAACCTACAGTAACTTACAACCATTGTGCCAACATTACCACCGCTGCAAACGTTTCCTCAATACAACCTTCAGTATCCTCTTCTTATACACCCAAAACTCACCTGATTCCTCCATCATATGACAATTTATTATAATTTTTCGGGACGGAAAATTTTAAGGAAGGGCGTGTAGACAAAGACAAACATTCATAACACATTTATACTTATATTCATCTTGTACATTTCACTCAAGGGTGATTGAACTCCGTACGCATCATATGTCAAGTCTTCTATCTTGAGACTGCGATAGCAAACAATAACGTCATACATTCGCGAGAATGCGACGCACAAGAGGCGATCGAACTCTAAACTGCATCACATGCAAAATTCAATCAATTTTTTCCCCGAAATTATAAAAGTATCAATAATATCATACATACGAAAGAATGCAACTGTCTTTTACCCATAGTATAAAAACCCAAGAGTCTTTAGCTCGCAAGATTAATTTTATACTTACCGTCTAAGGCTATGCTTCGCCTAAAATCATTGTATTAAAGGTTAAGAAGGAGAAATAAAGATAAGTTCAATTCAACACACATATATATATATATATATATATATATATATATATATATATATATATATATATATATATAAATATTCTTTTATTCTTGGATATCTATCCTAAAGAACCAACGTCCTAAATTACAAAAATAAGTTATAATAATTTATAAAATTAATAAATCAAGTTTATTAAATAATGTTTAATAAATTAAACTTTACAAATTATTAAATACAGTTCTAACGGTTAACACTGAGTTCACCCAATTTTTATATTCAATGCGCTCCTTTTTCAAATCAATGTCCAGCTCATTTACAAGATTTCGAAATGCTTTTAAAGCACCTGATAACCCCGGGCACTTATTAGATTTTTTTGTCATACAATCTTCATTATCAACATTACAAACGGTACCTCTTAGAACTTCTCTATACTTGAGTTTTTTGGATAGAGCATATAACTTGAGTTTTATGTTTTAGTGCTCACTGCAAACACAAATAGTATGGCTTTCGGGGTTTCCAGCATGTATACATTTAAGTGGTTTTAGTGACATAAAGTAGGAAAAAGATGGTACTTTCTCATTCCCAGTATATTCGTCTAAGAATTTTAGATACAATTCATGCACAGTGTACAACAATAACTTTTTCTGTATGAAAATTTTTCTTCCGAAGAAAAAAAGATAAATTTTTTCAAAAAGTAATCGATATTTTGATCAAAAGGGATGATAAATATTATATCATAATCAAATATTTATAATGAAAAGTAGGCGATATTATATTTTCATTGATCAATCTCAAAATGAAATATGAAATTGCGTTGAAATAATTATCGATCATTCATTTAAAGTAATTGATAATGAATTTTAGATATTATACATCAGAAACGCCGAAGAGGCTGTATAGTTCTGTCCTTGGTTAGTTTAAATTTTCGTTATTATTATTGAGGATATGCAAGTTTATGAGAAAATAAAGTGCACAACAATTCAAATTATCAATTTATTAAGTAAAGCATATTAAAATTAAAGAAGTTTAACGCTCGATTTTTATTTACAACTAACAACGCTCGCGTACAAATAATACAATCACTCTCTGTAATGCTAATACTAAAACACTTCATTACTTTTTTAAGTCGCAATGAGAACAGAAGACTATCATAGTAACGTTAAAGAAACCTATAAAGAAAAGAAAGAAATATAGAGAACGCTCGAGTCTCAGTGGTAAACTCACTATGTACATAAGGTGTGCGCTTATTCTTAACAATTATTAATAAATTAAATATTTTTATACAAAAGTAAGACCACTGCTCAATAAAGCCAAAAACAAGCAAACGATTATATTCTATAAGAAAATATTATATTTCCATTATTTTTCGAGTAAAGTCTGAAACAGAAAAACAGTTGAACTGTTCAACGGTTTTTCGGTTTCAGACTTTAGTTGAAGAATAATGAAAATTTAATACTTTTTCATATAATAGAATTGTTTGATTGTTTTTTGCTCTATTGGGCTGTGGTCCTAATTTTGTATAAAAATATTTAATTTTTTAATAAATAACGAAAATATAAATTAGACAAGGGCAGAACTATACAGCCACCCCTTGATATTTCTTGTAAAGTAAGGAACGTATAATTAAAAATATACCACCCATTTCTTTGAACTAATTTAATTTATTGTACATATAATTAGTACAATTGAAATACTTTTGAATTTTACATTTACTCCAATGTTTTGGTAATAGTGCTACGGTTTTAATTTTTTCATTAATAGTTGAAGAATTTTTAAATTTCCTTTGAAGATTTGTTAGCGATTCTTTAAGTATAGAACAGTCTTCTAATATATTAGGAGATACAGTTTCAGGAACTTCAATATTAATATCAGCTAATTTTGAAAATTTGTCAGTGAAATTTTTACAAACTTCATTAACGATATTTTCAGCATCGCTTATACGTCTGGTTTTGTAAAACGAATGATCATTTAAGCTTGGTATATCCAGACTTTCTAATACAGAATTCATTGTTCTTCGTTCTTGGCTCAATGTGGTGAAGTCTTCATCAATATCAATAGAAACATTATCGTCGATTAATTGTGGGTTTACAGGTAAAACATCGATGTATGAAACAATTTCTTGTTTTTTTATTCTATCTGATCTTCTCATCTCTGCATTACTACTATTAGCAGCGACTTGATTCAAGTAATTTACATTTTTTTCAGAAAAATTAATTTCATCATTTAAAAATGACATGCATCTTTTACAAATTTTATCTCCTGGTATCAGTTTTATTGATAAATTTTTATAGGCGATTTCACAAACTTCAAGTTTTAATATTTTGAGGTCTGTTTTGATAAGTTTATCGTGTGTTTTAAATGGATCACAACATTTACGAGTCATCAAAGTGTAATATGTTAACCATACACATTTATGGTAATCACAAATTTTTCTCGCTGAAATTTCATGGAAATTACTGATTCTATAATTTAGATTTGTAATATCTTCAACAGGCAAAGATTCAAAGGTAAATAAACGCTTTTTATTTGTATATGAGCTAAGATGGCACTGAGTATTAGTAATAGCTCCAATATTGAAATTCACAATTTCTTCTGTCATATTATTAGTTTTTATTTCTGAAAAAATTAATAATGAAAATGAATATTTTTATAATAAATATTATTATCTATAAAATTTAAATGCCTGTTGAATTCAAATTTAAATATGTAGGATATTATTTTGAGGGAGTCTTACAACTAGCGATGGGTGATATGAATAAAAAATATCGATATTTCATATCGATAATATCGTAATAAAAAATAACAATAAGTATAAATATCGAGAAAAAAAATATCGATATTATGAATATCGATATCATTTTGACAAAAAAACATTCAATAATCAGAACAAAAAAATATTATGATAGAAAATGAGTAAATTATATATTTAATATAATAATGTATACAAACAAAAAAAGTGTGTTAAAAATAATATAGTGTGTATCAGCAAACAAAATATAGATAAATCATAAATGATTATGTAAACTGTGTCAAATTTTTTTTTAATTATAATTGATAAGAATAAATTATTAATAAACATAATTAATTTATTAGTTTTACACCAAATGCCAATCTCCTGCAGATAACGAACTTAAAAATAATAATTGTTGAAAATGTTCTGGTGTTAGACGATTTCGATTGTCAGTTAAGATTAATCCAGCTCTTGAAAATAAACGTTTAGATGGTACAGAGGTAGCGATCACAGTTAGGTAACGAATAGCTAAATTGACTAATGTTGAACTTGGATGATGTTTCCAAAAATACAGTGGATCCTAGTCCTGTTTAATAGATTTTTTTGTTAAATAATAACGGAATTCTTCAGGCATTTCAGTTGAATTTCTGTTTTGGGACTGAACTATTTCAAAGTCTTGCAATAATTTTTTGTGGTGCGACCAAAAATTATCTTTATCTTCAAATTCCTCATTGATTGGATTTTTATCATGAATGTTCAATAACGTCGTGTTAGAGTTGGCATCATACAATAGTTTCGTTATTTTATTTACAGCATCAGCACATGCTAATTTATTTGTAAAATGTAATTTTTTGAATCTTGGATCTAAAATTGTAGCGATTGATAATAAATTCATCTTTTCAATTTTGTCGAAACGATATAAAAATTGTTTTTTCAAAACACTTTTTAGATGGATAGCTTCATTTGTTGTGAGAATACTTGAGTTTAATTCCTGCTCTAATATTTTAATGACAGGAATGGCTTTGCTTCCAGTCATATGAATTTCACCACTTATGATTAAAGTAGCAGTTTTAAAAGGCTTTAGTAGCTGTGTTAATTCTTTTACCGTCTGAAGTTCATCTGCAGTCAACATTTCAGGTGATTTAGGTAGTTGTAATAAAATTGGTGCAATTTTTTCTGAAAGAATGACAAATCTCTCAAGCATATCGAACGTTGAGTTCCATCGAGTATCGACACTTTGTATTAATTTTAAGTCAGATACTTTTCTAAGTTGGTCTGCTGCATTTACCGATTGTTTAAAAAATTTAACGATAATTTTTACTTTAGTAATTACTGGTTTTACAATTTCATCTGAATCAAAAATTTTGCCAGGAACTAAATTTAATGTATGAGCTAGACATGGAAGATGCTTATCGGCACTAAAACCGTCAACAATAGCCTTTGTGATATTAACTGCATTATCAGAAACAATTACAATTATTTTTTCGTTTTCAATATTCCAGAATTCAATAAGATTTAATAGCCAGTTTTTGAGATATTTAGATGTACGACTCTCTGATAACTCTGTTACACCTAGATTTACAGATTTTAGTTCATAATTATCAATATAGTGACAAGTTATTCTTAAGAGACGGTCGGGTCTATTCGCCGCTACATATAGGGTATCGCTGCGGTCAAGTGAGAGAAATCTATTAAATATTTTTCATACAGCTACTTACAATTTTCTGAGACGACAATATACTTTTAATGTTGTCATTTCCTCTAGCCATATATGGTGCATTCTCAAGAAATCGGCTGATTACGTTCTTTCCCAAAACTTTCATATAAAATAATATGTAACAGGACTGAAAAAATTTTTCCAAGTTACCTTATATTTTCTTGTAATGGAAACCACGATGGAATTATTAATGAGGTACCTTATTTGTTGACCAAAGAATTGTGAAATATTAAAAAACGTAACTCCGTTAGTTTTCACGCGTTCAATTACAGAAGTATTATTACATACCATCCTTGAGCCTTATTGAAAAATTATTTCATTCCCACTCAAAAGTGTTTGTTTCCCTACTGCAAAATCTCACGTGAGATCTCACGTGAGATCTCATGCCAAAATCTCATGTAACTTAAAAACGTGTAAAAATGTCAAAATAATATAAACTTTTACTTTTACAGTCATTTGTATGCATTGTAGAGTATATTTCTTCCCAATAAAATATTTAAATGCAATATTATAATTGAATTTCGAGGAAAATTTTGCATTGAAAATTTTTATGCCGAATTTTTAATGCAAAATTTTCCTCGAAATTTAATTATAATATTGCATTTAAATATTTTATTGAGAAGAAATATGTTCTACAATGCATACAAATGACTGTACGTAACGGAAAACTATGAAAATTGTTTTTCCCAATTTTCCCAAGGACTCAAACCCCGATCCACTAGGACGCAAGCCAGCTGCCTTAAGCAACTGAGTTACTTTTCGCCCTTTAACGACGGAGCTCGTAAGTGTGTTCATAAGAACAAAGCACATGTAACAGAGGTGCTTGCTTGAAAAACAGCCGCGAGCAGGATTCGACCCACGCTCCCCCGAGAATACGAATCCAATGCTCTTACCGACTGCGCCACAGACCGGCTCACCACGCGAGTCAAGTAGTTAAAATTATAACCCAAAATCGTTGGCACACACGTGCGAATATCTATAGTACGTATACTGTGCACTTATATAGCTAGCGAGCAGACTCGAATAGCTGAGCTTGGGTCCGTTTAGGATCGTTTGTCTCTCTCTTGCGGCGCGTGCAGCGTACAGCAAGAGAGATGAAGCTGAGCAGAGATAAGAAAGAATGCCATTGTATTATTCCTTCTATCGCCGGCGTCCGATATAGAGCCATTACGACTCATGAGCGACTTGCGATATTGCGTATTAGTATTTTTTGTGTGTGCGAATATCGTGAGCTTGAGTAAGTGAAAATAGATAGATTTACTTTTCTATTTCTTTTATTGTGAATTAAAATAATATCACGATTGCTAATTAAAATAATATAATTTATTGCATTATTTGTGCGACGTGTGTACCGGCCGATCTCGTGCGCGTGCTATTGCATATATTCCCTTCGTGCTTTTCTAATTTTTTTTCGTGTTTTTATTGCTCGTGTCCCTTTTAGCTTACGTTTTTGTTAATATTTGCTTTTTGTCGTGCCGATAGTTATTTAATTAGTGCAAGCGGCGTCGCGTACGCTATACGCGGCTGGAGTCCATTTTGAGCGAGCGTACGATTACTGTACAAATTTCTTAAATAAAGTTTCTCTTTTTTTTGTTACTTAATTATTTACAGCTTATATATTTTTATGAATTAGTGCAACCTCCTGATCCCCAAGGTTGTCACAACTTATATTTGTACTATAAAGTATGTTAATGTTACTACGCTGTTATAAAATACAATGAATTCAGAAAAAATTATTGTAATAAAAAATAGTATTTTTGTTTGAATTGTTTGGGAAAGTTAACTTTTTAGATAGAAATAGTATTCAATATTCTAATAAATATTCGGTCCTTTTTATGAGCCAGATCTACTATTACGCACGTTTTTCAATGAAAATTCAGAAAACAATTATTGTGATTTTATGGTTCGTAAGAATTAAAAATGAACGTAAAACGATAACGCTTATTTACTTTAGATTCAAATTCTATAATCAAAGTACGAAAACCAGATCCTAATTTTTTTTTACTAACGAATTATTGACCCTTGCTGAGCCTTAAAATATTATAACAGTACTAGCATTTTTTTGTTTTAATATGCAAAAATTGAAATTCTATAAAAAATAAGACCAATAATTCAAATATATATATTGATTCATAAAATTTTAATTGAAAGTGAGATCAGTTTTATCCTTTCACTTTCTTTTCTTATTCCAGAAAATAAAAAAATTATTAAAAATCATGATTATTATATTCTTTGTAGAACTATTGTGAATCACTGAATTCTACTCCAAATTTGCGTACAGCGATGAAAATACGAAGCGAGAGATCTGTATTGTCATTTTTTTTAGGGATTGTGTAATTTATCTTTTTATTTTAAACCGTTATAGTTTCTACTTCAATTAATTTCAATAGAATTTTTTAACATATTGACGAAATGATCACAATGCTATATTTTCCTGATCTTTACAATATGTACATATATGTCATAAAAATATACAAAAATATATTTGTTTTAGCCTACATCGATAACTACTCATCAGAGGTTCTCAAAATTATTTACAAATGGATTTACTAAGAAATCATTTACAAACTGCAGAAATGATAAGGAAATGATTAAAACTATAAATACAAATTTAAATTTTATAAGTGGAATTTCTTCAATTTTTTTATTTTTACAAAATGATTTGGATCAAATAATAATTAAATTAAACGTCGTAGAAGAAAAAACTTTAAATCTATTGAAAACTCTAAAGGTAACTTTATTTTTTGTAAATATTTAACTAGTAATTAAGATTCAAATTTAATTAATATTTCATGAACTTACTAAGGGATCATTTCAAAATATCAGTACTACCATTTTTTTTCTATCACTCCGTCATTTATACATTTAAAAGTTTCATTTTCTGTTATTATCTTATGTCTTTATGGGCGAATTTTAGCAATCTTTTTTTATTCTTAGCTATGAAACAAGGTAAACTTTCTTGTAGATCATGTATCGTTCACCTGAAAGTCATTCTATGCACGGAAATCAGTAAATTAATATTACCAAGTGAATTTTTCGACGATGATGTTTTGTATTCTTGAAAATTGTACAAATATTGCGCTTATAAAATAAGACATTCTGATTATTAATTTAAGCTGTAGTATTCTATCTAATCTTGTTTATTTTTTTATCTATTAGTTTTATAAATGATGCATTTTTCATAATAATATATTAATATTCATAGCAATATATTATAACAATATTAAAAACGCCACCTAGTGACTTACAGTCGAAATGATGGTTGATTGCGTCAATTTAATTTTAAGGCAATGGGTGGCGTTTTTTTAAGATTTGCGATCTCTCATACAAATTTCAAAGATGCAGATATATAAGGCCAGAACGCTCTCAGTTTAAATGCAAATGCTCTTCGTTTTTCGAAGAGTTGAAACTACGAGGTCTACTTCGTTTTTTTCTTTAAATGGGAAATGAATATCACGTAAAGACATTTTCCAATGACATAATTCATGAAAAATGACGTTATTTTTTCCTAAATTTGGAGAAAATGACGTCTGAAAAGACCTTTTTTAATATCTGTATCACCGTAGAAATACGTCTTTTAATGATATGATTCAGGAAGGGAGACGTCATTAGTTCATAACAAAGTTTTAGAAAATGACGTCTCATTGTTCCAATGTGAAATACGTCTAAGACGTCTTTAAAGACGTCATTCAAAGACGTCTTAAATAAACGTCTTTATTTTCAACAGGGCGTCCTAGCAGAAAGTCGTATTAATTGAATTTTAAAATTCAAGGAATATAACGTCATTTGTTTAAAAAAATTAACAAATTTTGTAAAAATGACGTCTTCAATTATGAATTTTTATTGAAATAATACGTCTTTAAAATTATTAAATCATACAAAACCACGTCATTTGTTTATCTTTCTAAAACATTAAAAAAATAACGTCTTATTTTGTTCCAATCTAAGAAACGACCAAAGACGTCTTTCAAAGACGTCTTAGAAAGACGTCATTATTTTTAACAGAGTAAACAAATTTACTTTACTGCTTATCTGATCTCACACAAGCTCTTTTTTCTATTTCTTTTTGAGACCTGATATTATCTCAAGATTTTTTTTCAGCTCATAGATAATTAAACTTGAAGAAAGTGATTTTTTAAACAAAAATCAACATAATTTTGTATCTGTTCAATAAAAATATATTATATAGCTGTTATTTTAAAAAAGAAACAAATGCACCTCTTATCCATTTTGTTCTATTATAATTCTTGAACTCTTACTAAAGTTAGACAATTTTTATTGCAGAAAGAAAAATAAGAAAAAGTATTATTTTTTAACTGTGAAAAACTCAATTTTTAATTATTTTTTACTGAAATTTACAGGAAATGGAAGATATTACTCAACTCTTCGAAACCCACTTTGGTTTCCAGAATAAAAATTTTTGACAAAGTTATAAAACTTCGAATATTGGGTAGTTTTGTTATAAACTGGCCAAAACTTTATGCATATAACTGTGTATATATACATATATATATATATTAGGGTGGCGCTTATTTCCCAAAATGCTTGAATATCGTCTCCCGTCCCGGGGATCGGTTGTTACTATCCAAAAACTATAAATGAATCCAAAAAATCCGGTATAGAAAGTTTTAAACACGTTTCAATTTTAAAAAAGCGCTTTTTTCTCATTTTTTCCAAATTTTTCGTACTTTGATGCTCTAATTCTTTTCTAAATTATTTTTGGGACTTTGTGCGCATATAAATCATTTCTGTCAGTAAAAAAAATATCCCCCATAGTGCTTTAGAAGCAAAATAATTTGTTTTCACCGAGATGTAGCTTGTTAATTCAGTAAAAAATTTTTAAAAAAGTACTTTTTTTTTCGTGTTTTCAATTTTATAGATGGGTTCTCGTCACTAGAAGTGCAAATGAGTTTTACTATGCAAAAGTAGAGTTGAAAACCTTCAATTTCATTTTTTATACAAGTTTCCAAGTGCTTTCATTACCGAGATATGATCATTCAAAGTTGGTACGAAAATCGAAATATAAAATCTATGAATCAAGTGAGAACCATAGAGATATTTATAGAAAACAGAGGATTCATAGGTAATGAGAGTCATGTTAATAGATAATGTTTACAGAAAAAAATAGAAGATACATGATCTCTCACTGTCTTCGTTTGCTTGCGCATGCGCATAAACTTTACTGGATTGCAAACAGCGATAAACGAATGTAAATAATTATATTATTCCTATTGTTGCAGTAAAAAGTATATTTAAACGCTTCATTCTTATTCAAATTATAATGAATGATTTTATTCAATAATATTAAAACATTAATCAAATTATTAGATAATTTTATTAGCAATTGCATTGTCGACGCTTGGGTAAGTTCACAATTTTATTGAATTTTTATTTCTCAAAGTGCTTAATAATATTAAATATTCTATTTCATACGTATAAGAAACTATTTGTATTAAATTATATTAAAATCAAAGCTAATTAAAGTGCTTTGAGTAAATATAATATATGCAACATATAAAGATTTTGATGTTAGTGCTTTAAAATCAATAAAACTAAAAAAATATACGATGCCTTATATTTCATAAAGAACTTATCGTTAGACTCTAAGACCTTAAGGTCTAATGTTGACTTGTTTTTGAATTATAACATGCATGTTATCTGAAATTTTCTCCTTTTGTTGTACTGCAACATCAAACTTTTGATTTTAAATGTTTTATATTGATTCAAAACAAATAATTTTGCTTTGATTTACTTGAAATCATCTGAAATTGTTAATATATAATTATAAAATACAATATTTTATCAAATAAAATACCATTAAAAGTGAAAATTTAATTAAATTTTCAACTTAAATCGAAGTTAATGGTTTGATTATTAATGAAATTATCTAGGAACTTGAATGATATTTTTGTATGATTAAATGTTATTACTCACTTTTTTCCTACAATTTTTCAATGATTTATTACACTATAAATCTTATAAGCCTGATTTATAGTGGAATAAATCATTAAAAAATTATGGAAAAAAAGTGAATGATAATATTTAATTATACAAAAATATTATTCAAATTCTTAGATAATTTTATTGATAATGAAACCATCGACTTCGATGTAAGTTAAAAATTTAATTAAATTTTTACCTTTAATGGTATTTTATTTAATAAAATATTTTATTTTATAATTATATATCAACGATTTTAGCTGATTTCAAGTAAATTAAAGCAAAATTATTTGCTTTGAATAAATATAAAATATTTAAAATAAAAAGTTTGATGTTGCAGTACAACGAAAGGAGAAAATTTCAGAAGACATGTTATATTTCAAAAACAAGTCAGCATTAGGCCTTAAGGTTCTGGATTTTTCTTAGATATATCGAACAGAAACTAACCACGAAATTTCATTAAAATCTGATATCGGGAGCTATCTATCTACTAATTTTAATAAATGTTTTCTTAATCAATGTTTCTGGTCTAACTTATAAATTTAAAAACTCAGAATGAGAAAATTTATTTGTTGAACATTATCTTATGTACGGATATTTCATAAATATTTAATTCAAATTACGCTTTGACTTGAGATCGTGTTTATTATCAATCAAGTAGCATTTTTTATTAAAAATCTAATATTCTCATGGATATAAAGGATACAATATAATTGCACAAGACAATCATGAAAAACAAAACTTAAATTTTATTATTTTGTCTTAAAACAAACTTGACCAAATTTTTTTTGAAAAATATTTATTGTATCTGCTAAATTTAGAACTAAATTTCTAGCCACACGAGTTTTTTTATAACAATTTTCTTTTAACGCTTAATTATTTTAACGACGTGATTATTTGTTTCACAGGCTGTCCATTATAGGTGACATCAACCAATTGTAAACTTATAAAATTTTGACAGTTTTCATTAGAGAGAAAAATGGCGCCTGATCAACAGAATTTAGAGTTATCTGATATAACAAATAACTTGATTTCTGAATTCGATGGCAGATATTTACCATCTAATTTAGTTGTTCTTAAAAGACTACTGTACAAGACTCAAATTGAAAAATCCAAATTAGCTGATGCTGTTCGGATTGCAATCAAGGAAATTTTAGGTATATGGGAAGAATCATCCATAAAAGTAAAAAGAATCGATCATTGCATCGAAAAATTAAAAAATCTATACCAGTCTTATACACAAGTAAGAAAATTTCAGAATAACCCGAGTGCAAAAGTCACTGAATTTCTTGAAAAAATGGCTGATGTATTTGATATTTCCCAAGATATTTCAATGACACTATTGGGTTCAATGGACGAATCAGTAAAAAAAAATTTTCTGTCGAAACCAATTGATATCATAAAAATCAAATTACCTTTAATAGAATCTGAAAACATTTCAGGTAATAATGCATTTATAATATGTAAAAATTTGATTTGTAACAATTGTAGTTGGTTTTTCTATGATTACATTTAATTACAGATGAAAACATTTTGACCCCAGAAAATATTGAACAATTGCTGTTTTCATAACCGTTCATATTGCTAATGAATCGAACATTGATCTTGATACTTTAATCCTCAATCGTAAATCTATCAATATTGCAAAAGCTGAAATAAGAAAGCACGAATATGAAAAAATGAAGCAATTGATTGAAAATACTCGTATGGATTTTTTAATAGTTCACTAGGATGGTAAACTTATTCCAGATGATATAACTTGCAAGAAGGTTGATAGATTGCCAATTTTAGTATCCAGCGATAAATTTACAACTCATCAATGTGCCAGAATTGCAAGATCAAAAAGCAAGTACGTTAGCTTCAGCAGTTTATGCATCTTTGAAAGATTGGGGATTAATAGAATTAACAAATGCAATCTGCTGTGACACAACAAATGTGAATTTAGGATGCAAAAGCGGAACAGCGATGCTTTTAGAAGATTTAATGGGAAAAAATTTGCTCTATTTAGCTTGTCGTCATCATGCTTTTGAGCTTTTATTAAGAGCAGCATTTGAAGTGAAATTTCCTGGCACCAATGGTCCAGATATGCCGGTGTTTAAAAGATTTAGAGAGCAATGGTCTAATTTTGATTTGAATTCTTTTGAAAATGGACTACCCGGACTAGAAATATCTTTGAAGGATAAAGTTCCTGATGCGATTCAAAATATAAAAGAATTTTTAGCAGAAGAGCAGCCTAGAAATGATTACAAAGAATTATTAGAGCTCTGTTTAATTTTCTTGGGCGTTGACGAAACCATAACTTTTAAAAGGCCAGGAGCAATTCATCATGCTCGCTGGATGGCTAAAGCTATCTACACAATAAAAATGTATTTATTCAGAAAATCTTTCAAAATGAGTAAGGGCGACGAAGCTAAATTATATGCTGTATGTAAATTCATTGTATTCAAATATCTCGATCCATGGTACACCGCTCCTTTAGCTATTTCCGCTCCAAACAAAGATTCGAAATTAATAAAATCATTAATTGATTTCAAAGATATCGACAAAAGCATATCAGATGCTACTTTACAAAAATTTAAAAACCATTTATGGTACTTGTCACCAGAACTCACTATTCTTTCACTTTTCGATAATGATGTTGATATCAGTACCAAACGAAGAATAATTAAATCACTCAAAAACAAACCTTTAGATGACGATAT
This sequence comes from Anastatus disparis, assembly GCA_017163975.1. Lineage (NCBI taxonomy): Eukaryota > Metazoa > Arthropoda > Insecta > Hymenoptera > Eupelmidae > Anastatus > Anastatus disparis. The sequence continues at coordinate 3,850,382 of JAFFSR010000302.1, forward strand.
TTTGAAAAAATTTGATCCATCTGATGAGGGCATTCGATCATTGTACGACAAAACACTTGATTATTTCACAAATAGTCAAAGTTTGAATTTTTTTAGTAGGTTTAATTTAGATAAAACATTTTTAAAACAGGATTGTACTTTATGGGAAAAGAATCCTTCGTACTTAGAGTGCCGTGAAAAATTAAAACATCTTGTTGTAGTGAATGACTGCGCCGAAAGAGCGATTCACTTAGCTGAAGAATATGTCAATACTCGATCTCGTGATGAAGATCAAAAACAGTATTTACTCCAGTTTATTGATGAAAGTAGAAAAAATTTATTAGCCAGTGCTGATAAAAAAAATTGATTAAGAAACTGAGAACAGAGTGATGTAAGAAATTAATAAAATGTATTTATAATATATTATATATTTTTGTTTACTATATTTTTTAAAATATATTGTTTGCTTTTATTAGAAATTTTAATTGTGTAATATTAACTTACAAGGAGAGTGTTTCACCTTCGGGTCAGCGATTGGGCTCAAATTTGGGGAATGTTTTCTAGATGCAGAAATATTGAGAAAGCCAAAATTTTAGAGGCCAACGCTCAAAATTTCTCTAGTTACAGACCATTGAAGAAAATCACGAAACAAGTTACTAGATTTTCAAACGCTTATAGTTCCACAGCATTGTTAGCTACAAGCTTGTACCTTTTTTTAAATGAAAGCTAAGCTCAAATCCTTTCGAAATAGCACCTATAGTATCTCAAAATATTATTTTTTTCCAAAGCTAGAGCACAATGAAGATTTGACCTTAATTTTCTGTTTAAAACATTAATTAATAATAAAAGCTGAAATTAGGTCTAATCTTCATTGCGCTCTAACTTTGGGAAAAAATAATATTTTGGGATGCCTTAGATGCTATTTCGAAAGGATTTGAGCTCAGCTTTCATTCAAAAAAGGTATAAGCTTTTAGCTAACAATGCTGAGGAACTATAAGCATTTGAAAATCTAGTAACTTTTTTCGTGATTTTCTTCAATGGCCTATAACTAGAGAAATTTTGAGCGTTGGCCTCTAAAATTCTGGCTTTCTCCATGTTTCTGCATCCAGCGAACATTTCACAAATTCGAGCCCAATCGGTGACCCGAAGGTGAAACACTCTCCTTGTTAGATCTTTTCACAAACGAAATAAAGTAGTTAGTTCACAGATTTCATACTTCGATTTTCGTACCAACTTTGAATGATCATATCTCGGTAATGAAAGCACTTGGAAACTTGTATAAAAAATGAAATTGAAGGTTTTCAACTCTACTTTTGCATAGTAAAACTCATTTGCACTTCTAGTGACGAGAACCCATCTATAAAATTGAAAACACGAAAAAAAGTACTTTTTTAAAAATTTTTTACTGAATTAACAAGCTACATCTCGGTGAAAACAAATTATTTTGCTTCTAAAGCACTATGGGGAATATTTTTTTTACTGACAGAAATGATTTATATGCACACAAAGTCCCAAAAATAATTTAGAAAAGAATTAGAGCATCAAAGTACGAAAAATTTGGAAAAAATGAGAAAAAAGCGTTTTTTTTAAATTGAAACGTGTTTAAAACTTTCTTTACCGGATATTTTGGATTCATTTATAGTTTTTGGATAGTAACAACCGATCCCTGGGACGGGAGACGATATTCAAGCATTTTGGGAAATAAGCGCCACCAAAATATATATATATATATACATATATATATACTTTATTATAAGAAGATTTTGCCGCTGACGCTGTCGCTGTGTATACGAATTCGACTTGTCCTTGGTTAGCTAGAAATTAGCTAAAATTTAGCTAAAATTAAGCTAGAGGTTAGCTAAAAATTAGCTTAATGTGAGCTAAAAGTTAACTTAAAATGAGCTAAAAATTAGCTAAAAGTTAGCTAAAATTTAGCTTAGATTAGATATCGTCTTATTTCTTATTATAATTACAAACAGAGCGTGTAAAATTACAAATAAAATTAAAATACATAAAATACTTGAAATAGCCTTGCATATTAGTCCAGTCATTGAAGCATTTTAGCTTGAAATTTTGTCGGTTAGGATGGATTAACATAAAAATTTGTTAGTAGGTAAAGAATAGTCCAAAAAACAAAAGTTATATAATGCCGATGTGCGCTTTTGCTCAGGGGGCGGGAGCCGCCCCTTCTCGGGGGCGGTGAGAAAAAGAAAAAAAAACCATATAATTCGATGTAAAAATCAATTTAAAGCAGAAAGTTTTTTATGAGTTTTTTTGTTAAATGAATAATTTTCGAGTTATAGGTGATTGGAAACATAGATTTTTAGTGTAAAAAAGCATGTTTCCTGACGGTTTTTCATAAAATAACTTGAAAAGTTTCAATTTTATCAAAAAACTCATAAGAAACAAAAATAAAGCTTGTAAAAGAACAAAACGATTCCATTTTCAATCATTATTTTATATACAATACATAAAGAATTATAAATTATTGAATATTAATACTGTTACTCTTGAAACTTTAAGAGCAATATTCAACGTTAAATAACAGAAAAATGGCATTCTTTTTGAGGAAAATGTATATAATATTTTTTGAAGGTATTGAGATTACCTTTCAAATCAATTTTGTTTCAAGTCAATAGTATAAAAATTAAAGGAGTTACAAGGAAAATAAAATTATTTTATATAGTTTGACAATAAAATTTCAATATTAAAACCACTGTCATTAAGACAGGTTTTGAAATATAAAGTAATCCTTTTAGGGTTTATCTTATTTAGGTACCAACTATGTGTTCTAGAAGTTTCAGCAATTTAGATTGCTTATTTTTTAAAAAAATCAAGTTTATATAAAAAAAATTTTTTTTTTATTTTTCAAAAATTCATCTTTTTTTTAAAATATCTCAATAATTAACAGATGCACGTAAAAAGTACTAAAGTGAAAAAACATAGCTTTTTTTTTATTTTTGTCCGATAAAAATCAACTGAGATATTAGTGTTAGAATTCTGTAATCAGAGCCAAGTACCACCTATTTTTGGCCCTTCAAACTAAAAAATCTCAGATAATAAAACTTTTTAAAAATTGATATTTACATGACTTAAAGATGATACAATTATCTACAAACTCCATTTTGGAGCAATTAAAAAGCTTAAAAATTAGCGTTGTCATCATAAAAAAACCAATTATACTTTTTCGATAAAATTTTCGGAGCGCATAAATTCGTTTATTTTCGAGTATTTTAGATACATACATCTTTTTTTTTCACTAACCTACGTTCAATATGATTGCTCTTTGACATATTGAACGAAACATAGTAGGATCGGTGATGCCATATTGATTTCTCCTGAGACATATTGAGTCTCAATATGTCTCAGGAAGACATATAATTCTTGTAATAAGTCGTGGAGCGCGTCTGAGACATATGGGATGCCAATACAAATTTAGCATGCTCTTTACATACTGACACGAATACGGCCTACGAGGACATAAATATATATATATATATATATATATATATATATATATATATATATATCATATAAGTACAAACTCAGGTAGAAGAGAAGAAATGAGACTATGTAGCTTGCCGATTTGAGCAGCTGCCGTGTGCGATATATACGTCTATACAAGTAAGAGTTCTATACCTTTTCTCTTCTTTTTCTCACCTGTCTTTATGTGTGTATGTGTGTGTGTGTGTGTGTGTGTGTGTGTGTGTGTGTGTGTGTGTGTGTGTGAGTGTGTGTGTGTGTGTGTGTGGGTGCGTGCGTGCGTGCGTGTGTGTGTGTGTGTGTGTGTGTGTGTGTGTGTGTATGTATGTTTTTATATTTGAATGTATTGTACATGTAACGTAAATCGATTTTGCCGAGCGTCAGTATCTTTCAAAAATTGAAAGTGTAAACACATTCTGTTTTGATAATATTAATAAAATAGTCAATATTGTAATGTTTCTGATTTTTTTAAAAGTGTTAGTGCATTCAAAATGTAACAGATAATTTTTAATAATACTTATTAAATCATTAAAAGTACTAAAGACTAGTTTTTTTGGCATTTTATCATCAAGGGTTGTTTTTAAGGGTTGAAATGTTACAATAAAATAAAAATCATTATAAACTGTGAAAAAATGTCCAATTTAATATAAATATGTCATTACAAAATAATTTACATGTTCAAAATTATTTTTTTCTATTTTTCATCATAAGGGGTAGTTTTTAAGGGTTGAAATAATGTAATAAATTAAAAATTTTATCATAAACTTAAAACGTTAATATTTTTTCATAGTTGTATCATAAAAATATTTTTTAATGTTAAAAACTATATATGCTCTTTTTATTAAGTCAAAGGGGTGGTTTTTAAGGGTTGTAAAAATGCTTAATATCATTAATTATGTTCCACAATATTAAACAATACTTATTTTAGATATTCCAAGATTATTTTAATTATTTATAAGCGTAAATCTGCATTTTTACTATTTTTCAAAAGCGCACCTCGCCGATATATAACTTTTGATCTGTAGGGTAACATAAGCTTAATCCTAAAGTTTTATGAAAATCGGTGCTAACCGAAAGAATTTCCAGGTTATACCCTATTTTTGCCTCCAATGACTGGACTATACATAAAATTAAAATAGTACAGTATGATATCACAGTCATAAAACATAATAGAGATAATAATGCTGTAATAGTAAGTCAATAAATTGAATAAAAGTGATATCACAGATAGAAAATAGAACACGAATAAATACACACAAAGAGTATAAATAATATAATTAAAAATCAGTCTGAAATATCTATCAGTCAAGAGAATTACATAAAATCAAGCGCATAAAGAGCGCAGTCGAAATATCAGCAGTATACAGTAAATTAAAATCACAGAACAAGGTTGAACGTACAGTAATATACACGCCAAGCTGTAAAAATATAATCATTCACTCTATGCACACACATCCTACAATCACGCCAATAAATACAATCATGCCTTAAATCTATAAAAGGTACATCACATAATAAATTAACACATATGATATGCCCCCTAGTATATATATATATATATATATATATATATATATATATGAGACATTTCACACCAACTTGAAGAGCAAAAAAAATAAAAATCGCTGAAACTTTGAGAATATATTCTTTTGGTTACCCAAAATATGTAAAAAAAATTTCAAGGATCTAGATTGAAAGTATCAAGAGCTATAGATCCTTAAAATTGGAAAATTTTTCAAAATTTTTAGAAAAGTCTCAACTTTATCGTTTTTTTTTCTTCTGAAAATCCTGATGTTTTAGAGAGAAATTCACAAAAATACTTCTTGTTGCAAATGAAGAGGAGAGTTAGCATGACTTTTTACAGACTTGAATTTTGAAGTTTTCTGTTGGTTCTTATATGTATTACATAGTAATTACTCATTGTTCGCCACTTCAGAAATTATACCTGAACTTTGGAATAAATTTTTGATCATGTAAGGCAGAGCCATCAATAAGGAGCTATGGCAGTTTAAAATATATATGTTTATGCATAATTTATTTACAATATAAAATATAAATCATACATGAAAATATATATTTATATTTAATATGAAAAATAAATCATACCTGTAAATATATATTTATATTCAATATGAAAAATAAATTATACCTGAAAATATATATTCATATTCAATATGAAAAATAAATCATATATGAAAATATATATTTAAAACTGTCATAACTCCTTATTGATGGCTCTGATTTACATAATCAAAAATTTATTTTGAAGTTCATGTGAAATGAAAGAAAATAAGCCTTCGAAAAGCAATTTCTGAAGTGGCGAACAATGATGAATTTCAATTACTATGTAATACATATAAGAACCAATAGAAAACTCTAAAACTCAGATCTGTAAAAAATCATGCTAACTCTCCACTTCATTCACAACAAGAAGTATTCTTATGAATTTTTCTCTAAAACATCAGGATTTACAAAAAAAAATAATTAAGTTGGGACTTTTTCATAAATTTTGAAAAATTTTCTAATTTTAAGGATCTATAGCTCTTGATACTTTCTATCTAGATCCTTGAAATTTTTTTCACATATTTTAAACAGAATATATTCTTAGAGTTTAAGCGATTTTAATCTTTTTGCTCTTCCAGTTGATGTGAAATGTCGCATACATATATATATATATATATATATATATATATATATATCCACATTTAACTGGACTAAGAAAAGAGTATTCTAATCTTGAATTACTCTTGACAAAAATAGAATACGAGGACCACAAACGAAAAATATGTAGGGACGTAAAAATTCTATCTATAATATTAGGACAACAATCTGGATTTACTAAGAAGTAACCATGTTATTTGTGTATGTTCGATAGCAGGGATAGAACTAATTACAACGAAAAAAAAATATTTAGCCACCAATAGAGTCATTTGAACCTGGAAAACAGAATATTCTTAAAGAACCTCTCGTGCATCCATCCAAAATTTTGATACCTCCTCTGCATATAGAGCTTGGGTTGATGAAATAATTTGCCGAGGCATTGGACAAAGATGGCGAATGTTTTGAATACTTAGAAAAAGCATTTTATCAGAAATCAGATGCTAAATTAAACTAAGGCATTTTTGACGGTCCTGAAATCCGTACTTTATTTAGAGATGAAAACTTTGACAAAAGTATGGATGATGTGGAGAAAGCAGCATAGTCACGCTTTAAAGAGGTGTCAACAAAATTTTTGGGTAACATAAAAGATGTTGTAACATGGCGGATTGGCCATATTACTTATCTGTATATTTGTAGCGCATATAGACGACAGAAGGGAGCATCCAACTTCTGGCAAGACGGAAAGCAGACCACGCGAGTCAAATAGTTAAAACTATAACCCAAAATCGTTGGCACACACGCGCGAATTTATAAAGCACGTATACTGTGCACTTTTATAGATAGCAACCAGCTTGACTCGAGTAGCTGAGCTTGGGTTCGTTAAGGATCGTTTGTCTCTCTCTTGCGGCGTACGCAGCGTACAGCACGAGAGATGAAGCTGAGCATAGACAAGAAGGAAGGCATTGCATTATTCCTTCTGTCGCCGGCGTCCAATATAGAGCCATCACGAGCAGAAAAGAGCGTTGCGACATGCTATAATATACAGTACCTTTTGTTGTGCGCTAAAATATTATGATTTGTTGTGTGAGTGAAACTAATTAGCTTCATCTTTTAGTATATTTGAAATCGAGCCTCGTATTATTGCGAGTGCCATAGAGCTAAGTAAAATAGCATAAATTATTGCTTTATTTGTGCGACGTGTATGCCGGGCGATCGCGTGCGCGTTCTATTGCATATATTCCCTTCGTGCTTTTCTAATTCTTTCTTTTTTTTTGTGTGCTCGTGCCTTTTTTGCGTGTATCTGTTTTTTTTATAACTATCTGCTTTTTGTCGTGCTGATAGTTGTTTAATTAGTGCAAGCGGCGTTGCGTACGCTATACGCGGCTGGCGTCCATTTTGAGCGAGCGTACGATTACTGTACAAATTTCTAAAATAAAGATACTCGTTTTTTTGTTACTTAATTAATTACAGCTCATATATTTTTATGAATTTAGTGCAACCTCCTGATCCCCAAGGTTGTCTCAACTGACGCAACCAACGTGGGGCCGACAAAAATTTCGGTGAAAATTTTTGTTTAAAATCACGGGATCGAAAATGAAAAAGAAAAAATTCGTGCTTAAAAATAATAGAAGAATCTGGTCTTAAATATTAAAAAGAAAAAAAACTGTGCGTAAAATAAGAGGAAAACTGTGCTCAAAATAAAAGAAACAGAAACTGTGCTGTGGAAAAAAAAACTGTGCTTTAAGTGAAAGACAATGGGCTATGCCAGTGAAAAGAACATTTTTTTACTCATGCGTTTCCGCTTCGCCACGTAGTTGTTATAACGAACGACGCACACACGACGAGGCTGAAAGGAGGCGCTCTGGCGGCAATTTTTGTTCTTAGCGTCGCTTGGTATGAGGTAACCGCGACATTTATTTTGCAGCAACATTTTTTTTAATACTCAAAATCTTGCTGACACATCCGTAGTAAATTGATTTTCATTCTTTTTTGCTTTGTGCTTAACTTTTGCTTGAACATTTTTTTTTTATATACATAGAACATTATTTTGAATTTGAGCGTGAGCCTTAAGCTAAATAATTTATTTGATAATAGCACTGCATTTAAATACACATACATATACATATATTTCGATACACATACATATATATCATTGCCTTGTTGCTTGTATTTGTCGTTACTTGTTTTACTCTGCAGCTCATTTCCCTCTAGCTTCATCACCTTTTAGCACTACGCGTCTTGCAAATCCATATTAAGCAAATCTGTGTTTTTTTGTGTATATATACAATATAATTGAATATTTTAAATGTGCTGGGCAATCTGTATTCCTGTTTGTGCTTGCGCAATATATATCACTATAGTGGCTACCTTAGTGCGTGTCGGTACACAATAGCTTACGCATAATTTTCTTTTGCTTTAGCGTGCATCTGGCTTTACAAAAATTTTAATTTTTAGCTCTTGAGTATTACGGGTGTGCTATAAAAAATTAATTGACTATTAGATTATTCTATTTATCATAAATAAATTTTTGTTGTAGCGCTAATCCAATTTAGCTTTGTTTTCTTCTACTTTTTGAAAATTATAAAGCATTTGATGATTCTCTTTTCTTTTGTTGTAAGCCAGAGCTATTCTTATTCGAACCTCCTGAGATAGGATCTCACCAGAGAATTAATTATTAATAATAAATTTTTACTTGTGCATACCCTTGTGTTGTAAATACCCTTTTATTATAAATATGATAAGTCAACAGTTAAATGTAGAGCCCCTATGGATTTCTGAGCATATATGTAGGAATGAAGTTTTTAAAGAAGAGGATGAAATCGCGCGAATAGTAGACCAACCATCCGCGAAGCAGATCTTTAAATACAGCGAGCGAGGAGTGAGCATGGCTGGAAGTATTCCGATGTTCAAAGAGGGAGTTTTACGATATGACCTTAGACGACATCTCGGCGAAAGAGCAGCCGCTTGTAAAATAATAATAGATGAGGTGACATATGATTCGCGGCTGAAATTTGATAACCTCCCAACAGAGCAAAGCGCGTGCAATGAATTCGCTAATCCCTCGAGTAGCTTAGAAATCCTTATTCCTCCTAGCAATAGCAACGCAATTACCTACCCACCGACCACGTGTACCACTACTACATGTCTTTCTTTTAGTACAGCGAGCATACCTCATACTGTAAGAGCAACTAATTCCCTTCCTACTATTACTACAACGACGTACCATGGAGGACATAATAGCGCACCAACTCGTTATTTTTATCCATACTTGTATCTCCCTTCTTATCCTAATCCATAGAGTCATGTCCCGTATATTGCAGCACCTTCTGGATATCTACCCGTCTCACAACCTTTAATACAGCCGTCCCTTTTACCGGCCATTTCAGCAAATCCCATAAAGCAACCCCCTGCACCAGAGCATACAAGTTATGCTACTAACTCCAGAGAAATGCAATAGTTGAACCAGAAAGGAGAGACTTGCAGAGTCCAGGAAAACGTATGTCGACCCCCTTCAGCTCCGGATGAATCCTTAGTCCCTACTACAGCTTGCACTGGCACAAATTTGTCTAACTTGAGCGAGACAGCTTTGATTTCTTCCCTTAACTTTAAAGATGCTCCGATGCATCCACACCCAATACCTGTGTTAGCATCAATTACTAGCAATCACCCTATAACCCCTTTTGCTAAGTCGTCAAATAAGAGCAAGCGCGTACATAAGGAAAATCGTCGCCCCAAACCAAGAGCAAAGAGCAAAACTCAAAGAGCGAGCAGAGCAGAGCTAGGGCGAGCGAGCAGAGCAGAGTAAGAGCAAGCGAGCAGAGCCAAACCAGAGTATGCGAGCAGAGCACAAAAAGAGCGAGCGAGCAGAGCAAAACAATAGCGAGCGTGCAGAGCATTCACAGAGCGAGCGAGCAGGGCTAAATCAGAGCATGCGAGCAGAGCAGAGCAAGAGCGCGCGAGCAGAGCAAACTAAAAGCATGCGAGCAGAGCAGAGCAAGAGCGAGTGAGCAGAGCCAAAACCGAGCGAGCGAGCAGAGCCAAAACAGAGCGAGCGAGCAGAGCATCGACAGAGCGAGCGAGCAGAGCACAGATCTCCTAAATTTTAGCTATGTGGAGTATATCTCTGCTACAGTGCGTGAAAAAGCAATCCATCGACCCGAGCCCTCATTTCAGCAAAACCCCTTATACCATCATTTATATGCCTATATTAAACCTTCAAGCATTATATTTAGTTATTTAAAATCCTTATCAACCAAACTCACGACCCATTTAGCTAATCCATTAATTAAGCAATTTTGTGTATTTATTAAATTACCTCTTTTCTTTTTCTATTTAATTATTTCTCATACACATTGTACTGACATTCCTAGCTATTCACACTGACACATGAGCAAGCGCAAAATTTTATTTTTAATGCGTTACTATTACGTAATTAAGAGTAAAATCTATAAATAGATATATTTTTTGTGTAATTAGAAAATTGCTGCAAAATATTAATTATAAAATAATTAATCTTATAAAATCATAATATGCATCGACACATACCATCAGAGCGTCACCTTTCAGTGAGTAAACACGTAAATTTTCATTTTTATTTTTTATTTCAAACAAAATGTAATTGTAATATTTTTTTTTGGTATGTGTAGGAATTAAATACATGTAAGAATGGGCTATGAGTGTTATTTTCTGTAGCTTTAAGATTACTAGTTTTAATATTTGTAATTCTTGTAAATAATATATGGATAAGCCAGTCACGTCGTTTTAAATAAAGCACAATAATATACAGCGTGTAACACTTACATTTAATTTAGCTAAAAGTCAGCAGATACAGCAGGAGAAGAATTTTATAAATACACTTCACACCACTGAAGATAACACCGGTTATCTTAGTTTAAGCCTTAATACTTTTCTTTTCAATACATCATTTTTTTTTTTTTTTGTTCTAGTTAGCTTATGCCTTTTTTTGCGTTTGACGAAAGTATCCGGTTCCACCATATACAGTTAAAACTATAACCCAAAATCGTTGGCACACACGCGCGAATTTATAAAGCATGTATACTGTGCACTTTTATAGATAGCAACCAGCTTGACTCGAGTAGCTGAGCTTGGGTCCGTTTAGGATCGTCTGTCTCGCTCTCTCTCTTGCGGCGCGCGCAGCGTACAGCACGAGAGATGAAGCTGAGCATAGACAAGAAGGAAGGCATTACATTATTCCTTCTATCGCCGGCGTCCAATATAGAGCCATTTTGAGCAGAAAAGAGCGTTGCGATCTGCTATAATATACAGTACCTTTTGTTGTGCGCTAAAATATTATAATTTGTTGTGTGAGTGAGACTAATTAGCTTCATCTTTTAGTTTATTTAAAATCAAGCCTCGTATTATTGCGAGTGCCATAGAGCTAAGTAAAATAGCATAAATTATTGCTTTATTTGTGCGACGTGTATGCCGGGCGATCGCGTGCGCGTTCTATTGCATATATTCCCTTCGTGCTTTTCTAATTCTTTCTTTTTTTTTATGTGCTCGTGCCTTTTTTGCGTGTATCTGTTTTTTTTAATAACTATCTGCTATTTGTCGTGCTGATAGTTGTTTAATTAGTGCAAGCGGCGTCGCGTACGCTATACGCGGCTAACGTCCATTTTGAGCGAGCGTACGATTACTGTACATATTTCTAAAATAAAGATTCTCTTTTTTTTATTACTTAATTAATTACAGCTTATATATTTTTATAAATTTAGTGCAAACTCCTGATCTGTAAGGTTGTCACAATATGGTTTACATAAATATTGTGAAAAGAATGGTACGTAATATCCAGAAATTAGGCTGCCTAATGAATTTAAAACTTCATTTTCTTGATTCTCATGTTGATAAATTTACTGAAAATAACGGTAACTTTAGTGAAGACCAAGGTGAAAGGTTTCACTAAGGCTTATAAGAATTTGAACACAGATTTCAAGGAAGGTGTGGCATAATTATATTGGCAGATCACTGCCAGATAATAAAAAAAGATACAACTTCGAAAAGGGGACAAAAACTTGCAAGAAACTCTTTACATTGATCATTCGATGAAAAACGTGTACGTAAGAGAAAATCAATTTAATACGACAATATATTAAAATTAACTAAAAATACCTCACAAAGGCCTACTAGTGTCACTAATGATCAATTTTTAATCCCATTTACACACACAATTCTAAATTAATCTTGTTTCCATTGTAACATGGCAAATTGGCCATATTACTTATATACATAGTAATACCCATATAGATGATAGAAAGAAGCCTATGACTGTCGGCAAGAAGGAAAGCAGACCACGCGAGTCAACCTCGTAACACCATACACGAGTTCGTTGGCGCACACGCGCGAGTTTATAAGGCTTTTATAATGTGCACAGATAGGGCTAGCCGCTTGACTTGAGTAGCTAAGTTGGGGTCCGTAAAGGATCGTCTGTCTCTCTCTTGCGGCGCGCGCAGCGTACCGTAAGAGCAACAAGCTTGGTCGACAGAAAGAACCCGCCATTGCTTCACTCTTTCTGTCGTCACCATAGCGAAAGGAGCGTTACTGCCGACTGTAATATACAGTAATTTTTTGTGCGCTATAATAGCATTATTTATTGTGTGAGTAAGACTGATTAGCTTATTCTTTTTTTTTGTGATTTACAATCGAGCCTCGTAATTTTGCGAGTGTCTTATTGCCAAGCCAAATAGCTTTATTTAGTGCTTTATTTGTGCGACGTGTGTGCCGGGCGACCTCATGCGCGTTCTAGTGCTATTTTCCCTTCATGCTAATATAATCATTTTTTTTCTGTGTGCTCGTGCCCTTTCTGCGTGCGTTTTGTTTTAAACTATCTGCTTTCACTTTTGCCGATAGTTTCTCTGCTATTGAAAACGGCGTCGCGTACGTTATACGCGGCTGGGGTCCATTTTGAGCGCGCGTGCTATAATCATGTATCTGTTACAATAAAGCTCTTTTCTTTTATTAGTATTTTAACTGGAAATCTGTATACTATTTAACATATACCTTAGTGCAACCTCCTAATCCCCAAGGTTGTCACACCACATACCACGTCACAGAAAACCGTCAAAATGGTATTTAAAACAAAGATTTTCTAGAAAATCAATTTATCCCATACGTTACTTGTTAACGTCTCCTGGAAGTGTTCTTTTGGAAAATCTGACATCAAATTTATGAACAGTGACCTTGAAAACCCCAAGAATACCATTTACAATGCTTACTTACTGTTATAAAGTTGCAGAATTAAATTTAGAACAAATATAGGCTTTTTTCGTTTTTTAGTCTTTTTAAATCCGTATGAGGAGTTACAAAATAGTCGTAAAAAATATTCAAGATATGGTTTTCGACGTATTTTCTTCTGTAGAATTTAATTCTGAAGTCAGAATGATTTTATTTCCGCTCTTTTTATTTTATAATTTCGAAAAACCCTCTAAAAATCTCAAAAAATGTGGTTTATTCTCATTATCCTTAAAATATCTTGCAGAAGGCTATTTCTATAGCAGATTTAGATCTAGCGTCAATAAATACCTAAGAAAAAGTATGTCTAGATGGCCTATGGTGATAAATCGAAGGGCCAATTAAGAAGAAAAAGATGAAGTATGTCTGGTGTAATGAACCGAGTTCATTACCAATAAATGTTACAAAAAAAAATAAAGTTAAAATGATAATAATGATAATAGAGTAAAAATAATATTGATCAATTAATAAAAAAACGAATGTAAGAGACAAATAACACATCGCAAGCAAATTGAGATCAAGCAGTGGCTGAATGAAACAGTGAAAATAAAAATAATAAGCTGAAGGAACAGAGTTCATTATTAATGAATCTTTTAAAAAAAATATAAAAGCTAGAATAATAACAATAAGGAAAAAGTAAAAATAATAGAGATAAATTTATACAGATCGGATGGAAATGGGGCTAAACTCTTTTTCCCAAACAAACTCTTGCTGGCCACGTCGATTTCGCCAAGCAGCTGACACGTCACCAGAGCCAGCAGCAGCCAGCTACCGCCCATCTGTGAGTCATCAGCCGAGGAGACGCAAGTTAAACTTAAAGAAAGAAGAAGTTTATTTAAATTTTACGTTTGAGTTTCATCGTCAACAGTCAACTATACCAACCATAGAACAAGGCAGACATGTGGGGAAGCGGAGATCGAAACAAAGCAAAAAACAAGGTAGAGAGTTTTTCGAATTTTTTTAATTGTAAATCTCAAGGGCGGGAAAATCATGGCTCGGAAACGCGTGGCTCCTATTGTTATTCCGCGGAGTAAATGTCGAGAGTTGTCAATTGTGTCAAATTTAAATTTAAATTAGAAAAAAAACGCTGCCAAGTGCTTTGGCGGAATGCTTTCAAATAGAGCTCTTTGAGTTTCATTAATTTTTTTATATTTATTTAAATGTGATTTTGTTATTAAAAAATTGTCTAACATTAATATTTACTCATATTGTACTTTATAAATTTCGAACATATATACTAGCTGTTTGCTTTTTCAACATTTATAATTTATTTTAAATCATCAAGTAATACAAAAGAAATTTGTTCTATTGAAAAAATGATATAATGTAATAATAAGAAAAATGATGACAACAAAATTTCTAATCTTAACCACTTTGAGAAAGAAGATAAATATATAATAAAAATTTTTATGTAAATTTTCAAAATGCTTTTAAATTAAAACTGCGCTGAGAAAATTAGTTTTCCAAAGCTTGTTTTCTTTAGAAATAACTTGCATACAAATTTTGGGGCAAATCTATCGAATGGTAGTGCGCTAAAAAATCAGTTTTCAAAAAATTTTCTTCTTCTAGCAGTCAAAAATAAGTTTCAAACAAATTTTTAAGCGAATTCTTTTAGTAGATTACGTAAAATACAAAAAAAAATTTTATAAAAAGTTTTAATATGCTCTTGAATTGAAACTGCGCTGAGAAAATTAGTTTCCCAAATCTTTTTTTCTTCAGATAGTAGCAAATAACTTGCATACAAATTTCGGAGCAAATCTATCTAATGGTTTTCGTGAAATAGAAAAACTGATAGAGTTATTATTACGTTAATCGTGAGAGAGAGAAATATCTTATGGATATATTTGAGTGAGCGTTTTTTTCACTTTTTCAACTTCGTAATTATTAATATCTGTAATTTTTTCTTCTTCTTCTTCTAATATTTTTTTTATTTATTAAAAAACAATTTAAATTATAATATTTAATAATGATTATAATTAAAGACTTAATTTAATGTAATAATACAAGTCAACATTTAAATCAGTAGTAATATTATAAATTTTCAAGAGTTACCAATACTTAAACGTCGAGACGCTCCTCTTATACTTTGAATTAGAGAATTGTAAATTTTAATATGTAATCTTTATAAAATGCAATCATATTTATATATAAATACAGTTCATGTTTATAGCTCTATAAAAAAAAACTCTATGAATACCAATTTTCAATAACTTTCCGTCTACTTATACAAAAACACAGATAGTATGCGAAATTTGAAGAAAATCCATCGAGTAATTTTCAAGATCTAATTGGCTGAATAATTAACATTTTCTTTCCAAAATTTCTTTTTCAAAATTTTAAAAATGCTCTAAAATTAAAACTACCCTATGAAAATCAATTTTTGAAAATTTCCCTTCTTTCGGTAGTTGTAAATGATTTCCCTGCAAATTTAAGAACAAATCTATCGAGTACTTTACGTAAAATAAAAAAAATAAGAAATAAAAAATCGAAATTTTTTTTTAAAAACTGTAAAATTCTCTAAAATCATAACCACTTTAAGAAAATTAGTTTTCAAAAGCTTATTTTTTTCAGACAATATCGAATTGATTGTACAAAAATTTTGGAGAAAATTTATAGTATGGTTTACACAAAATAGAAAATAAATGAAAAATAAAAATTATTTTTTAATTTTCAAAATGCTCTAAAATTAAAACTGCTCTGAGAAAATATGTTTTCCAAGGCTTGTTTTTTTCAGACAGTAGCGAATAACTTGCATTTGAATTTTGAAGCAAATCTATCGAATGGTTTTCGTAAAATAAAAAAAATTTTTTAAAATGCTCTAAGATTAAAAGTGCGCTAAGAAAATCAGTTTTCAAAAGTTTTTCTACTTTTGGCAGTCGAAATTAAGTCCCATACAAATTCTCAAACAAATTCTTCGAGTAGTTTACGTAAAATACAAAAAAAATGAAAAATGGAAAGTTTTTTAAAATTCTTAAAATGACTCTAAAAAAAAACTACGCTAAGAAAACCAATTCTCAATAGCTTCCGCACCAGTTGATCGAAAAATTGAATTGTATGGAAAATTTGAAGTAAATCCATCGAGTAGTTTTTAAGTTATTATTAGACATTTTCTGGAAACCACTTTTTTCGACTCACCGAGTTCAAATATGTACAAATTAATGAAAAAATAGAAAAAATTTTTTTTTATCGATACAATGCTTGCTCTATGAGAAAGCAAAAAATTAAGAAAGGAAATGCAAAGAATATAAAAATAATAAAGAACTTGGCATAGGGTAGCATGGTTCGCCCTGACGTGAAATAGTAAAATAAAAAAAGAGTAATAACAAAATAATGTACGAAGCAGGGCTTCTTGCTTGGATTAATAAATAAAAGGGGAAAAAAATAAACTTATATAACTTTGGCAATTACATGGGTGTTTACTAATTTATTCTACCTATCCTTGCTGCTTCTTTTTTTAGATTTTCAACCCCGGAGACGTAGCGCTCACGCGTTAGTCAAAAGGAAGTCAATGGATGGCTAAAATTCAGTCATTCATTAGAAAAAAAAATTTATTAATAATTTAGCTTATATGTTGAACGTAACACTGGTCAAAAGTACCGACATCTTTTTTTGTGGACCTGTGTAATTACTAGTTTTTCCAAAAACCTACATTTTTCAATTAGAAAAGGCTAGAGAGATTCAACGTCCTCTTAAACTCTCATATTGTTGAAAAAAATTATTATTTCTATTTTAAGTCTCTAAAGAGTATCATTCCTGAAGTACTTGCGACAAAAATTATTACACTTTGACAGATGCCATCAAAGACTCTAATTTTCAAATTATTTAGCATAAAAAGTATTGTTCTTTGATCTTTGTTGACAAAAACTGTTATTTCTGGCTTTGTTCCCACAAAGACTGTCATTTTTCAACTATTTGCGACGAAAAGAAGTAATCTTTAATGTAGATTAGATAGATTAGATTAGATGTTGTTTTATTTTGTATTATAATTACAAAAAGAGCGTGTAAAATTACAAATAAAGTTATAATACATAAAATACTTGGAATAACCTTGTAAATATAAAATTAAAATAGTACAGTATGATATCACAGTCATAAAACATAATATAGATAATAATACTGTAATAGTAAGTCAATAAATTAAATAAAAGTGATATTACAGATAATACAAACAAATACACGCAAAGAGTATAAATAATATAATTAAAAATCAGTCTCAAATATCTATCAGTCAAAAGAATCACATAAAAACAAGCGTGTAAAGAGCGCAGTCGAAATATCAGCAGTATACAGTTAATATACAAGTCAAGTTGATAAAAATATAATCATTCACTCTATCTATGCACACACATTTTACAATCACGCCAATAAATACAATCATGCCTTAAATCTATAAAAGGTACATCACATAATAAATTAACACATATGATATAGTCTGAAAATAATACTGTTTAATCGAGGTCGATAAATGTATAACATATACTATCTAACAACAGAAATAAAAATTAAACTTAAAGCGATAGTCTTGGTTCACATAAAAATCAAAATAACAGTTTTTGATAACACGCCTCAAAAAGTAATTTTGTCTGTCGCGTTTTGTTAGAAATGATAGTTTTTGTTTACGTAAAAGCAAAAATAAAAGTTTTCGATATAATACATAAGATAATTAATTTTGTTCTCTGCACTTTGCTAAGAATAATAGTCTTTGTATACACATAAATGATAATAATAGTTCTCGTCATACATGGCGAAAGTTATAGTTTTTGCCGAATTTTTCAGAGTAATATATTCAAAGTATCTTTTAGAGTAAAATTTTCATCGGCATTAACGATATGCGGCTTCATATATTAAATATACGTTGATGTTCTTGACGAGTAAGCTAAACTACACTGAAAAACTTAGAGAGTTGCATTCACTCCCTTTCGGCGTAAATCCAACTCTCAGTAGGGGAGTAGAGGGGTAGGAGTTACATTAACGCTGCCTTGGAGAGTAGAAGATACTCCCCAACTTTTAAAGTCTGATTCACTTGCGATTCACGATGTAAACACAAGTATTTTAGGTTAGAAAATTATGCAAAATGTAAGTTTACGAGCGAAATTTGTATCTAATGTATTTACAAAACTATATTGAGAAATAATTGTAAAAAGTAACCTACAAACAAGCAATATATTGATTGTTTATAGGTTGTTATTCTTAATATAAGCTCCTGAAATTTAAGGTTAGGATTTTTTAATCACGCAAAATTTTGTGTGGTATAATTTAATTAATAGTCTTAAATAAAGATTCTACTTGTACTGTTACGTCATGTAAACTTTTCTAAGCTAAAATAATTGAGCTCACATCGTTAATTTCAAGTAAATCATACTTTAAAAGTTGGGGAGTATCTCCTACTCTCCAAGGCAGCGTTACTCTGACTCCTACCCCTCTACTCCCCTACTGAGAGTTGGATTTACGCCGATAGGGAGTGAATGCAACTCTCCAAGTCTTTCAGTGTAAGTAACTCTACGTTGACTTGATGGTTTTTAATATCTGAATAATTTCTTTTGTCAGATTTAGCTATTATAATTATTATATTTATTGGTAATGTTAAAAATTAAGGGGATGTAAAAGAGTATATGATTTATACATAGTTACCGACATTGCAGTTTTCTAAACTTTTAATCTTTATTTGAAAATTTTCTAAAATATCTCTATATTAAGCTTTTTATTAATAAAAATGGAAGGATGTAATATAAAGATATATTTAAAACTTTTGGATAAAGAATCAAATATTTGGAAAACTGTAATGTCGGTATTTTACATTCCCTTAAGTGAAATGCAGTAAACTGCCATGTCACTATCCTCCTCTGACACACGGAAATGTACGGTGAAACCAGATACTTTTGTTAGTAGCAAACAAAGCAAAATTTAGTGCTTGAGCAAAAAACTATATAAAAAAAAAAACTAAATTAAAGCTTAACTTAAGAGGAGGTAGGAACCATTTGCCGCTTGGCGGTGCCGCGATCAGGTGAGAGATAAATATAAAATATTTTTTACACAGTGATTCACATTTTACCGAAACAGTAATATACTACTGATATTGTTCAAGGCACTAGCCATATATATGTAGAATGATTATTGATGATAATCTTGTTTGAAAAGTCTAAGCTATTGTTATAAAACGAAAAATGCAGTGCGAAGTAGAGCCGGCGTGAGCATGTGTATACTTCGTTCTTTAATACTACTTTCTCTGTCGCATTTAGGAAAAATACCCATATGTTTACATCGGTTCTACCACGCACCGCATTTTTCGTTTTATGATAATATTTTAGACTTTTTAAACAATATTAGCATCAATAATAATTCTACATATATATGGCTAGTGCCTTTGACAACGTTAGAAGTATATTATTGTCTCGGTAAATTATAAATCACTGAATAAAAAAATTTTTCTATATTTCTCTCACCTGACCGCAGCGCCACCCTGTATAGAGCGGCGAATGGTTACGACCTCCTCTTAAGATAATCTGTAATATCTTTAATGGTGTAATGTGTAACAATTCATAAAGTTTCGTACAAATAGACTTTTCTATACTGCAATTGTTTCTTATCTTGGTACAATCCCCATGGAAAGGAAGATTTCACTAAAATATTTCGGAATATTCCACTGAAATGTTCCAATAGAATATTCTGTGCAGATTCTTGAAAGTTTTCATAGAATATTCCGAAATATTTCACTGGAATCTTCCATTGGAAGCTTCCAAGAGTATTCCAGGAATATTTCAAAGTAATGTTCAAAATCTTATTCAGCAGATTCTAAGAAATATTCATAGAAGATTTTTGGAATATTCAATGAAATTTTACATATAATATTTTTGCAATCTGAAAAACTTTAAAATCGTTCAGCGGAATATTACAGGAATCTTCCGGGAACCTTCCACGAAATATTTCACTTAAAGGTTCAAAAAATCTTCCATCGAAATTTTTAATGAAAGGTTTCAGAAAGATTCCATAAATATTTCCTTAGAAGGTTCCGAAAAACTTTAAGGTTATTCAGCGGAATATTACAGGAATCTTCCAAGAATCTTCCACGATATTTCTCAGGAAGACTAAAAGATTCTTTCAGTGAAATATTCCATGAAAGATTCTAGAAAGATTTTATAATGTTTTCGTTGAAAGGTTGTGCGGAATGTTTCAGGAATATTACCGTAATCTTCCAACGATATTACTTACGTAATTTCCAATTACACCATGGAAGATGCTCGTTAAATGCGAGTTCCATCCTCAAGCGGTTGGAAGATACCTTACTATATAAGTCAAAGTTATGCTTTGTTTTATACAATCCAAGCGATTATTATGTAAATGCGACTTTATGACTAAATGTGAATGTTGTGTATTGATGTATAAGTATTATGTGTTATTATATAATATAGTATTTCCACACAGCATTCATGAAATATTTCATAGAACGTTCAAGACATTCCTTGAAACATTTCTGAAATATTCCAAAAATATTTCATGGAAGATTTAAAACTATGAATCTTTCATTGAAATATTCTTGGAATCTTCCAAGAATATTCCATGGCATATTCCAACGTAAGAAGTATCAAGGACATACGAATATTACAGAAATATTCCATGGAAGATTCCTAAAATATTCCAAATCTTCTGTGCCAATATTCCGGGAAACTTCCATGAATATTCCATGCTATGTGGGAAGCTAAGAGCTGAAATAGAATTAAAATTATAAGTGTTTCACGCCTCAGTGAACGTATAATTTAGCTAAATTTTAGTTCTCTAGCTGTGACTGGCTTACACAAATAATAGTTACGGAAAAAATTGTTAACGTAAAGCTACACATAAAAGGCTTTATTTACGAAACGAGAAGTTTCAATATCAGTTCATTAAATGGCGCTTTCGTTTTTATTTTATAAACTGAAATATACAAAGATAAATATTTACTTTAAAACTATATGATTAATTTGGAAGTATATAATTAATACTCTAATAATGGCAATCGTTACCTAAAATATAAGTACAGATGGTTATTAAGAAGGAAAGAAATACTCGATTAATTCAGTATCTTAACATAATATTAATTTTAAAAAAAGCTATATAAAAGTATGATATATTTTCATTTGTTTATTTTTAATTTTGTAATTTCACATGTGGAGAAAACAACAATAAATGAATCAAAAAGTTTCTCTTAAAAAACAAAGCTATTTTATTAATTAAACTATGAATCGGTCTTAACTAACTTAATAATATGGCAGTAACGGCGCGTGTTTGTTACTTAAATATTACACTCAGTACTAAATAACGAATCAACTTGTTTTTATATTATTTATAGTGCTTGGTCTCGTAAATTTTTGGTCCTTCGGCGCATGAATTTTTCTTGCAAATATTAAATGAAAAAAACTTTATTATGAGTATCAATGCGGTTTCAAAATGTTTCTATAACAAAAAATCAGTGGCTTCTGCTACAAGGGCCGCTACATGCCCGGAATGTGTTGCTGTATATCACCCCTCATGTGCAGTTAGATGTTACACTGATGAGTCAGGTGTTCTGAAATGTTGTGTTAGGACAAAGCAGCAGGTTAAATCTAAGAAAATATTGTAACCAAAGCAGAAAGGATGATAAAGCATTCAACGAGAACAGCAATCGATGAAAACGAGTATCGACATAAAAAGGAGGTTCAGACACTGGATCCGTCAACTACCTAAGCAGGGTGGTTCCCATGTCCGACTTATTACCTCTTGATTATGAGTCAACCCATGCAGGACGAGCAGTTTAGCTACAGAGCCAGCGTTCGAATGCTCTGCACCCACGGGGAACCACGGGGAGGCCTGCTCGCCGAGTCCCGCCTGGACTCACACGACTTAATAGAAGACCCTAGGTGACAAATTCTCGACTAAACGTTGTCACTTTAAGTTGCTAAGTAATTCTGTCTGTGTTAATAGTAAAGTTTATGATGATGATGATGATGAGAGTCTCATAGATTGGCCTATCACGTCGCTATTTAAGGGAGTACTCAGGTTGAGGGCGACGTCTCCCAAAATCTTATGGACTTTTGTGCTTTTAATAATAATGGTGTGCTAAATAGTGATAATAATATTTCAGTTTCAAGAGCTAGTGGAGAGGGCCTCTTACAAGTAAACCTAGGAAAGTGGAAATTTCAAATCTTCTCACAACCTTTGCGAATGATTTTTTTGGAGAATATCCGTTCAGAAGTAACAAGTATAGACTAACTTTTTGATTAGACCTTAGGACACTTTTTGCGTGGGCTCTACATCACGATAAAATGGTTAAAAATGCAAAAGTCGCTTATAAAATGGTCAAGTTCAGAAAATGCTTTAAGACTTTCTAATTTTAAAACTAACCGTCTCAGGATAAATTATAATATTGCATATGAAAATGTAGAAGTATAGCTTCAATTTGACACCTTATGACTCGCCTTATGAAGTAGAAAGACGTTATTGCGTCTAAAATAAAGTATATATGTATATATATATATATATATATATATATATATACTTTATATAGATTTTTAAAATTTTGAAGGGGACTTTGAATGATTATTATTTAAATTGATATTTTCAAAATTATTGTTTTTTTTTGTTATACCTTTGAAAACGTTCTAATTTTTCCGTTTCTTTTTTATAATATTCTTTGTATCGCTCTCTCTTTATTCCGCTGGCTATAGAATGTAATGGAGCAATCTTATCATTGTCTGTCTGTTTCGAGCAATTGTCATAAAATAACTGAAGGATAATTGGAATAAGTGATTGTATTTATAGTAAGAAATAAAGTCAAATATACCATCAAAGTAATTTATTGATACTAACACACATTTCTACACAGGAATTAATATATTTCATAGATCTTAGGTAAACTAAATGCGAGGATTTCAGATAAAACAAATTTCAAAAGTAAGGTTAGTTTAGTCTAAAAAGGCCTTTTTCACATTTTTTTACGAATTTTCAAATATTCTAAAAACTTAGTCAATCTTAATTCAACCAACGTAATCTTTTTCGTTATTTCATATATTCTAAAGGAAAAATTTTAGCAGATTGTTTATAATCAAAGGAAAAAATCTGCAGCCAGGGAAACATAAGGTAATTTTAACAAAAAATAGACAATTTTAGAAGCTCTGTAACTTTAAAATCGTAAATCTAAATCAATATTGTTTAATATAACTTTTTTTTTATAAAGAGAGCTTTAATTTACCATGTTGGATTAGCTTCTTACGATCAGTAGAAACCACGATACAGCCGTTCAAAGAAACACGATTTTTCAATATTTGCTTGCAGTAGTAGAACTTTTTTCTATCAAAATTGAAAATTGAACGGAAGTTTCCGAGAATATTCCTTAAACTGTAACGGTTATTTATTACACGTTACAAAAGAAATTAGATTTTGAATTCAATTTAACTTTAGCTAAGCTTATGAATTTTATAAAAATACGGAGTTGCTAAAAATTATATTAAGAGGAGGTCACGTATCTCTGTCCTTTTCTAATCGAAGAATTGAATTTTTTACAGAAACTAGTAACTTTATCAAAAAATGAAGAGAAAGCCGCATCTCGTAATAAAAAAAGCAATATTTTCTTTCATAAGAAAGAATTAATTCAATTGCTTCGTTTTCAAGAAAACCTTGAAAAACTTAAATCATAGAGGTTAGGGTGGACAATTTGGTTTTTCAAGGTTTTCTTGAAAACGAAGCAATAAAATTAATTTTTTCTTATCAAAGAAAATATTGCTTTTTTTGATACAAGATGCGGCTTTCTCTTCATTTTTTGATAAAGTTATTAGTTTTTGTGAAAAAATCATTTCTTTGATTAGAAAAGGACAGAGATATGTGACCTCCTCTTAAATATGTTAAACTAAGAGGAGGTCACGTATCTCTGTCCTTTTCTAATCAAAGAAATGATTTTTTTACAACAACTAATAACTTTAGCAAAAAATAAAGAGAAAGCCGCTTCTTGTATCAGAAAAAGCATTATTTTCTTTGATAAGAAAAAATTAATTTTATTGCTTCGTTCTCAAGAAAACCTTGAAAAACCAAATTGTCCACCCTAACCTCTATGATTTAAGTTTTTCAAGGTTTTCTTGAAAACAAAGCAATAAAATTAATTCTTTCTTATCAAAGAAAATATTGCTTTTCTTAATACGAGATACGGCTTTCTCTTCATTTTTTGCTAAAGTTATTAGTTTTTGTAAAAAAATCATTTTTTTTATTAGAAAAGGACAGAGATACGTGACCTCCTCTTAAGTAGCAAACTCCGATAAAGCTAACTAGTATCTTAGATTGATGTGCGACGGAGTATTTTTCT